>JASFAT010002106.1:0-715803 GCA_031353405.1 Baronia brevicornis
TCTTCATTCCTTTCCTTTCTAACGCTCCATGCATTATGTTCATCATCTCCTGCAACTCTTTTTCCGACGAAGCTAGCAGCACCTGATCGTCAGCATATAAGAGGCATTTGATGAGTACTCCAATAATTCTTAAGCCACACTGACTCTCTTTTAGGTCTGTCAGGCAACTATCCATGAAAAGGTTGAAAAGCCACGGTTATTTATAAATTAAGAATCGTTTCGCTGAGATTCGGAAAAAAACAATTAGTAAAATAATATTTTAACACAAACTTACTTAGCCGGGTGCAATGACCCAAAATGAGTCTTGGCCTCCACTAGTAAGAGTCACCGCTTGGATCGACTTTGCGCCACCGTCTGCAGATCTTCGACTTGGAGCTCCTTCGGGTCTCCCTCTAGAGCATCATGATCAGTTGCAGCAACTTGTACCTGTCATGTCTTATATATATATATATATATATATATATATATATATATATATATATATATATATATATATATATATATATATATATATATATAAGACATGACAGGTACCTTGGTTATATTAATACTATTATTATTATTATCAAATATGATAGACAAAATATTGTGTGAAGAAAGCGTAAGTACGTAGACAATTACGTTGTTAACATTTAAGTATATTGAATTATTACCTTTTAATCGATAATCTTTTTGGAAACGCAGCCACCGGTCTTATTAAATAACTCAAGGAGCTTTGCCTTAAGGATTAAAAAGTTTGTGGGTCGATGCAATTAGCAGATGAAGTATTGCGATTTCTTGATTGATTGTCTTGCACCTGCTACCTCGCTGAGACCTTGGGTCCTGCGTTGGAAGTTGTTGATTCAGGGGAAATACATTTTATAGTCGTAGGGAATATTATGTTAATTTTTATATACGGCGGTCGTTGCCAAATTGATTGCAATTTTCATATGTACTGTAGCATGCCTACCGTACTACTTCGGCGACATCCGGGATCTTTAGGGGGTTTTTATCTTCGATATTCAATTAATTTATTTTTCTATTCATTATATATTATATAATAACTTATTATACATTCTATATACATTTATATAATAACTTATTTCAAGTCCATCAAGGAAAATTCCATCCCCTACATGTGGATGAGTGGCGATCTACTACGGTACGTTTCTTTCGTTCTTTTGGTTCTGTTGAACCAGCTACCCTCGGCGGTCTTTCCGAACCGATACGACATTGGAACCTTCAAAAAACAAGCCTATACATACCTAAAAGACCGGCAACGCTTCCGCGACTCCTCCGGTGTCGCGGTTGTCTATGGGCGGCGTTGATTGTTGTCCATCAGGCGACAAGAAAGTCGTTCCACAATTGGAGATTCTAGGTGATGGGGATGGAAGCTATTTTTAAACGAATTATAATGTAGATAACTTTTGATAACGTTAGTCTGCATCTCCATTTTTTGACGGCGAAATGATGTGGCGGGGACCTCACTGCAAGTCCGTTCGCCTCTTACGTAATGAATCCTACGTAATTGTAAATGCAGACTACATCTGTTACGTTGGCCGATGTACGATCGAAGGGTTTCTCACCTTAATCTGAATAGCGGTAAACACCGTGCGGTGTTCCAATGGAATTCATTTATTCAGAATGTGCGATCGGATGACGTTAACACGTCAAATTGTTATACGCGTTTCGCATTGACCGCCAGCGCGGGTCGGTGGTTGTTTTGCGGTCAATTGTCTCATTTCAATGTATTTATGTTCGATTTATTCCTTGGACAGGAACGATGCGTATGTAACGTATTAATCATCCCCGGGAGAGATGAAAGTCAATGCGGAGGCGATATCCTACTGTATCTTATTTGAATTCACACGTGCGATTTTAGATATCGATTTTTTTTTATGGAAGCAGGCGAATGAGTGCGTAAGAAAGAGGACTTGCGGAGTTTCTTCCGCCGTTTCTTCTCCGTCCGGATCTCAGGAGCGTAGGAACCTTATAACGAAATGGTGGTAGAAGCTTGATTGTTAGCGGATTGACGTTTGACAAATGAATTGTCTTATGTCGAAAATAAATATTTTGAATTCAAACATGATTGTGTCATGCTAATCTCACTATAGATGCGTTGAGTACTGTAGGGTACGATGGGAAAGGAAGAGGATGAAAAGAAGAAGGAAGGAATTTAGCCTCTCTCTCGTGAACTGAAGCGCAGTTGCCCATCCAATACGCACAAGTTGGGTTTTTGCGTGATATAGTAAAAGTCGGCCTATTAACTCCACCAAAAGAATTACAAAAATTCGGAAGTTCATCGTTAGAAAGGCGCCGACTAACACGATTTTCGACTAGACTAGATAGTTCCTGCTAGTCATTCATTCAATCATTGCTCCATTTGGTAGTGAGGTTCACTTCCATATCAGCTTCTTCTTGACCGCATACAATTTCCGAATCGTCGATAGCTAGGATCTCACCCGATGGTTTGATTCTTTGGCATTACGGAGAGATGTTCATCTCGAAGCATTTTTTATTGCTTTTATCATGGGGAGTTTTCCTTGGAATTCTTAAGAATAATTTCTGCCGCTGTATTTCAATGCCGCATAATTCCCTGAAAAGAAAAGTTTCATCCCCACCATGTGGATGAGTGGAAATCTAGTACGGTGCGTTTTTCCTGAAACTTCATTCTACGCACCATCATTCTATGGAACCTTCTGTGGTATTTCTGAATCAATACGACATTGGAACCTCCATATAACATGCCTACTCATATTTCAAGCATACTCATCTGATGACTATCTCGTTTGCCTCCATATTCCCATATTATATTCTTATATTATATATTTTAAATCGAGTCTTTGAGCATAGCTCTCCGAGAAACATTGATTTTGTTGAGCAGATGGACAATTTTGAAAATCCATTATAAAGAAAAAATATTTTATATACAAGACATTCATACATTTTGCTTTTATTTTTATAAGCATTGATCGATTGCTTTTCGTAGAATATACGACACTACTATGTTTGAAATGTCTCATGTTGAGGCGAAAAATGTGTTTTTCATGTTGTAACAGTATTGAGGTAGATGTTGCCTGCTTTTTTATGTAAAATTTTTATTATAGATTAGTATTTCTGTCTTTTTTTGCTGTTGGACAAGTATTTTTGTGTAGACTAGTCACTTCCGATCTTTAAAATAGATTGCTTTGGAGTAGCAACAATAATCTACTATAAATTGTTTGATTCGATTCCTATTTCGGAATATGGACTTGATCTTTTTTTCAATTTGCGTATTATTTGAAAAACATTTGCTTTTTAGAAGTTGAAATTTATAAAATAGGGATAGTTTTTGAAAATAATACTTTATAACTATTTCATTTTTTTATAATATATAATAATATATCCTATGAGCTAACTGTTCATGTGTAAAGACTATTATAAAGCTGTTTACACATGAGCGGTCACGAGAATCGACGCGCAAACACAAACTTAGCCTTAATTCATATGAAATGGCACTTGCCTGTGTTATCAGTGTTGTTTTAAATTAAAACTATAAAGGCGATAAGCGGTGTGTACACGGACTTAATTACAGGAGAATAGCCGATGTTAGTATTAGACAAATTGAGAAAGAACGCCTTGATAACAACGCACTTGTATGTCTTTTTAATATTGTGTAATATGGACTGGGGTGTTTGTGATCATATTTTTGTATTTTGCACTGTGCTATACTGACTGACTTATTATTTTTAATAATATATGTATAAGTAATATGCAAAACCTTTCTATTTCATTTCATAGATTTAGCACACATTCAAAATTACAAAAGTATACATAAAATAAGTATTTAAATATAGTATTTATTTATTGAAACCTAATCATCTTCCAAAGGCTTGGGAATTTATAGAATTTATTTGGGAAAAGCAAAAGAGATATGTGATATATGTATATGTGAATATATACATGATACTCTTTTCTTTTCTTTTCTTTGATGGCAATTAGTTATAATTATTATGCCAGTGTCAAGTAAAATACGATAATATCAAATCTCTTGAATTGTTACTAGTCAGTTTATCACGTTAAGTCTTGATAGAATGGTGGCTATTCTACCAAAACCTTCTATGGACTTTTTCAGTCAACTTAAAAAGTCACGATACACGCATTTATTTCATATCACTTCATGTATACGCCTTAATCGAAATATATTGTATAATACGCCACTAAAATGAAACAATATAACTGATAATAATACAAGATAATGAAAATGAAATAAAAACAAAACGTCACTGATGTAAGTTGGCGGGAAAAACCAAATGATACTCTTGGATGCATTAATGTTGTACTTTTTATGGAGAACTTGAGCTAAATACTATTAAAATTATCTTAACTTTTATATATATATGTATCAAAGCTATTTCTTGTTCCCTCATGTAAATATCAGGGTAACGAGATTACATAAAAGAGTATATTATCATTTTTCGTAAATTTTTAACGTATATCCCTGCTGTTAGTGTAAAGTCGGTGTATTTGGCGATCTCCGTAGCGTTTGTTGAGTAAAGTGCTGGGTTGTAGGGGGGAATACATTTTGTCTAGATCTAGTGTGTGCCCGTCGAATGGATGTAATGGAATGATAGAATATTTGCGCGGTGCTTTCAGTGTAAGCTTTGAAAGCAGTTGAATACAATTCACAACACCCTGCGTTTATTAACAGATAAAATGGCGCTTGAAATGTATTTAATATACAATTGGTTAATTCTTGTCACAATCATATAATTAGCGCTATATAGTAATTTCGATTACGATACATTACATGTATAGAATTTAATGTTCCCCAATTAAAAATCATATATACATAGTGTGTTTTATCGTCCATTTAGGCAATAATTGCGTTCGTATAATATGCAAGGGGATTATCACTAATCAAATATATGATAAGCATTTACTGTTTTAATCTAATCTAGGTTGTTCTTTTTTTGATACTCCGCCTTTAAAAATATTAACCAATGGTTTTAATGCGCGCTTGTTGTACAAGCAGCTTAGTGTATTAGGAAATGAAAAAAGTTAAGCAACGATGGGCCTGGCTAGTTGTGGATATGTGACCATTAGTAGTAAAAACTATAAGATTGTTCAGAAAGCACAAGTTAAGCGTTTCGTTGCGGATACAATTGTAAACGTTATTCAAGCTATGCGATTGGGTCGATAATATTTATATAGGATGTGGAGCATATGTAGGTAAATGGTCCGTCTACCTTTATAGATATAAAATATGACTTGGAATGTAAGTAGTCCCTACTGTCCCATGATGCCAAGATACGTCTTCTTTTTAGGTGGAACGATGAACATGGACATTGATAATACCTATGTGAGATGTGGTCTATATTTATAATATTTTCTTGGTAGTGAGTCGTTACACCGTTTGTGGCAGAAAACTTTGACCAAAACGCACGATGGTCGATGGCTAGTCTAATATATAAAACTCTCGAAGTTGTCCAGGAGTATATCATCGACATTGACACGGAAATCGAGAGTCCATCTGCTTCACAAGCACAGAGTCACTCAGAGAGCTATAGATATGCTTCGGAGTGAAGAAACTCACCAGAGAACTAAAGTCACCGACATAGTCTTTCGAACAAGCAAACTGAAGTGGCAATGGGCTGTTCACGTTTTTCGGAGATCTGATAATGGTTGAAGCAGATGAATGCTGGAGTGGAGACCGCGAAACGTGACTTGGCAAACGTAGCGTGGGACATCCCCGGCTAGATGGTGCGACAATGTGTGCATGGTGGCTGGTAGAAACTAGATGCGTGAAGGAAAATCGGGCTAGGTGGTCCTTCTTGGGGGAGGCCTATGTCCAGCAGTGGACTGCCGCAGACTGTTGATGATATTGGCATACATTTTTCATATAAATTTAAGACAGGACAGGATTTTTTTTTAATTAATAAAAAATCAATTTTGAAAACATGACGCAAATCTATAATGCAGTGCTCGTTGCAGACGCATCCCTTTTTGTTTAGTCTGTCGGTCTATCAATTGGGTTCGGTCGAATCGCCTCCATGTGAACTCCATTACATTGCCGAGACGGAGCGTAAACAAATTTCTTTGTGATCTATTTCAAAGCGCCGTTGAAAGTTTCAATACATTACGTTTACTAATAAATAAATACAAAGGGCGCATCGTAAAGAGTTTAGAGCACGTTAAAAGTCTCGCTTTGTCTTAGAAGCGTTTAGAACCTTTGCGGGAACTACCAGCATCGCACTGGTATACTCTTAACGAGTATGGCATAAGGCCGAGGTCTTTGTCAGCATTTTACATATGTACATACATATGATCACGCCCGTTTCCCGTAGGGGTGGATAGGCAGAGGCCACAGATCTCCATCTGCTATGATTTCGGCATACTTACCTTGCTTCCTCCACGCTCATCACTCTCTTAATGCAAGCACGTCGGTGGCGGATACTCTTACCTTTCCTAAAACTTTGGCAATTTGGTCAAGGTACGTTTTCCTTGGTCTTCTCTTACCCATCCTACTATCCATATCCGCAATGTAAATGTCTTTTACCAGTCGCGTTTAATCTACCTATCTATCTACGTGCCCAAACCATCTAAGCATCCCTTTCTCAATTTCTGTCACGATACCTCCTTTTACTCAGCGTTTTCCATCATTCTATTTAAGACACACCGGGAACGGCTAGTTAGTTAACGCCTAATATGGAAGGCTATAAAAGCTTAAAGGTCAGATGTGCTTTCTCATTTTTATTTTTATATAATATGTTTAACACTTATTAAGATTTTAACTATAAGCTTGATTTAAATCATTTTCAATTTAATAAATATCCTATAGCGTTTGATATGAACACAAACAAAACGTCGTACCGCGGTGTATGGGAACGAAATCGTAAGTCGAGACGTCGTCTCGATTCAGGCTACTCCACTCGACTATAAGTCCAGAGTAAGACCAAGTGGGTCACACATGGTCGTGAGCATAGGGCAGAGACCGAGCCGTTGTCAATGTTTCACATCTACCAAGCGTCTTATTGACGCTTCGCTTTTTTAAAATAAAGAACAATGGTGGAAAATCCAGTATAACATTACGCTTCCTGGCTTATGCACGCTTATGAAGTTGGAGTTTCTCTTAGTCGGTTTACTCTTGTCATAGTGGTTGTGATTCTCACTTTGGTGGTGGCCCGTTTCAGAAATTATTTTTACTTCTCGCTTTTGACCTGTTACTGTACATATTTAGTAAAATAGTACCTAGTCTAAAGTGAGCGAAATTTTGACCACTATCTTTTTAATATTTTGTTTTATATTTTTGCCGGCAACGCTTCCGCGACTCCTGCGGTGTCGCGGATGTCTATGGGCGGCGTTGATTGCTTTCCATGAGGCGACACGTTTGCTCGTTTGCCCTCCTATCCCATAAAAAAATAACACAAATATACTAAATAAAAAAAAAACTACTACAAATATTAATAATAGTTTACTAAATAAATATACTCTGTGTATTATTTTTATATTTCATTTGACAAAGTAGATTATTAGACACCTTGTATACCTTTTTATTTAAAATTTCATTTTTTTAATATGTACATATATCTGTATATTATCATAAAGTTTTAACAAGTGCGTCCTGTCTGTATTCTCTTACGGTGCTGAAACGTTGACACTGACGGTCCGTCTGCTTCACAAACTCAAAGTCGCTCAGAGGTTTATGGCGAAGATGGCTCTCTCCATAGCCCTCTGAGAGCTCGCAGTTTCTCTGGTGGATAGAATTCGGAACGGAAAAATTCGCCGGAGAACCAGAGTCACCGACATATCTCTTCAAGTTCAACTGAAGTGGCAATGGGCTGGACACGTTTGCCGGTGGACTCACAAACTTTAGAGTAGACGAGTGCGAAGCGAAGCGGGGAAATCTACCCCCCGTCAGGGGGCGTAGGAGCGAGCCTCGGAGTTGAACCCCACTATTCGGACATCTGCTCAAGAAGGCAACCGCCTCCCGGTCTTTGCGCCGCCGTTATAGACGAGTGCCGGAGTGGACTGCGTCTTGGCAAGCGAAGTTTGGGACGCCCTCTTGCTAGATGGAGGGACGGTCTCGGACTTCCGGAACTCGGCCGCTTCCCGTACGAAGCGCGGTAGCTAAGACTCAGGCTAAGCTGTAGCGAAGCTACCACTCAGACGCTGATTTTCTGCGGGAGTGTGGTATTTCCCTGGATTAGCCGGCTCATTCATGTTACAGATAAATACTATGCCATTCTTGACGAAGTATTCGTCTGCAGCGTGGCTCTACCACTACCATATATAATATAATATTTCCTTTGTATAACAGTTGCATATGTTTCAATCGATTCTTTGTTTTATTCTTTTATTTGATAACGGAGTAGCAAGGACAACTAAGTTAGTTGCGTAAGCTTGCCGCAAGTCAACGAACTGTCTAAAATTGTTGACAAACATTCGCCCCTTTGTCCCCAAGTGCCACCCTCGCATCCCCTACTCCAAATGAACGTGTCGATGTTTCCCGACGGCTAGAACGTTCAAACATTCGGCCGCGTAGTAACTTTAAGACACTCACAGTCTTATTCTATAAACTAGTCGTTTCTTTTAAATATTTTTATGTGCAATGTAGTATAGAATACATTTTATTGCACGCGAATACGATTTGTTTCAAACAACCTTTGAATACATACGTATATATATTGAACAGGAAAGTCATTGTGTTAGAGAGAGTGAAACATAAATTTGAGAATACTGTTTATTAAATAAATATATACATAGTTTCGATCCAATACGGTACGCTTTTTCCGAAACTTCATTCCACGCGTTACCACCCCGAGGAACCAACTGCTTTCCAATATCGTATAGGTTCGGTGTCTTTTGCGTTCACGATCTAAAATATTGGACATTTTTCTCCGTAGTGATAAAATCTTATTGACACCCCTTATCTTTGCATATATTGCATATGCTTCTATAGGAATCATAGAAATTATAGCTTTGTACAATGAATCCGTGAAGCTTTAAATAGTGAGAAAATAACCGTTGTCTTGTAACTTATTACAACCGTATTGAGTCCAGCCTATGGTCACAGCTAATTGACCGCCAGCGGTAAAAGTTATTTGCTGTCTCTGTATAATATTGTTGGTTAATTGCTTCACTTTATAGTGGAAGGAATGGGGATATGGGGATACGTTTTCATTCCTTTACACGCTTTGTAAACTTGATATTATAAATATGTTTGGCTCATTTAATAACTCACTGCCCCTTACGCGCCTATTTTTTTCGGATACGAAGGTAAACGAGCAAGTGTGTGATTGGGAAGTTATCAATATATATTATAAGTTGAATACCGGTTACATAATTATAAGTTGAATAATCAGTAATACCATGCTTATTGATTTAATTACTGCCAATATTAAGAGAACATCCCACCTTCACTTCACGCACATGGTTTCGATAAGATTATTAATGGAGTCACGCGTTACTTTGCGGAAATCCATCACTATGTGGACAGTCAAAAGTTTTACTTAGCTAAGATCCGCGACAAGCAAAACAATAACAGAAAATTAATAATGTGTGTTTTTCCGTTGGGTTTAGTGGATTTATTAGGAACTTAAACCAAAAACTTACCGAAACACTTTTCGGTTGTCTTCCGTAGAGTCTACTAAACCTGAAGATACCTCGTGTTGGGGCGAAACACGTGTTGTTTACAAGATGGAAAAGTGATAGTGTGTGTTTGGCGTTGTGTATAGTGGTTGGTGGGTGGAGAGTTGATGGCCGATTTTCGGTAAGTTTTTGGTTTAAGTTCCAAATAAATCCACTAAACCCAACGGAAAAACACACATTATTAATTTTCTGTTATTGTTTTGCTTGTCGCGGATCTTTGCTAAGTAAAACTTTTGACTGTCCATATGGTTTCAATAATATGGCGTCACCTTATACTCCTAGAGAGAATGTATTCAGAATGATTAAATCACTAACAGTTGACAAGATGTGATTGTGTTATTTAAAAATTACTTATAGGAATGTTACTGGAAATTCCAGATGCATTATACATCCTTGAATAAAGTGAATATATATAAAAGTGCCTTAAAAGGGCACATCAGAGACCGCTCGCCGTTGTAAGACGCGTCAAAATATAATCTTACTCGCTTTAATATCATAAAAATGATATTTATTTTTTGTAATATCGATTTCAAAGTACGTATCTTACTTCTTCACAAGATGCAATCATGATTTTTTATTATAAACAAATCAACTTTTTTATACTTTTAATTACGTTCACGGTATAAATATGTTTTTTTTTAAAATTATCTACTAGCCATAAGGGCTTCTTTGAGAATATGGTGATTCTGCATATGAACCGGCTCATTACATCAGGTTTTACGTTAATCCGCATCTTTTATTGATAGATAGACAAACAAGCAAATCAGTTACCTGATAAAAGGCAATATTCGAAATATTGGGAGCACTACAGATGGATTTAGGTAAGGATATGAATAAGGGGGAAGTAACAAGGAATCAAAGGAAGGGAGAGGCTTTAGGAAACATGGTGATACGATAAAATGCTATCAACTAACTCCAATATACGTACTACGTATGCTCTACCACTACAATTTTTTTTCTTTGGCAATTAGTTATAGCCATGGTGCCAGTATCATATAAAATATAATAATATCAAGTATCTTGCAATGTACTCGTCAGCTTGTCACGTTACGTCTTAATAATATGGTGGCTATTCTACCAAAAAATAGACTTTTGCAGTTAATAAGTAGTAATGGTACACGCATTTATTTCGTATCACTCCACTTGATCGTGTTGATCGAACTATTTACAGTATAAATGATAATAATAGAGGAATTATGAAAATTAAATAAAAGAAAAACAATATCACTGATATAAGTTGGCGGGAAAAGTCCTAAAAATTTATTTCGAAGCGAGAGCTGTTGACACTTTTTTTTTAATTGATATTTCGACACGTCAAAGGGATTTGTCCCTACATACCACTCGATAAATTAAAGTCGATAACGAGTGTTCGGACGATCATGTGATATTTACGTCGCAAACTCTCGAAAGATCACTCGAATCATCTCAGAGTTCCGCAGATAATAATGGAACCTTAATTGTTTTATAATAGTAGTAAACTTATTTCGTTTGATTATTTACAACATACACACACAGACACACACACACATACACAAGCTTTAATACAATTAGAGGGCTGTGTAGAGGCTGAGGAGACCAATTGGTTCAGTGGCAGTGCTGCCTTCTATGGAATGAATGATTGCGGCACTTCTTCCTTGCTTCCTCCACACTATCTACCTTTTAATCCATCCTCCCTCTCACATTCATCATAGCGAAACGGGACAAAAGCGAAAGATCAGGACGTGGCGGGTGGCGAACCACGTCGCCGGCATTTTTAAACAAATTAGGTTTATTAAAATTCGTTGTAGTGAATTCCACGAACCGCAAGGAAGGACTCCATCCTTCCTCAGTCAGTCAGCCCCAGCAGAGCCCTGCGTGCTGGGCAATAGTGCCGAGCATGCAGGGCTAGTAATAGTAATAGTACCCCGAGAGCCCGATCCCGGGACGATCGGCACGCCTCTGACTAAGCTCGTCCCCTTGCCACGTATCCATTGACACGGCAGACCGTGGATTGGCGGAGAGGAAGGGAAACGGATAGGGAAGAAAGGAAAGGGCAGGGGAACGAAAAGATTGATTTAGACAGGATGATTACTGCATACTGATACTACTGCATTTTTTGACAAAAAGAAAGGTATGCAATACCTTAATATTTTTTTTAATATCTGTAAGACAAAAATAAAATTCTAAAAATAAATAAAAACAAAATATGCCGTCCTAGGCCTAATCAGCCTGTTGGTAAATCCGCCACTGGTTCTTTCAGAGATTAGCGTGTACGAAAACAGTGACGCGTGATTTTTATTGTAAGATATACGAAACTTTTATATTATACGATATATATATATATATATATATATATATATATATATATATATATATATATATATATATATATATATATATATATATATATATATATATATATATATATATATATATATATATATATATATATATATATATATATACTATTACTACAATACTATACGATTGATACTAGTATTATAAGATATACGGAACTCTTCGTCTTTACAGTATCTCGACGGGCGCCTCCTTTAATTTGAAAATTTATATTCATATATATTCCGCCATGTCAATAAACGCTGTTCGTCTGTACGCCGTAATACTTAGTATCAGTATGCGCAATATTATAATTAAAATATTCCTTATGAATATTATTCACACACACACACACTGCTTTGCATCGCGGGCGCGGCCGTGCAAACATTTTTTCATTCGTATTGAATTAATATTTCGAAATGCTAACAGTATAAGGCGATCGCTTGTCGCCGGCCATTTTAATTTGATTCGTAACAGCCTCATTGTGCGAATTTATTACAAATTGAATAAAAACATCCCTTCACGTGCACTACTATATAAAGCTGCCTTCGAGATATTTGATGGCATTATTTTGCAAATATTCATCACAAAAATGGACAGTCAAACTTTCTTTGCTAAGATCCGCGAAAACAAATCGGAAATATAATATTGTGTGTTTGCGAAGAAGTGTACCTATAGAGAATTACTTACCGAGAACCGGCAGCCAATAAATCCTCCAACACCTCGCCATGGTCATCAATGTTGACAATGTCAAACGTACGATCTGGAGGCCAATCCGCCTTGAACAAGGATATATGGTGCGTACAACGAATGTAGTTATAACCAGTTACCTGCAGCGGTGTTTCCGAAGCGATACGACATTGGAGCTTTTAAAAAGCTAGCCTACACATTTCTTAAAGGCCGCCAACGCTTCTGCAATGCATATGGCATTGCGTATGTCCATGGGTGGCGTTGATTGCTTTCCATTATGTGACACGCTTGCTCGTTTTCCTTTCTATCCCATAATAAAAACCTATTTCTGTCTGACTGTATGTCCTTTACGTATTACTACAACATTAATATTTCCTTTCCTCACCAGCAGCAACGCACGACGGGTGAGCTTAGTGAGTTATACAATTCTCGAATATTACCTTCCTCCTTTGAGTTCCGTTCATAATATTTCGAAGATAACTACAGTAATCTTGCTGTATAGTTTTTTCCGTAACGTCCACTTTCCCCATTTATACGTGATATTTTTCCTGCTTCTACAATGTTTTTGTTCACATTGGCTTAAGGTCAACAAAATCAACATGGTTTTAATAAACCATATCAAGTTGAACTGGTTCCAGGAACTTGTCATGCACCATGTAACTTAAGTTTATAATCCATAATTGATCTATAAATAAAATGCGAAACTATGTACCTACTTCAATTAAGCGAAGGGTTTTTTTTTTCGAGAATGTCAACTTTGTAGTAAATAATTTATGTAATTATAATATTTTTATATATGCTGTGCATGGGATACTTCCCATCTTTGTAGGAATGAACGTTATCACGCTTATCTAAGGCAGATTAGCGGGATACTCAGGCCCTCTCTGAGCTATGAATATATTTATCCTGATGCGGAAATCGAAGGCAATGGGTCCGAAGGTGGTAGCTTCGTAATTCAGTCAATTGGGATGTCAACACTAATATTTTAACAGCTAGAGAAAATTGATGAAAGTCGACTGGTAAATGAAATTTACGGTACGGTAAGGGTCGGTGGGGAAGACCGAGGAAAACATACCTTGACGAAATTTTTAAGGTTTTTAAGACAGGTCACATCAAGAGTACCATTAATCGGACACCTTGAAAGAAGAGAGTTATGAGTGTGTAGGAAGCAAGGAATGTGTGTTGAGATCGTAGCAAATGGAGATCTGTGGTCTCTGTCTACCTCTACGGGAAACAGGCGTGTTTATATGTAAGTATGTAATCAAGCAGTGATCTGTTTTTGTTTATCGATTAATCAAAACAAAATCAAAAGCAATTATTATTGACAATCTCTCTCTCTCTCTCTCCCTCTCTCTGAGTCCTAAGTCCCCCTGGTGGGGCATACGGCAGACACGACGTTTCTCCATCTCGACATGTCGGAGGCTATACGCTTCACTTCGCTCCAGGATAGGCCCATCTTCTGCACTTTTTTTGACACAATTATTGACAATACTAGTAGAAAATAGTTTAATTAATATTATTAATTATCACAAATTTTCACAAAGTATAGATTTAGAACTATTAGCTTTACTACGTTTCGTTCGATCAACTCTAAGACCTGGAAGCCCAAAGTTTTTCATTCTATACATTTATCTCAAAGACATTCGATGGATTTAAGGTTCTTAAAAAATATATTTCTATAGATATATATTCATGATCCTAAAAATAATATATTTTTCCATATATCATGTTTATAGAATGCTTCAATCAAAGCCGAAATCTCTCCTAAAGCCAAAGCGTCTCGATAGTGCCGAAACGTACTGATAGACTGACTGCTGCACACACTCACAAAAGTTTATGAAGGCTTAGGAATAGCAGTGATCTTCCGCAAGCTTACGACGATAGGATTCTTCTAAAACCACCTTGAAAACGAGCCTATCTGACGTTAACTTCAGGCCAGGTACTGGCTACAGGCGTTCATGAATACCAGGTGTTGTTATAAGGAGCCCCCCCTAACTTAGTAGAAGCCTATGTACAGTTATCAACTCCTATATAAGTTAATTCTATCAAGGATCCAATAATATACGAATTAAGCCATTCAGTTACGAAAAATGCACGTACCTTCACTAAGAAGTCTTAATAAAGAATCAATTAATAATTTATAAAGCATAATAAAATGTTACTAGTAGATCTCTTTTATTTTGAACGGTGTTAAGCGAACACATCTTTCGTTCGATTTCGATTAAAGGATACCCAAAGTGGTCCCGCGACTCCTTTTTAAACCACGAGTTAAGCGAGAGACACCTGAATGAAAAGCACCTTTACATTCAACGATTAAGAAACGTTTATTTTATTTATTTAATATTTTTTTATTCATTATTACTAATATTAAATTTATTTTAATAAATGTTAATCAATATGTTAACTGTTTTGAATGAAGAAAAAGTATATATTATGAAAATATAACATAAAAGTATATATTGTGTAGAAAGACGTAGCTAGATTACATCTAGCTACGTCTTTCTTCGTACACAAATTTATGGTATGTATGGTATCTGCCATATTAACGACATTGCAGATGTATCATGCAATTAGAGGGACAGAAGGAAGTTATCCGAAGCAAATAAGGACGTAAGGAAAATGCACGAAGTCAATCACGGGGAAAGAAGGAGATTCTGGGATAAGCTTCCGGATCCTTGTAACCACCGTACAGAAAAGCGGTAAAATAGATGAATGCAGATACTTAACGTCTAACCTTTTTTTTATGAGAAAGAAAAGAAAATAAACGAGTGTATGGTTGGTTTTGTGAAGGTTCACATTTTGTACTGATTCGGAAATACGATGAAGATATATACATATATATACATATATATATATATACATATATATATATATATATATATATATATATATATATATATATATATATATATATATATATATATATATATATATATATATATATATATATTGCAGGAAGTTATACAGGGCGCTGAAAGTAGATATATGTACATATGTGAATTTATACAACTTTGAAATGTTTAAAAAACGAAACACAATTTAATTACACTTTTCTGAAGTATCTTTAGTGTTGCAAATATGTAAGATTGTTGATTGCTTTCCATCAAGCAACGCGCCTGCTCGTGTTCTAGTTTTTTTGTTAAAGAATCGGTTCAAAAGGAAAAAAATATTGTAGTTGTTGAGCTCGTTAGTACGTCGTGGTCGTGTCGTAGTCGTGTCGTAGTCGATGGTTATAAAGCGCAAGATCGCTGCGATTATCTCGGCGAGGGTTAACCGTTCAGGCGGCAACGCGACACGTGTTAAGGGGTCAGATTACAGACACGCGCGTTTGTATTAACCGCCCAGCCACTAAGCTTCTGCTTTGGAGTTTTCTGCTTCTTGTTGGCGTTTAATAAAATTAATAGACCGTGTTGAGTTTTAAACGGTTCGACTTTCTTTATTTGTGTTCAAACAGTGTGCATCATCCTTATTTATAGTATGATGTGAGTGTAACTTAATTAATGTATAATTAGTTACCGTTAACTGAACGTTTTCCTATTCCATACCCTACTTACTGGCCCTCTACATGAATGCACGAAAAAGGTAGCCATGAAGGATGAGTGGCAGACAGTATTTGGTGAAACAAGTCTGTTTGAAACAAGTTTGGTCATCATAGACAAAGACCACTTTGTCTATGATGACCAAAAAGAAGAACGTTTTCCTGTTTATCCGAGAGACTATCTACTTTGATTTGCAGATATTGCCGCTTAAAATTAAAAAAAAAAGATAAAAAAATTACAAAGAAGAATATACCTACGCTATTTCTTTCGTTTTTTCTTCTCCGTCTAGAGGAAAATCATTACGAAATCTTGGCGAAAGCTTGTTTGCTATCGTTTGACAAATGAAATTTATTTTCTTATGTCAGCAATCGGTTGGCTCAATTCGCTTATTTCTTCTATAAATAAAATACATTACGATAACTAGTTTGTAACTGGATGCGGTTATAATTTTTCAAAGTAACAACCGGTTGTAACAAGCAAGGTAATCGTTATTAAGTGATTGCGTTTAGAAATGGAAAGATAATATACATACACACATACATATACACAATGTCACCGGAGCGTGATTATTCAATGACATAAAATTAAAATAATTAAGTATCAACCGCGTATCGTTGGCCAGTTAGCGGTAGAATGGCACCGGGGTAATGCCGGAGTGGGTACCGCTGGCGACATAATTAGCCTATATTAAATACGCGGGGGCTGTCACGGTAGCCAGCGATGCAAGACGGCTGATGCGTTTGTGGTTCGTTTTACGCTTGCCTAGATCTGTGTTGCAAACTTCAAATTCTCTTTAATATGCTGTAATACTACATTTTTGATTCAAACGCTGCTTACCTTCAAATCACAAGTCACAAATCACAAATCACAAATCACAAATCACAAATCACGAATCACGAATCACGAATCACGAATGAGCGGATTCGACCACGAAACTCTAATTCCTACCGAGAAACGGCCGTCAGCTAACCCTCCAGCACTTAACTATGGTGATCAAGGCTGACAACGTCAAACAGTACCATTTTTCACTATGAACACGACGAGGCGAAACGTGTTGTTTTTATAGTGAAAGTTAGACTTGTAATTCTCTATAAACTTCTTTGCAAACATATAATATTATTTTTCCGATCTGTGTTCGCGGATTTTTGCAAAACAACGCCTGAATCCCAATAACCCCGATGTTAATATTTGTTTATCCATTGAAAGGGGTACATAGTTATAAAAACAATTACACACGAACCAAGACAATAGGACGAAGGTCAAATATGACATGCGAATGTGTGGAGAAAAATAAATGTGAATTAGGAGCCAAGTTGTACTGAAAAATGTATTAATACTTGTACACCATAATCCGCAATATTCGGTAATATTGTTAATCCTAATTAAACTCATATTATAAACAAAAAAGAAATGATTACAATTTTTATAATTAGGATTGTGAAATCCCCTTAACAATAGGCTTATGTTTGTTTGACACATCCATTTCTCTACGTTATACAATAGTGCGGTACACTACGTCGACACACCAGCTATATCGATACTTATAGCTCCAATTAAATTATTCGACAGCTATGAGCCACGGGCCGTGACAGCCACCTGTGGCTTGACATTGTCGCAAACCGATGACCGGTTTAGGGCTTAAACGGTTGACATTTATCCCCCGTGCAAACTATCATAGCGGGGGGATGTATCGACTTTGTTGTGAACGATGCGTTGCCCTTTTTTTCAGTTCGGTTCCGCATGTATCGATAAAAAACTGGAGCTATAAAAGCTCCCTTAGTGTGGTGTAATGAAATTATTTAAGCTATTTTTATATTTCTCGCTACATACGCCGTTTAAAGAATTGATGCTTGCATTTACTACATTTTTATAAGACAATTAATACATTTTTATAAAGACTAAAAAGTATAATACAGGTTGAATTTTTTCCATTATATATATTACGTCTTTTAGCAAAAAACTAATGAAACCCTTTGAAATTTAAATCATCCGATAAAACACTAGTGTATGATGTCTTTTTTTTTTCTTTGATGATAATTAGCAATAACTTTTATGCCAGTGTCAAGTAAAATGTAATAAACACGGTTCAGCTTGTCTCGTTACGTTTTATTCTACCAAAACCTTCTATGAACTTTCGCAGTCAAATTTTAAAGGCACGCATACATTTTCTGCCAGCCGTCTAGCGCAGATCGAAGTTCCATTTAGCCGGATGGATGTCCCATACTACCTTTACCAAGACAGGGTTTCAATTATAGTACTTTTCAGCTTCAATATCTGTGGATCCTCCGACAAACGTATCCATCACAATGCCACTTCAGTTTGCTACCTCGAAGAACGTTCTGTTACGTTCCGAATCATATCCACTAGAGAAATTCGAGCGTTGCCTTTTTTCATAGCTCTGTGTGACTCTAAGCTTACCAAGCAGACGGACTGTCATTGTCATTGTCTACTCGTTTACTTCTTATGTCGGTTCTCCGTCAAATTCCATCAGCCCATACAAAGGTATAAATATTACTTTACCCCAAATGACAACCTTATTAAAAGTTCGGGGATACACTATTTAAGTGTACGGTTAGATTTTTATTCAAATTCAAACCTTATATCCATCAAATAAGGTTTATTGCATTCAATTTCGTGGGAATCACAGTACAAGTACCATTCGAATGATATGACAATTGTTGGTTCATACTTCGTTATAATAAGATCGATTATATTTTTAATCTCAAATACTCTAGCTACTGAAAATTAGCTAATTAGTCCTAAGTGGTGATTATTGATCTTAAATAAATGCCAATATATTTATTACTTTTATAATAAAAATAATAAAGGAGTATTCAATTTTTTTCTTGCGTGTTAGATACAGTATTTTTCCCTCTATAATTTCGTTCGAATCGTAATATACATTAACAAAATGAAACGTATTATAACGGAAACAAACCACGACCGTTATTCCTACTAACTCTATTAATTACAGTACTTAAGCCATTCACTGCGGCACAATATAGTACAAAAGCAAAATGATTCTGGGGTGAGGAATTAATTTCGTGAAAAAATGCTAATTATTTTACGCTTAGTAAACTCAGCGATGCAGACGTTAATAAAATATAAAAAATGTTTCTTTCAACTTTTACATTTGTTTAATGCCTTTTTTTTTTCATTTTTTTATGGGATAGGAAAAGAATTTTTTTTATGGGAAAAAAGAGCAAGCGCGCTGCCTGATGGAAAGCAATCGACCCAAAAGCTCGACTGGCAGAGAATGCCTTTCGTCATTATGTCCGCCTTTCTATCAGAAATTGTACAATAAGAATAAATAAATAAATTTAGTATCATATTGTTGCGTAACACCTATGAAAAATCATTGTTTTTATGAAACGATTAAAACCTCATTTCGCATTGTCAAGCAAGCCATTACTACTTTTAAAAATAAATTGACAAGACGTCCGTCAATGCGTGACATGAATAGTTAATAGAAAATAGCCGCGCGTGGAAAAGAGACAGGACCATATTTGTTTGTTTATTCCATATTTGATTCGTTTTCTGTATAATTAATTGTTTATTGCCGCCGCGAGGTTTCAATATAATGTAACGAAGTTTACTCAGCGGACGAGACATTGACCCGTCTCGTTGCGAAAACATTCCACGATGAAAGTGCGTTCGTTGCGTCTGTCTACCTTACCGCTGATAATAATGCGAGCTGTTTACCTTTGAACACGCGGCCACTCGGGTGACCTTTATCATCGGTCCACCCTACTTCGACAGGCCAAGTAGTACGTACATGAAACTGTGTTGCCAGCAACACTGATATTCATTTAATTGTAGTCAACATTTTTTTATTGTAATCAACGTAAAGTTGGTAGTACTGTAACAGAATAAAGAGTTACAGTACTACCAACGCGAAATAGTTGTTGTTACAGACGTGCTCTCATATTTACTTAAGAAAAACAACGTGCAGCGTCGACCCGCTATCGCCCCCATGAAAATCTCCAGCGCCAACCGGGGGGGGGGGGGGGCGACGACACGTTGGGAACCTATACTCTAAAATAATCTACGGGGTTTTCGAAAAAATACGACATTGCTTTATTCAAAACACACGCGTATGTGTCCCCGAAATACCGATAAACATTTGTAACATCTTTGCCGGTGAAGCTTTTCTGTCTATGGACGGATTCATTTTCTTTGTCTATGACAGATTCTATATTATCTATGGACGGCGGTGACAATTTACTTTCGCGCGACGACAAACACACCTTAATTGAAATGGTTAACAGGAATTGTAATAATAAAAACACTGCTAGACTTCTTTTGTTTTAAAAACAACATCAACTCTGTTGCTAGACTGTGATATGTTTTATACAATATCTTCCGTCCGGAGGCACATATATGTATTAGTATACGTATCCCAGAATAGAACTATCTCGTCCATCGACGCAAAAAAGCGAAAACTCCGTAAATGACACAGATGTTCACTCACTGTCCCTTGCTAAGTCAAATTGTGTATTCAAACCATCCAAAGACCCATTCAAACACACGAGATATTTCTTCAAGATCGGCTGATGTTTAAAGGATAGTTTAATGACAAACGCACGTACAGAAGTATTATACCTATGTATAGATAAAGATAAACGAAATAAATGCATTTATATTCGTTATTTATATTGATTGAATTGCTTTGTGGATTCAAAAATAACTATTTGCTTTCCTTCTAACTTCTGCAATTATCAGTGTTGTCGTAAGTATGATTTAACATCAGCTTTGTTATATTATATTATTATATATATATGATATTATTAACCCCAATGGTCGTTGTGAGTTACACTCATTGTGATTATTATTATTTTAAAAAAGCGATATAATCCAAAATTACAGCAACAATGCTGTAATTCTTATTACTGGCTGTTATAGCGTCATGTGAATTGTTGCAAAAAATTTATGACATTCTAACACGACAGCGCTTAGTCGGGGGTTGAAACAAAAACTTTAGCACAAGCTCTTTCTATGATATGATATCGATGTATGAAAATCAAAATCGTAATCTTCCAAAATTGATTAAATAATCAATAGAAAAAAGATTTTTACACTCATAGTGCTTGCTATACTAGGATCCTGTGTTTTTTGGGTCCATTATAAAAACGCAAATGACAAGGACAAAACACCTTGACCTATAAGCCATATAAATATTTTTCCTGTTGTGAGAATGGAACTCACGCCACTTGGCTAAGAAACAAACATTTCGCCACCGAGCTATTTGGTTCGTATTCAAGTAGTTATATCTCAGTTGGTATGGGTCAGGCTTACGATTTGAGGTCTTGTGTTTGTATCCTCTATTGGACTTCTCTTTCACAGCTAACATATGTCTCACTGTTGGGTGCGGATCTCCCTATTTCTACAGGAATATACATTAACCCATTTCAGTTGTCCAATGTGGATTGGTGGGATAAATAGACTCGGAATAAATATCTGTATATAATAAATAAATATCTGTATATGTAAATATCCTATTCTAGTCTCTCTGCGCCGGGACTCCCTAGTTCAACTTCTTCCACTTGACCGCATACAAAGTTGTGTGATCTGAATCGTCAATGACCAAAATCTCACCGATCGCCTTGATTCTCTAGCGCTGCGGAGGGATATCTCATCTCTCTGCCTTTTTTGTAATTGTTTGGAATCGTTACTGCTACCGAGTTCCATAACCGCATAACTCGCCATAAAGAAAAGTTTCATCCTCACCATCTGGAGCCACCAGATCTAGTATGGTGCGCTTCTCCCGAAACTTCTTTTTGTCCACCACTCTGTGGAACCGCTTACCTTCCACGGTTTTTCTGAGGGGTTGAACCCGTGACCATTGACTCCGTAAGCGGCAGCCCCACCGTTGAGCTAATTGGTCGTCATTAGACTAATGATGTAAATAAATTCTTAACTTAGAACACTGGCAATGATTGTAGTTATAATATAAAGTATAACTAGAATCATTGCTAGTATTCCATTTAAAATAAATATCCATATGGACAGTCAAAAGTTTTACTTAGCTAAGATCCGCGATAAGCAAAACAATAACAGAAAATTAATAATGTGTGTTTTTCCGTTGGGTTTAGTGGATTTATTTGGAACATAAACCAAAAACTTACCGAAAAACGGCCATCAACTCTCCACCCACCAACCACTATACACAACGCCAAACACACACTATCACTTTTCCATCTTGTACGTCTTGTAAGTGATAGTGTGTGTTTGGCGTTGTGTATAGTGGTTGGTGGGTGGAGAGTTGATGGCCGTTTTTCGGTAAGTTTTTGGTTTATGTTCCAAATAAATCCACTAAACCCAACGGAAAAACACACATTATTAATTTTCTGTTATTGTTTTGCTTATCGCGGATCTTAGCTAAGTAAAACTTTTGACTGTCCATATGGTGATGGATTTCCGCAAAGTAACGCCTGACTCCATTAATAATAAATATCCATGTTATTTATTTTTTTAGGCTGAATTCCTAAAGCAATAATATAATTAAATGATCAATAAATAAAAGGTCAATGAAAACAGTTTACATTGACAAGCATTTCGGTTTGAACCGAATTCCACATTATCTAATTTACCAATCGCCTTCACTAGGCCCTTCTTGCTGTGTTAATCTAAGTAGGTCGAAAAGAAACCGAGGTTTTAATAAGAAGAATCAACAATATACAATAAGAACAGTGGAAAATATTACTTATTACGATGACGTGGTCTTGGGTAAGGTTGCGTCGCCAGTTACAGCGACTTAGAGAGCGGATTTTTTTTTGTTAAAACTGATGCTATACATATATAGGAGAGTCAAAAATATTAGTTATTTAAGGTTTATATCAATTTTCGAGGCTTATAGTAGAATTATGAGGCCTTATGATTGTCTGATTGAGCACTTATATCACTTATGTTCATCGGTTGAGGGGTTTAGTGTAATTGGGAAAGAAAACTAAATTATGGCAAACTTATGGGTCACGTTATGAACGGTTTACTAATAAGCTTTGGATCCCGGCCAATTTGGGAAAAATTGAGCGTTAAGCCATGTCGGTTGAAAGTCTTTCTTTTATCAACTGGACATAGGTCCCGTGCAAGGCGTGCCACCTAGCACGATCTTTGGCTACACGCATCCTGTTTCTGGTAGCCGTCCTGCGTGCGTTTGCTACGATGCGGTTTCCACTCGTGTACTTCAACAGTTACTATTTCTCCATTAGACGTGGCCAGCCAATTGCCACTTTAATTTGCTACTCGATGGGCTATATCGGTGACTCTGTTTCTCTAAAAGATGTCTTTATTCCGACGCATATCTACCAGAAATCTCCGAGTATAGCTCTCTAGTTTCTTTATGACACTTGAATATAGATCGGGACTGTGAATATGAACTTAACTTCTTTTCAAACATTACCCCCAATTTGTTAAAGGTATTTTGTGTATGTCCTATTGATGGGCACGGTCCTCTCCATTTTTGGAGGAACGGACATTAATCCACCACGCTTGTCTAATGCGGATTGGCGGGGTAATCAGACTCGGAATTAATATATGTAAGCCGTACATATACTTATTTCGATGCAGGGAATCGAACCCGCGACCATTGACTCTATAGGCGGGCGCTCCGCTACTGAGTCAATTGGTCGTCGTCTAAAGATATATGTAATTGTCATAATATATCCTTTCCGCTGTCAGTGAGGACGCAACCCGAAATGATTCACGATTAGAAGCGGCGCGTATAGTCATAAAGCGCGTTAATTTGATCTAAAAATAACACCCATTCTTTGTTTGTTAGATTTTTACGAAATCTGCCTTCTGTATATTAAATGTGTAATTCAGTTCGTGTGTCAGTCGGACGCTCAAGTTTGTACTGGGGCGTTGTATTACTTATTGAGAGAAATGTAATGTTTTACTGGAGGATTATGGTATTTTAGATGCTTGTACGTTTTAAGGCGATAAAGAAATGTGACGTATCTAGATTATTCTGACATTTTTTTTACGGGATAGGGAGGCAAATGCGCAAGCATGTCACCTGATGGAAAGCAATCAACGCCGCCCACAGACATCCGCAGTGCCATAGGCAGAATCCTTGCCGGCCTTTGTAAAATGTGTAGGCTTGTTTTTTTGAGGGTTCCAATGTCGTATCGTTTCGAAAATACCGCTGAAGGCAGCTGATTCCACAGAGTGGTGGTGTGTGCAATGGAGGTTCTAGAGGAATTTACCGTACTGGTTCTCTACTCATCCACATGGTGGGGATGAAACTTTTAGTTTATCACATTTAAAATTTTAATTGTCATGGCAACGGATAAAAAACCCATGGCTACCAAGAAACAAGCCGTGGTCACGAGTCTGATATGCGCGCTCGAAATTTTTTGCCAACCAGTAGTAATTAAGGTGAATAATAATTAAAGAAAATATCTCTCAAATTATTATTATACATTCCGTTTCTATCTTGAGCCTTGCCGTAAATAAATGGTTGTTAAGAAAATTAACTAAAAGAAAACTAACTAGCTTTAAAGTCGGGAGCCTAAACCTTTGCATATATCAACCGTGATCATTGTCTGTCACCTTTTCCATATGAAGTCTTCTTTTCTAGAAGCCGATTTTTCTAGAAGGCGTTTCTTTAAGGACGGATAACGAATCTCCAATACCTCTCGTGTTGCACAGGTTAATGGATGGTGTTAAATGCTTTCCATAAGGCTTGCTCGTTTCCCTCTTACTCCCATAAAGGTGTATAAGAAATGCGTAAATAAAACATTGCGTTCTCAAATACATTTTTTAAATATTTTGATACTAATTTTTGTATATTTTTGTTTCAGGTATGTATCACATTTCTTATTTGTAGTCTTGACAGTGTATGTAAGTACATATTTTTATCATATTGTCCAGGCAAATCTGAAAGTAAAAATTTATTCCGTTTATTTTAATGCTTACATTAACACACATAAACTCCGAAACAAGTTCAATTAAAATTATTCAAATTGAGCAGTCAATATTCCTAAACTGCACTCGAATCGTATTTCACGCTTAAAAATCTTTAAATGTATTGCCAAAATTATTTTTCCGGCGGTTAATTTAAAGTTACTAAGATTAAAGTATTTATGATAGTATCAGCGAGTTGCTATCGGATCGTAACACTCCAAACGCAACAATGAATCTTACGTACCGGATATAAGAGATATATTATCTTGTGAGAACGTTCATTAAGTCGACAGGTGTACAAAACAGTTTCTGTATAGAGTCCAAATTAATCTCGCTCAAGTTTTTACGGAAATTGTCGGGCTGGTACGAAACATTGTTATATGTACGGCGCTAAAAAAAAAAAAAGAGGAATGTATTACAAAAATGTCTAATCCCATTTTATTATTCATGTATGAGTACAACAGTCGTGTTGTAATGTGGCCGCTATCTGCCGGCGGATCAAAGTTATTTACAAAGCTGTACAGCACGGAAACTTATTCAATGGATGAGACTTTTGATAAATGTACGTTACGCGTTCCATCTATACAACGCACTTGACGATTTCCATTTTTTCGATCTAATGCTAGCTCCTTCAATACATATGCGTTTTTCCAAAAACTTCTTATTCTACTCATATCCCAAAGGCCGGCAACGCATTTGCAATTGCCTATGGCGTTGCAGATGTCTATCGGTGGCGTTAATTGCTTTCTATCAGGCGACACGCTTGCTCGTTTGCCTTCCTATTCTATAAAAATTGTCTCCACCCTTACCCATTCTTTTATCACTAAACATTCCTCTTGTTCTTTTCTTTTTTAAAATAAAATTAAATAAATAGTATTTAAAATAAAATTATCATGACGCATCAAATACTCATTTACCTTTGCCGATTCTCTTTAAGCATACCTACTCATTATTCCTTCGTCGGTGACTTTCCTGCCAAGACAATTTCCATTTATTGTCAACACCACATCTCGAATACCTCCAAAGTTTCTACGTTCCTTTGTCTGACATTTCGAGTTTCTCAAGCACATAGGGCCATGTTTCAAATGTATGATTATACGTCGTCAAAAACTGATTTTCGATTAAGTGTTTTTTGCGATTGGTTTGCTAGGCTATGGTTTTAATGTCGACAGTTTGGTCATCTGTTAACAAACTTCCTAACGTGTTCATCAGTTTAAATATTTAGGAAATCAATATTCACATTTGCAAGATATTTTAATATTTTGCTTTGGTTTTGTTTAAAATAAAATTTTATATCGATAATGTATTGTAAGTACTGTCGCTTGAATATAAAATATTATAATGATGTCACTTCCATCTGATTGTACATCCTTGACACTGTTCCGCGGTAGACGGCTCCATTGTGTTGCCAGCACTCCAGTTCTTACAGAAAACATAAAACTTAACGGCCTTCTATACGTATATATTAATTTCGCCTTGTTTATAACGAAGAGAATTAATTATAACAGTTAAATGAGCGTGCAAATGATAAAAAGAAAAAAATGTGGAAAGCTATGATTCTAAAAACTTGTGAATTATTTGTAGACACCGCCTTGATACGCGCTATAAATAGTTCTAAACACGTGCGACTATGAAAAATCGTTGTTTACTTTTGTGTATTCTCATTGTTACGCATTTTGATTGTTACGAAGTCTCGGAATGCACTTTGAACACTGGATAAATTTAGAATATCATTCTCGGCTGTTCTAGGTTTTAGATAAATGCGTTCGCGGACTGCCGCGTGTCGGACCGGCGTATGTTTTATGAAGTGAAACTATGACGACTCGAGTTCATTGTCGGCGCCACGATGAACTAACTTTATACAAAGCGATTTTATAATAATATTAATGGGTCAGGGAATAAGTTTTATAATAATATTAATGGGTCAGGGAAGACGTTTTATAATAATATTAATGGGTCAGGGAAGACGTTGTCCTGTCCGTGCATGTTTGATTTCATGAAGTCCACATTAAAGACACCCATTTGTTCCGGCACTCTTTGATCCGTGTCAGAGAAATTTTGGCAAAAACAAGATACTGTCAGGGAATGAGTGGAATTTTTTTTTTTCATTTTCATGAATAATAGTAGCCGAAATCTTTCAAAACTTTCAACAAAATATTTCTTTTCATTCTACAGCGTTGGCCTCTCCCAACTTGGAAAGGGTTGTTGAAACAACTTTTTTTGTTCTTGTCTTCTTCTAATCATTAAATTTGTGCGAAAAGTTCAGTTACCCACTAACGTTTACAAGTAAGTTATATAAACTAACAGAAAATTTAAACAAACTTTTTTAAAGCTGTACAAACTTTAATAATGAAAGCGAAACTTTTAAAGTAACATTTCGCAAAAGTTCTATTGTGTACAGTTTATAAAAAAAAAATTCTAAATTAAAAAACGTGTTTATGTTTCCCTAATAGCGCAACTCTCTGCGTCACCAAGTTAAGTACGGTGGGTTTGATTTCGAAAGAACGAATTAACAACTGAATAAACTGTAGGTACAATAGTTTAAAAATACAAGAAAGAAAAAGCATACAGTGTACTAATATACCTGTGCGACGTCATTAAAAGGCTCACACTCAGCATAGGCCGTGACGATCCATGTGGTTAGATCATCGTTGCCGGCCTTTAAGGCATGTGTATTATGGCGCGCCTGCCGTTCTGCTTATTACCGCGACACGCGGAACTTTTAGGGGGATTTATTTTCGATAAAAATGAAATTTTTCCAAATTAAATTAACTTATTTTTCTATTCACCGTACATATATATCTTATTCACACTTTATCAATTTACATTTTATATCTCAATTTCTAATGCCTATCAAAAGACGTCCGTCAAACTAATCTTTTTGTTTCTATATAAAATAATTTACTTCTTTTTGATTTTAAATTTTCAAATTACTAATTTAAAAATAAATAATATAAAATAATATAGCTCTCTTACGCTGCCGAAACGTGGACACTGACGGTCCGTCTCCTTGACAAGCTCAAAGTCGCTCAGAGGCCTATGGAGAGGGCTATACTCGGAGTTTCTCTGGAGGATAGAATTCAAAGTGAAGAAATTCACCGGAGAACCAGAGTCACCGACATAGCTCTTCAAGTAAGCAGACTGAAGTGGCAATCGTTGGAGTAGACGGGTGTTAGAGTGGAGTCTGTAACTCGGCAAACTTAGTGTGTGACCTCCTAGATGGACCCTGCTAGATGGAGCGACGATCTGCACAAGGCTGCTGGCAGAGACTGGATGCGTGTAGTCGAAGATCGGGCTAGGTGGCGCGAGTTGAGTGAAGCCTATGTCCAGCAGTGGACTGCCGCAGGCTGATATTGATTGAATATAATATAAAAAGTTTTATTATAATCAAATATAAAGTTTTATTACATTAGTGATATATTTATATTGTATCACTATCGTATGCTTGTTTTTTTTTATTAATATTTCATTTAGTACTATTATTTCATTGATTAAGCACCGCTAGTACTAGCACAGTGTGCATGCGATATCGTTTTGATCGTGAACATTATTCTTTTCCTGCACTCAGGTGCGTCAACAGCACGGCCCCATCTCCGTCGTGAAATCTAACTGCCGGTTTCCTCTTTAAGTTATTTCGTCCGTATTACTGTTTGTCCTCAATTATTGACTTTAATGAGGCTGGACAATTTGCCGCGCTCCATACGCGTTGAACGACGATGTATGTTGTTAACAAATGATACACTCACTTGTTTGTTTACGTTTCTCCTTTGCGTTGCTATATCGCCAATATTATGTCACCCTAGTAAAGACAACAGAAAATATGTTTTTTTTTTATTTGTTTTAATATATTCACGCCTATCCCCCGCAGGGTTTGGCTGAGACCACAGACCTCCCCTCCTCCTCCACACTCATCCATCCTTTCATCCATTCTTCCTCTCACATTCATCGCAGCCAAATGGCTCTCCATTAGTCGTTTCTCGTCCTTGTGGGAACCAGGACGTGACGGGTGGCGAACCACGTCGCCGTCAATTTATGTATATTACAGAAAATATGTAATTTCCGTCAGAAAGTATGTATATTTCATAATTGACTATTTTATTGAATAGGATCCACTTTTCTTACAGTGAACATCAAAGCTTCTGCAATGCCTTTGGCGTTGCAAATGTGTATGGGTTGCGTTGATTGCTTTTCATCAGGCGAGGCGCTTACCCATTTGCATATTCTGTCATAAGCTTCACAGTGACATTTTGTTTTGGAAGACAAGTAAGGTTAAATTAATTCAATATGAATTTCATCGCCCCCATCAAACGCGTGTTGTTGTGCATTGGGAAAACAAATCTCTATAGACGTGAGTGCACGAATATTAAGTGTGAATTTCTGATGCTTCTGAAAACCTTCACCTTGGATGAAAACAAGAATATTGTCTCAGGTGGAAATTTCAAAGCAGTCAACTGTAAGAAATTCTGTAGATTGACAGCTTGTTCTGCACATAAACATCGCTTGTTTGTTAATAAACAGAATATATTTAAACGAGACATTTAATTTGTTATTGACATGTAAGAATAAGTTTAAACTTTGATCGTTTGCTTTGTATAGAAAAGGAGTAAAGATAAGACAATGAAATGAAAATAAATTATTTATGACCTTTTTTTTACAATAGTTAAAATTAAAATCTTAATAATATTATAGTATATAAATATACACAACAAAAGGAAAATAATTTTAATCTGAAAAGTGTCATAAAATGGTTCTTGCTCAGCATATGCCAGGCGTTCTATTGGAGTGTGAGATGCTCCCCGGTTGAATAGAGCCATTGCTGTCCCCATTGTCTCAGATTTCCTGCGTAGATCATTATCTAGGCAGGGAGGCAGGCAAAAAGTGGTTGCGTAAAGCCGAAGATTGGCGTTGGCTGAATTAAATTTTCGAATATAAATATTAAATAAAACTACAAAGTATATAAATAAAGTTCCATAACTTTTACGGCGAAAAAAAGTGTGGGTTTTATGATGAAATGATGACCGTCATGTTAGGTACACTTTTGAAATTTAACCACATTATCCTGTGCCACTCATTGAAGTAGTGATGTCGGGATGGCATTAACCTCGCGAACGATATTTTTTCTCAGTGCTGAAATAGTTGTCGGGTTTGTTTCATAAACTTTACTTTTGAGGTACTCCCACAGATAAGTGCGTAGATGTCCAGGGGGTGTTCAGGGGATTTACGCCGAAACGGCTTATTAATTTGTTAGGGAAGAAATCTCTAAGAAGCTCCATGGACTTTCTAGCAGCGTGAGACGTGGCCCCATCTTGTTGAAACCATGTGCGTGAAGTGAAGGTAGAATGTTGTCTCAATATTGACAGAAAATAATCACTAAGCATGCGTTGACTCATTATTCGACCTATAACCTAATTCTCCTACCGGACATGCTATATATTAGCTATAATAACATAGTTAAAATTAAAAATATTCATTGGATATATTTCATAAAGCTGTAAAAGTTTTGGCACCGTATCTCCCCGTCGACCTTCGTAACGTATAGCAGTTTATCAATTGTCTAATTTTTTTTTTCCGAATTAAAATACTACAAATAAACTACATTTTGATAATTTATTAGAACAGGTGGTCATATGTGAAAATCTATGGTAGCTGATGATGATTGTATTTTTTTAATATTTTTTATGGAATATGGGAGATAAACGAACGAGCGTGTCGAAAAATGGAAAGCAAACAACGCCGCCCATTGACATCCGCAACACCATAGATATTTCGCATCCGTTATCGGCCTTTGAGATATGAGTAGGTTTGTTTTTGAAGATTCCAATTTATCATTATAGCGCGATCAGTGTTGTATTGATCGCGGTCTCTTATAAAGCTTTGTAACTATTCGCACCCCGTACTATAGCGTGAGAGCGTGACAACTGGCAACACTCTTGCGTAAGAATCCGCTCCGGCGCAGCGTCTTAGGTTGTTAGATTAATTGTGTCATATTACATTTAAATCTATAGTCATACCAAATATATGTATTCACTGTGTAAAACAATATAGAACACATTAATGATCGAGTGCTGGTGTTTTATTGGACATAACAACGACCCGGCACCCCGACAGCTTATTTGTTTGCGGTATTATGATCTGCTTGTTAGATAATGCATTGACGTGAGTATTATGGCTTATAGTTTTTCATTATAGCAGTACAGACAAACGAGCATGCGGGTCACCTGGTGGCAAATGATCACCGCCGCCCATACACGTCCGCAACGCTGGAGTGTTCTTAGATAGGTCGCCGGCCTTTTGTGAACACGTACGCTCCTTTCTTGAATGACCCTATGTCGTACTCACGTGGGAATACCGCAGGTGGTAAATATCTCGAATAGAAGTAAATCGAATGAACGGACAGCCATCCAGGCTATGGGGATGGATGTACTGGTAGTATCTAGATGAGTGTCGCTGAAGAGGGCTGCTGCAGGCTGATGACGATAATGTGGGATGTCAAGTTAATTAGCTGAGTTATTTTGATGTGAAATATCTTATCGCGGAGTATGGAAGTGAAATCGTAGATCGAGACATTGTTTCGATTTAGGCTACGCTCCCCTCCATTCTACTCTATACAGGATCACTTACACATGAGCAAAACTGAGCAAACGTTGCAAATCGAGTCGTCGACAATGTTTCATATCTGCCAAGCTTACTATCAATATCAGCCCACAGCAGCCCACTTCTGGACTAGGGCTCACTCAAGGCGCGCCACCTAGCCCGATCTTCGGCTACACGCATCCAGTCTCTGCCAGCCACCTTGCGCAGATCGTCGATCCATCTAGCAGGGGGGCGTCCCACACAACGTTTGCCGAGTAGCGCTCTCCACTCCAGCACTCGTCTACTCCAACGATTGTCGGTTCTCCGACAAACGTGTCCAGCCCATTGCCACTTCATTCTGCTAACTTGAAGAGCTATGTGGTGAAGCGTACTATGATGCTTCCCTTTTTTTTCTGTGTAGAAGGATTATTAATCCTTTATATCAGTTTTCCTCTCTAATAAAAATGCGTTAACAGAACGGCCTATTGTGCAAACGTTTCCTCTAATTAAGAATTAAAATGTTTAAATCCAAATTCACAAAATCACGACGCGAACAGCGTTACAAAGTAACTCGCAACAAAAGCATACAAACAACACTAAAAATGTACACGATGATGTTTGTTTCCGCCTCCGGAAGCGTTTCCAAAGTATGCCGTAATCAAAATTACAATTTTATCCGGCAATAACACGGGTACTTCGAAAGCGACTAATCTGTTAGCAGAAATCGGTGTCCGGCACGACGGTGCCCAATTAAACTCGAGGCGTCGTAGTCTCAGTGTTTCAATACAAAACAACACAACGGACGTCCACAGAGAACGCTACAAACAGAGATCACTCTGTGTTACAATAATATTCACCTCTTTTTTGGGTACTACTACTAGACTAGTATACATCAGCCTATATTTTAAATGTTTTGCGGGTGGATTTGGCCTATGCAATTTGACGACCAATTGTCTCAGTGGCGGGGCCCTCCGCCTGCGGAGTCAATTATCGCGGGTTCGATTCCTGCATCGGAATATATATATGTATGGATTACAAATATTTATTACGAGTCTGGTAACCCCGCGAATCATCATTGGACAAGCGTGGTGGGTCAACGTCCGTTCCTCTACAAATGGAAAGGCCCGTGCTCAGCAGCGGGACATATATGGGCTGTTAAAAAAAAAAAGAAATTATTTCAGTGAAAGCTTCTATCTGTCTATTACTCTTGCTCGTAAGTCGGTACGATACCGATGTAAAGAAATGCGGTTACTTTTTCTATGCCTTTAAATATATAATACCATTTAGGGAATATAATGAAAAAGTTTAATCATTTATTAACAAATGTTTCTAATTCATATTTATATATAAAGGAGGTTTTTTTTTATTATTTTGTTATTTTAATCATCAATCTTACTTGCACGGATGCATTCTTACAGTATGTTCATTTTAAAAAAAAAGCTAGCTAACAAAGTTATCTAAAGTAATTTCTTACATCGTATTTTGTATTGTTATTTGATACTCGCATCACTTGTGGAGCCTCTGATTTTGTATTTATCTGTGCCAGGGATTGAGTCGTAGAAAATTTTCGAGGCGTAAGTTTGTACGGCCAAGCGTTTAGGAAGTGAAGTGAACATTTTTTATCGTCTTTTTTTGCATCGATTATTTTACATCTACTAATTAACGAACATCGATGTTACAAGGAATGTCTTTTTTCTACACCCCTGTCTAGAAAGGAAAAGTATTCATAATTCCCCTAAATTATGAAATTAATTTATCAGGTAAAATAATTATTGAATGTCGTCAATTTTTCGCAAATATCGTCAGGATTTGGCTCATTAAGGAAACACACGCAAAATAATTATACTAATTTATGAGTTGTAGCTATTAATATCGTTCTAGTACATATCGTCTTCCTATCCATTATCTCCCCCGCTTTAAAGTTTGCCTAGGGCTAATATATAAAATAATAGTGGTAGAATCATGTAGTAGTATGAGTGTGCTGGCACGACCAAAAAGTCTTTCCAGTATATTTTTCAGAGGGCAAACGAGTGAGCGTGTCGCCTGATGGAAAGTCATCAATCCCGCCCATAAGCATACGTAACACCATAGGTATTACGGAAGCTTTGCCGGCCTTTAAGGTATATATGTAGGCTTGTTTTTTGAAGGTGCCAATATCGTATCGGTTCGGATATATCGCTGAAGGTAACTGGTTCCCTAGCATGATGGTGCGTATTTTTACAACATTTTTCTGTTACCGCGTTTGTTTATTTTCCTCTTCCTTGACTTTCCTCGTCTCTTCTCTCTCCATTAATTTACTACAATTATTCTCATCTTGACCTTGTTCTCTTTGTGTTTAAAATGGTGCACGTGAAATAGGAAATCCTATTTTCGGGTTATAATTGTCCCATAACATTTTTTATTTATCTTACTCCAAGCTAGGCAACGCATCTACAGTGATGCCGATATTGCAAGGTAATTACTGCCACTAGATTACTTATCATCAGGTGACAGATTATATATATATAGTATATAAAAAAAAATCGTCATAGGCCGCTTGGTAGATGTGAAACATTAATGACAGCTTGGTCTCTACCGTATACTTATGGCCACGTGTAAGTGATCCTGTATAGAGTCTAGTGGAACGTAGTCTGAATCGAGACGACGTCTCGATTGACGATTTTACTCCTATACTTCGCAATAACATGTTTCACGTCAATAAAATTTTTGATACTTGTAAAGTAAGCAAGCAGTAATCTTCATTTTGTCAATGGAATACGTGTATTTGACACTTGTTCGTCTGTCCTAACATAATAATATTTTTACCTGCTAGACGACAATAAGAAAGATAAGGTCTCCCCGGCGCACCGCGTTACGCCACATTTAAAATACGGCCAAACTGTGTACACACCTAGCAAAAAATAAAGGAATGGAAGGGCAGTAAATACCATATAGACAAAAAAAATTATAATACAGCCACACGATATGTAAATCTTGTCACTAAATTGACATTTCAGATTTTTTAACGCGTTCAAATTCTAGGGTCACATTTTTTGCCATATGTAGTGTTAAATAAAATCATGAAATTGCACAAACTCGACGACAAAGACGAAACGTGACGGAAACCACGTGAAAGTGAGAAAAAAGACAAAACATAATATATGACATACAAAATAATATGACAATACTAAACATATATAACTATATCGTTGACGACACAAGGAACGTAACTTATTTTATAATTTGAATAATTTATTTTTTATTCAAATTATAAAATAAGTTTTAAATTTTAAATTTCGATTTTAAATTTTGATTTTAGTTTTAGTCAGAATATACAGATATAATTTGTACGTGTCCTAACGATATAAGGGCGACATTAAATGGAAGAAACCTTTATTAATAAAGAAGAACAATTGAGTGCTGTTTGTAAGTTCTATGCTGGCTTTGGTTGACTATTGTAGTATATATCATAGTCTGACAAAAGTTTTTGTAATTGTTATTCTAGATTTATCATCATTATAAAATGATTATTATTTTTATTTTTTTTTAATTTTACAAACACGAATGTTACCACATTCTTGTGTTAAAAAGTAATTTATTTTTATTTGTTTCCAACTTTTATTCACTAAAGTATTACACTTAATAATAATAATAATTTATACAGACAGCACAATTATCAAATCGAATCTTTTTATTATTTATACACCGATTATCTTTTTATCACCGTTTACTTTAAAATATTTTATGCGATCTTGCTAAACATACTGGCACATTAATTCCTGCTTACATGTAATAAAAACGACTCGATACGGCAACATATTTTTAAATTATTCGATTACTTCCCGTGAAAATCATCGATTAGAAGGTAGGGAGTTGTGACAGAAACAAAACACTAATATTTTATGCGATCTTGCTAAACATACTGGCACATTAATTCCTGCTTACATGTAATAAAAACGACTCGATACGGCAACATATTTTTAAATTATTCGATTACTTCCCGTGAAAATCATCGATTAGAAGGTAGGGAGTTGTGACAGAAACAAAACACGTTTCCAGTAAGGGCAGCCCCCATAAATTATTACTTGTGACCAAATATTGGTGTTGGATAGCGTGTTTGTTTTTGAAAACCGGACGCATCGAACCTACGGCCTACTATTTAAATGCATCCTCAAACAAAGGGCCTACACAGGCGCGCAGTGTGAAGGGAGCCTCACCGCGCCTACTACTATGTATTGTACCTAATTGAAACAGAGAAAACTTCGACCGCTGAATGTTGGTACTTGGCGGACGGATCATATATCGACGCAAAAAAGCGAAAACGTAGTAAACCGCCAAGTGAAAAGTAACCACCAGAGCAAAAAGAGAAACATAAGATTATTAAAATAATTGTATCTGATCATCTTCAAAAACAGTCTGTTTCAACGCTGTACAAACTTTTCTATTGGTCGCAGAGCTGTGCTGTAGTGGTAGTCGACTACCATTAGAATACCATTTGATGCAGTATTTTTTTCTGATCCGAATATGCAATAAAAATATGTCATTCACAGCATTTTATGTTAAATATACCTATTATAATTTATGTTATAGTAAATATACCTATTATAATTTTAAAAAAGTTTAATTGTATAACACAATTAAAATCTAAAATTAACTACATCTTTTATCGCACATTACGAGAAATGTGTATAAAAGTAAAGTAAAAATATAACTAATCATCGATACCTCGTTAATTTCCTAATTGTTTAGCTTCATCGGAAATTCATATATATTTCTGAAGTATTAATTGAGTTCCAATTATATTGTCTTTTATAATCCAATACTGGCCGCTTGCAAATTAAACTAAAAACAATGAATAATTTATCTGATGTTTGTTGGAGCAATTTACAATTCAAATTGCGATGGATAAACGTTCAAGTGTCAAGACTGCTAGGGTGGTGTACCACCGGAGCGGGTCGGCTAGCCTTCGGGTTTACTTATTATATTAAGATAAATATTTCTCATGGGCATGTGAAACTGCTTTATGGTTTGAGAATATCACTTTTAAATCGTACTGTGTTCGAGCCTCGAATGTTTTTACAACAATTAGACGCATTTTACCGACCCTTATTGTTACGTATGCGTACGCTCAAGTTAGTATTGATGGAAAGTCAATAGTTAGTGTGGCAGGAACGGTTGTTGCCTTTGTCCGTTGTGTTTCTTTCGGGTTTGCTTGTTAAAAATCTACGTGGACTACTTTATTTTTGGGGGGTAAATAGACTACCTAAGTCGGGAGTTAAAGAGAAGTGCCAACAGACCGCGGCGATCCAATGCGGTAGGGACTCGGTCGGTGGTCGATCCACTTGACACCTAATTTGTTTACGAGTTAAGTGTCAGCTAAGCCATAAGGAATGATTAAGGGCTATCTCCTTACACGGTGCGTGAATGTCCTATAGACGCATGGTAGGAAATGCTTGCGATTCAATGAAAGCCGGAGAATGCTACGCGAAATTCGTTACTACAAATAATTCAAATTTCGTTTCATATTATTCATATTTATACAATAATGTCATCATAATTGAAGACTATTGAATACATTTTATTTATTTTCGAGTCCACGCACAAAATTATAAACAGTAGGCGAAATAGTTCTAGTTAGTTATTGAACTATTAAAAACGAATATTTTAATCAACTAATAAAATCTGAAGCATTCATTCGTATGACGTGGTTCGTATCGTAACCATTGTTCGATTTTGCAAGGTGCAAAGGCTGCGGTGGGCAGGACATGTCGAGAGAATGGCTGATTTAAGACTACCTAAAATCATTACAATCTGGACACCCCAGCAGAAAACACCACGCGGTACACCCAGGATGCGTTGGAAGGACTGCATCCAGGAAGACCTGGCTAGCCTAAAGAAAAAAACGGATCGGAACCTAAACAGTAACATAGTGCACTATATAGTTTCTGCCAGTCGCCCTGCGCAGATCGTCGCGTCATCTAGCCGGGGGGCGGTCCACACTACGTTTGCCAAGATGCGGTCTCCACTCCGGCAGTCGTCTGTTCCAACGATTGTCGGATCTCCGACAAACAGCATATAGCTACTTAGTCAAGCCATATTTTGCCGCTGATGATGCAACTGTGGAACGTTTTACCTGCGATATTTCCGAACGCTTATGATATTTGGGTGGGTACCTATTCAAGGGATGTGCGTGCATACATGTTCACGTCAGGCCGGCAATTCGTTTGTGAAGCGGGTGATGCGGATGTTTATTAGTTGTTTTCATTTACAATCAAGTAGCCGGCGTGTTCGTTTGCTGGCTCTGGTATTTATTTATTTGGCACAAAGGACAAATTACAACGTAAAAATGTATAGTATGAACGTATTATATAATTCTGAGTGTTTGACGGGTTATTATATTACAGTGTAAAGTAATGAGGGTTACTTTTTTACTACATTAAATACAAAATAAAATAATAATAAGCAAAGGAAATTATTTTTAAATGAGATTTAAGAACTGCCTGAAATGTCTTGAAGCGATTGGTTCAATTGATATACATATTTTTGTACTGAATAGTTCACATTCTCTCGTGTAATGGTCGATTTATATATCATAGTATAGGCGAAAAAATGTAGATGTAATGTGATATATTATTAAGATATGCTTTAATACTGAACATAAAATACGAAAGATACGGTATAGGCGGTGTTTTCCCCCGCTACGTTCGATGGTTCGTTTGTTTGTTTGTGTACAGTAGGTACAATAGTATGGCGTGCAATACTAACCACTTGGAAGTAAATAAAATTGAAACAGAGCTCCGGCCGCGCGGAGAGTTTAATATCGCGGCATCGGAAGCCGCTGTGGCGGCACAGCGAATATAATAACACTTGGCCAACTTTTCTCATTTTAATGTTGTTCGCCGGCAAAGTTTAAATATAAAAATATAATGATGTGGCACGCATTAGTGAGTCATTGAGTGTGTGCGTGGCGTGGGGCGCGTCGATCAACTTTAAGCCCTCGCATCGCGAAAATAGAAGTTAAAACAAACGGTAAGTTAACTTTGGGAATAAAATAAAAATAAACCCGCTGGCGGCGAGGGTGGCGGCCCTCCCCAATAAAAAATATAATAACTTTTCTTTTATACGACGTAATGGTGGCGATGGTACGCTTCTAAAGTTATTGCCGTCCCGCTTTCGCGGATTATTGCAATGGGGTGCGGGGATGCCCGTGCGCTTGGTAAGGCTGCCAGGAAATGATATAGTACATTGTCCGAATCGGAATATTGATTTATTTATTATATTAATAAAAAAAAATTATAACCAATTGCACTTATCTTTTTCCGATTTTATTGAGCCTGCCTTCCAATATCTACGCCACAAATAACTTTTTCAAATGAAATATTCTTTAGCACTGTTGTTATTTGAAACTCGATAAAACGAAAAGCGACACTAAAGAGAGACAATTATATACATTTAAACAATTTAGTCTGCGAGAGAATGAGATAGAATAACCTACCGAAGGTTCATTCACATATATTTTTTTAAATGCTGGCTCTTCAACTATTAATTTTTATTAATTCGCCTGTTACTTGCGTGTATAATAGAAAATATGGGGATTATTTTTTTTTCATTTATTCTTATTTAGAGCAACCGACAGTATTGTTGTGGATTTTGTAAAAAAGTTGTTGTCCATTCCTACAAAAATAACAGGCATATCATATATATATATATATATATATATATATATATATATATATATATATACTAGAGGCAGTCCTACTGTTTATTACGGGCTGTGAAAAAAATAAGTTCTCAGATGCAAGAAATCTATGTATAGATATAGATACAATGTAGCGATAGTTTCCGTTTTATACAAATTGTGATTATTTTATACCAGTGCTTCCCAAACTTTTTTCTTTCCCATCCCCCTTGATAAAACTTTTCATTTATGAGTACCCCTCTCCTGATAACTCTATACCTACTCCTAAAATGTGTCTCATTTCCCTTAAGATTTATCTATTGTCAATCTTTTTTTTTTTATATATTCACGCCTATCCCCCGCAGGGGTTGGCAGAGACCACAGAGCTCCATCCGCTGCCATTCATCGCAGCGAAACGGCTCGTCATTGGTCGCTTTTCGCCCTCGTGAGAATCAGGACGTGACGGGTGGCGAACCACGTCGCCGTCATTTTTCGACAAATTAGGTATATTAAATTCGTCTTTAGTGAATCCCACGAGCCGCAAGGGAAGATGGAGGTCAGCCCCAGCAGAGCCCTGCATGCTGAGGTAAGGCACCATAGTCCCCGGGGGAGCCCGACCCCGGGACGATCGGCACGCTTACGACTAGGCTCGCCCCTAGCCACGCATCCATTGGCACGGCAGACCGTGGATTGGCAATCTTAATTATACCTAGTACCTACTATCTCTAGAGATTTGTGATCTATAGAGAGTTACTGTAGAGTTTCCTTTATACACAGTAACAGGTTCATTTTAAACTACATATTGTAGACGTAATAAATTATAGTAATGTTTAAATAAGTCAAATATTTTGACTCCTGAGTCTGAGATTTTCATCACTACCAGTGAAATTTTCACGTACATGGGACCCCGCGTACCCCCAGGGGTACGCGTACCACAAGTTGAGAATCGCTGCTTTATACGAACTCGAGACAAGAGAAACAAATAATAAACCGGAAACTAATATGAGAACTTATTTTTATCCGTGCAGTATACCGTACACAAGCAAAATGATATTGCATTTGATGATATTTGTATTACATTAAAGTACGCACTCATTTTTCTTGAACAGTTAATAAACATGAGGTCAATATAAAGCTTCTGTATCTTGCCGATAGCACTTTTGATATATTATTACGATATCTATTGTATTATTTTATAAATCTATAAGGGTTAAAGAAACTACACAAATCGGAATAAAGAGAAGTTTCATTTCCACCATCTGGATGCGACCAAATATATTATTTTCATTGTACTACCACTGTGGTATTTTCGAACCGATACGTCTTAGAACCTTAGATTCATAGCCCAGCAATGTGTCTTCGATGCCTATGGTATTGTGGATGTCTATAGCGGTTCGTGCTTTCCATCAGGCGACACGGTTGACCTCTCCATACCATAAAAATGAATGAGAAAATCACGCTGATAATCCTTCAATACAACATCAGCAGCACAGCATCACAAATTTTTTCTTTCTTCTTTCAAATGGAGTGCTTGTAGTTAAGAATGTAGTTTAGATGTACGGGTATGCTAATACTATGATATAATAACACTCTTGATACCAAAATTCCATTAAATTTAGCAAAAATATTTGGTTCAATGGGGAAGTTATCGATTTCAGAGTCAATGGTCTCGAGTACAATTCCCACATTACGATTAATCTATCTATGTGTGTGGTCAATATGTATTTATTCCGAATCTGGGTGTCACACCAATGCGCCATGGACCAGCAAAGCGCACCTCCTAAACCAAGTGTTCTATCTTTTACCAAAGTTCTATCACAAGTATTGTTGACTATAAACAAGCTAAAGTAGAAAATGTTTATCGCATATATTATAACATATTACACAAAAGAAAAAACTGATGCTGTAAATGTATGAAAATATAGTCTAATAAAAATTGTAAGATTAAATGTATATATTATATACGTTATTCCTACAATTTATTGTCCTACAAATTATTATTATCCATTTGTACGTGAATTTAGGAACATCAAAGACGCACCGTGGGTGGGCCCTTTATTTGCATTGGTCTCCTCTTGGGTGTAGCTTCCATTTAAATTAAATTTCTTTTATGCCAGGATTAATATAACTGCAATTTTTTTTTGTAAAAAACTAAACTATTTTAATGTTTCACACTGTCAATATTATTTAAAACTATATTATGTTTTAAAAATAGAACCGTAGGTCGTGTGTTCTCACCTGCCAGTATACTTTTTTTTTTCAATACAACTTATATTTAATTCCACATTCAAACGTTATATCTGCCGTGGAATTGACGTCCTTGTAAATTGAGCCTAATTCTACGTTAACGGCCTTTGTCGAAAAAGTAAATTATGGCTTAATATCTATTATATCATTCAGGCAAATGTACGCGGTGATGTCACGCAAGCGATTGCTGCTTTAACACAGTGCTAATAGGGTGTATATTTGTAGAATTCTTCAACCATGATACGAAATTGTTATATTTATTGTTATTATCTATGCATACGATTCTGAAGTAATGAGTTAACTTTTTGTGGAGGCAAAGTTTTTAGTCGAACCGCGAAGTAGCGATTGGTGTTTGGATTTTGTACGGCATTAATCATCATCAATACCCTGTATAAGACCACTATTGGGCAAAGTTTTCTTCTAAATTCGTTTTTCCCAAGATCACCACGCTTTATAGGCGGATTGGTGATGTCCAATTGCAGTAGGGGAACCCCCTAAAATAATAGAATGTGTATCACTACAAGAATGGAGGGTATCCAGTTTGGTTTTATTAAGTATTGGATATTTAATAATGCTATGAGGTAAACATGGTTCGGATACACCGAGAAAATATTGAACCCTCAAAATATGTCCGCATAAAGTGTTAGCATTTTTCTATGTAACCGTAAATAATTATGATTTTTACGTTTCTTGTTTTTATCTTTCATAAAAAAGCAACGTGGTGGAGGCTGACTAAATTGAAGTGAAGTGAAAGTCCAAAGTTGGGCCAAATACTGTGCCTGTTGTTAGTGGAGGAAAAGAAAAATCTCAAATATCTTTATTTTTAGTTATATTGAGATTAATACATTAGCTATTGCTTTAAATAATTTGTAAGGTTACGCACCCGTGGCAACGGAGTAAAAATTAAAAATGTAAAATTCTCCAATGTCACAAAAATGTAACGCTCAAACAAAATTAAACCTTATTGACTAGAGGATTGTGGTTTCATTTGAGTGGCGGACACAATGCGCGGGCGCACCGCGATCACAATAGACGGAGGACGAAATGAAAAATCTGTTCACAATAACATCGCGTGTTTGAACCGTCCGTATGTTTGTTTAGTTGGAAACTAAAAAATCCACCGGCGCACTGTGTCTCCCCGGCTATATTTACACGTACATATAAAATATTTTTGACGTACCTAAACATATAAAAACGACGCGTCTTTATGTTCGTGTAAGAGCCGACGGCGACTGGCTGCGGATTGTCTTCAAGTATTTCATCAACAGTCAGTTTTTTTTTTCCATAGAAATTGTGTTTTAGTCTTTTTATTTATTTAAACGTGAGCAATCTTTTTATATTAACAAAATCTTTTCATTATTTACTATGTGCAATGTTTGGTATATTTTTCTTCCATTGGTAATACAACCCAAGTTGAGTTTTGGCCTCCTTCATAATTTTTCCCCATATATCCCTTTTCTTGGCAGCAAGGTCATTAATCCTTTGTTCGTCGTTTCCTCTTCGTTTGTTTTTAAATTATACTAGAATTCTTGTGAACCGCATCAACAAAGGTTATAAAGCTTGGCCCAGTAAATATTCCACATGATTAGTCCAATGGGGGATCACGAATTCATGACTTACGGATCGTAAGCCCGAACCTTGGCCACTATTGCCGTTTTTATGAAACGGAAGTTGTTCATGTGTGACAAAAATAATTAAATACAGTCAATCAGTATCGAACCGATACGATTTTTGAACATCCCGAAAAAAGCGTACACACTTCTCAAGGGCGGTAACGCTTCCACAACGCATATGACACTGCGGATGTCTATGGGGGGCGTTGATGGATTTGCAGGTGATACGCCTGCTCGTTTGCCTTCTTTATAGTCCTTTGACCCCGTAGGGTAGAGGGCGTCCAAAGTGCTTCTCCGTTGCGATCGGTCTTGAGCAGTCTGACTAGTTTGCCTTACTATCTCATATAAAAATATAACATAATCATGTAACTAATATTTAATCCGCTGTAGTTTTAGTAATATATTTACTTGAGCAACAGTCAAGTGGGATATAAGCACGCGAAGTTTTCACAAGTTACCCAAAAGTATTGTCCAAATGGTGTTGTCAAATAGGCTCGGTACCGTTAAACAGTACGCCGCGTCATCTGAGTGACTCAGCTGAACGGTTACAGTTGTGCCCATGGGTTATATGTAAACAATTACAGCTGGCCACATCTCAGAGGCGGGGAACACCAAACCTTTTCAAAGTCAGTTTAACTTATATGATTTAGGCGATTGCAATAGCGATGATTTTCTCGAAAATTTTGAATAGAATGAAGAAATCTGGAAAAAAAAATTGTTTCGTCTTACCTCCAAGTGTAACGGTCGGACTTTTATGTGCTTAACTGAAGAGAAGAGGTTCTCTTCAAATAAATACGCATACACACATACACATACACACAATATATGGACCATTTTTTATTTTATTGCCTCTACCATGGGGAGTGCACTGAGGAAGTGTTTGGAATAATTTATTCAATCAGACATTAAAACTTTCTTTTAACGAATTCTTTTTTAACGAATTGTTTTAAATCCTATTAAATAAAAAAAATATTGTTATTTCTAACGATTGCTGTTTATATTCTATCTATTAAATATTATTGTATGTCATTATTCAGCATTTATGGTATGGTCTACGTTTAAAAAAAAATAGAACTGTTCCATCACACAATAGCACTCTCCGTTTAATTGTACAACACAAAAAATATTAACGTTATGAATAAAAAACACTTCTGGGATTTAAATGCGACCGCCTTGAAAGCCCCTTTTTCCTTGTTTGCAGAGTTCGCTTTGTTTTTATAGTCCAAGAGCGATGGCGGTGTGTTTGCGTTACTCTATATCTAATATAATTCACGGGTCTCCATTTTTTTCCATCGATATGGACCGAACACATTCACTTGCAGTAATACAATTTTCATAAATTAAAAATAATGCACGCCCCCGTTTTTATTTCAATATACACTTTTGTTCGTGGCGTTCGCGCTCGCGTTCCTTCTCATTCGTTCGTCTTAGTTTTTTTTTTCTTTTCTTCGATGGCAATTAGTTATAACTATTATGCCAGTGTCAATTGAAATATAATAATATCAAATTTTTTGAAATGTCACTAGTCCGCTTATCACGTAACTTCTTCATAAAATGGTGGCCATTTTACCAAAACCTTCTATGGACTTTTTCAGTCAACTTAAAAAGTCACGATACACGCATTTATTTCATACACCTTAATCGAACTATATTGTGTAATACGACACCATAATTAAACAATATGACTGATAATAATATAAGATTGTAAAAATGAAATAAAAACACTACGTCACTGATGTAAGTTGGCGGGAAAAATCCGTGTCAGTTTTTACTGTATGATTTAAGCACACATATATAATCTGTGCGGTGACTTGCATATTTGTCATATTTGTCACTGCCTTGATATATTGGCGTTTTGTAATTGTATTTCGTTATTTTAAAAGAACACTTCTACACCGGCTGCTTACACGAGATTCTCTCACGTACCCGGTCGGTTGTCACCCTCTAGACCTTAGGGTCTATGGGACTAATAGGGACTATAGTTACTAAAGTTCAATCCTCCCCTACATGTTTAACGGAGAATCATGACGAATTCAAAATCAGCACACACACATATGTGTACCTCCGCCACGGCGCCAGGCCGATGGAGTCTGCGATTTGCGCAGATTCACAATTATATATTACTACCCCGAATACGATGAAGCTGTTAAAGCCAATAGGCTACCAGCATTAACATCTTCGAATTCAATCACAATATTATAAAAATTCTACGAAAACTCCCCGAAGTTTTCATTTGACACGTCGCCGGACAAACGTTTAATAAAAAGTTTCTAGGCTTTAACACAAAATATCATCTTTGTAAATAATACGTCTTGTTGTTTTACAACAAGATATATAATTTTACGGTACAGAATGCCAGTGTTAAGTGTGTATTTGCGTGAACTGTGTGAGTGGACCAGTATTGCCAGCGTAGAACGAATATTTCGCTTGGCGTAAGATAGGAATAAGCTTGCTGAGCTGTCGGTCAGGTCAACCTCCATTAATGGAGGGGCGAAAACGTCTTGAGTTTGCGAAGTTAGATTGCAAGTCCTACCCCTAATCTATTGGCACCTAAATACTACTCCTAAAAGTACTCATCTATTCTAATGAATTGTTGGTTACATTACGAATGTCACCAGAACCTTTTTATGGGATATGGTGGAAAAGGAGTTAGCGCGTCGTCTGATTAGAAACAATCAACGCAACCCAAGACATCTGTAACAACATAAGCATTTCAGACGCGTTGTCGGTTATTGTAGAATATAATAATAATTTATTATAATAATAATAATTTATTTATAATAAATTATTATTATATACTACAATAACCGGCAACGCATCTGCAATGCTTATGTTGTTGCAGATGTTTTGGGCTACATAATACTTATGGTACCTTTATTTATATAATATACCTTTATCTATATAATAATACCTTTATTTTCAAAATGTTTACATATGTTACGGGATACCACACTAGGATTACCTGTGTTGTGAGGCCTACCTAGGCTCTTCCCTTCGTAAATAATACAATGTTATAACACAAATATCAAAACAGTAGAGAAAAAAATAAAATAAAATAAATTCAACTAGTTTTGATTGAAAAAATAGATTAAGTAAGATAATAAATTATTAAAGGAGTTCCAAAAAAAATTATTGTATATTTGGATCAGAAAAAAATACTGCGTTGAATGGTCTAAGGTTCGCACCTGTGTGACCAATAGAACATTTTGTACAGGGTTAAAACTGACTGTTTTCGAGTGATCAGATAAATTTTTTCAGAAAGCTTTAAAGATTTTATGGCTCTAGTGATAAGTTTTCATATTGCGGTTGACAACGTTTTAACTTTGTTTTTCGTCGATATTATAATATATAAAGGCGATTATAATTGAAATAAATTGCGAATGCAACATTGAAAAAGTAAATAAATATAATTAATAATCGATGATATTCCATAAAAAAATGTCTACATATGGTCAGTGTAAGCTAGACCCATTACTAGAAGTTTTGATAAGTGTATTTCTAACTAACGTTTCTGAACGGCCATTCTGTCAGGTCATACGATTAAATAGTACGGCAAAGCGGCCAATGAAATGTCTATTAGTGAACATGAAATATACAATTTATTCACAATAAATTGTACGTGTTTATTTTTTAAAATGTACACTTTCGATGTGTGGGATGACAGGGAGCTATTACTTTGTTTAGGCCTTGTAATCGTTCCTGAGAATGGTCTAACATTATTCTGTCCTTTCATTAAACATTTACTTTCTAAAGACATATGGTAAATGTTTATACATATATGTATATCAATTGTCGATCCTCTTTACCCTTGTACGTTTTGAGCTTATTATCATTTGCCTATATTTATATAATGCTCCCCAAGTAAAAATATTATTTTTGTTTTCTTTGATGGTAATTATATCAAAAGAAAAATAATATTGTTATATTATACATAGTATAGAGTACAATAATATTGTATATAATATATACAATATTATTGTATATAATATAAAAATAATATTATATTATACATAGTATATAATACACTCTATACTATGTATCAATATTGATATTGATACATAGTATAGAATGTCAAGTAAAATAATATCAAGTATGTTGAAATGTACTACTAGTCAGCTTGTCACGTTACGTCTTGATAATATGGTGATCATTCTATCAAAACTTATGGACTTCTCTGATAAACTTAAATTGTCATTATATACACATTTATTTCATATCACTCCACTTATACGCCTTAATCGAACTATATTGTATAAGATTATAAAAATGAAATAAAAACACAATGCCTCTAATATAAGTTGGTGGGAAAGGTTTAATAACAATATTATTATAATAAAAACATTATTACAATAACAATATTATTGTAATAAAAACATGACGGTCTGGTTTCCGCAACTTGACGTCATCATGCGCCTATTTTGCGCGTTGTCAGAATGGATAGCTCCTATATTATCCATCCCAGCTCCTCCATGCAAACGAATCTTCTGACAATCTTAGCCAATAAAACAATACGGCTGCTTCTTGAATTTTGAATTGAACCCACTTACCTAAACCTAACTTGGACAGAGGGGCGACCAAATTTTTACCAATTGTTTTAATTTATTTTTTATATATATCCCACATATGTATGTCGTACTGTTGTGTTAGGGACTCTTTTCTGGAGGAATGGACATACCGTTTCCATCAGCGTTTGCTTGTTTGCCTCCTTATTCCAAAAAAAAAAACACATCTACCCCGAAGCGGGAATCGAACCCGCGACCATTGTCTCCGAAACCGGTTACCTCGCCATCGAGCCATTTTGTTATTTTTTCTTAAATGAATACCTATAAAGATAGAAATTCGTGGAATATTTGAGCTCCGGGTCAACGACTGGGCTTTACTTTGTAATTAATTTATATTAACTTTATTGTACAGTGTATTATTTTTTTATTACAAATTACAAAGTATTTAATAACATTATCGTATTTGTCAGTTTATAGAGAACTGGTGAACAATGGTTCCTTCCGGCAGGATAGATTTCCAAACGGGTGGTAGGTAAAAAAAGATCGATAAAAAGTACTTTCAATTCTATTTTAACTGACGACCAATGGGGTCAGTGGCGGGGTCCTCCGCCCGCGGAGTCAATGGTCGCGGGTTCGATCCCCGCATCGGAATAAATATATGAATGGATTACAAATATTTATTCCGAGTCTGGTAACCCCGTCAATCCGCATTGGACAAGCGTGATGGGTTTAACATCCGTTCCTCCAAAAATGGAGAGGCCCGTGCTCAGCAGTGGGACATATATGGGCTGTTAAAAAAAAATCTACTTGAATGCTGAAACGAGCCTACTCATATCTTAAAGGCCGGAAACGCTTCTGGTGTTTTCTATGGGCGGCGTTAATTGCTTTCCATCAATTAATACGCTTGCTCGTTTGCCTACCTATCCAATAAAAAAAGAAAATATGATCCCTATTTATAAGTTGAAGTGAAGATGCATGTATTCTACAGTTAACTATAATCAACATCATCATCATCCTCAATGATCATTTATTTAAGTCGTACACCCCCCGGCTAGATAGTGCAATCTGTGCAGGGAGGCTGGTAGAAACTGAATATCGGGCTAGGTGGCGCTTCTTAGGGGAGGCCTATTTTTAGCAGTGGACTACCGCAGGCTGTTGATGATATTTAGGGCTTACAATACCGAACTAAAATCTGAATACCGGTATTTGATATTTAAAATTAGAAATATCGGGATACCGGTATTATTGATAAAAAATTTACTAGTTATATTTTTACTTATCTCAGTTGTTATATCGACTTGTTAACAAATAATATATGAAATCCAATAAATATTGTTCTGAAATGGGCAGATATTATTTATTGTATTAAATAAAGAGTAGGAGTAGATAGATAGATACAAAAAAACGTGCAAGTAAAAAAAAGTACATATTAAATTTGTATGTGTAATGAATGTGATATAGATTTTAATACAATGAAATTGTTTATCTTCAAAAAAAATTTCTTGTAATTAATTAACCCTTTGCACTCGAGGGCTCCGGAGCGGAGCCATTTAAAATTTGTCTTCAAACTCGAGGGCTCCAATACGGAGACAATGCAAATAATTTTCAGTTTTTAACATATAAAGACAAAAACAAATCGTAAAAACTATTTATAGAATATTTCGCTTTTGGTGACGAATGACGCTCGCAGCTCGCGGATTATATGTTCTCGATATTATATTATTTTAATTAGATTTATATTGTGCATAAATTCAATTTTTATCAACTAATGTAATACCAAAATACCGGTATTTTTACATAAATACCGGTTGTTAATAACGGACAAAAATCGTCCGGGATTCCGGTATTCGGGATCCCGGAATCCCGGTATTGTAAGCCCTAAAGTTATTTAGTATATAACTAGTTATAACATTTAGTACAAAGGCGAAGGATCATTTTTATATTCAGCATTGTAAAATGTTTGAATTTATTTAAAGTTGAAGCTTGAACATTGACCGGGACTTTAAAAGCGGTAGCATTAAGGATAAGTAGACAGTTACCCTTAAAGCTATTGCATATTTTATGAACCCTGCTAGAACAACTGGTAATTTGGTCCTTATTTCTAGTGTTTTATGAACGTTATGAAACTTTTACAAGAATGTGACAGTTTTATTGGACGTACATTAGTTTTTCATAAATGTAATGAGGATGACAATCATAATATTTATTTCTTGAAAATAATTAATGACAAATATTATTATTAGATGGGTATTATTAATATTTATTATTACCCTGTAAAATCAAATATCTGCAGCGGTGTTTCCGAACCGATACGACATTGGAATCTTCAAAAAAAACAAGCCTATATATTTTTTAAAGGCCGGAAATGGTTCTGCAATGCCTATGGCACTGCGGACGTCTATGGGCGGCGTTGGTTGCTTTCCATCGGGTGACACGCCTGCTCGTTTGCCTTCCTATGCCATAAACAAAAAGATTTTCCTTTTAGAGATATAGATTTATACTCACATCGTATTCTATCGGCTGTATATTATGAAACAAAATGAATCATTTTCATCATTCACACTAAATTAATTAATATTACAACAAACTATACGAAATATATAATTTTTGTTTTTTAAAATGTTTAACAGCCTTGCCCGCGATATAAACTTTAAAGAGCCCGGGCCCGATACAATATTACCTATTAATAATATTGTATCAAGTTTTAGCAGACGTACATATCTGCAAGTGACAAAGTTAACCAATGTTATTTAGCAGACTTTTATGACTTTTAATTATTATATCCCAGTAAATATTACTTTACTGGGATATTAAACAAAAAGTCAATTCCTACTTTGATATCCTGCTAAATATATTTACATCGATCTATCATAACGAAACTATCCGGGTGGATTTACGAATCGTTTCGTTATGTCGATAGTCGATAGTCGATAGTTTCGTTATGACGTTGCAATCGATAGAATGAGCGCATGACACAAGCACCGATTAATCATACTTGTATAAAAACAAGTTAAAATCAATGCCCTTACGGGTGTACATTGGCGAAAATTTTCCTATTAATAATATTGTATCGGGGAGAAACCCGTTGATTTACTTATTAATCCGCGGTTAACTTTATATTAATATTTTATTAATAAATAAACACGGAAGTGTTTGTTATTTACTTCCTTATTTCTTTTTATCTGAATTCACTGATAAATAACAAAAAGTTATGGAAAAGCTTTCTTAAAACTCCCGCTTTTTTAAAGGAAACTAACCCCCATTTGCTTCAAATAGATTGAAATAGCTCTAGCCATTGAGACACGCAAAGAAGATAAATATTGAATAATAAAAAGAAACTCCTCTATTATTAATGGAGTCAGGCGTTACTTTGCGGAAATCCATCACTATATGGACAGTCAAAAGTTTTACTTAGCTAAGATCCGCGACAAGCAAACTTTTCGGTTGTCTTCCGTAGATTCTACTATACCTGAGGGTGCCTCGTGTTGGGGCGAAACACGTGTCGTTTACAAGATGGAAAAGTGATAGTGTGTGTTTGGTGTTGTGTATAGTGGTTGGTGGGTGGAGACTTGATGGCCGATTTTCGGTAAGTTTTTGGTTTAAGTTCCAAATAAATCCACTAAATCCACGGAAAAACACACATTATTAATTTTCTGTTATTGTTTTGCTTGTCGCGGATCTTAGCTAAGTAAAACCTTTGACTGTCCATATATTGTTTATAGGATGGATAGAAAAAAGAGTAAGTATCGCTTGTTGGACAGCAATCAACGCCTCCCATAGATATTTACCTCCCGTAGGCATTAGACAAGCGTTGCCGGCCTTTGAGACATTTGTAGGTGAATATTTCAAAGTTATATCCGATCAATTGGCTCAGTGGCGAGTCTGACGCTTAAGGAGTCATTGGTTACGGTTTCGATTGCAAAACAAATATATTTTTATGGCTGTCTTCTTCTTCAGCATGTGTTTGTCTACTGTGGGGATTTGCTTCCCCAATTTGTTTCCATAGCGTTATGTTTTTCTTATCCAGAATGTCCCGGCATGTGTTTTTATATAATATCATCGCACCATCTGATTGGTGATTTGCCTACGCTTCTCTTCCCGGGTTTTGGCCTCCATTCAAGAACGGACTTACTCCATCTCCCATCTCTTCTGCGACATACGCGTCGTCTCAGGCCCAATGCAGTTTAGTGACGCATTATCCCACATCTATAACTTTGGTGTGATCTCGGATCATACTTTTCCGCACTCTGTCGCGTAGAGATACCCCGAACATAATATATTTCATGTATTTAATACATACATCCGCATTAGACAACCCTGGTAGCTTAATGTCCTTTTCCCTAGCAATGAAATGGAATCGCGAATGCATGCCCGATAGTGGGACATACGTAATATGGGCTGTGAGAAAATATGTCCCATGGGTAAAGAAATTTCGCTGAATTTATTCCGTTTTTACTGAGTAGTGATACGTGGATAGAAGTTTCAGAGAAAATGCATCATACTGAATCGTCAAACATCCAGATGGTAAAGATGGAACCTTTTTTTGAGGCGAGTTTTGTTTAGTGAAATCTAGGGAAATTTATGAACAACCTTTTAGCTTTGTACATATATTCATATCGTCACGCCTGTCTCCCGTAGGGGTAGGCAGAGTCCGCAACATATTTCTTTTTTTTAGCAGTCATCATTCATCTATCTTTTCTATGTGCTCAAACTATCTAAGCATTAATATTTGTAATATAATATTTCTTGAAAATTTATTTCACATTATGCACATTTCAACATTATTGAACTTACGGGACCTTTATAAAATAATTGTACCCTTTATCGAGATAAGCAAGTCTTAAGGAAATGACTCACACCCACTCAGATTTATTTCAAGAAATATGCAACATTTACGCATTGGCTTACTTTTATATGTAAGGTTTCAATCAATTGAGGATCGATATGATTCACTCTTAAGAATTGTAACTTAGCTAGAATAGGCCCACTTGTGTAGGGAAGTAAAGCGTTATACTAAGACCGACATCAGAGGTATAGGCCCACTCGTTTAGGGAAGTAAAGCGCTATGCTAAGACCAACATCAGAGGAATAGGTCCACTCGTTTAGGAAAGTAAAGCGCTATGCTAAGACCGACATCAGAGGAATAGGCCCACTCGTTTAGGAAAGTAAAGCGCTACGGTAAGACAGACATCAGAAGAATAGGCCCATTTGTTTTGGAAAATAAAACGCTATGTAAAGCTAACATCAGAGGTTCTCTTTGTGGTGAGTTGTGCGATATTGGAATATATTTCTTTCATCATCTCGCGGATCATCAGGTGGTAAGTGATCACCGCATCTCAATGCGTTGCCGGCTTATTATGATGTATTATATACATATTTGAAAAATTATTCAACATAACAGTTTGTTTCTTTACGTTTCTCAAATCTTAAATTAGCGTATAAAAAAAAAAACAAAAAAGATCTATGGATCTCTACTAAGGTCGTGTTTCTCTAATTCCCAAATTTCTTCACATTTTTATACATACGTATCTACCTACTTTTATCTCTTTCAATGGAAGATACGAGATAGTGTTTAAAAAAACCCGTGTGTCTTGGAAGGATGTCCCTACGGGGCCCAAAGGTCAAATGTCACATGGAAAGGGCAAATGAAATTGCACTGACCGCAATCCAAAAACGCCTTATTAACTTCTTTAAAGTCCAAACAGGTCCGTAAAGGTCAAAAATGTGTGTCAGTCGCGTCAGTTCCTGCAGCCTTAACGTTACAAAATCATATTTAAACCCAATTCGAGACATCGATATTGAATAAAAGGTATGATAAACAGACAGAGGGTCCGGCCGCCGGTTTTCGTACAATAAACTCGGACGCAAAATTGCCGACCGCCGCCTCGCCAAAGCACAACTTCAATTTTAACTATAATAAATAACTCGAGAACGATGAAATATATTATAATGCTCCGAGATTCGCCCCGCTATCGAATTAGAATTGTAATATGTGTTTTTAGTCCGTCATTTGGAATCGACGATAATTGCTTGCGTGTGTTTTGTACTTAAAATAATATGGCTATAATACTAGTTTGCTAGTCATCGTGTTATTAGAGGTATGAATAAAATATATACGTTTGCCACCCGACCCCGTCCACGATGACGGTGCCAGTGTTGCGTCTTGTTATAACGTATTCTTTACCCTATATGCGAATAGAAATTTCCGAACAGACCACGCGAGTCTTGAATCCACTTTAATAATATGTCATCTATGTGGACAGTCAAAACTTTTACTTAGCAAAGATCCGCGATAAGCAAACAATAACAGAAAATTAATAATGTGTGTTTTCCTGTTGGATGAAGTTGATTTGCCTGGAACTTAAACCAAAAACTTACCGAAAAACGGCCGTCAGCAACTCTACACCCACCAACTACTACACACAACACCAAACACAACACCAAACACATATTACCACTTTTCCATCTTGTAAACGACACGTGTTTCGCCTCAACACGAGGCATCTTCAGGTATAGTAGACTCTACGGAAGACAACCGAAAAGTACCTTGGAGGAAAACACACATTATTAATTTTCTGTTATTATTTGCTTATCGCGGATCTTAGCTAAGTAAAAGTTTTGGCTGTCCATATAGTGATGGATTTCCGTAAAGTAACGCCGGACTCCATTAATCATCAATATGTCACCTGCAAAAGATTCGAATGTATTCGACCGCATTCACGAAAGGTCGGCAATGTATCTGAGACGCCTCAGGCGTTGCGAATGTCTATGCGCGGCGGTGATAATTTACCACCAGGTGACCCGCATGTTCGTTTGCCTGCTATGCTTAAAAAAAAAATACTACTATATACAGCCGTGCATGAAATGAGACGTTGACCCCACCTGAGAGGCCCTTGGACTCTTAACCTCACACTTATTGTAGTATTATATCCGCTTGTCTCTTACGCACATACGATCGTCTCTTGGATGTCACTATGACGTATTTACGCAGAAACACCGAAGGTAATAAATCGTTCTACATTTGCACAGTTAGTGGTAGAACTGCGACTAAATTGGACGCTGGTGGATGGCCAGACATCCAGGTCATGGAGAAGGAAACAATTTTTGTGGAATAAAAAATGTATATGGTGGTTGTTATCCATCGTGTGTCGCGACCCAATAAAAATAACTCTTACTCCGACTCCTTTAAATAGTCGTACGTTTATAACAATTTAGCAAAATACAACTACCCTGTGGACCAGCTACCTTCAGCAGTATTTCAGAGCCAAAACGACGTTGATACCTTCAAAAAATAAATCTACACATACCTTAAAGGCTGTCAACGCTTCCGTAATATATAATATTAGTGACGCGAATGTCTATAGCCGGCTTTGATTGCTTTCCATCAGGCGACATGCATGCTCGTTTGCCCTCCTATCTTGTAAAAAAAGTTTTATCGAAATAAGATTTAGGAATATACGAGACATACAATCAAACGTTCATTTTATTATACGAAAAGATTGTAATGCGTGCACAGAAAAAGACGTAAATGCTGTATGATTTTTTTATTAAAATTGAAATTTATTTATTAGACAATTGGGTTAAAATTGTGTAATATAATTTAAGTATATGTCGATCATATCTTTGTACCATTTAACGTAGTTTTATAGTAAGGAATAATAACTAATAATTTTTGCTAAAATCTTGTTAAGAGTAAGTTATATTAGCGCTGTTGCTTTATAAGTAATCACAAAAGTCAAACTACTAATTTTGTATTCAATCTTACTGCTCAGGAGAAAGCACATTACTGTGCCACATATGTATGTCTGCACTACTTGGCTTGGTTAGAGTGTTTGACTTCTGCATCAAGGGTGTTGGATTCAAATACCAGTCGAAAACGAAGTTTGTTTAAAATACTAAGATTAGCTTTCGAGTTATTGCCTTTAATATTTGTCTGCCTATAATATTTGTCAATGCGTTCATAAAAATTATATAATAGACCTCTGATAATTAACGTATACACTCAATAATTGTAATACCCGCATGTTTTCTATATTTTTTCGAAAGCTCTAGTCTCTATACAATAGTCGTATCGGGTCTCGGCAATGATACATGCACATTATTATTAGTTTTATTATTATTTTGGCCGCCCAAAAAATGCTAATAACTCTCCGAAAGGCTTTATCACGCGTAATTATAGTACTTGGTTCCCGCTCCGTTGAGCTTGGGGTTCGATATCGGACAGGGTAAATAAATTTCATATGTTATTATCGCGGTGTATTTTTATTTTGTTCCAATGGCGGGCCAATAACGAAATTGGCTCAGTGTGATCACAACATTGGTATGTAAGTAATAAATTATTATAATATTACGACATATAGTATGTCTTTATGGAAAAAGTAGGCAAAGAAGGAAACAAGAAATTATAGCCGCCCAAGGTAATACACAATACTAAAGCCACTGCACATTGTGTACGAAAGCATAAAGATGTGAAATGGTTAAGAGAAGGAAGTAATTGGAGAGTAAGAAGGAACTAACGAGGGGTGAAATCCGCTTGATTCCTGCTATGACCATACGAAATGTGTATAACTTAACGCTGATATTCTATAGGGTTAGTGGTAGCGTTCAACATGTTGGCCCGTTCAACGGTTTGTACCGATCCATTGCTGGATATAGGCCTTCTAGGTTTTCTGCAATTGTCAGTGTTAGTATCATACTACATCTTAACTAAACTGTGTTACATATATTGCAGAACTGCCAAAATATTAGGCTTATTTCTACCAAAATATTTAGCAACTATATGTTACGAGATTTTACCCCACACTTTTTTTCTTTTGTTTTCTTAAACTGACATAAACGTCCAATTGACTCAGTGGTGGGGTCACCCGGCCACGGAGTTAATGGTCGCGGGTTCGATCCCCGCGTTGTAATAAATATATGTATGGCCTACAGATATTTATTTTGAGTGTGGTAAACGCGCCAATCCGCATTGGACAAGCGTGGTGGGTTAATGTCCGTTTCTCTGGGCTATGAAAAAAAGACTGGGCAAACTTATCCGAGCGTCGGCGTTCCGTTAAAGGATTAAAAAAATGTGCTAGCGCCGCTATATTTGCTTGCAAATAATTTTATTTGTTCTCCACTATAATCTGTGTGAGTTGTTATATTAAAAATTAAATTATTACTCTCGTATAATGAACAAAATTACGTGTCATCGCTCTCGCTGTTTGCAACATTACTGTTAATAACATTTTATTTGGTATTGCGACCGTTCTGACGGTCCGCTCGCCCTCGGTGTCGTCAAAGATTAAATAACACCATCAATTTATACCTACTTAAAAATATTATGATAAAAAGACACATACATAATAGTAAGACTTTATTTCTTTGACCTATTTTAACATTGTTTTAAATAAATTTAAAAATTATAACTTACTATAATGATTCTTTGGTTAAGTCCCTTTTCGGGTTTAGACCTCCACAACCTTCTTATCCTTTTTGTTTGACGCCTGACATCCAGCGCTTTCCAACTAGGTTGATTTCATCGGCCCACCTTTCCTTGGAACGGCCTATCCCTCGTATACATATAATATACTGTTCATATTTTATCAAAGGTTCTCTTTCAAAATCGGCGCTAAAAGATCAATTCAAGTCACTTCGGCTAATACTGAATGGGTAGTATTTTTTGATTTCTTTTACGGCGCACGCTTATCATAATTGTTTGTTTTTTTTGTAGTTTTTTATTTGTCCAGTTAAATAATAATTTTTAGTCTTCCTTTTATTTTATTTTATCCGTTTAGAAAATCTCTAATCAAACATCCAAATACTTAGGTAGTAATCCTTGTAATGCTAGTATCCCTGTTCTTTTTTGGTATGTCTCAGCAAGAGTAAGCCTAGTCAGATTAGTTATGCCCGGACCAAATTCGCTTTATGATTGTTTTAAAGAAATAAATACATAAAGTATTCCAAGCACGACATCGACCCCATTAAGAATTTATTGCATTTTATTGGTATACCTTGTAAATTTTCTTAATAATCCCTTGTCTGGAATGGTAACTTAGTACATCATTTAGTTTAAATGTATATACATATAGAAGTGTATTATACATTTTTATGTCTAACATACACCTCTTCAATTTATTGCAAAAGTCAGTAGTATTTTGTCCTCTTTTTACTTTTTAGCCAATGTGTGTCCTTTCTATAATATCAACCTAACATATTCTTTGATAATATTATACATGAATCAATTTATAAGAGCGCTGTGCGCGAGCGACTGCATATTTTTCAATTACGTCAATTTAAAATAATACTTAATTCGCTATTGTGACTCATTGAGAGCATTGTGTCAGTCGGCGGGCAAATAAAGCGGATTTTACATTGTGCGATCGTCAACGACCATTTGGATCGTGATCATAGAGCTTACAATCAACAGACTCGTCTATTTCGTAAATGTTAACTTTAATAATAATTACCGCCGTTACAATATTTTTGCATTCAGTAATATATTACAAAAGTTGTAGTTTTCATTTGTCACTCGACATCTCAACAGTTGTCAATTCTTTGATAAATATCTCCATCCCATTGTCATTCCAGTTTTGTTTTAACCTGAGGAGCCATCTCGGTGACTTTGTTCCTGTGGTTTGATTTTTTTATTTTGCTTATTCACCAGAGAAGACGAGCATGTTTTGAAACAGACGAACCGTCACGACTACAGTGTGAAAGTCGCCATATATGAAATGATGTAAAAACTCGCTCCGTTCCTTACGTGTGAAGCTTAACTAGTGCTTTCATATTCATAAGTTGCAAGATGCGCTAGGCCGTGCACAACATGCATTATATAAGGCGTCGAATAAAAAGAAATAAGTTGCGAGGAAAATGTTTGTATACATTCAAAATGTCGAAGGGTTCCGCGGTAATTAAGAATTGCGTAGCAGGTGTTCGGGTACAGCGATCTCACAGTACAACTATGCTGAATGTAAAATGCTCATTGTACTACTAGCTGTATGGGACTAGGATTATTGATTAAAAACATCGATTTTCGATTTTTCAATTAGTGGAGGAATTCTATAGCATCATTCTGCTCTAGTCAAAGCGGGCATATTTTTGTTAATATTGTTTCTTTTTTTAACAACCCATGCAGGTCCCACTGTTATCGCCCACCCATCTCGCTTGTCCAAGGCGGATTGCCATGGCTTCCAAACTCGAAAAAAATACCTGTAATATAATATATCTCGAGTCCGCGAGTTCCGAGTGAGCGGGAGCGATTGACTTACTCCGAAAGTGGTCCTGTGTGCGTCCAACCTTAGGCTGTTGATGATGATGATGACTTTTAGAAAAATCTAAATTTATTTTATAAATAATCATATTAGCAGAATAATATTAGCTTTGCTAATGCTTGCTCTAATATAATTCATTTTTGAGAATTAAAGGGAAATGTACTAAGATTTCCCTTACCCTTCCTCCATAGGAATGAATGATGAAAGAATGAAACGATGAATATCAAACACTATTATAATGCAGTCAGTACAATGCTTCTACGATGACCCTGGTTATATTATGGTATCATTTTCCTAATAAATAACATTTAGTTTAAAAAGAAAGTTATATTAGAAATATTTGTCTGCCTAAGAAAGTAATATTTGTCTGCCTACCAGTACATTTCAGTAATCACGTGGCACCGACACTGTGGGTCTTTACATACTTTTTAGACCATTTAGATCTGCGCGCGTATAAATTAAATATCTAGCTGTACTTCTACATACAGGTTTGGTACCTTGCTGTTGGCTCACACCCCGCACTGTATTTGGTTAATATTCCTACGGTTTAACATTAATTAGCCAATTTATATTCAAGTTGCAGTGAAGAGTGGCTTCTATATTATTTATCGCTTGAATTAGGGCCGTGAATAGTATGTTTTGTTACGTGGTGGAGGGCGCGGTGTATGGTAGCTGAGGCGAGCGTTAGGGGTTGTTTTACTGCGCATTGTTATTGAGTAAATAGGCATGTTTGCTAAAAATAGGTAATGACAAGGTCTGAATTGTTATGCGAACCAGATTTCTGCTAGGTGACGTACTAAAATATTGAAAAAAAACAGGTAGTAATTTTTTTTATCTAATGAGCAAGCTTGTCACTTGATGGGCAGCAATCAACACCGCTCATAAACATCTATGACACCACAGGTATCACAAATGGATTATCGACCTTCGAGATATCAGGCAGGCTTGTTTTATCAAGGTTCCAATTTCGTATCGGTTCGGAAATACCGCGGAGGCAGCTGGTTCCATAGAGTGGTGGTGCGTGGAATGAAGTTCATGCCTACTGGATCACCAGTTGTTAAATGGTGATGGTACCTATTGTGTATCAACTATTCTTTTGGGAGTTCTGGATTCCATTTGAAATTTTGAACAATAACAAGTGTCCATTCAAAATATTCACCTTTTTAGTCTTACTGGACCATTTTTTTATAGACATCGTAAGTACGGTGGCAAATTAGTATAGTTCTGTCTTCTTCTATGTCGTCATGTTCTTGACAGAGCAGCCGTGGTCGTTATTTACAGTTGTGGCCTGTTCAATCGGATGCTGCCTTCTTAATGCATTCATGTAGGGGGGCTACTGAAAGCGGTTTTGATCCGGTCCGTCCACCGCATCGGAAATCTGCCGTGCGCTTGGGTTCCTTCCACTTTTCCTCGCATAACTAGGCGCTCGAAGGAGGATGCTTGTGCCGTAACACGTGCCCAAAGAAGTCCTGTGCGGAACTTCTTTGGGCACGTGTCACGTTGTAAAATCGATAAAGACTCTCGGCGAATCACTAATTAAATTAAATAGGACATCCCTACGTATTACATGTAGTGGTTCAACCCTACAATAGGCTGATGACAACATTGTAATCGGTTCGTCGCCTCATTCGGTATTCTATAAGATTAAATGGCGGGTATTTATTATTCTTCTCGTGTTATTTTTATATATCTATCCATAGTTAATACAAAAATAAAATGTGAAAATGACACTATATTCTAGATGATGAGCGATGCGAAGGAAAACATCTTGCTGTAAAAAGATAGGGCGCTCACTTTGCTTATTATTATTACTTATTATTATTACTTCGCATATTTATTTGATGGGTTAACTAATACATACATATCGTCACGCCTGTTACCCGTAGAGGTAGGCACAGACCACAGATCTCCATCTGCTACGATCTCGGCATATTACCCTTGCATCCTCCACACTCATTATTCTCCTCATGCAAGCCCGCCGGTTAAGGGTACTCTTGACCTGACCTTCCTTAAAAACTTCAGCAATTTGGTCAAGATATGTTTTCAGTGGTCTTCTCCCACCGACCCTTCCATCCACATTCGCAAAGTAAATTTCTTTTGCCAGTCGTCTTTCATCCATCCTCTCTATATGCTCAAACCATCTAAGCATCCTTTTCTCAACTTTTGTCACAACACCTTTTACTCCACATCACTGTCTTATATCTTTATTCCTTGTTCTATCATTCAAAGTTATATCACACATTCTTCTTAATGCTCTCATTTCCACCGCATTCAGTATGCTTAATTAATAATTAACTATATAATAGTTATCTAATAACTTTTTGTAATGATAAAAGTTTTAATAAATCACGGATGATAAATGTATTAGTATACCTATACCAAATTACTTATATGCAAACACTGTAAGTAACGAATGAAGAAAAGTGGCAATGGGCTAGTCACGTCTGTCTGAAGAATGCGTACTGTGGGGAGTGCGAGTGGAGCTTCTTCGGGCCTATGTCTAGTAGTGAACTGCTGCGGGCTGTTGATTGATTGATTGATTGAATCACTGTATATTAACCTCTTAGGAACGACTGAACTTTGCACGGGGCTTTCTCTCTGTACGGCAGATGTGAAGGCAAAACAAGCATGAAGCAATATACAAAAATGATTATTTAATCTAAACAGTTAACAAGTGTGTTACTAGAGTGCGCCACTATCGTGACACATCTTTCAGAAAGATGATGTTGGCGAAAAACACTATAGTGGCGCGTCGATCAGAAAGGAGACACCCGCGAAAGCCACTGTAGTGACGCATCGTGCCTAAGAATAAAGGTTTTGATTGGGAAGCAATTACTCTCCTGGTCGTTGACTTGAAAAATACGTAGATTTTGCATTCTGTAATGAGTTCATGTTTCACTGATTGAAAAATTTCCTAATCCGTTGCCACCAAGAGAGTTGGTACCGCGTATCGGGACTTATTCTCCGCTACCCAGACTGCCTCTCGGGTTTCTCCCCTGGCCCGCGGAGTTACGTTTCCGTGGTTTGCTGGGCGTTTGACATTTGACATCATCTTTGATCGGGGCTTAACGTTCTTTAGTATGGGTCCAGTCTATTATCCCCACACTCCTTAACAATACTTCTCGTCCGGAGGATAGTTTATAAAAAAAAAATATGCGCTTGGATTAAGAAGAATTTTCCTAGTGGTAGAGCCACGTTGCAGACGAATACTTTGTCAAGAATGGCATATTATTTGTCTGTAGCATGAACGGGCCGGCTCGCCCGGGGAAGTACCACACTCTCGCAGAAAACCGGCGTCTGAGTGGTAGATTAGCTACCGCGCTTCGTACGGTGAGTGGTCTGAGTTCCGGAGGCCCAACACCCTCCCCTTTCCAACTCCCCTCCGATTCCCACTCCCACTTCCCCTCCTATTCCCACTCCCACTCTCATAATTTCACTTTCCATTAAGGTCGGCTTCCACACTGCCTATGGCGTTGCGGATGTCTATGTGTGGCGTTGGTTGCTTTCCATCACGTGACACGCCTGCTCGTTAACCTTCTTATGCCATAAAAAAAAAGAATCAATTTTATTTAAAAAGTATTAATATATACTTTTAACGCGTTTTTTTATCAAATCAGTGGAAAATTGTATATTGTTTTTAATTGTTTCTACTGAGAATAACGATCTCTATGTCGCGTGTGAGCTTCGATGTTTAATCACCAACTCTTGTTTAATATACACACATAGTTATTAATCTACAATAACACAATAGTGAAAATGCCATCGGAATCCACTCCGTGTTTTTGCGTGTCGTTCTTACTAACAGTGGATACGTGGCTATGTTAATATTTAATTGTAAATATACAATGTGTCTATGTGTGTGTGTATAGAGCAAATACATTGAGCCGCGTGCAACCACCGTGTACGAACATATAAATATGTTTTTATCAATACAGAATAAATTGCTTTTTGCAACAAAGTTATACAAAAGTCAACGTTGTCTTCTTATATTTTTGTTTAATTGTCATAAATCAAAGTTTCTCTTTTAGTATTTCTTTTACATCTGTTATCTGTAAGCGCTATTATTTGCTACAATGGTGATTTCAGCAGATGGAGATTCAAGAACTACATACCTTGCTGAGATCCACGACGGTTGGTTTTACGTAATCTATGATCCTGACGTCCGGTCGATTTGTATGGTGTTTATTTTCAGGCTTACTTCGTAATTCTTACGTAAAAGTAGTTATTTATAGCTCTTAAGGTCTCTGCAAGAGTTTTTATTAGCCAAATGAGATTTACGCAATGCCCCGTGCGTTTGCGGAAACTCCAAGTATTTTCAAACTACGAAAGCACCAAGAAGTTGTATTTGTTACAAAGTAAAAAACATTTGGATTGGATTTATTTTTAAATATACGTACTTACGTTTCGTTTATTTCCACGTGATCCGATTAGATTTACCAACATTGATTGGATTGATTATATTACCTAGTACAGCGCGGCTGCGACAGCCTAAGAGTTATTTTTTTTTATAAAAAGAAAAACCAGTTTGTGCAATTTTTATCAAACTGGTAGGCAACTCGATTAACCTATTAGGCACAGTTTTTAAACCGCTAAATAACCTTCAACATGGTTCAATGAGCCCTTTTTTCAACTGTATACAGGATTAATATTTTAACGTATGCACCTCCCGATACACTGCAAACGCTTTAGTTAATTTTGCCACAAATGGTTACCCATCCTCGACCAAACCAAGTTGTTCGTAGGACATATATATATGGGCCGCGTTCCCAGGTAATTCTTCTGTAACTACATTTCGTATGGTAATTAAAGGCATTTTGAGGGCCAACTTTATCTTCTTTTCTCTGCTTTACTTCGTTCTTCTTCTGCCAGCATTTACATTATTAATATTATTAATGGAGTCAGGCGTTACTTTGCGGAAATCCATCACTATATGGACAGTCAAAAGTTACCACTTTTCACTTTATAATGTGTGTTTGGTGTTGTGTGTAGTGCTTGGTGGGTGGAGAATTGATGGCCGATTTTCGGACTTCGGATTCGGATTTCGGACCTGTAGTGTATACATGTTTATCTTCGGCACTGATAACTTACCATCAATATTTACATAGTTAATTTTACTAAGTTCCACTTATATGGGCTAGGGACGTAAACGAGGAAGTATGTCACCTGATGGAAAGTGATCAACGCAGCCCATAGACATCTGTAATACCATAGACATGACAAATGCGTTGCCCGCCTTTGCGATGTGAGTAGGCTTGTTTTCTGAAGGTTCCAACGTTGTATGGGCTCGCAAATACGGCTAGAGATAGCCGGTTCCGTAGAGTGGTGCTGCGTGGAATAAAGTAAAGCGCATATTAAATAATCGTTGAAATAAACGCGTCTTTTACGTTGTGACCACTTTTATCTGTAATAAAAGGATCAACAGTCAATTTGTTTCCATTGTAGATACTACCCACCCCTACCTTAATAATCATTAATTACTAACTCATTAAATAATTAATAAGTTTGATCGAAAAATAACTAAATTATTTAGTTTCCGGTGTGTATATTCAAAATATATCGGAAATAAATAAACAAAACTCTTTTCATTTATAGCGCCACACTAGATCTGTTTGCACCATTTTCCATCTGTTCATTAAAAAAAAAAAAAATTAGAGCGCCTTGAATTTTGAAATAGCGAATCAAAAAAAAAATTCTTTTTCGCATTTTTATTGATACTTTCTCGTCCTATATCTGCACATTTCCTTTGATCGAATTAAAAAAAAAAACACATTCACAAAAAAATGTTGTTTCTACAAAATGATTGGTGAAATAGCAATATACGCTCCAGACAGAAACATTGTACCAATCAGTGGTATCGCAGACAGCGAGTTTTGTTAGTATCAATGCTGTCGTCGATTATGTCCTGAAGTAACCTATAGCGGCCATTATGAAGGTCGATTTCATTTGAGACCGCGTATTGTCCGATGTGTATAGCGAGTGAGCAATATTTATGACTTGCTTTACATATATACATTTACTAGAGGATCCGGGAAGACGTTGTTCTGCCATAATTGTGATTGTATGGTTTCGATGAGAAATGTAAAAAAAAAAATATTCGTTGAAAACCCATCCAACATGACCTTTGGGCTAATACCCAAGGGTATTCAATAAGTTCCCGAGATCAACTCATTAAAAATTGAATCAAATCCCTCAGTTACATCACTAGAACCTAATTCAATATAATGTTTTATATATCACCATATTGGTATGTATATATCGTATGTACATGTGTTTGTATATATATATATATATATATATATATATATATATATATATATATATATATATATATATATATATATATATATATATATAGTATTTATTTATGTATATGTATAACCGAATACGAATAATGTCCGAATCAACGTGTATCAGCACGGGTCAGCCAAGTGAGACCTACTATGCTCCATCCAATTTTACTTTATAACTGTTTTAAATAAATAAATAAATTTGGAAGATGTGAACAAAAGTAATATTTAGATTTTTGGGTACACTTATAGAATTTGTTTACAGTAAACATTTATATGTGTAAATGTATGCTAAAACCGAAAAATATTCCCATCTCGATTTACATCTGAACCCAGTCCGTTTGCGGGTCCTACAAATCCACACACCTCCCATCACTAATCGTTGTACGCACACATTGGTGCGCTGTTGATGCATTGCTCCGTACGTCACACTGTTGCAATTGTTACAATAAGAGTCGCAGATGTGTGCATCGTTTGTATTTGTGTGGGTGCCATTAGGCGCTTGAGATACCGAGGTCGATGACACATTCACATCATTGTAATTTGGTATTTATTCAAATGCAACAATTTATTAGATGAGCTTAGGATTCAGCGATGCTCCCCACCGACGTCTTTTGACACGTAAATATTGTTTGTCGTCTTTTTTATGGTACATCTAGTCTAATAGGCGAAGGTATGTATGTGTATCGCGAAGTTGACGGTACTGTGTCAGTGATCGCTGGTTCCATTTTCATATCACATCGAGTTAAATGGTCTATAGGTGTAGGTCATTTCGATATTGACACCTTGATGAAACCGTACAAGATGAATTGGGACAGCAAAGGCGTGTAGAAAATTACCAAGAGTGGCGTTCCTCGTAGATGAGATTGAGACACGACTTATACCACCATAGGAGGAGAGGGGACAATCTTTATATACAGTACTAATACCTAAGTATATATACATGTCTCTATATTCACCTAGCACGTTATTTCCCGATGTATTTCTGTAATGCATGGGAAAATATTAACAATGGAAACAAAACGTTCTCAGCAGCACAAACAACTCTCTTGGATCTATGCAGTCTGTCTGGCTCAGTTAAAAGATTTATTCAGATTCCAGGACTGGAATGTGGGGTGACGCAATATCGTCATATAGTTTCGTTTGTCGATTTCACCTGCGTGTGTACCGCGCTGAAAGATCGGCTAATCCACAGATCATATGTCATAACAGTTCACTGCTGGACGTTGGTTTTCTTCAGAACTGAGGGTAAATCTCATACATTTTGGTGTTTGTGGAGAGGATTGAGCACCACCAATTCTTTTTTATTATTCTTTTAGTGTTGCTGCTATATAGTAGCATTTGCACCCATACTCACCATACACGACATTCAAGAAGGAATTAGAAACCCCCATTCTACGAGCTATATAGAGGCTATGCTTGGAGTTTCTCAAGTGTAAGAAATCCACCGGAGATCCAATGTCACCGATATAGTTCCCCGAGTTAGCAAACCGAAGTGGCAATAGGCTGGTCACGTTTTTCGGCGAACCGACAACCGCTGGAGCAAACGGGTGTCGGAGTGGAGATCGTGTCTCGGTAAACGTTGGCTGGTTGCCCATCGGGTAGATGGCGCGATGATATGAACAATACGGCTGGCAGAAACTGTACGCGTGGAGACGAAGATCGGGCTGGGTAGCGCTTGCTTCTGCGGTGTGAAACCGGTATAACCATATGTCAAGATGAAATATTTATAAACTGGTAATGGAAAACAGTGTTGAACTGCTCAACGTGGTGAAGTCAGGTACTGTTGTGTGTAACTTAATCACAATTTTTTCAGTGTATATAAAGAATTTTGTTACCATTGTGATATGAAATTAGGCTTACCTCCAATATAAAAGTCTAGACGCTGAACGTGATGTGGTTCCACGTCCTATAACTGCTGCAGTCTGATGATTACGGTGATAACGCCTTTAGTAAATGATCAGAGATTCGTCTGTTGTGATACTCCAATGGCAGGCAGACAGTTGAAATACCAAGATGTGTCTTTGCGTGCTCCAAATATTAGGTGTTCACAGGACCTTTCACATCTCTGGTGTACTTTACTGCTTCATACGCATTAAAAGTTTCTTCTAATGTCCTAACCTACTAATATTATAAACGCGAAAGTTTGTGAGTACGGATGTATGTTTGTTACTCTTTCACGAAAAAACTACTGGACGGATTTGGATGAAACTTTTCAGTAATGTAGGTTATACATCGGAATAATATATAGGCTGCAATTTGTAATGATTTTATGTAATTTTGGTCGTAATATAACGATACATGTCAATTAAGTCGGAAAAAAATCTGGCCTCTGAGAGCTATCTTGGCGTACGCTGCCTAAAGCATTGGAGTTACACAAAGATGATGTACCGTACGATTGTTTGCCTTGAATAGTTCTAAATAAAAGTCCTCGGCAGCATATACTTACCTTTTATGTGGAAGCCACTATGACCAAAATTGTGAACCATAAATTAAGTAAAAACGATCTGTCACGAAACTTAAAGTGGCAGACCAAATTCCACGCTAGCGGAGCTGCGGACAAAAGCTAGTATTGTATAAACGCAATCGATTTGTTGCCTTATTATCTGCTACCATCAATGTGCTAATTTTTACTGTAACGGTTATTGCCGCCCGGCACGCCATCGCGAACCCACTTACATAAATATGTCTGCTTCACATATATGTATATATGTATTAATAATATTATTTATCATTGTTTCAGAAACACAATAGATCGTATCATTTGAATAATTTTATCTGATACAAGTGTACGCGGTTACTGCGTTGGTACGCTTACGCAGAAAAGCGGTTGTTTTTTTAATTTCGTAGTACAAACAAGTGTGTCCTTCAAAAAATACTTCTGCAATGCCTATGGCACTGCGGATGTCTATGGGTGGCGTTTATTGCTTTCCATCTGGAGATACACCTGCTCGTTTACCTTCCTCTCCCATAAAAGAAACCGTAGTACAGAACATTTATTTGTATTTCAATTAAATTCATATTCTTGTCAATAAGGTGCTTGTCGGATATAAAACAGTCAAATGTTAGTAAGTTGTATGCTTCCGTTATTATTTATTTAAACTTTAAGTATTACCGGTCTTTTTATTTAAATTATGAACCAAGATAGAAGAATGCTTATTCAGTCCACTAAAGAAACTAAATGTAAACAAACTTTTTTTACTATTTATAAAACTGTAACGTAAATATCTACCATTTAGTTATGTCAACGAATCACAACGCTGATTTTACACTACGCGCTGGTAATGGAGTGCACAACACATATATACATACATATCATCACGCCTGTCTCCCGTAGGGGTAGGCAGAGACCACAGATCTCCATCTGCTACGATCTCGGCATACTTCCCTTGCTTCTTCCATACTCATTATTCTCCTCAAGTAAGTCTCATGAAGAGCAAAAAGCAATAACTATTTTTTTACAACAATCATTAAATATAAATAACCTTAATCAACATAATTAAAATACTTCTTGTTCCATAAAGCAATAATTAGAGTACTTAATAGTTACAAAATTAATAAACACATACATCAATAGAACTTAGCCTGCAAGAGAATGTGATAGAATACTGATGGTGTCATTTTACAGCGTATTATATTTTTTTTTAATTATATTTGATTATGAAACACTTATAACCCTACATTCATAAACTTTCTGGGGTCCTTGATATAGGTATCGTGCAAGGCGTGCCGATTTACAGCTGTATGAATTCTAATGTTGGCAGTGGTCCAAATGATGTAATTAAATGCAATTTTGAGAGCATACTAATAATATAGCTAGTGATATTCTATCTTAAATTATTACCCTTACATCAGGGATAGTTCGAAAGCTTCACGTTGAAGTAATTTATAATTAGTTAAATAAGACGACTCTTTTCCTCGCGACTGTTCTTGCAGAGACTACAATAGCACTTGAGTCGTCTTAACATCTTCTTTGCAAATAAGACTCTAATATGTAGATATACGGTACAGTATTAATCATTATACCAAGAATTTATTTTTTGTTTATTGTATTCATAATGTAATTATAATAAGATTCTTAAGTTTTGTGGTATAGAGTCGAATATAGACAAACTTTTTCGCTTATATTTTATATGAAGAATAACATTTTAGCTTCTTATTCAATATTTAATAATATCTGTTATGTTCGTATATGTATTGATAAATGTTTTTAGAATCGTATTGTTTTTTATTACAATATTTCTTAAACTAGTTTTTTCCTTTTGGTGGAATGACGTTTAGCACTTCGTCGTAAAGAGTGTGTATAAGAAGAAAAACCGTGTCTCATGCTATTGTCAGTTGTAGTTTCGTATGCGGGGAGCCTTACACGGCACACTATTACATATTTACATTGAATGGAGACGCTGTCGTGTCTTGTGTTGTATTTTTTCAAAATCGGAAGGGCCCGATGCCAAAGTGGGGCAATAAATAAACCTATTCATATCACTCATTACTAATGTCCTATGAGATTTACTGAAATAAACATGCAAGTTATTGATTTAGTGTAACTTGTGGCCTTATTTGCTTATTAATAACATACAGACATCTACAGACGGTGTCTTTGATGGCTGTACGGCTGGCTTTTTTGCGAAAATGCCGAGGCTTAAGTGTTCACGTTGCTTTGCCTCATTCATCGTCACACGATTAAAACATGACCTATCATCATTAATAACTTCGTTTTTCTTTTCTGCTATGCTAAGTGACTCTCGAATAGTCTTTGAAATTAGATTTTCATCATCATTGACTGGGGCAGTACACTTAACGCTCGCCACCTACTCCGATCTGAACTGACGCCGTTGAGCTAGATGGAGTGATGACTTATCCAGTGCGTGGCTGGAACTAGATTCATAAAAAGTAACTAGCGCCGCGGTAGCTTGATCTTACGCCAGCAGTCGACTGCCTCTGGCCCGTTATGACGATTTCTTTGAGGCAGATTATATGCAGGCATTAATTATATTTAATTATATTTTTCTTTCGATACAAGGCCATTAACCTTCTGGATAATCTCCCGCTATTTATTAGCCTGAAGTATCCCTCTCCAACCTCTACTAGGACGTCCGGCTAGCTAACGAAGTTACATAATAAAAACTACGAAATAATTGTATTCATCTGTAATATTTTTAAGGCCCATATAATTCTCACAGTTAACAGAATAATAATCAAGGAGATTTGGCGGGACATCCAGTCTCGGAAATATATACCTGTAAGATATATGCACATATATTTATCCCGATGCGATAACATGATAACTACGCTCCTGTCATTAGAATTTGATTTTTTTGGAATCTAGGGTGTCTGATAGCAGAATTAATATATATATATATATATATATATATATATATATATATATATATATATATATATATATATATATATATATATATATATATAACAATAAAAGAAATAATTCAAAAATAAATAATGAAATAACTACAAAGGCTATGAATAAAATTTAATAACTTTTACGAAGTAGAGAAGTGCGATATTTATTTTATTTTTTAAAAATATTTTGGCTTAATGTCTGCGGGATATATATTACTAGCCTTTGCCTGTGGCTTCGCTCGCGTGGAATTTCGTCTGCCACATTAAGTTTCGTGATATATATATTTTTTTTACTTAATTTATGGTTCATAATTTTGGTCATAGTGGCTTCCACATAAAAGGTAGATGTATGCTGTCGCGGACTTTTATTTAAAACTATTGAAGACAAATAATCCTACGGTACCTCATCTTTGTGTAACTCCAATGGTTTAGGCAGTGTACGTCGAGATAGCTCTCAGTGGCCATATTTTTTTCCGACTTAATTGACATGTATTGTTATATTACGACCAAAAAAAAATTACATAAAATCATTACAAATTGTAGCCTATATGTATAGCCTATATTACTGTAAAGTTTCATCCAAATCCGTCCAGTAGTTTTTTTGTGAAAGAGTAACAAACATACATACTCACACACTTTCGCATTTATAATATTAGTAGGAAAGGATTAGTAGGATAAATTATCTCTAGTCTAATATTGAACGAATTCAAAATCGATACCGCGTCTTATCTATAAATCACAAAATTACATTGTTTATTCTCAAAACATTCGAGCATAAAATAACAAGAGATTAAATATAAGATACATGGTAGATAATTTCCTTGCATACATTTCACGATGTTGCTTGTGTAAACGGAACGGTTTAAAACGGTCGCGTCCTTTGCGATGCTACTCATAAGGCTGTTCATATAACAGTGTGTGAATAGTATTTACTACTTTTTTTTTCGATTCTTTTTACTAATTATTCGTCTTTCCAAAAATATGAAAATTTCTCTCACCAGTCTGTACAACCAGCTACTTCAGATGAATGGAAACCGTTAAAAATAAGAGTTAAACAAAGTTAAACAGATATATACTATATACGACATAGCCTTTCGAATTAGCAAACTAAAGTGGCAATGGGCTGGTCACGTTTGTCGGAGATCCGACAATCGTTGGAGCAAACGAGTGCTGGAGTGGAGACCGCGTCTCGGTAAACATAATGTGAGACGCCCCCCGGCTAGATGGTGCGACGATCTGCGTAGGGCGGCTGGCAGAAACTGGATGCGTGTAGCCGAAGATCAGGCTAGATGGCGCTCCATGGGGGAGGCCTATGACCAGCAGTGGACTGCCGCAGGCTGTTGATGATGGTGAAACAGATTTATTTTAAATCATAGGCCATATCAAAAACTTTTCGGAGTGGTAGAGCCGAATGCTGCACACGAATACTTTGTCAAGAATGGCATATTTGTCTGTAACATGAATGGGCCGGCTCACCCGGGGAAGAACCACACTCTACCGCAGAAAATCGGCGTCTGGTAGCTTAGCTACTGTGCTTCGTGCGGTGAATGGTTTAGTTCCGGACACCCAACCCCCCTCCCTCACACCGCTTTTTCTATGATTGCTTTCTATCGGACGACGCGCTTGCTCGTTTGCCTTTGTATCCGAAAAAAAAACTGTTTTCAAGGTTAGCCAACGTATCACGCGCAATTTGTTCATCGTTTTGTTACGAGGTACGGTACTATGTGTAATTATACACGCCCGATCCAGCGTCGCTCTGATTAAGTATTAATTTCTGTTCTGATAAAGCCCAAGAGTTTAATTAATGTTTCATTCGTTAACGTTTGATTGAACTATATTTACCTTATTCTACACCGGATAACTTTGGTATATGTCTTTCTATGCGATACTTAGGCAAACCACTACGGTGCACTTCTCTCGAAACTTTTTCCACGCACCACCACTCTGTGCACCACCACCAGCTACCTTCGGCGGTCTTTCGGAAGCGAAAGGTCTTTTGGCACCTTCAAAAAACAAGCCTACAAATACCTAAAAGGCCGGGCAAAGCTTCCGTGGCTCCTGCAGTGTCGCGGTTGTCAATGGGTGGCGTTGATTGCTTTCCATCAGGCGACAAGCTTGCTCGTTTGCTTCCCTATGACTATGATATCAAGACATAGATATAAAGAACACATAAATTTAATTAAGCAGTGTGTTTTGTATCTCTCTTAAGCGTGTCTCCTGATGGAAAGCAATCAATGTCTTACACTCCATTTTCTGATCTATATCTATCTAATGATCTAATGATCCAATCACAATACTCGAAATAACCCTTAGGATTCAAAATTTGTGCCCGTTCACGTGTAATTCAAATATCGAATTCGTAATCTTTAACTGATCACCTGCTCAAATTATTATATTAAGTACGTATATACAAATCGCTGGTGTTTTAGCTAGTTATTTTTCATGTTCCATCCATGTTATGGACTGCCGAAAACTTACGATTAGTATATAAAATAAATGATTGAGTCAATTAATACACCCTATTCAGAATTCACAGATTGATTTTTCAAATATGGTATTTATTTATTCTGTCGGTTTTGCCTTAAGATACGTCGAATTATTTTGAATCTAGTCTAACATCCATTAAAATGAAATTTATAATTAAATTCTTTATACTGTAATATCGTATTTATTTTATTATTTTATCACATTTGACAGTGAATAGAACGAGCCAGGAATCAGTGGTCTTTAGATATAAAAAAAAACGGTAATAAAGTACATGGACAGTCAAAAGTTTTACTTAGCCAAGATCCGCGACAAGCAAAACAATAACAGAAAGTTAATAATGTGTGTTTTTCTGCTGGATTAAGTGGATTTATTTGGAACTTAAACAAAAAACTTACCGAAAATCGGCCATCAATTCTCCACTCACCAACCACTATACAGACACCAAACACACATTACCACTTTTCCATCTTGTAAACGACACGTGTTTCGCCCCAACACGAGGCATCTTCAGGTACAGTAGACTCTACGGAAGACAACCGAAAAGTTTTCGGTTGTCTTCCGTAGAATCACATTATTAATTTTCTGTTATTGTTTTGCTTGTCGTGGATCTTAGCTAAGTAAAACTTTTGACTGTCCATATAGTGATGGATTTCCGCAAAGTAACGCCTTTCTCCATTAATAAAGGTAATAAAGTATTTTTATAAGTTTTATTTTAGCAAACCAAGTTATCGAGTACGGAGGTCATCTGGCTGGCAGGTAAGTGATCACCGCTGTACTCAGACGTTCGCTACGCCGGAGGCGTAACAGATGCCTTGGCGGCCTTTCGCGAACACACTCTCCTCTCTTTAATAACTCAATTATTTATCGTAAGTGTACTTGCATACATAAATATACATTATCGTGCCTGTTTCCCAACAGTCTGTAGACAGGGACGTATCTCGATCTGCTGCGATCTCGGTACATTTTCTTTGCTTCGATGTTCGTCGGTTGATCGGTCCTAGTATCACACACTCACACATCACATTGGCGTCACATAATAGTTTCTTTCCTGTACTACCGCGTTTTATATCGTACTACCATAAAGCAAACTGAATGCTGTGGTTGTGGGCATATAGAGGCTCAACTCCTATAGTTGAGCTTCTATATCCTCACAACCATAGTATAGAAAAATACTACTACGCTTCCTTTATTTTTTCTTTTCACCCCATTACTTTTTCTTTACTCTCCCATTAAATTCTACTCCTCCTATTATTGTCATTCTCATCCTAAGAGTGCGTCTCAAAATATGCCTGACTCCATTAATCTAATATATTTTGAACACTATAGGTAATTTTATTATCGTATAGTAAATATGTACATTAAAACTACATGTCACTTAACAGTTATAATTTAAAACATACTTTAGTTTCTTATAAATACGTTAAATGTTTGTCTGACAACTGCTGTGTAATAATACAACCCATATATATCCCACTGTTGGATACGGGAACTTTTTATTTGTTTTTTTTTATGGGATAGGAGGGCAAACGAGCAAGCGTGTCGCTTGATGGAAAGCAATCAACGCCGCCCATGGACAACCGAGACACCGCAGGAGTCGCGGAAGCGTTGCCGGCCTTTAAGTATGTATAGGCTTGTTTTTTGAAGGTTCCAATGTCGTAACGGTTCGGAAAGACCGCCGAGGGTAGCTGATTGCACAAACTGGTGGTGCGTGGAAAGAAGCTACGTGGAAAGAAAGAATTTGTGAAGGAATACACGTTTACCCACCTTTCAGTGCATCTACAGTGCCCTTGGTATTGCGGATGTGGATGCGGATGTTCATCAGGTGATACACTTGCTCTTTTGCCTGTTTCTTTCTTTAAAAGGAGTGTTTGCCGTGAGATGTTTTGTGTGGGGACGCGGGGCGGCGGTGCGCATGCGCGTCGCGCGCGTTGCCGACGCTCTGCGCTCCGTTTTATGTGTCTATGTATTCTAATTTTATTGTTTTCTTTATTTGCGTCCCACTTTTGTTTGGTTCGGGGCCCGGCATTGTTTCACGTCGTAAACGCCGATTTAGATGATAAATAAAATGTTGTAATAATACAAATTTGCCGTATGAAAAATATTTATTTAGCGAGCGGTGTTTTTCCCTTGCGTTGTTTCCTTGAACTTTTCAGTGTTAGCGACGGTCGGCTTTTGTTCGTCGGTTTTAGTGTTTGATTTTATTGTTTCGCTTGTACAGTCTTAGATTATATCGCCCAGGGATTCCTTTTATGTATATATTAATACTCGAAGAGAAATCTCAGGAGTCGTGGAAGCGTTGCTGGCCTAAAGTTTTTATTATCGTTCTATAATTATTTACGTGATAATTTATTTTGAGGGACTAGCCTGTACTCTCTTACCATGTTCAAACCTGTTACTCACGGTTCGTCTGTGACTTTGATTAATACTATTGAGTGAATGGGCCGGCTTAGGAAGGGTATATTATACCGTCACAAAAAAATCGCCGTTATTCTGTGTAACCGAGTTTCGTGAAGGATCCAGAAGCCCAACTCCTTTCCTCTCCCTTTACTTCTTTCTTCCCTTTCATAATAAATTCTTTTTCGTCTTCCATTTAATCCTTCTTTTTTTGTTCGTTTCTGGGGGCTCTTCTCTTCGTTTTTGGGGGCTCTTCTCTTCGTTTTTGGGGGCTTTTCAAATTCCTATTTGAGTTTTATCACTTTTATTTCTTGATCACACAATAATACAGTTAGCCTCACCAGACAGTTTTAGTCAAATGCACATTGGGGACACGATAAAGGTATATACGTAATTGTCTTGTTTTTTTACGAAAAATATTATGTGTTTGTCTATTTCAAATTATTTTTTCGTTTTATTACTTGTAAAAGAAATAATTCAAATACATATAATAATATTAATCACTACATTACTTTAAAAGTCCATGGGCGGTGATTTCTTACCATCAGGTGACTTGCTTGGATATTTCACTGTTGTTCGGGTTCAAATATTGAATTTCTTTCGTCTTGAGACATTCTGATATTGGCTTGTTATTCAATCGCTTTATCGTTCATCACCTTAGGTTTCTTGGCTTGGTCTCGTTGGAAACAAAAGTCGCGTGGGCGGAGTGTCGCCCTCTAAGTTTGAACTGAGTCAGTAATTATAACTTACGCTCTCCGAGATGAAGCTACCTACGTTTATTAAGCTAGGTGTTAGGGCTGTCAACTGTTCAAAACTGTCTTGCCTGATTGCTTAGGGCTCTCTTTGCGATTCAATATTACTATTTCGAATCTAGCATGACGTGGGTTAATGTCCATACCTCCAGAAAGGGGAAATCTCCTCATCCAATAGTGGGACGTGTATATAAATACATACATGTGCTGCATAAAATAATAATCATGCAAATATTAAACGAATTTTTAGTAGGCTTAGATTTAGATTAGTATTTTTTAGATTATAACTAGGTTAAGTGACATATATTTTTAACATAAACTTTTTATACCTCAATAGAATTATGTATAGTGTTCAAAATATCGATTAATGGAGTATTTTGAGAGTGAACAACTATTTTACTAAGATAAGTGAACAACAATATTGTGTGTAAACTAATTGGTATACAGCCAACTCAACGGTACTTTGCCGTAGAATCTATTACACCTGCGGATGCTTCGTGTTGAGACGAAACACGTGTCGTGTATTGGTGTATTCTGGTGTTGTTTGTATACTGGTTCGTATATGGTACATTCAACATGTAACGTTTTTCGAATTTGTTATTCGCGTATGTTAGTGATCGCACGAACCGCCGATTGGACTTCAAATCTTACGCCGCAAGTGGACTTGGATAGGCCATACTCTCCGAAGGAACCCCGAACATATTCCCAGACAGGCGCTGGAATGGACTCCTCAAGGGAAGGGGAAGCGAGGCCGATCCAAACACACCTGGAAGCGCTCCATTGCGGCCGAGATGAAATCCATCGGGTTGACGTGGCCTGAAATGAAGCGCGTGGCTCAAGACCGATTCCAATAGAGAAGCACTGTGGACGCCCTCTGTCCCACCTTAGGGGATATAGAACCATAAGAAAGAAGAATGTATGTTTTCAATCACCGTTAAAGCCCGCACCGATGGCTTTTGAGTCATTATGCAAAAACGTATCTAACTCGCGCGCGTTAGATAGTTGTTGGACTGTCCATCTCAAAATTACTTTGGTACAATACGATAACCCTGAGCGGGGTTATAATTTTAAACAGGGTGTGTTCGCCGCCTCGCGCTCCGGCACCAGGTACGCTCCAAAACCTGTTTTTATTGCGAATTAATATTAATAATGAATACTTCAAACGGGCACGATTGTGAGTTGTATAGTTGTAATTAAGTGCGATTATAGCGGCATTGGCAATTACTGACAATGTATGCGGTGAGGTTCGCGGGCGCTGCTCCGCCATACCCGCTCGGACGACTTCGGACAACTTCGGTCGACTTCGAACGCGCTCGGGTTCAGTTACGCTGCCATATAAACATGGTTAACTGACTGTCAGGCGAGTACGATCATGAAGCACCTGTAAAAATAATAATATAAACGAAATGCTCACTATTTATTATTTTCTATATTTTAAATGAAATAGTTTAGGCAAACAAGCAAGTGGGTCACCTGATATCTATATCAGGTGACCCTCTTGCTTGTTGCATGATGCGAAAGACTATGCGGATGTCTACATCCGCATAGTCATTCGCAACAACACAGCACTTCAGATGCATTTCCTAACTTATGTAATGGGAGGGAAATATCTAGTTAGAAGGGAAGAAGGATGTTAGGAGGGTGAAAGAATATAATACGATACAAAATATGATAACACAGTGAAATGCTACCTTTACGTCGATATTCCATGGAAGCGGCTTCTTTCGGCGGCAGATATGACATTGAAAACTTCAGTAAATAAACTTACACTTACCTCAAAAGCCGGCAACGCTTCCGTAAAATATATGGTGTCGCGGATGTCTATGGGCGGCGTTGATTGCTCGTTTGCCTTTCTATCCCATATTGTCGATGACTTTTGATGAAATAAAAATTAAATAAACATCATATCAGAACATAGTAAATTAAATATAAAACGTATGTTCTGCAAAAGGACTTGCAATCGTCAACTCAACTCGCCGCTACCACATAATTAGACAAGAAACGTAATGATAAATTGACGACCGTATCGAATTAATAATCGATAAACTATGTATCACATCGGCAACTTTCTACAACACTAGAACAGTGTTCCGGGAAGATAATGTATTATAAAAAAAAAGAGAAATGTAAAGAACCAATATTTTAATTATCACGCACTCAACAAATATAATGAATATTACAATAACTGTAGATCACCAAGCGGAACAGTTTCGCGTGTGTAGCAATGTTAAATTGTATTGTTCTAAAATAATTTTAATGTGTGGCTCGCATTTATTGATTTTTTAACACAACACTATGTATCATATCATTTTAATTTTGCACCGATCGAACCAAAGAAACAAATGAAGACGCTAGTGAATGAACTCAATGTGTAACATTTATAAGTTTCTTGGATTTATTATTCATAACAAACCTTTGTACATACGTTCCAAACCTTTGCACAGATCTTCAAACAATAAAACGTTTAATTTCATTTTATTGTTTCTTTTTAATGTTAGATTACATTTTGATTAAATTGTGTGTTTTTTATAATATATTTTTCTGTTGTTCGTAAATCAAAGATACTATTAAAGGCATGAGTAGATGATGGAAGATTAACATTTTCAATTATTTTATATTTATCATTCATAGTAATACTATCAATTATAATTCTCATACCTCTGCACAAATGTTCAAACAATGAAACGTAATTGAAAATGTTAGATTACATTTTTAATAACACGTGTGCTCTTTATTATATATTTTTCTGCTGTTCGCAAATCAAAGATACTATTAAAGGCATGAGTAGATGAAGGAAGATTAACATTTTCAAGTTTCTTACAAGTAATACTATCAATTATAATTCTCACACCTCTGCACAAATGTTCAAACAATGAAACGTAATTGAAAATGTTAGATTACATTTTTAATAACACGTGTGCTTTTTATAATATGTTTTTCTGCTATTCGCAAATCAAAGATACTATTAAAGGCATGAGTAGATGAAGGAAGATTAACATTTTCAAGTTTCTTACAAGTAATACTATCAATTATAATTCTCACACCTCTGCACAAATGTTCAAACGATGAAACGTAATTGAAAATGTTAGATTACATTTTTAATAACACGTGTGCTTTTTATTATATATTTTTCTGCTGTTCGCAAATCAAAGATACAATTGAAGACGACTAGATGAAGGTAAATGCTGTAGTGATACATCGATAAATGTATCACTAATGTATAATATTAAAACTTTTTATTCGAATATAATAAAACCTCTTATCTTATATTACTTCTTTTTACATTTGTAATTTTAAAATTTAAAATAAAAAAGAAATAAATTGTTTTAGAAAAACAATAAGATTATTTCGACTGACGTCCTTCGATAGATATGTCATCTGTCCGGCATAAAGAATTGATATATAAAATAAAAAATATAAATTGATAAAGTGTGAATAAAGTATGAAGAAGATATAAATGTACAGTGATAAGAAAAATAAATTAATTTTATTTGGAAGAATTTCATTATTAAACGAAGACAAAACCCTCCTAAAGATCCCGTGTGTCGCTGTAGCTGTACGGCTGGTACGTTATAATGCCATTCTTAAGTTTTTTGGCTTTTTTGTTTTTATATGATAAACTTTTGCATATGTTGTACAATGAAAACCTATTTCCGTTACGTTAATACGTTCTAATTGATTAATAAGTATTACCTATACGTTCTATTTATAAAGGAATGATTGTCATCCGTATACTACAAAACTGTATTTTATCTTTATTAGAAAAGGTGCGAAATAATTATTTTTTGTTTGTACTAGCAAATTTTTTATAACTTATATATAAGTTCTACTTGTAGGTACATGCCTTCTCATTTCTCGAGGGATGATCATTGAATCCAAGATGCTTGTTCGATGTGGATTTGTGGGGCATCTAGACTTGGATTAAATGTATGTATGTATGTAAGGTGTATAGTATGCACCATGCATTGTGGTGTTAGACAATGTCGTAATGGTGTGACTTATTTGTCTCTGGCACAGTTTTATTTTCATTGGACATAGCAGCATAATTGGGGTGAGACGTGGCCGCCGGCTTAGTAAACACAAGTCGAAGGCTTGCGTTGATAAGCCAAGTGATGTGCAACTAACAGGGAAACTATATGTAGTTAATATATGTATGACCTATGGGTCATACATATATCTATCCTGATGCAGTAATAGAACCTGCGATCGTTGATTCTGAAGGCGGTAGCGTTGCCACTGAGCCAATTAAGTCGTCAATCTAGTCTATTTGCAGGTTTTGCATATATACTATATGTGGTCAAAGCCTAATAATCTTATGTATACACGGTTTAAACCGGAGGTCGCCAAAGTGGTCTATATACACCCCCAGGGGTCTATATAACAAAAGTAGGTGTCGATCGACGACCGACTGGGTCAGTGGCAGGGCCCCCCGCCCACCGACTCAATATGTACGGCCTACAGATATTTATTCCAAGTCTAGTAATCCCATCAACCCGCATTGAACAAGCAAGGTGGGTTAACGTCCGTTCCTCCAGAAATGGTGAGGCCCGTGCTCAGCAGTAGAGTATGAGCTGTGAAACAAATGGTGTCGATCGGAGCCAGGGGGTTGATTGGATTAAGTATCACACTCTTTATAGAAAATAAGATAATAAACGTATATTTACTGGGGGAAACAAGAAACACCGGTCATGCCCAAATCAATGATTAAGAAGCAATAAATCTGTAGTTACTTTACTTATGATTTTTATTTATTATTTAATAAATATTAAGGTATTAAAATTTCAAAATTAGGATATTTTTCCTAAAACTACTGTGTAACAATGTAAAATTACTTTAATAAATGTTTAACATCATAATATAAATGTACAAACACATTGCCTAACGATTATAATTTCTTTAAATTCAATCAAAATTATTTTTATGGGGTTCGATAGAGATTTTGAAAAATTATATAGGGGTCGACGATCAAAAAAGTTTGGCGACACCTGGTTTAAATCACTTACGCCGGCAACACTATTAAAGTGCCGTAAATCGTTGGTTTCTCACTTATGGTGTTGTTATACAGGTTAGATAACCTGTAATATTTGGTAATGTGGACAAGTAACGAGGTAGTAATCGCCTTGACGGTATAGGAATGTCCATTCAGTGCCATACACAGCGCTTTGCGATGTTGTTTTTGCTGCCGTTCGACTTTAGATACGCAAGATTAAGTCCTCATAACTTAATGTAATAAATATTTTATTAAATATATAATATAATAAAAAAGATGATGGGAAGGTAAGAACGTATATGCTCTTAACATCTATGTCTAGTTATATTCCCTCGACATCTTAGTCACAGGGAAGCAATAGAGCAAGCGCGTCGCCTGATGGAAAGCTATCAAGCCGCTCAAAGACATCTGCAACACCAAAGCTACTGTAAATACATTGCCGACTTTTGAGAATGGTACATAGGTATGATCGACATATACTTAAAATATATAACACAATGTTAACCCAATTGTCTTATAAATAAATTTCAATTTTAATTTAAAAAAAAACATACAGCGCTTATGTCTTTTTTTGTGCACGCATTACATTTTTTGTAATGCGTGCCCAGTTAAACGTTTGTTTGTATGTTTCGTAAATTTCTAAATCTGATTGTGATGAAACTTTTTCTTACGAGATAGGAAGGCAAACGAGCAAGCATGACGTCTGATGGAAAGCAATCAACGTCGCCCATACACATTCGCGACTCTAATATATTACGGAAGCGTTGCTGCCTTTAAAGTATGAGTAGCAGCCGAAGATTTGTACATACAATTCCATGACCCGAGATTCGACTAAGTTTTTTTTGTAACACTTAAACAACAACTTATAAGATTTTATTTGGCTACATTTTTATTGTTCTCTTCATCCAAGATGGCGGTAACACGCGCCAACGTCAATCCAATAAATTTAACTTTTTAATAACAATTCTTATTTTCACATGACAACATTGGCAATGCGGCCTGACGTTTTGTGATTCGTATAACATAACATATTGCTTACGAATACTATATTTGCAACGGAGTTGCCAAAGAAATTGTTCCGAGCCACAGACATGTTTATTATTAAAAGAAGAAAATTCATATACAAAATTTACGTTCCAAGTTCGTTTGCGCAGAACAAATAAATATAAAAAGTAAGTTCCCGCGTGATATCTGTGTACGTTTGTAATCAAATAATAATTCTTGTTACCCGACTGCTCTATAAGAAGAGAAATGTTTTCCGAGTGTGTACATGTATGTATGTGTGTTCTATTTTTTTTTTGGTGATCTCTCTCACCTAAATAAATGTCTTGATGTAATTATATATTTTAGAGTGACATAAGCTATTTTCTTTATATAAGGCTAGTGAATCAAGAAAAAAGTGGGGTAATAAATTTATACACTTACAATTTAGGTACCAAAACAAAGCTAGCTAGATAGCCGATTCTAATATATATACAAAAAAACGAAAACAGAAAAATATATATTTATTGTAGCAATAAGATTACGCTACAGTTTGTTGCGTATAAAGCGTTTTAATAAATAATACTTTTTTATGGGATTGAGAGGCAAACGAGCAAGCGTGTCGCGTGATGGAATGCAATTAACGTCTTCTATAGACATTCACAAGATTATAGGCATTTTTGCCGACCTTGGAGATATATATGGGCTTGCTTTTCTTGCTCTTTTTAGGTTCCAGTGTCATATCGGAGGGGACATACCGCTAAAAGCAGAGGGTTTATGGATGAAAGAAGTGGTGGTGAAAGAAGTTTCTGGAAAAACGTACCGTATGATTCTTAAATAAGATTAGTAAAGTAGTAATAGTACGCACGCAGTATCCTTGGTGTTGCAGATGTCTTGGATGGCAACGAATGAACATAAATTTAAGTGTCAATAATATCTTAAATTGCTTATCCTCTAATATTAACAGCATTGCAATATTAATCGCATAAAAAGCCTTCTGTAATCGAACGCAGTAAGAATCAACTTCAACGCTCTATACACGTGTAAATGAATAAATGTAACTTCCAATGCTGGTAATGTGTGAGATGCTAGCTTAAGATTTCATCGAGCCGTCATATGATAGCAAACAAATCGTTCGTATCGTACCGTGTTTCAAAAATCAGCGCGACTTTGGGCGCTTGGGTCGATGCGGGGCCTCATTTTACGTTCTATTTCCGAAGAAACGCGAAACCGACACGAGCATCAGCCATAATAAATTTCTTGTCTTATAAAAATAAAACTTTTCTTTTTGCCAGCAATGCGCGGGGTGGATGCCACAGAATGAATACAAACAGTAAAGATATTAGCTTAACGTATTATTTCTTTGAAATTATACGGTATGAAATAACATGAAGCTAAAACAATAAACTAAAAAATACTATAGTTACTATTATCAAAACAAACTTGCACATTTCTCACAACCGGGAACGCGTCTGCAATGTCTATGGTACTACGGATGTCTACGGATGCCATTGAATGCTTTCCATCAGGTGACGTTTGCTTCTTAACCCAAAAAAAAAAACAAATTGTATTTATAAATTTTACAAAGTATTTATTGTACAATTCTTCATAATAATAAATATTTTATATATGAGGGTAATATTTAATTGCCGATTATTATTATTTATTAACTCATTGCTTTTTGAAAAACTTCTTATCGGCGAAAAAGCACTGTGTGTATTTCACATGAATTTATTTGTAAAACCAAGTACGGAGACAACATTTCTGACGGAATGGAAATTAACCCAACGCTCTCGTTCAAGGCGGATTACCGGAAAATCCAGACTCGGAGTTCATCTGTGTAGACTATATTGTTGTTTCTCTTGATTCAGAAATTGAAGCTACGACCACTGATTCTGTAAGCGCTAAGTTCGCCATTCACCCAGTTAGATCTTCTTTAAATGTATATAAATAATCTAATATACATATTACTACCTGAAAAGAGAAATCTTTAAACCCCTTTTTAAGCACATTGTGCATAAGTAAGAGTCAGAGATTTGGCGTAGTGAAGAAGAAGAGGTGCAGAAAAAATAAATTAGTTAATACGAATTTCCACCACTGGATGGTCACTAGTATGCAGCGTCTTATTTATTATTTTTTCTTTCTAAATATGGAATAAAAAAGTAATAAATAAGACATGAAATATAACACAAAAAAAAGATGAACAATGTCTTGTTACTAATAGAATTCTTGTGTATTTTTTTATTTAAATACTTTTAAAAGTCTTTGTAATTTGTAGTGGTTAAGCTGTTATCGTTAAACTGTGACGGAGGGACGCGGTGGGGGGCGGCAGGGAGAGCAGGCCCTGCCTCGGCGAAGTTGTGAATTGGCCGCCAGCCCCACTCCGCATTATCGTGATTCATGTCGTTTATAATTTTATATTATGTTAAAATGGGGGCGCTGGAAGGGGGCATATTAAAAATACAAGAGCACTGTGCACCGTCTGCATGGAAACCAACTTTGTTGGCGCTCAACTATCGATCCGTTGATTTGGGCGAGACGAGGCGTTCTCTCTTCGCGGATTTACATTGTAACGCGACGGTAACACGCGTGAGACGAGGGAAGGTGGGTGGGGGGGGGGGGGGGTGTTACCCCGTGTTACCTCGTTATGGCATACTTATGGGACGCTCAAATTTGGAACGACGATGTTTCTGTTAAAAAATTTATTTTCATATTTTAATAATAAAGCGTTGTTGTGTTCTGAAGATACAATAGCGTAAACAATCAATTCGGTTTTTCCACGAGACGTAGTTTCTTCGGTCGAGAGCGTCGTTGATATTATTTGTGCGGAGAATGCTTCTCCTTAGTGTTACTTACATAGTTCTTCGTATTAGTAAAATTTAGCAGTACTAAGGTAGCTTTATTTTTCGATGAACAATAGTCGGAGTGAAATGGTTGCGACCGCGTCTTCGCATACGTAGATCGGGTCGAATCCCGTACTATATGTAGTATAATATGTAGAAACGTGGACATCTATATATAGCTTGTGTTTAGCATTTGTCGATGTACCAATTTCCATTTTTTCAATCCAAGACTAGCACTTCAATCTTCTCGCCGAATCGAAAAAATCGACCTTCAATCTTCTTTGTCTCTATCTATTCCTCTGTTTAATTGGTCTATAAACTGTTTTCTGGGTTTTTCTCTGTTTTTTGTTTCAATTTTCCCTTCAGTATATTAAAAAAAAAATAAGACGGAAAATTGCACTATTATACTATTATATTGTGCAGTAAGATATGCTGTTTCTCTTTAAGCCTATCCAATATTTCTTTTTCTTCTCGTCTGACTATTTCTTTTATAAAAAGTACATCTACCCAGAGCATCCAACAAACTGACAAGGACGCCTAAAATCATGTAGTTCCATATAGCGTGGTTATATAGTTTTATTTTGCGTTGTCGGTGCATCTGTTTAAATATACAATAAACAAAGGCATTTTTTTTAATGATGACTTAATTGAATGTTAATGCAAATTTGCTCCTCAAGGTGCACCATCTGCTGATACCCCATTAGTCAGAATGGTTTTATTGTTAGTTTCGGACAACAATATAACAGCGAATAATAGGCATTGTACAAATTTAAAACATAAAGTCATATGTATAAGTGTTAAATTTGTAAATTTACTTTTTCGTTTAATATTATAATACGTTCCTTTATAAAAGTGAACTTAACGATCTAATGAAGAGTGTAATATCAGCTGTAATATTCAAGAGAAAAATAATTCGTTCTTTTATTGCATGCATGTAATAGTGACTCAGGTGGCGGTTGTCAGTTTCAGAACGTACTCAGAGTTGTTTTATAGATAATATTTATTATATGTCCCTTCTTATATATATATATATATATATATATATATATATATATATATATATATATATATATATATATATATATATATATATATATATATATATATATATATATATATATATATATATATATATATATATATATATATATATATATATATATATATATATATATATATATATATATATATATATATATATATATATATATATATATATATATATATCTGATCCGTTGGTCATATATATCTTCAAGAATAGAAATTAATCTGCGTACGTACGAGATTGTTAGACGAAGCGAAATCGAAAGCGATAACTTCGAATCCGGCACGAAGGACCAGTTTTATTCTATATAATATTTTTATTTTTTTTTATATATTCACGCCTATCCCCCGCAGGGGTTGGCAGAGACCACAGAGCTCCATCCGCTGCCATTCATCGCAGCGAAACGGCTCGTCATTGGTCGCTTTTCGCCCTTCGTGAGAATCAGGACGTGACGGGTGGCGAACCACGTCGCCGTCATTTTCGACAAATTAGGTATATTAAATTCGTCTTTAGTGAATCCCACGAGCCGCAAGGGAGGATGGAGGTCAGCCCCAGCAGAGCCCTGCATGCTGAGGTAAGGCACCATAGTCCCCGGGGGAGCCCGACCCCGGGACGATCGGCACGCTTACGACTAGGCTCGCCCCTAGCCACGCATCCATTAGCACGGCAGACCGTGGATTGGCGGAGAGGAAGGGAAAGGATAGAGAAGAAAGGAAGGGGCAGGAAAGGAAATGTGGATTGGGGGGGTTACCAGACTCGGAATAAACATTTAAAAATCCATATAAATATTTATTCCGATGCGGGAATCGAACCCGCGACCATTGACTCCGCGGGCGGAGGGCCCCGCCACTGAGCCAATCGGTCTATTATAATATATTATATACCGCCACTGAGCCAATCGGTCTATTATAATATATTATATTAATAATATTTACTATTGTATAATATTTAATATTTAATACAGGTTTATTTTTATAGAATATAATTCGGACTGTGATTTAACGTTATCTGTACCTACCGCGATGTTAACTGCTGTGGTTCGTGCGTTAATGACTATAAAAAATTATATTTACTTACTTTCGTTACATTTAGTTACTGAGGAAATTAGGTCGTCATTTGCTGTCTGATATTTAGTTTAAATGAAGTAGCATATGATGAAATGACCGAGTACTGCAGCTGCCAGTCGTTATCATCCGTCACCTGAGTCAGTATTGCCCCCAAGGTTACCTCGTCCCCGGAAGTATCCTTATTAAATAAGCCGGTCGTCCATTAAACTGTGCGGCGAAGCGGTGCACGAAACCGACAACCATGTGTTTATATGCAACACAATTTTATTATTAGATGATTATTTGTGACTTGTAATTTTCATTGTCGCTTTTTCTATTTATTATCCAATACAATGTGTGATTATAATGTGGCTCGTAACAAATGAGGTATGTGGGAGTACTGTCGTTCTACACGGGCGGGGCGGAGAGATTGTGTGTTCTAGCATTTTGTATTCGCTCTATAAATCCTCGCTGAGCTACGAAACGGGTCCAGTGGCGATGTTGTCATATTCCGAATCATTTTTTATAATCTGTTTGCGGGTTATTTCCCGCATTGGTGTAAATATATATACTATATGTTATGGCCCACATACATTTATTCCGAGTGTGGATACCACCAATTCGACAAATTTGGTTAATGTCCCTTCATCGGAAATAGTCTTCAGGGATTTTTTTGTTTATGTTTTGAGTTATGTAGTGAATTTGGATGGAGCATAGGAAATCTCACCAGGCTGGCCCGTGCCCGTATATATATATATATATATATATATATATACACACATGTATATATTATTTTTTTTTTGAATTCTTTTTTTACTACTGAAGGAAGATCAAGTTCTAAGGAACTGTTAATTTCACCTGCGCGTAGTCCTGCACCTCATATGATACTGGTAAAGGAATCCTCATATTTTCTTCATTGGGATATTTATATTAAAAATACAGGCTGAAAATCGTGCCGTGTGTCTCGCATAGCGTCATAATAGACGTCTTCAGGCACAAGCTTTGCCAAAAATCGTAAGATCTCAAGCGCCCTACATTAACAAACCATTGTGAACTTTGGTCTAAAAGACTCAAAGATACTAATCGCTTGTACTTTAACGATTAGCTTTTGAACTTTTGTATACATCGCCGATTGCGCGTATCAATGTAAGATCGCAATTTTAACGCCGCGTTCAGAACAAATTGAGTTATATCACCACGTGTTAAAGGTTACTTTTGGTTGGTGTTGTATAGCAGTTTATAAATCCGTATTGTCATTTATTACCGTCGCAGCTAAGGAAACAGTTTAATATAAGGTTATGTCTAATACAAGGCGATCAATTAAAGTTGTTTGGTACTAGGAGTATGTTAACATGGGAAAGCGATGTCAAGTGTTTTATTTAAATTGTTTCGTATTGAACCAGCGATATGCCTCATGGAAAGTATTTATACGTATAAATAGTGTCCATCCATAATTTTTAATTATCTGTTTGTACCTTATTGATTAATTAGAATATATAATATTTTTTTTCTTATGTATGGCTTGGGTTATCTGATGACCTTTATGGTCTTTACTTACCAAGACCAGGATTTCTACCCACCGGCTTGATTCTTTGGCATTGCGGAGGAACGACTCATCTCTCAATATCTTTTATCGCTTTTACCATGGAATTTCAAGTTTCAAGGAATTATTTAGAATAATTCCTGTACTTGAATTCCAATGCTGTATAACTCGCCGAAACGAAAAGTTTTATCCCCACCATCTGAATGAGTATCATGTGTTGCATTTTTCCCAAAACTTCATTCTACGCACCACCCTCTATGGAACCAGCTACCTTCAGCAAGATTTCCGAACCGATACGACATTGCAACCCACAAAACGTAAGCCTACTCATATATCAAAGGCGAGCAACGCATTTTTGATGCCTATGGCGTTGTATATGTCTATGGGCGGCGTTGGTTGCTTTCCATCAAGTGATACGCTCGCTCATTTGCTTCTCTATCCCATAAAAAAGTAATCAACGCTGCTAATGACACATCTGCAATAAGTGCACTGCAGATATATTATCTACCTTAAAAATAAACATGTCAATATTAGAAGAGGAATAAAGAAGAAGACTTAGGAAGAAAGAAGAGATTACAGGAAGGGGACAGGAGTTAGGCGTCCCTGCATTTACTACAGGCGCGTGCGAAACGCGATAAGAGAAAAATTCCATCAATACATCCTATCCTACTAATATTATAAATGCGAAAGTTTGTGAGTATGGATGTATGTTTGTTACTCTTTCACGAAAAAACTACTGGAAGGATTTGGATGAAACTTTACAGTAATATAGGTTATACATCGGAATAACATATAGGCTACAATTTGGTCGTAATATAATTTTACTATTAAGTAAAAAAAATATATATATTTATTTAAAATGATCTGTCACGAAACGAAAATGTGGCAGACCAAATTCCACTCGAGTGAAGCCGCGGGCAAAAGCTAGTAATATAGATAATGTCGATCATAAATTATTACTTTATCATTTACATCGAAAGTAGTCCACGCTGGATAAATGTATTGTTGAGCATTACAACCTCTCGAGTTTATGTCTAGGAGCCCTTGACTTTGAGTCGATTCTTATTGACTTTCATATGCACTCGATTCCACCGGGAGATGTAAATACAAATGTCGCATGGCATACACCACGTGCATCATGATTCGAACGCTGTTTTAAATTGCAGAAACCTAGGATGGTACGTCAACAGCAGCTGCGTTCATCGTTTATACATTTCTTTCCGTCAATGTTCTCACTTTTTTAAGAGATAGGCGAGCAAACAAGTGGGTAACCAAGTAATCAGCGCCGCTCAAGGACATCCGCAATACTAAATGTGCTGTAAATTAATTGCCGTGAATTATGGACGACCAAGAAAGAAACCATTAACTTCGCCTGCGCGCGATCCTATACATCAGAGGCGTGGCTCAGTGGCGTGGCTCTCCGCCCGCGGTGTCAATGGTCGTGGGTTCGATCCCCGCACCGGAATAAATATATGTATGGATTACGAATATTTTTTCCGAGTCTGGTAACCCCGCCAATCCACATTGGACAAGCGCGGTGGGTTTAACGTCCAGAAATGGAGAGGCTCGTGCTCAGCAATGGGACAAATATGGGCTGTTAAAAAAATGGTAGGGATGAAGGTTATATTATAAGAGAGGAAGAAGAAATTAAAGGAAGAGAGAAGAGTAAGCTTTCGGATCATTGCATTCACTGTACGGAAGGCGATGACAATGAAAAAAATTCATTTAACTACATTATTGTGTGGAGGTCGAGTTCATCTATGGCTCAGTATTAAACCTTTAAGTAAGGGATTCCCAAAGGGGTCGATACTATACGATACTAATTTAAAAACTTTGCCCCCAAAGTTTTTAAATTAGTAAATATTTTGTATTAATAGGGAAAAAAACTAGAGATAGGATTTTTAAGTAATTTAGCTATGTAGATCTGAGGTATCAGTTCATTTTGGAAAAGGGGTATCTTGCCCAAAATAGTTTGGGAATCCCTGTTTTAAAAGGAATAATAAGTAGATTCGATCTAGGCGTTTATCTTCAAATCAAAAGAAATATCCAAACTGTAGATGTAAACAATTTTTGACTTCGTATCTATCAATGCAAATAACTAACTTTCCTAATTACAAATTGCGCTTATATTAAGTAACAAAATAACTCTTAAATACACTGTTATTTCTCTCTGCATACTTGCTGTGTTGTCTGACGAGGAACTTTAACGTAGGCGAATTGTTTTGGAATTAACTCTTTATTAGTTGAGTGAGTTTGTTCGACCCAACTTCGCTGGGAGTGTCGAAGTTTTACCTTCGTGTCCACACTCTTTGTCGATACTATTCTATTTTATGATCATTTTTGGAGTTTTGCATTTGTGAAGAAACAGGGTTAGTTAAGTGGCTAGCCTTTTTATTATAATAATTTCTCAATTCGATTATAGTAAAAGGTAGAATCATTTAGAAAGAGAAGTAAAGAAAAAGTGTAGTATAGAAAAAGAGAAGTAGTTATCACTGCACAGGGTGACTGTAATATCAAGAAAAAGCGTTGGATCCATTGCAAATTCATTGCTTATCTCTGGAAATGATGTAATCACTTCTTCCCCAATTCTGGAAAAGTCGACGTTAATCCACCATGCTTTCCCAAGGCAGATGAGTGGGACACCCAGACTCTCAAGTCAGTGATCAAATAACCGTAGGCCGTAAATATTTTATTCCGATTCGGGAATTGTACCCTCTATAGACATTATAAAGCTGGTCATTGGCCAAAGAGACGGTCGGCAACAAGATGGTCTGATCCGGTGAAGGAAAAGCCACGTCCTCCTCCAAAACTACAGCAGGCGGTGAGGGCTACTTTAGACCAGAACCGATGGAGGCAAATTGTCCATTTGAGGGGTTCTAGTGAACACGGTCCTCAGTTATGAGGGACCGAATAAAGAAGAAGATAGATATGTATACTCATCAAAAAGAAAATGTTCTTTTTATAAATGTTTCCCTTGTGCAATGTAACATAACATCACCGGTAGGGGTCATAAAACAAATTACAATAACACGTTTCCAAGTAGAAGTATCGCTAAGTACTATATGTAGAAAAAATAAAATTAATTTGCATCCGTTGTATCAAGCCGTAGCAACTTAACTGGTATTTTATAAAAGCAAGTTGCATTAACCCTCCCATCGCGTTCTGTATATATCTCACTTAATATAGGGTGTTCGGTTTCAGGATTAGATCGAATTAATCAGTAAATAAATTCTTACTGATTATTTTCTGCCAATATAGAGACACACACATGGAGCTTCACCCCTAACAAATTAATAAGCCGTTTTGGTCATATCCCCTGGCCACCCAAGTCACTGGATCTCACTCCTATGGACTTTTTTCTATGGGTTCCACAAAAGTAAAGTACCGACAACCATATCAGCACTAAAAGAAAATATCGTTCGCGATGTCAACGGTATCTCGCCGTCACTACTTCAGCTAGTAGCACGGAATACTGTGGTTAGATACCAAGAGTGAACCCGACGTGGTGGTCAATGTAAAAATTAAAAATTAAAAAAAAATTAAATAGCAATTTTTTCTTCGTAAAAATTATTGAATTTTATTATATCTACATTATTATAGATTTTTTATTATTTTTATTTGTAAACCTAATTCTGCTACCGGACATCCTTTAGCTGTAATTTTATTTGAAGCTAGCAAACAAGCTTGGGTCTTGACCTTACCGTTACTAGTCCTATTCTTGCTATTATAATTAACATCTTCATCATCATCATTATTGATCTGTGGACATAAGCCTCGTCTAAGGCACGCCGCTTAACCAGATCTTTAGTTTCTGCCAGCCTTGTGGAGAACGCTGGTTCTGTACCAGGTGTAAACGCTTGTTCATATCCTAGACTACGATTCTGTATATCCTGGATACCATTCTATAAAAATCACAAGGACAAACAGACTCGGTTCAGACGAAACAATATCTTTTTGTATTTTCCATTTTTTAATTTATTCATTATTATATATTTTTTTACATTATACGGCATACAAGAACTTAAATTAATACTAATAAACATAAAAAATTAAATAAAATAATTGTAATACTAATATAAAATCGAAAAATGATCAAATTCAGATTGTGTGAATTTTTAAATTCGATATTGATCTGCAATCCATTCAAAAACATTCTTAATATTATGATTCATGATTGATTCTTGATAATAATTTATTAAAAAAAAAGCGTCAAGTGTCCTGTCGGGTGTTGCAATAATCTTGTTGTGTGCAATTACTAACGCAAGAACAAATGACTTTTAGGGTTGGCGATAAATCGTGGTCGTTACGCCGTCGTAGAATTAAAGTTAGAGCTGCCTTTAAATATAGTATTTATTGTTATCAACGTTGTTTTAATTTTATTAGCATTAAAATATTTAAGTCAACTTGTAATATAATTTTAAAAAATCATGATACCCATATTATTCAAGATTTCTGGAGGTATGAATTTCTCTAGAACTGCCGACGAATTTAAATTTTTATTAAGGTGATACGTAAAAATTGAATTTTGTTGAGTTGAATAAAAATCTTTTTTTTTTAATTTTGTGAATAATATGTGTTTTATGATATTTAAGTACCTTGTAAAAAATTATATAAAAGTGTTCTTCCCCCTTTTGAGAAATACATGTCCTCTGTGGCGGACATTTGACATAAATAAATTACAAATTTTTAAAGATTGGATTGTTTTAAAGTTTGTGTTCGGTGTGGCGGACAATATCAAATTAAGGGCTAAATGCAAATGTAAAATAATAAAAATATAATATTCAACTGAATTATATTAGTTAATGGGCTGGGCAGCGTTCAGGAAATTCCGTCAAGTCTTCTCGTCGCCCATACCACAAAGTCTGAAGACAAAAGTCTTCAACCAGTGCGTCCTGCCCGTACTCTCTTACGGTGCCGAGACGTGGACACTGACAGTCCGTTTCCTCGCCAAGCTCAAAGTCGCTCAGAGGGCTATGTAGAGAGCTATGCTCGGGGTTTCTCTGGTGGACAGAATTCGAAATGAAGAAATTCGCCGGAGAACCAGAGTCACTAACATTGCTCTTCAAGTTAGCAGACTGAAGTGGCAATGGGCTGGACACGTTTGTCGGAGAACCGACAATCGTTGGAGTAGACGAGTGCTGGAGTGGAGACCGCGACTCGGCAAACGTAGTGTGGGACGCCCTCCTGCTAGATGGAGCGACGATCTGCGCAAGGCGGCTGGCAGAGACTGGATGCGTGTAGCCGGGCTAGGTGGCGCGCCTTGGGTGAGGCCTATGTCCAGCAGTGGACTGCCGCGGGCTGATATTGATATTGATATTAGTTAATACAAAAATATGGTAATCCGGTATTTATTAGTAATAGTGAAGTAGATTTGTTTGTAAATTATTTGTTAAACGATCTAGTCAGAAGGTAAATGCGTTATTTTTGAAAGCGTTCATTTATGATTCACATACCAATACACATAACAGTAGGTTCACATTATTTACGCGGCTAGGTTGACGTTCTTGTATTTAAGTAAAATAATGTTTCAGGCATATAAATTATACGTGTAAGACAGTATAAGATGATATACAAGCCTTTTCTATATAGGAAAGTGTATGAAGTATGACCTAACGTGGAACATTATAATTTCTTTATTTTTCGACACAATACATTTAATTTGTCAAACAATTCCGTCAACGATAAAGCTTCTACCACAATTTCCTAATGGAGAAAAAAGAACCATGTCTCTGTATCAAATTGCAGAAGCAGAATATAATTTTTAGTGACTGCGCTTACTAAGATCGTGGAATCGTTTCTACCTTTTTTTTTTATGGGATAGAAAGGCAAACGAGCAAGCGTGTCGCCTGATGGAAAGCAATTAATGCCGCCCATGGACAACCGCGACACCGCAGGAGTCGCGGAAGCGTTGCCGGCCTTTTAGGTATGTATAGGCTTGTTATTTGGAGGTTCCAATGTCGTAACGGTTCGGAAAGACCGCCGAGGGTAGCTGGTACCTTTCATGGGATTGTTGACGTGAACCATTTTTCCTAATGTATCGGTTTTATTTAGCTTGACCTCGTCGTATATTTGTTTGTTCGTTTCACACCTTGCGAGGGCTTTTCAACTAATACTACTAAACCAATTCTAATGAAACTTTGTACATTGTTTTCATGATAATACAACATTATGATAATTTCAACTTGGTAAATTCATCCTTATGATCGAAGAATCCTTGTTTGAATGTCTACTTTCGAACCGACTTCTTCGGATTAATTCGACCTGAATAATCTTTGTTCGAAAGTATTTGTATATTAGTTGTTGGATTATTCGAATTTACAATATGGTAGAATATCAATCAATCAATTGGCTCAGTGGCGGGTACACACCCCCACTTACAGAGTCAATGGTCGCGGGTTCGATACTCGCATCGGAGTAAATATATGTATGGCTTACAGATATTTACTCCGAGCCTGGTATTCCCGTCAATCCACATTGGACAAGCGTGGTGGGTTGACCTCCGTTCCTTCAAAAATGGGGAGGCCATGGGAAAAAAAAAATGGTCGAATAATGGTTGAAAATCTAATTATGCCATCGGACACGTTTTTTTTTAATTTTATTATTATTAATGAAAAATAACATTTTTTGATATGCTGATTCTGCAATTGTTAACCTGTGTCAACTTTGAAGGCACGGGCGCTATGTTAATTATTCTTTGACAATAACTTACACTGTGTCGCGATCGTATCGTAAGCTTCTGCGAAATATGATCGATAGCTGTGAGTGTCCCAATGTGCGAGTTCAACGGCCCCCCCGCGCTCTGACTCTACGCCGTCCAAGTCGTTTCTAATTAAAGTATATTTTATTGTTCCCCGCACTACAGCCGCATCGATACGCCGGCCCGCCGTATGCCACCAAATAATTATAATCATATTTTTATTTCATTTTATTAATAGCCCCACGACCTTCCCGACGCCCGTAATATTGTTCCGGACGCGTGTGTGCGTGCACGCACGTATTCACACGTGCCGATGTGTGTGAGTGGGGCCTTTTATAATTGCCACTAGGGTTGACATCTTTTTGTACGAGAAATAAAGTATATTGAAGACGAAGAATTAAAATTAACGGTGTTTTATTTTTTGTAAGTTTTACAAACATATTTATTTGGAGCTCTTTGCACAAATAATAACTTATAATCGTTTTTAAAACGTTCGTAAGCCTCTTAAAGTCTAAAAATAAATGAGGAGCTATAAATATTTTTTATTAAATATTCACATTCTAGCCTACGTTTTTAAATTTGGTGCTGTTCCTAGGTGTTATAGTAGAGAATCTGGTGAATTGTCTTCACTTTCCATCTTTTACACTTAAAAATGAAAACTACACGAACTGCGTTACGCATGCTTGAATTTGCCAGTTTCGTATTTCTTTCTTTCTTTGATGGCAATTAGTTAAAACTATTATGCCAGTGTCAAGTAAATAACAATAATATCAAGTATCTTGAATTTTACTAGTCATCTTGTCACGTTACGTCTTGATAAAATGGTGGCCTACCAAAACTTTCTATGCACTTTATCAGTCAACCTATAAAGTCACGATACACGCATTTATTTCATATTACTTCACTTATACGGCTTAATCGAACTATATTGTATAACACAATTAAACAATAAAACTGATGCTAATATAAGATTATAAAAATGAAATAAAAACACTACGTCACCGATGTAAGTTTGGCGGGAAAAGCAGTTTCGTTTTAAAATATATAATAAGTACGTTTTTTTTTATGTTATGGCTCCGAATGCCTGCGAGGACGAAAATAATATTTTGCATACGTTTTTTAATGAAAAAAAAGTAAACGGTATTAGAGAGTGAAATAAAGTCTAATGTTGTTTTTAACACTAAGGTGGTAACCCTAATTGCCACATTCGATTTCTTGTAATATAACACGATATCTATTCAGTTTGCAGAACAATGCACTAATTAACGTTGTAACAAACGGACGTGTTGTTATATTTATTTGTGAGCAGTTAGTATTATATTCGTCGAGCGTGGAATGGAGAGACGGGGTGAACGCAAAGCGGTCGAGTTTGTAAATATTTTGTTGATGCAACGAAGCGCCTTCGTTTGAAGTATATAGTTGTATAAGTTTATAGCGGCAAGTGATAGCTTAGGTAAGCTTATAATCAGCCTAATTATTCGTAAGCCAAACCAATAAAATAACCATTAAAATTGGACGCCTTCGTTGGGCTGGGCACGTAATAAGGATGGAAGAGTCTAAAGTACCCAAACGCTTACTCGTCGGCAAACCAGATGGTCGTAGAAGCCGCGGAAGGCCTAATCTCAGATGGCTAGATGGAGTCGAGGACGACTTAAAAGCAATCGGTGTGAGGGGCTGGAGAGAAAAAGCCAAACTAAGATTTGACTGGAAAAATTTACTGAGCCAGGCTAAGGCCCATCGCGACTGTAATGCCTTGGTGATGATGATGAAATAAAAAAAAAAAACTGATTTACTTGCATAGAAATCATTCTTATTTTTTTACGGCAAGTGATACCTTAGGTGCAGATATATCGTCGACCTTAATTATTCGTAACAATAAATATCAGTCAATTTTTAAGGATCAACCAAAAAAATATTTTCTTTCATAGCTTTTATTTTAAGTTTAAAGAGAGATATTTTTGAGGTAAATACGGACTGTTCATTGGGTACGCTTTAAGATTTTCTATTAGACGGCTTCAAAAGGGGAATAATGTCATTTAAGGGGTTTCAAATTCTGATAATTAGGCCTATGAAAAATTTGATCGTTAATGTAGCGAAGACACTGTTTCAAATTTTTTTCACCCGATTTGTATGTACGCCTTTCGAAAATGTTCTAACTAAATTAAAATCAAAGTTACTTTTATCTTTATTGGAATATTTTATTTCAAGTAACTTTATCAACCGCTTATTTTTGTTTATCTTTGTCAATATTGTTTTTTTATTTACGTCCTGTCACATATAAAGTTTTATTCATAAGTTTGAGTAAAATATATCAATATGACCTATGTACGACGGAGCAGTAAAACTTTTTATAACAAAGTTGAAAGGCGTGTCTAGGGCAACCGCAGACTTGAGTGTTGTTTGTACTTAAAATATTAAATATTTTTATTTATACGTAGATGTCATTATTAACTATTTTTCTAATCAATATCTATTTTATTTTAATAACATCTATAATATTTTAATATACTTATATATTTATATTCTCAGACTTGAATAAAATACGCAATTATTTTTTATCACACCCTTATATATTCCACTGCTGGCCACGCCAATCAAATGCTGCATTGCAAATCGCGTTTTGACGTACGTCGTATCGCCTTCAGCTATTGTGTAAAGCAACTTGCTAATATTGGATGTGTGAAGCCGAACATTGGGCTAGGTGAACGTATGTAAGAAGTTTCATAGGCATTATTGTCTCTTTTTTCGACTTACTTTCAGTTATATTACAGTAAACATTTCTTTTTTATAGCAGACCAGGCAAACGAACATTCGGGTCCCCTGGTGCTAAGTGATCACCACCGCCTGTAGACATCCGCCACATCGGAGACGTCTCAGAAGCGTTGCCGGCCTTTTGTGAATACATACACTCGTCTCTGGAATGCCCATATGTTGTATTTACGCAGAAACACTATAGGTGGTTAAAAAAAAATGAAACGTATTTGCACAGTTCGTGGTATATAAACTGCGACCAAATCGGTCTATTATAAACGATAACTATATAAAAATAAGTTTAATATAAGAAAACATAAATGATAAAGCAGAACTTATGTTTTATATTACGTACTGGATCGCCATTTGAACATGAATGGCGATTCACTACGGTGCGTCATTTCTTACACCGCCACTCTATGGAACCATCTACCCTCACCGATACGATATTGGAACCTTCACTCCTTCACAAGCCTACTTTGATGTCAAAGGTCGGCAATGCATTTGCCGACCTTTGACATTATATATATATATATATATATATATATATATATATATATATATATATATATATATATATATATATATATATATATATATATATATATATATATATATATATATATATATATATATATCATATATATATATATATATATATATCATAACGCAACCTGAATATTTGCAACTGATAACTTTAATTGCGCCACAACGAATTTTTCACGCAATGATTCGTCGCGCGTGTGCCAGAAGCCTAAGTACCAGCTGCCGACCGACAGGTACAGTAGGCGACTCAGCCGGACCATCTGTCCGAACAATGCGCGCAATTATATACTGTAATTGTATACGTTTGGGCACACTTTCCCTTGAGCTGTCGCCAACGACGGAATAGAAGTTTTTGCTGTCTTCCGGCTCGAATGTAAAAGGGAACGTTTTTATGAATACTTAAACTAATAATTAACGCTGCACTTAGTCTCGCTTAAAACATTGTTTATGTGTCAACAATTTCCTCGGTGGCGTATCGATTGTTTTCCATCTATGTCAACTCGCGTTTCGGTGCGTTTTCCGTGAGCCTCATTACACCATATCCAACGCGCACGGTTCTGCCATCTTTAATGTGCAACATTATATTCTCGACTACCTTTTAATTATTATAATTAAAGCTCTTACTGTGCGCCCTGCGACTGCTACCGACTTAGAGCTGTTGTACACAAAAACCAAGCTATACGATAATATTTATTGAGATATTTTAAATTTTATCTGTTCATGCATTTCATTTATTTTTTCCTTTACGTTTTTTTTTCGGTCTGATGATGTAAATATCTTGTTAAGAGCTAGCTACCACACTTCTTTCCCCCAATCGTCAGACCCACAACCCTTGATTCCAGAGTGTGATTAGGTAAGTAATATTAGCTTTACCACTTCCTTTATTAGCACCTCTGATAAAAAGTATAAGATTTATTAAACATAACTACGTAATATGAAATAAATATAATATTATTTTAGAAAGTGCACAACAAATTATAAACCATTAACATCAACCATTATTTAAATAATAATATTAAAAAAATATCCGATTAGAAAATAAAACTGTGTTGCTCGATATGCCTAATTCAATCAATCAAATTCATCGTTCAATTTATTCGAAACATAAGCGTGTTCCTTTTGAATTAACTCGAAGGAGACACTTCGGGACAATTTTCAGTCTTTCACACAAATTAAATGGGTGCAGTTTCTACATATTAAAAAAAACGTGATTATCACTTTATCATCATTATCAGCATGCGGCAGTGTACCGCAGGCAATTGTGCAAACATGACCAACCCATCCATGACACTTCAGTTTGCTAACTCGGAAAACTATACCGATGACTAGTTTTCTGGCAGATTTCTACATTACGAATTGTATCCTTATACTAATAATAAGAAAATATCTTCCCATAGTTCTCTAAGCGTCTTTGAGCATGTAGAGCACTCTCGCTTGCAACGCTGCACTTATTTCTCAACTACTTACGAGTCTACTTTTTGTGGATTTATGTTGTCGCGTATGTCTATGGGCGGCGTTGATTGCTTTTCATCAGGCGATATGCTCGCTGGTTTATTCTCTTATCCCATTAAAATTTTTTTTTTTTTTATGTAATTAATCATTATAACAATTTTATATTCTGATACACAGTCATGCATCGCATGCGTTATCTGCCTATGGCAAAAAATATATAGATAGGGACGGCTGTTGAAGTCGATCTAACCCAAAAGTATAGCAGCGCCTCGTCGCTATCGCCTCGCTTTTATATGTAACACATGCAAGTAAGTGAACGTCTGAAGCGAGTCGCCGCCCGTGCGAGCTTGCGTTAGGTTATTGGCGCATTGTCTTACCTTACAAGTGGCGTTCCGTTATCGGGGCAAAAACGTGACATCTGTCGGTGGCGAACTCAACAATGTGTCGCGGCCCTAATTTGGCTCTCTGTAACGGCCGCCTAGTAGAATACGACGGCATGTTACACTTGATGTATTAATTTGAAAGAATCGACAGATTGTACTGTCGAGTGGAGAAGTCGTTGAAGTACGTTTGCTGACACGTAATAAACTTCACATCAGCCTACATATGAAAATATAATTCCGAATATTTTTACTTTTTACTTTATACATGGTGTTTGGAAAATCTTTAAAAAAAATCATTAAATGATGAATACAAAATAAAGTGGTGATTTATTCTGCGATAGAAGTTTAAGCCGATATCTCAATCTCACCTGAAGTACTGTTGGATTGCTACTAGCCATTCTTTTTTGTCAAATAAATGAATAGATAAATAAAAAGTTTAAAAGCGACTGGTTTTAATATCGACTATATATTACATTTTCCAACACAAAGCTAACAATTCATAATCACAGATTATTATAATTTCTAATATATTTGTATAAATTGGCTTGATATATAATACAGTGTAACAAATTTATTTTAAAATTTAGTTATATATTGAAAGATAAAGAATAAAAAGTTAATTTACAATTTCATTAATCATTCATCGATAATGATTTAAGCCGGCGTGTCGATCTGAAGCGGCTCGTGGATTGCTTTTAGTCCACTGGTAAGATTCCAGAATTGAGAAGTAGTTATCATAGTCTTCGTCATAATCAAGAGTCTGTCTCTCGATAGAATTGGGGATTAAGACGAAGACTGTCCTCAAATAAAAATAAATCAATGCATCTTGTGCGGCCCGGTACCATTAGAGCCACGATCCTGTACCGAGTAAACTTTAATGGTTAGAGGTATACTGGCATAAGAAATCACTGCTCTATAGCACGTGTAATGTTACTATATGGTCATGTAGACGCTATTGAGAAACCTTTCTCTGGGATAACAACCCGCTGTTTGCAGTCAAGTATAAAAAATCCAAAACTTCACAATAAACAATATTCGTTTGCCAACATCGTGGACGTCATTTGCATTATGCGGGATTATCTCATTAATATTTATGGCTAAATAAAAATAAATTATACTTTGGTATGGTGGCCCGCGCTAAGGGGACTGTACAATAATTTTGTTCCTTATCAATAACATAATATAATTTATTTTCGCTTGAGCATGTTCGACCCAACCGCTAAATTGTACATTAGTCCGCAAAGATATCCATTATCTATAACAATCACAAGTTATTATGTATCTTATTTCTCAGTTGTTTTGGTGGAATTTAACGTGCCGAGGAAATTCTTAAGTCGATGAAAAAGTAGAGAAGATTAGTCCGCAGTGTAATAGGGAAACCCATATTTTTTGCGAACACTTCGAGGAGACTGGGGATATTCTATTTGTTTGTGTCGTTAGATTTACTTCTTGAATTAAAAACATGTAATTGCTACAATAGTGTGTTGCTTTTTTGTTACGATTATGCTAATTTTATAACATGTATTAAATCCAAAAGCATGATGAACATCGTTATTATATTTAAAACATTTGTAATTTTCTTGCTGTTATACATAAAAAGTGCAAAAATATGTTATATTTCGTATTCTGAGGAAACGAAACAATTTTTATTTTAAAATATATTCAATATACAAGTATTTCGCTCGGTAATGTTTATTTTTGTTTATCCTTTGTTATGGAATAGGAAAGAAAACGAGCAGGCGTGTCATCTGATGGTAATCAATCAACGCCGCCCATAGACATCCGCAGATGTGCATCTGCGGATGTCTATGGCCGGCGTTATATAATATAAGCATTGCCGGCCTTTTAAAGAATATGTAAACTTGTTCTTTGGAAGTTCCAATTTCGTATTAGTTCGGATACACCTCTGAAGGAAGCTTACACATCCTGTGGAACCCACAGGATGTGTAAGAAAGTAGCTTTGGTAAAACGCCCCGTACTGGATTGCCATTCATCCAAATGGTGGGGATGAAACTTTTCTGTTTGGTTCCCGGTCACCCTATTTCTTCCCTTCTAATAGGAGCAAATAACAGTACTACCTAAAATATTGAACCACGTTATAACACAATATGTGTACAAAAACAAACCCAGATGGTATGTGCACTTACTGATTAATAAAATAAAATGTTACGGAATATTATTTCTATATACATTTCTTCGGAATAAGAATATTGTATTTAATTTTCGTCTAGATTTAGATTCATATAAAAATCATATGGTTTGGCTTAAATAGTTTGGGCGCATAGAGCGGATGGATGAAAGGCGACTGGTAAAAGAAATATACGCTGCGAACGTGGATGGAAGGGTTGGCAGGGAAATACCAAGGAAAACGTACCTTGACCAAATTGCCGAAGTTTTTAGGAAAGGCTAAGGCAAGAGTACGTTTAATCGGCGAGTTTAAACGAAGAGAGTGATGAGTGCGGAGGAATGTAATGATATGTATGTATAAAAATAGCATTTAAATATGCATTCAAATATTCCGTTAAAGTGTGACTATATAAAAATATAACATATCTATTGTAGTCGTAAATCACGTAAGAAGACGGTGTTTGATTAAAATGAACAAATATTTTACTTTATTCAAATATTCCATTAAAATATAAATGATACAGTAGAAATGAAACATCACATGTAATGGTCAGACGCGTAAGAACACAGTGCTTCATTAAAATGACTAAGTAATCTAATAGAATAATAAATGTTAACATCCGCATTAAGGCAACTTACGGGGCATCATTTTATATTGAAACGACAACAATGGACCCGGCGCGTATAGAGCCGTATGTATTATTTTACTGTACAGCCGAGGAAAAAAGTCCGAGAACAAAGTCGTTTCCACGAAGCGTTACGCTCCGAGAATGCTTCACTCTCAAAGAAGCCGCGCCTGACGTAGGCTCTGCTCTAAATTCCTGCATGTTTTATGCCTTTTGACGCTCTTATATAATAAAAGCTAGCTACGATCTACGTCTTAGTTTGTTTTTACTAATGAAACCTACTTCAGGCGTTGCAAACAAGTATATCTTTTTAAATATTCAAACTCATGTACTCATGTATTATTTGTTTTATTTGAGTCTTATCTGCTTTTTTTCGAAGAGATCTTTTTATGTGTATAAATAAACATATGTTAATAAATATTCAAATAAAAATATTCAAATGTTTCAGGAGTATAAAGTACAATACTTTTTATACAAATTTTTATCAATTATTGAAAATATTATTTATTTTATAGATTATATTTTTTTATATGTATTCATCAATTCATTATATTTGTAACGACATAGTCGAATTCAGTTTTATATATATATATATATATATATATATATATATATATATATATATATATATATATATATATATATATATATATATTTTCATATTAAAAGTAATAAGATCCGTTTTAGAGTTAATTATTTATCTAACTCTAAAACCTTAAAATATTGTTCTTTTACATGTTTCACGCAATTTCTTAATATAATTTTCAAATTATATCCATTTAATATCTCGTCAGCATCACGATATATATTTATTCAATAATTTATATTTATTTAAAATTAAGGTTATAATATGTGTCTGATTGAGTTTTTGTTTGAAACGTTTTTTGTAATACATAGAACAAAAACAATAGCTGAGCAGTCACATAAAACTCGTGAATAAAATATAAAGATATTAAATATTTAGTTCGAGTAATGAATTTTAATGTCGTCTCATGGGCGAATATATTAAAGTATATTCCCTTGTTCAATGGAAAGCATTTTTCTATATCACTGTACGAGAATTCGGATGTACACTCACAAACAGTGAAGGACAGTGCATACATAACATTTAGTTACATAATTTTTTTTTATGAGATAAGAAGGCAAACGAGCAAGTGTGTCGTCTGATGGGAATGATTCAACTCCGTCCATAGACATCTGCAACATCAGAAGCGTTGCCGATGTGTTGTCAGCATTTGAAACGTTCATTAGCTTGTGTTTTGTATTCAATAAATTTCATTTTTATTTGGTATTTTAATTTAGAACTCCTTGTTCAGAAATCAGTTAGAAAAGCAGTCTTAGGCCTATTAAAAAAAAAGAAATATGAAATCTAAAGGACAGTGAACAATATTTAATAATACGCAGGTTATTTAGACGAAAACTGTGTCTATTTTATATAAATCACACGATAGCGTTGAAATTCCTCTAACCCCTAACTGGCGTACACTTTTCGCCGAGCTCGAAACAGGGCCTTTTGTTCTGTTTTTCTCTTATGACAGTGTTATTCGCTATGTTATATAATATGTATTATTTGTCTGTCTTATATCGTAATATCGAAATATTTCAAATAATATTATAAAAGTTTAATTTTGAAATTGGAAAATCGGATTTAGTTAATACTTCAACAAGATATTTTTTATATATTATAGAAAGTATTGTTATGTAATATCTTATAGCTTACATATATATTTTATATTTGTGTGTGATGAACTACATAGTATGAAATTGAATTAATTCATTCTTATAATAATTTATTGTGCAATAATGTACTTTATATACATTTTCTCGAAGTGAATAATTTTTTTATCTAATATTATATATAATAATATGCGGAATTCAAACTTTATAAACACATTATGTGGTTTTTTTATATCCCGACGTTGAAGTAAAATTGTTAGGGAAGAAAATGAAACTGGGGAAACTGGGACAGGCAAACAGATTAAAAGATCTAATCGGATCTGTGGTGTTTACTTTCGTAGCCGAGGATTATGGATTCAATTCCCGATGATTCATGATGCATTTAATTGGTTTTATAATGGTATCAACGGTTCTTGGAACACTAATGGGATGGTTGTGAGTGTAGTCTTTTAATTTTTAATTTAATAAAAATAGTAAAAATGATTTTAAATAAATTGTAATTATTCTTAAAAACAATTTTGTTCAAAGTAATTTAGAACTTTTCCTCCCGACAGTCTTTATACGACAGATTCGTTCCGACGTCCGACAATTAATATTAATTAAGATTTAAATTGGTCTAATTACATAGAGACCGGGGCCATCTCGGAGCCGCCGTATCTCCGAAGAGGAACAATTGTTTTATAAAAATATGTTATACAACGAGTAGCATTAAAAATTATGACGCGTGTCTGTATTCTATGAATGCCAATTACATGTAAAACAGTGTCGTAAACATTTTAATGGGATAGAATATTCCACTTAATTGTACAGTTTTAGCGATTGGCCGATAGTGTGAGCGAGACGGCACACACCGCTGCTATCGGCCTTCCCCCTTCCTCGTCACCTATTTGTGGCATGCGAGGGATTACGAACATACCCCCATTCGCGCGAAGGTAATTGATTGGTCACATAATATATGTCTTTATTTTAAACTCGCCTATAACACTGGTGCGTGCTAAATTCATATTTGCACCCTTTGAACATAGCAATGGAGACACTAAAGTTTATGTTGACAGCCAGCCATTTTACGAATGATACATGGTTATTTTTATGCTTTATATTCATTGGGGCGTTATAATGAACCTAACTCATTATCTGATTAGGTAATACGAAATTGAATTAAAAAGGTAACTGACATTTTATATCGCATAGGTATGTTAACTTTATACGAATATAAATATATAGTAGTAATCGAGTTGTAGGCATTTGAGTTATCGGTCATTTAATATTAGATCTAATATTTAAACCTTAAAAACTTTTAAAATACACTTTAATATTTAATTTTTCACATTACTATCCTATCCTCACGACCAATTCGTTCTCAAGTTCTAACTGTCCACATTAAAAAAAAAAATACATGTTTGTTTCTTTTATTTATCATTCGTCATTATTGCAGCTGTTACAATCCATTGCTGGATATATATGTCCCGGTACCATTTGTGAATGTTTTATTATTACATTATTAGCGTTTCACAATAATAACGTTTTCTCTTTATTTCAGGTAAGTGTTTCATGGTGTTATCGCTGAGTGGTGAGTAAAACGGTCGTTGCAGTTCAAGTATTGATACAGACGACAACTTGTTGAACATTGCCATCGAGTTACGTGAGTCAAAAATTTTTTATATAAAAATAGTTCTTCTCTAACTCAACGCAGTGATTGTATTTTTTGCTTTTTTATTTGACGGCAATTTGTTGTAACTATTATCCCAGTGATATATGTATATATATATATATATATATATATATATATATATATATATATATATATATATATATATATATATATATATATATATATATATATATATATATATATATATATATATATATATATATATATATATATATATATATATATATATATATATATATATATATATATATATATATATATATATATATATATAACATCAAATCTCTTGAAATATAACTCGTCAACTTATCACGTTACGTCTTGATAATGAAATGGTGGATATCCCACTAAAACCTAACCAAAACTTTCTATGGAAAGATGGTTGCGATTTTGATCCCCGCATCGAGATTAATAAATGTATGGCCTACAGATGTTTTAGTCCGAGTCAGGTTGCCTCGCCAGTCCACATTGGATAAGTGTGGTGGATCAATGTTAGTTTCATCAGAAATAGGAGGTCCATGCCTATCACTGGGATATATATGGGCTGTCAACATGAAAAAAAATTCTTTCGCCTCAGTTCGAGGCATTGCTCGAAGTGAGGCGAAAGAAGAGAGCTCGAAGAATCAGGTGTAATCACTCTACGGATAACCGTGCCTATATATATGTAAACAATGTTGTTTTTCGAATTTGTTTTTTTTTTGCCTGATCTTAGCAAGGTATTTGTCGACTCTCCATCTGAATTATGAATTTTCACGTATTAGATTACTTTTGTATTAGTGAAATAGTGTCAATTTTAGTGATAATAGTTATAACCCGAAATGATACGACGGTGAAATATGCAAGAAGTTATCTTATGCTTCCATCTTAGGACTCTAACGGTCTTGTAGTATTCTTCCAGTTTTGTTAACTTCTATGGCTGCTGATGATTGATTTGAATTGACGAACTTAGTCATTTGCCTCTCTTATATAATAAAAAAAAAATTCGTCAATTTAAAGTTTTATCGGTGGATGTTTCAAGATTCGTTGCCCATTCGCGAGTAACCCCAACCAGCGAATTTAGCGCTGAAGACTCCTTTTAGTTTACGGCTCCAGGTGTTTTATACGCAAATATCCCTTAAGTTTTCTTCGCTCAGCTCGCTTGATTCTAACCGCCTCTACGTTTTCATATTTACACGCATCTGAACTGTACTGGTGGGTCTTTTAGTGCTGCTTCTGTGAAATAAAAAAAAATAGTGACTCGTATCGCGGTGTGAATTGTCTTTTAATTTGTGGTTTTAGTGCGTGTCTACGCGGCAGCCGCGGATCATTGAGGGCGGGAAAGCTTTGCGTGCGCGCGCTTTTGCGCTTCAGATAATGGGACTTTGAAAACGTTCTCTGTCCCGCGTTTGATGACGGCCTGATAATTCTAGACACGCCGTTACGTAATAATGCTGTACGAGCGTGTCTGTCAAAAGAATCGCGCCCTTTGTTCGCGCTGGAATCGTAAAGTTTAATTTATTTTTAAATTACACACGTTAATGGCGCGTTTGTGAGTTGCCTGCATGCATTCCACCTCCGCGTACACCGGTATATTTGAGTTTCGACGTCGGCTTTGAATTTCGAAAAGGGATGATCTTTTACTAATCGGTGAAAATTACGTGCAGCCATTTATTTATTACTTGTTTCGTTATATTTATACTTTATTGTCAATTTATTGATGTCGTGTTTTTAAAGGGATACTATTTTTTACATTTATTTAAAGTATTATATAAAATTATGATATAATGTAATAATTATATCTTAAAAAAATAATTTATTACGAAACTACTAAGTTTGAATTTAGTTAATATAAGTTATAAAAAATATAAAAAATAATGTATAGGAAATTAATTTTTTTATGGAATAGGAAAGCAATCAATGCTGCGCATAAACATTCGCAGTGCCATAGGCATTGCAGAAGCGATGGCGGCCTTTAAGGAAAATGTAGGCTTATTTTTTGAAGGTTCTAGTGTCGTATCGATTCGGAAACACCACTAGAGCATAGCTGAAAAGAAGTTTCTTGAAAAACGTATCGTACTAGATCGCCATGCGTCTAGATTGTGGCGATGAAACTAAATCTACTTTTCATTACAGACTTATTTATACATTAAATGATAATGAATTTAATCTATAATTAAGTTTAATATACAAACCTCTTTAAACACTAAACCCTAGTATACATTGAAAAAATAATAGTTTCGTATTTAAGGTGCACCATATGTGAAATATATAATCGTACATATACTAGAGGATGCGAGATTTGAGGAGGTATAAAAAAAATTTGGTTGAAAAAGTAAAAAACTTTCAAACGCGAACCGTATACACAAAATTTCATGATATTCGCTTGGGCTGTTTCAGAATTAGCGTGTACACATAGAGTGAGTGACATTTGATTTTTACATGTTAATATTGTGGTAACAAAATTTTATTTAACGCTTTGTAACCATAAGCGACTTATGAATTTAGATCTTTGTATGTCTATACGTGTATATAGTTTATATAGAGTTGACATTATAAACAAATAAATAAATGATTAATGAAATTTGTACGCCATAAGTGGCAATGTGATGAAGTGTCTTTTTTCATCTTGTTACACCTCACATTATGTAAAAAAAGAATTATTATTATTATTAAAAATGTATGTATATATTTTTTAGTAACCGATTGGCTCAGTGGCGGGGCCCTCCGTCCGCGGAGTCAATGGTCGCGGGTTCGATTCCCGCATCGGATTAAATGTTTATATGGTTTTATAAATGTTTATTCCGAGTCTGGTAACCCCCCCAAATCCGCATTTCCTTTCCTGCCCTTTCCTTTCTTCTCCGCCAATCCACGGTCTGCCGTGCCAATGGATGCGTGGCTAGGGGCGAGCCTAGTCGCAAGCGTGCTGATCGTCCCGGGGTCGGGATCCCCCGGCTGTGACCGGTATGTTGTTGCAGATGTCTATGGGCGGCGTTAATTGCTTCCATCAGGGGATATGCTTGCTCGTTTGCTCACCTTTTTATAAAAGAAACTTCTATGGACAAACTAAGTACTTCAACCATGCTAACATAACCATTGCGATATGATACTGAATATACATACATACATAGATAGCCACAGATCTCAATCTCCTACGACCTCGACACACTTTCTTTGTTTTATCCACACTCATGGCTCTCTTCATACAATTTCGCCAGACAAGGGTACTATTGACCTGGCAAGGTACGTTTTCTTTGGTCTTCCCCTATCGACCCTATCGATCAATCTCTTTTATCCATTCTCTATGCATCCCTTTCTCAACTTTTGTCTAAACACCATCTTTTATTCTCTTATAACTTCATAACTTATAAGTCAGTTATCCCATCACGAATACATTTTAACGCTCTCATTTCCACCACATTAGTCTGCTTTCATGACTCTTCTGCAGATCATTTCTTTTCTTAGATATTTTCTTAACTATGATTAATTATCTTACACAAACTTATCTAACATTCTTAGATAGATTTATAGATACATACAGATAGATTCTTTCAGAGTTACAAATAATTTATTGCTCCATGAAAAAATGAGGTGTCGTGACAAATATGGAGTAAAAGAAGTTTACTCCATATTTGTCACGACACCTTAATATTTTATATTGATACTGAATATTTTTTAATATTATAGTAATGGATTTCCGCAAAGTAACGCCTGACTTCATTAATCATCTGAATATTTTTGTCAAAAATTTTCCTACCGTGCGGCGCTATTGCATAATCCATTCATTATTGAGTGGGTATATACAATTTGGATCGTCACAAAACGGACACCAACGTTGCATTTGGGACGCTATAGAAAAGGAAAAACATTAATTAAGTTAAAGCGCGGCTGGTGAGTTGCCGTGGCGACACGCCGAGGAGCGTAATTATGACATTTCAGCAGTAATCTCATATTAATGCAACGTATGACGCCTGCGAGGCGTGGCCCGGTGAAAAGGCCTCTCATTAAATTAGTCCGCCGGTTGGAGCACTATGAGTTTACTTGAATCACGCGCCGATAGACGCAAGTGTGAAACTCGCTCTCTCGACGCTTCCGTGAATTAGCGAATCACAGCGAGTATGCTTTCTATAGAAGCAACACAAGCCCGGGGTGCTTTCGAGGCTAATTTTCATTCGCGCCATAATGCGTGGGCATCGGTGAGTGGGTCGCGGTTTCCCCGTCTGATCAACCCTAACCCCGTGCTCGTCGTGGCTTTGGCGTCTCCTAATTATGTGAAGTGGATATTTGACTCGATATGAAATATTAATGAGACATGTTTGTACTACGTAGCCTCCTATTCGATTGATAGTTTTATCGCTACTTCTTTTGAGATAATTTTTTTTGTGAAATGCTATCGACGATCTTCTCCTATTATGTGAACAGTCAGAATAGATAACCTTTACTCAAATATATATAGACTTAGTTAAAGGATCGTCATTCGAGAATGATTTAGAATGATGCATTCAATCTGATACATGTGTGCATGAGGAGGACGTCAGTGCGCGAAGAATGGCGACGGAGTGTAATGTAAGAAGACGACCACTCTGACAAGACTGACTTTGACTTTGAGAGGAAGAACGATTTAGAAGAGCATGTAAAAATAATAATTTTTATTAAATATTCACTATTTATTATTTACAATCTTCTTTTTAAGAATAACAATGTCAAACGTGGGCTGCCTAACGGTAAGCGTTGCATACTTTAGGGTAGGTATGTGAAGAATGGGAGCGGGAGAGGGAAATAATGGGAAAGGTAGAAGGAAATAATGGAAAAGAAGAGGAATTGGGTTTCAGGGTCACAGTAAAACTCTACCACTTGATGCTGATATCGTGTAAATCTTTCTCTTAATTTTTCTCACTATCTTCATGCTAACGCATGAATTTCTGATATGATTTTTTTTTGTTTTATAAGTGATGTACCTTTTATTTTTTGCTCCACCAATATTTTACATTTTTCATTTGCTAAACAGATACTATTATGTTGAAATTCGCCGTGTTTGTTTTCGGTCATAAAAATAGCCATAAATCAACAGAAGTGTGGATGAGGTGTATTTTGTCTTAGTGGTCATTCTCAGTAGGCGGGTTAGTCACTATAGTGCCAGGAACGTCCCTTTGTAACGCCGTTATTTGTTCTTGTTTGAAAATACTGTTACAATTAATAACACACATATGTATTATATAAACTCACAACTACCGCACACATATCATTTATAAAAACTAAATAATTAGTCTTGTATATATTACTATTATTATTCTTACAATAGATTATCTAGAATATGAAATAAAAAATATAGTTTGCTTTGTCTACCTAATATTATAGATACAATTATTATATTATAGAAATGTATTTTTTATTTTTTGAATTGTATTTATTTTTATTATGCTTTAATTTCATTTTTTACATTATTATTTAAAAAATGGCATACACGAAAGTAAATTAAGTTTTCCCGTATGTCGTTGAAATCACAAATATTTTGCTAAACAAATACTATTAAAAATTCACCGTATTTGTTTTCGGTCACTAAAACAGCCATAAACTAGCAGATATATTCACCCCACAATAAAAAAAGTAATTATAAATTGAACCACACGATCGTGTGAAGCCAGCCGAATCGATTGTACTGGATGTAACCCTCACAAGTAGGTGCGTTTGCAAGGCTCGTATAGCTCACCGCGTGCGCAGTTCTCAAAACTAGCTCACTGCGCACGCGGGCACGCCGTATCCAAGATGGCTGCCTCCCTCTCCGCGACATTTTACATCCTATCGTCACCCCCATTGTTCAACGGCACCCATTATAATTATACCGCGTTGCCCAATACAAAACAACTAATCTGTCGAGACCATTTAACTCGAATCGTTTCTTTTGCGGGGGTTGATGTGCGTTAGAGTTTAATTATTACGAAGCACGCGTTCGTGGATTATCTTACTATCAATATTAATATCAGCCCGCGGCAATCCACTGCCAGACATAGGCCTCACTCAAGGCGCGCCACCTAACCCGATCTTCGGCTACACGCATCCAGTCTCTGCTCGCCACCTTGCGCAGATCGTCGATCCATCTAGCAGGGGGGCGTCCCACACTACGTTTGCTTCGCGTTGTTTAACTTTCTTTAGAATGTTTTTATATGGCTGGGAAGGTAAACGAGCATGCGCTGTATCTGCGTCTTAGATGCGTTACCGGCCTTCAGTACGACTGGTAGTACCAGTAGCAGGCTAATTTATCCAGGAAAGGTGATTGAGGAAATCTTCCTTCAACCAAATTTCGTCAATCACTTTCTTGGGTGGGATGGATAATTAAAATCTGTTCAGTCTCTTAACTTTAAAAGTGTAAAAGAGGGCAGGTGCAAAGCAGGTTACTTAGAATTTATCATTTGAGAGCAGTCGAATGGGACCTGAATAACGGCAATACAAAATCCCGTCATAAATATAGATGGTGTATAATATTTTTATAAAAAACAATAGAACTAATTGCATTTTTTGCAAACGTAGTGTATGTACCACACGCTCTGGCAAGATAGAGCGATAATCTACGCAGTGCGTCTAACAGAAACTGGATGTGTGAAGCCAAAGATCGGTTCTTGAGGAGGGTCGAAATCCAGCCGTGGACCGCCACAAGATGATGATTATTTACATTTTAATTATTCGCACAAAGGACTCTTGATCATAAATAAACGAAATGAATTTGATACGCAACTCAAACTACAACTGAATAGTTATTACAAATTGTTTCCAAGACTTATTCCCTATAATCACAAGTACGTAATCGAGTTGCCAATTTATTGTTTTAAAGCAAATTTTCTTAAGTGCTTCGAAGCATTCAACGTGATACACAAGTTATAAATTAGTCGAATAGACGATTACTATTATGCAATTACCTTTAATGTTTCTTGAGTTGGTAATTTTATGTGAAATGGAAAATTTTTCATTCGACATTAATGCTGAAGTCGATCGGGAAGTGGGTGTGTTGTGATCATACATATAGTAAAAGTATTGGATACGTTTCTTTAGATTTTTTTCGCTAATAATAAAAATCGTTTATAAGTTAGAAAATATACTCTTCAAAATGGATCGAGATGATTTAAAAAATCTATGTTGAATTGGCTTATTATTTTTTTAAGGGATAGGAAGGTAAACGAGCAGGCGTGTCACCCGATGGAAAACAATCAACACTGCCCATTGACATCCGAAGCGCCATAGACATTGCAGAAGCGTTGCTGGCCTTTAAGAGAAGTGTAGGCAAGTTTTTTGCAGGTTTCAATGTCGTTTCGGAAACACCGTCGCAAGTAATTGGTTCCCCAGGGGAGTAGTGCGTGGAAAGAAGTTTCTAAAAAAACGCACCGCACCGCATCATCACTCATCCAGTGGTGGGGATGAAACTTTTCCTTGTGGCGATCCAATTGGGCGGTAGTGGAACTCAGCGGTCGAAATTACCCCGAACAATTCCTCGCTTATTAGCAAATTTAAATCATATATTAATACGATGAATATTTTTTAATTTACGTAAACTTATACAAATACTTTCGAATTGACATTTTTTATGTGCCGATTCAAACTGGTGTTCACCAAGGTTTGGTAGGTCGATTTCGTTAAGATAACTTGTAAGGAAATTTGCACGTATTGTCTCAGTACCAGATGATTAATGGAGTACGGTGTTATTTTGCGGAAATCCATTATTCAGATGGAGAGACAAAGGCTACGTTGCTTAGTTACGCGAAAAAACAATACGAAACACAACATTACTTATTTTTGAGCTAGCCCCTCAGAAAAAAGTCCATAGGGGTGAGATGCGGCGACCTGGAGGGCTGGAGGATATTACCGAAACTGCTTGTTAGATAGGAAGACACTAAATAGCTCCATCCATTGTCACTCTAGCAGTGTGAGTCTATGGTTAGGGTAATGATCTTTAATATTGGCAGAAAATAGTCAATTTGATGGAGAGTTTTGCCTATTCGGCTATGCTAGCCTTTTTAAGATGATTAATGGAGTCAGGCGTTACTTTGTGGAAATCCATTACTATGTGGACAGTTAAAACTTAACGGTTGTCTTCCGTAGAGTCTACTGTATCTCGAAGATGCCTCGTGTTGAGGCGAAACACGTGTCGTTTGCAAGGTGGAAAAGTCGTAGTGTGCGTTTGGTGTTGTGTATAGTGGTTGGTGGGTGGAGAGTTGCTGACGGCCGTTTTTCGGTATGATTTAAGTTCCATGTAAATCCACTTCATCCAGCAGGAAAACACATATTATTAATTTTCTAATGTTGTTTGCTTGTCGCGGTTGTTAGCGAAGTAAAAGTTTTAACTGTCCACATTGAAAATAGTCTAATCTAGTCTAGTATTCGATCTATAGCTTAATTCTGCCATCGGACACCCTGTAGGTCATTTAAACTATCGACGTTCCCCGACATTTACCGACGTAATATGGTGTTCTTATTCAGATCGCGAGTACGGTGTACGTCGGTACTAACCTAACTTATTATGTAATAAAGAAAATCTAGACAGTTACGGGTGGGTGCATTATTTATGGATGCGGAACGAACCACGATGCCCGCTATGTTAACCTGTTAATAATGATTTGTGTACAATAAGCATAATGTACACAAATCATTATTATTACATATTTGTACACATACTAATAAGATATACATATATAATCGTTAATCTAATGGTAAGTGATCAGGTCAAGGATTATCTTTGCCTAGGCGCCTGTTCGGTAGTTATGCTATTGGTACAAGGATGCGCGACCCCGGCCTCTTGAGCTACTACCGTGTCACTCCTCGTCTTCCGTTGCGGTAGTATAATATCTCTATCATCCTGTCTAAATTCGTCTTTCTTTTCCCCTGCCCTTTTCTTTCTTTTGTATCCTTTTCCCTTCTTCTCCGTCAATCCACGTTCTGTCGTGCCAATGGATGCGTGGCTAGGGACGAGCTTAGTCGCAAGCGTGCCGACCGTCCCGAGATCGAGCTCCCCGGGTACTGTAGTGCCTTATCTCAGCATTCGGGGCTCTGCTGGGGCTGACCTGGAGGATGGATCCTCACATTTGGCTCAAATAATGATGAATTTAATAAACTGCGGCCGAGAAGTGACTAACGGAGAACCGTTTCGCTACGATGAACGTGAGAAGGATGTGAAGGAAGGATGGTTAAAAAGATGGATGAGTGTGAAGGAAGCAAGGAAGGTGTGCCGGGATCGTAGCGGATGAAGATCTCTGTGTGTGTGTCTCTCCCTACCATCTGCTACGATCTCGGCACACTTTCCTTGCTTCGTCCACACTCATCACTCTCTTCATGCAAGCTCGCCGGATAAGGGCTCTTTTGACCTGGCCATTCTTAAAAACTTCGGTAAATTATTCAAGGCATGTTTTTCTTGCTCTTCCCCTACTGACCTATCCATCCACATCCGCATCGTGAATTTCTTTTACCAGTCGTTTTTCATCCATCCTCACTATGGGAGAAACGCACCGTACTGGATCCCCATTCGTACAGATGGTGAGGATAAAACTTTTGTTAAATTGGTACGTGTTAGCGATCGAGGCTGGGCGCGCAGCTCAAGCCCGGTGACAAATGACGCGCCGCCGACGGGATCTTAGGCCGGACGTGGTCATTGTGCGGCTCGTTTTGAACTACTTGAGGTGCGGAACTGGCTGCCGTAATCCACGTTCTACGTAATCGAATGTACAGCAATTGGTTACGCTCAATCATTGTAATTGCTTTAGTTTCATGAACGCAAACCGCCGCTTGCCAGAGAGTTAATTTTGGGGCTGCCGTTTTTCCTATTGTTCAATGTCATACTGCTTTTTTAAGAGCTTCCTATCTCATAAGAATCGGGGACGTAGCCGATTCAAACTGGTGACAAATAGTCCGCGCCAGAGAGCAATTTATGTACTATCAACTAATAATGCTATAATACAAAAATAAAGCTAACAAGTGTTATCACGGGTTACAAATCAGTTTTTGTTACGAATTACTTCCATATAACATGAAATAAATTATAAAAAATATTATTTATGATTTATTAATAAGAAAATAAATAAAAATTGACGTATAAGCGAATATTTTTATATTTTATTTGTTAAGGACGGCTGGACCATTGGTGGCTCATACGTGAATGGTTCATCTGGTGGTTTATACCACCGGTGGATCACACGCGAAAATGCTCATCTGACGGCGTGTACCACCGGCGGCTTACACGCGAATGGTTCATATGACGGCGTGTACCACCGGTGGCTCATATCAGCTATAGATTTGAAATTTAGTTTTGTTAGATGAAAAAAACTTTGTGGTTAAAAATAATTTATATAAACTCAAATTTTGGTAAACAACATTTTGTGCAAGGCGCCGCCAGATAAAGCAATGTACAATTTTTGCTGCCGTCCAATGAAGCGAAACATGAAAAACTGCGCCGTCCTTAATGTGTTAACGTTTATTTACTTTATTATTTTTCAATACAGAAATAAGAACATATCGAAGCAAAAAAAGCGATAACGTAGTAAACCGCAAAATGATAACTTACCACCAGAGATACAAAACTTTTAAGATTTCTGAAAACATTGTATCGGATCACTCAAATATAGTCAGTTTCAACGATGTACAAAATTTTCTATTGATATTAGAGCTGTGGGACTCAGATCATTCGACGCAATATTCTTTTCTGATCCGAAAATGCAATAATTTTTGTCACTTACAGCGTTTTCGCTTTTTGTATCCAATTTCAGTTTCTTTATGATTATACTGTTTCGTTTTCGTTGAACAGATAGATTTACGCACGTTTGCGAATACTCAACTCAAAGCTTTGACTGTTACCGTTCGCAGCAAAGAGATGTTGCCTCATAAATATTATGAAGTGGCAGTTGATATGTCTCTCCAATGGGGCTTTGTTTTAGGATTTCGTTTGTTAGTATTATCGTGTACTTTTACTTTTGTAGTGTTATGTGCACAGTTAATGGAGGCACAAGACTGATTCTAATTGGATTACCCTAACACCTAGAAGCGTACACGGAGTGCGTTGACGCTCTCCGAATTCAAACGTCCTTCCTGTATTTCGCGACTTTGCCACAAGCGCTGACTAAAAATGGACCAGTGGAAAATGTCACAAGCCTTAAATTTTCATTTTGTGTTGGCGTAAAATGTTTTTTTTTTGGAACGTAACAATGAAAAAAGGCGGATTTGCTGTGTCAGATTTCGCAGTGTTGAAATGTGTCAAACTCTGATGATTTAATATTGGATATACGTAGAATTGAACCCACGGTGTGAGATCATTAAATTTTTTTCATGGGATAAGAAGACAAACGAGTAGTTGTGTCACCTGATGGAAACCAATCAACGTCGCCCATATACATCCAGGCATTGCAGAAGCGTTGCCGGCCTTTAAGAAATGTTTAGGCTTGTTTTTTGAAGGTTCTGACGAAATCCTAATCGATTAGAAAATCACCAAGTTTTTAAATTGTAATGCGTGGTCAATATTTAAAACTACATTGTGCCCATAGTGTAGTATGGATTACAAAAAGGTCCATACTCAGCAAAAAACCGTGGCAAGCCACAGCTTTTTGCTGTATATATATAACATACTATAATAGACAGCTCTTCGAGTTAGCAATGGGCTGCTCATATTTGTCAGATGAATGATATACGCTGGTAAAAGGAATGAAGAGCGCTATTTGGCAAATATGGTATGATACAAAATTTCATCTCAACTATCTAGATGAATCCGAACTGATACGACATTGGAACCTTGAGAAATCAAGCCTACACACACCTTAAAGATCGACAGCGTTTCCGTAATACGTATGGAGTCGCGGATGTCTATGGGCGGCTTTGATTGTTTTCCATCACACGACACGCTTGCTTCTTTGCACATGTATATTATAAAATAAAAAGGACTGAACTTACTATCATAGAATTTAAGCGCTCAAAAAATAAACTACTCATATCTTAAAGGCTGACAACGCAAGTGTTATGCCTCTGGTATGGCAGATCCCTATGGGTTAGTTTTTTTCCATCAGGTGATACGCTCGGTTGTCTTCCTATACCATAAAAGGAAACTAAAATCACACACGTCAGTGAATATTAATATGTATTTTCAAGATAAATGAATAAACTTTTCTATCTATGTATGCTGAGGTTTGAATTGTACTCTACCTGCTTTTCTAGCTAAATATTGATTCCTGCGATAAAATGTTTTGATGAAGTAAAAGCATAAGCCACTTGCACCCATTAGGTCATCTTCGGGCGCAAAATGGAGTAACGTACTCTATTTTGTGCCCGAAGATACCTAATGCACGCGAGTGGTTGGCTTATGCTTTTGCGATGCCAGAACGTTTTTCGAGTGCAGCGAACGGGTTTCATAACGGGGAAGTTCCATTAGATAGAGACCGGGGTCACCCGAGCCGCGTGCTCAGGAGGTGAGCCGCGCCAAAAAGCCCGCTCCGCCAAATAGAACAGCAAGCCTCCTCGCCGGTCGACGGGTATTGATTTAATACCGGCACATGGGGTCGGCCAGCGGCCGGCGGCAGGCAGGCAGGCAGGAGGGGGGATGGAATAAAATTAAAAAATATGCATGATAAAAATTTGGTCGATGACTCCCTCCGTTAGAACAGACGCTTTTAATGTGCTGGGGTGCGGGATCGATTATTTTCAAAATTACGCCTACGTATTGTGCGGAGCGCGGGCAATGGCACCCTCGTGACTTGCACATTCATAATTATGAAGTTTTTAAATTTAGTTTTTTTTTATTTGTGTGTGCAGATGTTCCAACTTGGTTCTAAGTTGGCGGCTCTTTATGAACGACACTGGTTGATTTGTAATACGAAAATGCCAAAAAGAAATTTAAAATTTGACTGAATATTATACTATTAGGTATATTTTAGCTTCAAATATCTAAAATAATATATGAAAATCAACGCCGATCTTAATTTACTGGGCACTAAACAGAGGTGTCAACGACGTAAGATATACAGTAAACCCTCCTATAACGCGATTTCATGTTCCTTGTATAATACGTATTTTCTCTCGTATAACGCGTGGATTTCCTAAGTCATATATTTGTATGTACTGTGAAAAATTTATAATGATTCGACAGTCCATAATCAACTTCTTGAGTTTTAGCAACATTGATTATATATTACAGTTATCCCTCGTATATCGCGTTTTCCTATAACGCGGAACCGATTTATAGGACGGTTTACTGTACATGTATACTTGAGCAAGTTAACTTCTGTTCTGTTCCCTTCCATCCATTACTTAAATGCGCAGCACTTGTTTTGGCAATTTCCATTCTAATTCAAATTCAAAATTCTTTAATTTCGAAAATTACATTTCATTTATCGAACGTCAGTCTGTTATTAATAAAGCTTTACCACCATTTCGTAATGAGGTTCCTCTGAACGGAGAAGAAACGCCGAAAGGAACTGCACAGGTATCCTCTTTATTATTTTAAATAACATGTCAATGGGTAGATCAAACTTATAGTCTCGCAGATAAGCATGAGAGCGTTCGATTTTGTTTAAGTGACATAATTATCTGGCCAATACTAAATATATTTTACATATAATATATTCAATACTAATTATTCACTCTCTTTCTATGCTATATAAAAAGTTCATACATAATTTACAATATGTACACACCATATAAAAACACGGGGCGGCAGTAAAAGTCCCGTAATTTATTACGGCCATTAATAACTTAATTATAAAAGTTTTCCGTTCTGTTTCATTTACTTTTCACCCCCAGTTCCGACGTTGCGATGGCCGCCACTGAATTATTTCTAATAGCTAAAGAAATTTTCATTTCTTGTTCTTTTATTATCTGCGCTACACTTTGTAAGCTTTTAAATTTTATTGATGTGTTATTTTAACAATAATACTGTGTGACATAGTATAGTACACTGCTGGCAAAGAATAAAGGAATTATCTTAATCAGAAGTGCCGTCACATACTGCTTTTATTTCTTGGGTGGAACTCTAAAGTACCATCTTTTCCTATTTGACCGCATACAACAAAGAGCGGTTCGCATCCTCAGCTATCGCAGTATATATAGATTTTTTATTGGGCTTGGAAGGTAAACGAGCAGACGTGTCGCCTGATGGAAAGCAATCAACGCCACCCATAGACATCCGCAGGGCCACAGGCGTTACAGAAACGTTGCTGGCCTTTAAGAAATGTGTAGACTTGTTTCTTGAAGGTTTCAACGAAATCGTAATTAGACAATCACCAAGTTTTAAATTGTAATGCGTGGTCGATATTTAAAACTATAATACTCATAATTATAACATTTATATGTCACCATATCGTCAGGAATGCTAGTGGTAAAGCCATGCTGCAGACGAATATTTTGTAAATAATAGCATAATTTGTCTGTAGCATGAATGGGCCGGCTAGTAGGGAAGTACCACACTCCTGCAGAAAACCGTCTGAGTGCTAGCTTAACTACCGCGCTTCATACGGTTAGCGGCCTGAGTTCCGGAGACCCAACACCCTCCCACTTCCATAATCACACTTTCCTTAAAGGTCGGCTGTAGTCCTGCTAAATATCAAATTGTGCTGATTGATACACGCGTTTTACAGAAGCAGATTACGTTTAAAATCCACATTTTAATTGTACAGCTATATTAATTCACGACACGCACAAAATCTACCTCTATCGCTTGCATACAATTTTACATTTAGTAGATTTTGACTGACACTTTGACATTCGATTTATTAGCATCTGCTGTATCTAGAGAATCCAAATCAATAGGTAAATTTGTCTGCAAATAGATTTGTGCTCTGTTGTTGAAGCACTAAGTTGGATATTGGATTTTCTCTTAAACCACAAAACAAATTTAATACAGTTTTAGACACTGTCGACCTCTGCTATTTCGATATTATATTGCGATCAATGATCTGAGTTTATCTGTTAGCTGAAATAGTTCCTATATTTACTTGCTCCTCAACAGATACCCGCGGCCTTGCCATCGCTCGTATTGTTTAATATTTATATGATGAATAAACCAAAAATGTCTCAGTATACCCTCAATGTGGTGAACAGTGTTTTTACCGAAAATACTTTCCACGTACCACAAGTTTGTGGAACCACCTGCCCGCACCAGTATTTTCGAACCGATACGACATTGAAAAACAAGCCTACGCATTTTTAAAAGGCTGGCAAACTTATGCAATGACTAGTGTGCTGATTGCCTCAAATCAGGCGTTTCGCTTCCTCATTTGCTTTCTTATACCGTTAAAAAACCTAGCTGCAAATTGAGACGCTATTGCTACGGCGTAGGGACAACCACTTCCCTCTACGGATCGCTTGCTCTGTGCGCCGCGAATCAATTCGGACAATGTTATATTTTAATTGGAAGCACATCTTTTTACGCCGATTGTCGAGTTTTATTGGAATTTCATCTCTTCATTCGTTTACGCGACGCGTTGGTGAAACGGTGGCTGGGGTTTAATTGACCAGTGTGATGATAGCCTTTCAAGTGATTTCCTTTTTTTTTGCACGTGAAGAAATCCATTATAGATATATTGCTCTGGGGGGCAGCCGGATTATGTAGGATTCGGATATTTGCTGCTCAAGAAAGTAGTCTCGAGTTTTCAGATTGAACTGCAGTTGCCGGGGCTCCTCCTGCGCCTGGCCTACTAAATCCCGTTTCAAGGACTGGCGTTACTCCGCCACCTCCGACACCCTTGTGTTGCTTTGACGGTGATTTCCCGCCATTTGCAATCACCTTCCTCCTAAACTGGAGGAAATTATATTAACTCGATACACTTTGTACAGTTTATGTTACGTAAGTTTGTAGAGTTGTACATACCAAGTTTATATTCTCACAAATAAAATTCATCATCATACCTCACACCTCTCCTAAGCCGGGAGGATTTGCTCACACCCGCTAAGTGGAGCACATGAGCTGGGTCTCTGGTGGTGCTAATATTTATTTCATATATCTCATGAGTTAGAGCGTTGAGTGGAGATCTGAACTACGATGTACTAACCATAGCGTGGAACAATCCCTGGCCAGATGGTGCAACAATCTGCGCAGGGTACCTAGAAGAAACTAGAAAAAAAAAAAAGAATATAATACAAATTTTATTTGAGAATCTATGAAGCAATACAGAAAAAAAAATTATGAATGAGTAAGGAATATGATATATAAAAAATATTATATATAAAAAAAGTATGCGTGAAGCCGAAAATCTTTCCGGCTGGTGTGCCTTGGTGGAAGCTTAAGTCCATCAGTGGACTGCCACAGTCTGATGATGATTATGATGGTAAAATCATAAGCGTATGTTTGTTACTGAAGTAGACGTTACTACGGCACTGTGGTATGACTCCATTCTATATCGGGAACCAAGCAAGAAAAATTTTCTACCTACTAAGAAAAATTACTAACATCAGAAGAAACAAAAATTTATTGGACACGAACGGAAAATCACTGGAAATTTATTTGAAAAACTGTTTTAAGGAACCAAAGTCACGGATATTGTTGTTCGTACTAGCAAACTGAAGTTGCAATATGCTGGATGAACTGGAATGAGAGGTTGGCAAAAACTAGATGCGTAAAGCTGAAATTGGGCAAGGACCCATAGACATTCAAACACGGGGCGTTTTCGCGATGATCATAATGATTAGGCTTACTAACATGACCCTAAGCCATGTCGCGGTTGTCCATGGGCGGCGTTGATTGCTTTCCATCAGGCGACACGCTTGCTCGTTTGCCCTCCTATCCCATAAAAGAAATATACGAAATGGTTGTTTTTATTATGAAAATATTATTCATTACAATTGATCTGAACCATAACAAAGTGTTTTGAGTTGTTACATCTCTTAATTAAGTACTAACTACGTCTTGCTGATTACCGCGCGTTGTTATACAAACAAGCCGAGGAGAGTTCTAAATATACTCTATTTATAGCAGGCAATTACAAAGGAGCGTAAGAAATTTCAAATAGAAAGCAACGAAATGTGTTGATTTTTACGAGCTTGCTCAGTGGTAACCCAATGTGCACGTGTTGAGCTATTTAGTATATATGTATGTGATCATGAATTCGATCCTGTAAGCCAATTTATGTTTCCCACTGTTGGGCGAGTGGCCTCCGCGTTTCTAGAGGAACAGACCGCATTATACCCACCAAGCTGGCGGACTGATGACATAGCCAGACTCGAAACAAATATCTGTGCAACGTGCATATAGGTATTTATATCGATGCGGGAATCTAAAGCGGTACTTTCGTTATTGAGACAATTATGTCATCAGGATACTTGTGTGTAAAATAATAACAATCATCATTGATTTTCCTTATAATCGGTATTTAAATTTTCTTCTTGGCGTAGACTTATTATATAGAGAAGATATAAGAGAGCGAGGTGGAGTAAAAGAAGGTGTAGTGACAAAAGTTAAGAAAGGGATGCTTAGATGGCTTGGGCATATGTAGAGAATGGATGATAGATGACTGGCAAAAGAAATTTACGTTGCGAATGTGGGTAAAACGGTCGGTAGGGGCCGACCACGGAAAACATACCTTGACCAAATTGCTGAAGTTTATAAGAAAGGCCTGGTCAATAGTACCCTTAACCGGCGGGCTTGCATGAGGAGAATAATGAGTGTGGAGGAAGCAAGGGAAGTATGCCGAGATCGTAGCAGATGGAGATTTGTGGTCTCTGCCTACCCATACGGGAGACAGGAGTGACGATATGTATGTATGTATGTAGACTTATCATTAGAGATTTATAGGAAATTGGAAGTTTGGAGTTTTGGGCATTTGGTTTGCCATGACAACTTTATTTTAAATATCACGGAGGAAAAAATTGTGAAATTGAGAAAGAAAATAGTAAGAACAAGAAGAAAGTTTACATACCAATTGAAAGAAAGATCGAAAATCAAGAATACACGTATTAGTATATATAGTGACGTATTGAAGAAGGTAATCTAAGATCGAAGAAATTGAAAATTGCCGCGATAAGTATTAAGTTCGTAAGTTATAATTGTGATGTGATGTGGCGATGAATATATAAAGAAGAAGAAATATATTAAATTAAAAAAAAAATAGGTTAAAAAAGGAAAAACTAAAATTAAAACGGTGCATATATTTTTCAAGTGGAAAAGCGAGAGCCGTAAAAATACGCGTTACACGGTTGCGTCCGCTCGGAGTGGTGGAATGCATGCATGTGCATGTGGCGTAGTGCTAAAAACTATCCCACCCGCCGGCCCAACGCGCCGGACCAACACGTCGGCCCAACACGCCGGCCCGTGTTCAACGCGGCCAATATTATTCCGTTCAAATGTGCGGACGCGTAAAAACTGTTAAATTGCCCGCACGTGAATCAGTCACACCGCTAAAGTTGCCACCACACACGCACTAACCACTGCACGCTCCGTGTATGTAATAGTCTGCAAATGTGTTGACGAATTGTCCGCCCATTCATAATTTAGACGCATGGCATTTTTCAATGCAGCAAATATCCATTTACTTCGATTTTGGGCTAGCTCCTTCGATTCTAGTACGTCTCGCCGTTTCTTTATAATTTGTCTGTAAACTTTCTTCCTGAATTTCGTGTTTTGTTTCTTCCTTAATTTTTTCCTTCGCATTCATAAAAATTGTCGTAATAAATCAATTACTCATTTATATTCTATTCTCTATTCAAAGTGCTCTTCATCTCCTCAGTCGCGCTCTCCTGGTCGAGTGGTTATGAACGTAGGTCGTTGAATAAGATGGTAGCGTCTTCGACGAAGCTTTTCCATCGCTCTCTATTTGTGATATTGCGTGTACAGTCGGTAATGGAACATCTGGTAGAAGTTTTGATAAAGTCCGTCCATCTTGTGGGTAATCGGCGGCGAAACTGTCTTCTACCCTCTCTTGTATTGCTAATCGTTTCATTTAGCTTTCGCTGCGGATACTATGCCTGTGAGTTAATCTTAAATATACGCGCTTGTATCGACGAAAGTCTTCGTTTGTTGCGAAGCTCCTTCCGAATGGAAGCTCCTTCCGAAACAGCTCTCCATTAGTCGCTTTTCGCCCTCGTGAGAATCAGGACGTGACGGGTGGCGAACCACGTCGTCGTCATTTTCAACAAATTAGGTATATTAAATTCGTCTTAGTGAATCCCACGAGCCGCAAGGCAGGATGGAGGTCAGCCCCAGCAGAGCCCTGCATGCTGAGATAAGACACCATAGTACCCGGGGAAGCTCGCCTCTAGCCACGCATTCATTGGCACGGCAGACCGTGGACTGGCGAAGAGGAAGGGAAAGGATAGAGAAGAAAGGAAAGGGCAGGAAAGGAAAATACGAAATGGGGGGGGGGGGGTACTAGACTCGGAATAAATATTTATAAATCCCGAGATCCAACCCGCGAACATTGACTCCGCGGGCGGAGGGCCCAGCTACTGAGTGAATTGTCACCAATTGGTGAATGTGATTTAGTTTTTCTTATTAAAAGTTGTAATAGAAATATAATATTAAATCTGTAGGAACGTGTACAAGCTAATTGCCGCTGCGCCCCACGAAAGTCATGCGTTAAAACGGACGCATTCAACTTGCTAGTTGAAAGGGGGTAGTACGTAGGAATAAAGTTTATGCGCTGTGGACTGTGGGTAGTACAGCGGAGCGGCTAACAGGTTGCCACGGCCGACACTATTTTTAATTGTCCCGAGCGCCCAGTGATGTGACAGAGCACACCTGTTGGCGGGAAACGTACGCGGCGTGTTCCGCGGTGTTTGTTGACGCGATGTGTGATAGTCAATTCAGTGGGAGGTTTTTGTTACTGTGTTTTCCATTTCAGTTTTTAATATTTAATCTGCAATATGTACAGGGTGTCCGGTTTTAAATAAACAATAAATAATTTACAATACATATAAATTCAATATCTTTCACTAAGAAGATGTCCCATTGGCCCAGTGGCTGGGCCCTCCGCCCGCGGAGTCAAATGTCGCGGGTTCGATCCCCGCATCGGAATAAATATATGTATGGATTTATAAATATTTATTCCGAATCTGGCGACCCCCTCCCAATCCGTATTTTCGTTCCTGCCCTTTCCTTTCTTCTCTATCCTTTCCCTTCCTCTCCGCCAATCCACGGTTTGCAGTGCCAATGGATGCGTGGTTAAGAGCGAGCTTAGTCGCAAGCGTGCCGACCGTCCCGGGATCAGGCTCCCCTGGGTACTATGGTGCCTTACCTCAGCATCCAGGGCTCTGCTGGGGCTGACCTCTATCCTCCCTTGCGGCTCGTTGGATTCACTAAGACGAATTTAATATAACCAATTTGTTAAAAAATGACGGCGACGTGGTTCGCCACCCGTCACATCCTGATTCTCACGAGGGCGAGAAGCGACCAATGGAGAGCCGTTTCGCTGCAATGAATGATAGTGGATGGAGCTCTGTGGTCTCTGCCAACCCCTGCGGAGGAAAGTCGTGAAACATTTTTTTATATATATATAAAAAAAATGTTGGATTTATTTTTTGATAATTATTTCGTTCAATCAATGATCACCACGTCGGGCACACTCTTGGAATATATCCACAGTATTCTGTGCCACTCGCTGAAGTAGAGACCATTAACCATGGACGATAATTTATTTTAGTGCTGAGATAGCCGTTAGATTTGTTTCATAGATTTTATTTTTGTGGTATCCCTACAGAAAAAAGTCGAATCAGGAAGAAGCTCAATGGTTTCTCTAGCAGTGTCAAGCGTATCACCATATTTTTAAAACCATGTGCGTAAAGTTAGGATATTCTCTCAATATTGGTAGAATATAATTAGTAAACTTTTTTTTACTGGTTATTCGCCCTTGAACCTATTGTAATTCTGCCATAATGATACAAAAATAACCTTAACAAATATTCAAATAATTTCTTCAAAGTTTCCGTGTACCACTCGATCGTATTACGGTGCGATTTGATTCAAGATGTAATTTTGATCAGCGTGTGCACTCACCCCATGAAACGGTCAGCCCGTCCTCTAGTTGATGCAGACGTCCGCAGAGCATTCGCTCGGAGATTCAATTAGGCCGGTTGACCATGTCAATGGCTTGAATTTCAATTAGAGCAAATTATCAAGGGATGCACCGCAGCAAACCTGATTTGGGGACGCAAGCGCTTTGGCCCGTATGTAGCTTCCACGTACTTACTGTACTACGCAGGTAATCTAATATATTAACACGCGAAGAAAGTAAACTTTGTATCCCATTTTTAAGCGCATGGAGAGGTATGTAATGTGACATAGTTACAGTTCATATACAGAATCGATTCGACGACCAATTCACTAAGTGATGAGGCTACCGCCTACGGAGTCAGTGGTCGCGTGTTTGGTCCCCGCATTGGGATCAATATATGTGTGGCCTACAGATATTTATTCTGCGTTTGGTTACCCCTTCAGTCGGCATTGGACAAGCGTGATGGGTTAATGTCCGTTTTTCTGGAAATGGGGAGGCCCGTGCCCAATAGTGGGACATATATGGACTGTGAAAAAAATATGGTCTGAGTGCAGAAATATATAATAAAAATAAATTTGAATCTCCACTCAATTACGAAAGAAAGTTACCCACTATTATTTAATAATGTAAAAATTTTATTGCATTAGTGATACATTTATTAATGTATCACTACAGTACGCATCGTTAAAACTAAAATTATTTGTATCACTCTCTGCCTTATCTCTTCAACAAACAAGCTTACACATATGTATTACAAAGGCCGACAAAGCTTTTGCAATGTCTATGGAGTTACAGATGTCTCAATGGGTGGCGTTGATTGCTTCGACACTCTTGATTGATTGCGCCCCTATCCCACAATAAAAACAATTGTCATTTACGACTTCTTTCTGCTACCTAAGGACAAATCTAAGCTGATAACTAATCCACAAGGACAGCACTATTACTCATAAAGTCTATGATAATGTTTTTCTGATGGTCTTACCGCTATGAGTAGGTTCCCAAGCCTTGTTTGTCGACAAATCCGGATATACTGCATGCATGTGAAGGAAGCTAACGCTTGAATTTGTATAAGAAGTAAACAATGAATGTCGTCTGCGTTGCACATACATATATGTATATAATATTTGAAAGCTAAATTTATTTCCGAAGCAGACTAATTATTCTATAAAATGTCTTCTTTCTCATTATGAGTTCCAAATAAAAAAATCTTAGATATATCATATATATTAAGATGTTTTCCTATTCAAGGCCAGGTCAAGGAGAATAGAAACGCTAGGGATTTTATTTGTTGTTACGAGGCCGACATAATCTTCCAGCTTCAGCTGCCTATGAAGTATCAATAAACAATTTCCCTTGAGTACATAGAGATACAACCCTCTTTCTATTATATTTAAGAAGTACCTACATACATACATACGTATCGTAACGCCTGTCTCCCGTAGGTGTACGATCCTATCCATCCGCTACGATTCCGGCACTCCATCCTTGCTTCCTCCACACTCATCGTATCGAAACAGCTCTCCGTTAGCCGTTTCTCGCCCTCGAGGGAATCAAGACGTGACGGGTGGCGAACCACGTCGCCGTCATTTTTTAACAATTATGCTATAGTTCTAGTTAAAAAAATATGTTATTTAAGAAATTTCAGAGTTTCCCCGTAATGAATTGTTCATGTGTTTACCAAACATACTGGAAGTATTGTGTACTGTTTATGCAAAGGCATCTGAGCGCCAGGGGTGTACTTTGCAATTTTGATTCATTATGTACGTGTATATACAGAGAGCGTGCGGTCTGATTCATTCGGATGCACCTTCGATTCGACACACGAATCTCGGCTATTTCGTTTATTTTCAGGGTTTCCACAACGATCGTAAAGCGTGTAAATTTTGTTTTAGAGTAATGTTAAATATTTTCTAACACTATTACTTCTTCGTTGCTATAGTGCAACGGTTGGCCCATTGCGATATTGAAGCGAATATTTTTTTTTTATGGGATAGAAGGGCAAGTAAGCAAGCGTGTCGCCTGATGGAAAGCAATCAACGCCGCCCACATACATCCGTGACACTGTAGATGTTAAAGAAGCATTGCCGGTCTTTAAGGTCCGTAGGTCTGGTAGGTTTGTGTTTTGAAGGTTTCAATGTAATATCGGTTCCAAAATAACGCTGGTTCTACAGGGTGTTTGTGTATGGAAAAAAGTATTATTTTCGTTAGAAATGTATTATATATAATATAAATTTGTACTTTTTATTATATATAAGAATATATTATATATAAGATATATTATATATAAGAATTTTAATAATTTTAATGTCATTCATCATTATCAGCCTACGGCATAGGCCTATACGTTACCTAGCCCGCTAAACGCATCAATATTTTTTTCATACGTATATGTTAAAAACAGCTTCTCATACATACATACATACATACATATCGACACGCCTCTCTCCCGTAGGGGTAGGCAGAGACCACAGATCTCGATCTGCTACGATATCGGCATACTTCCCTTGCGTCCTTCACACTCATTATTCTCTTCTTGCAAGCCCGCCGGTTAAGGGTACGCTTAACCTGGTCTTTCTTAAAAACTTCAGCAATTTGATCAAGGTATGTTTTCCGTGGTCTTCCCCTGTCGACCCTTCCATCCACATTCTCAACGTAAAGTTCTTTCGCCAGTCGTCTTTCATCCATCTTCTCTATACGCCCAAACCATCTAAGCCCAAGATTCTCATATATATTAAAAAATATTTATTTCAATCGGAATAGTTCTTCTAAGTTTTCTTACTGAGTTGGTGTTGTTGAGGAGTTGGCTCGCCTCGACTTTCACATGATGATGGAGTCTTCGTTCACGAGCTTCAGCATATTTTATAATGTTTATGACAAGGTATACCTTAAGATCACTGTGAAGGTCGTCGTTTCTGTCACACCATGGGACATATGCAACGCCCTTGATGAACACCTTATTCTTCTAACTCTAATGGAGTAGAATTGGAAAATAGAGTGGAATAGAATTTTACTGCTTCAACATAGCTACGCAATCGATTAGTCAACACTGAAAACAATTCCGCTCATGGAAGCCCGTTCATTAAAATCGCTTGAGATAAGCAATATCGTGGTTGTTCTCCACCGACAATACGGTTTGATGGAATGCTAATTCCAATCGAACGCTACGATTGTACCGGGCGCACGTAGCGCCGTGCTATTGTGGGATTAAGCCGAGTTCTACTGCGGTGTGGGGGGGGGGTCTACGTTACATACTTGTGCCTGCTTAACCACGTAAAATCGCTAGATATCGAGGATTTCTAATCAGGATTCTGTTGGAAGCTAAATGAAGTGTTATCATCAAACAACCCTGTTTGGGTGAATGACGGTATCATATTTTTAATTCCTGTTTACTTTGAAGTAGTAAGTAGAAGACGACCGATTGGCTCAGTGGCGGGGCCCTCCACCCGCGGAGTCAATGCTCGCGGGTTCGATTCCCGTATCGGAATAAATATTTATATGGATTTATAAATGTTTATTCCGAGTCCGGTAACCCCCCAATCCGCATTTCATTTCCTGCCCCTTCCTTTCTTCTCTATTCTTCCCCTTTCTCTCCGCCAATCCACGGTCTGCTGTGCATATGGATACGTGGCTAGGGGCGAGCCTAGTCTCAAGTGTGCCGATCATCCCGCGATCGTGCAGGGCTCTGCTGACCTCCATTCTCCCTTGCGGCTCGTGGGATTTCACTAAGACAAATTTAATATACCTAATTTGTTGAAAATGACGGCGACGTGGTTCGCCGTCCGTCACGTCCTGATTCTCACGAGGGCGAAAAGCGACCAATGAAGAGTCGTTTCGCTGCGATGAATGGCAGCGGATGGAGCTCTGTGGTCTCTGCTAACCCCTGCGGGGGATAGGCGTGAATATATATATATAAAAAAAATACTTTGAAGTAATTTATTCTCCGAGGTATTGCTAGGTATAATTTCGGCGGAGAGTTGTTGACGGCCGTTTTTCGGTAAGATTTATTTTAAATTCCCTGTAAATCCACTTCATCCAGCAGGAAAACACACATTACCAATTTTCTATTCTTGTTCGCTTGTCGCGGATCGAAGTGAAAATTTTAACTGTCCACATATCATTGAAATAATCTGGTTACGTGAAACTCGTTTCCGTGTTCGGTTGTCGACGACGAAGGCGACACCGGTGGATTGATGCGCGGACAACTACCTCCATTAATTCGCTCTCTATCACGGGGTCCTTTGAACAAACGTCCCTGTCATGTGCTATCGGCTTGTCGATCGCTCAAACTTTCCTCGCAGCGACAATGAGAACTCCGCTTAAATGACTACAATACGTCCACTGGTGCATCAATGCGCCTGATGCACAAAAGGTGTGTCCACTGACTCGTGCGGCCGATCCATTTTACTCATTCCGAAATAGCCTCTTTGTACTCGACAGCTCAGAGTATTCTGATAGCATGAAAGCTTTCAGCACAATGGTCTGACCCGGAGATTTCCGTAACTTTGATAAGGTGCCTCTGAATATGGGGTTTGTTTGTTTACTTAATGAAGGCTTACGTTTCGTTATTAATGAAGTCAGGTGTTACTTTGCGGAAATCCATCACTATATGGACAGTCAAAAGTTTTACTTAGCTAAGGTTCGCGGCAAGCAAAACAATAACAGAAAATTAATTTTCGGTTGTCTTCCGTAGAGTCTACTATACCTGAAGATGCCTCGTGTTGGGGCGAAACACGTGTCGTTTACAAGATGGAAAAGTGATAATGTGTGTTTGGTGTTGTGTATAGTGGTTTTTGGATTAAGTTTCAAATAAACCCACTTAATCCAACAGAAAAACACACATTATTAATTTTCTGTTATTGTTTTGCTTGGCGCGGACCTTAGCTAAGTAAAACTTGACTGTCCATATACTTACGTTTCGTTATTTTTAAAGTACATTTATGAAACATTATGACAGTCATTGACGTGAATACCGCTTCTTAGCGATCTGAGTGTGGGACCGTACTAGATGGAACGTCGATCAGCGCAGAGTGGCTGGCAGAATTTGATGTTGAGCCAGGAAGGAATAAATAGTTTGGTACTATTCTATGCTACGTACTATGAAAAGGTACGATGCGGTGCGATTTTCCTCGAAACTTATTTTCACGCACCACTACCCTGTGGAACCACCCACCGACCGAACCGATACAATATTGGAACTTTCAAAAAACAGGCCTACATATTTCTTAAAGGCCAGCAGCGCTTCTGCGATGTCGGTGGCACTGCGAATGTTTATGGGCGGCGTTGATTGCTTTCCATCAGGTGACACGCCTGCTCGTTTGCCTTCCTATACCATAAAAAATACAAACTCACGATCACATATCGCTAGCTGATCTATACCGGTGTATCCTTAACTATTACTTTCAAACAAGTATTATTCGACCATATTTATATTAAGTTATGGTTGAAAACCTAATCTGCCACCTGACACCCTTTACATATGCAATGAAACATAAATAAATAAATAATTAACAGAAGATACAGCTAAGGTCAGCCCGTGTGTTTAACGCATTCTATAACGCACAAATATGACAAATGCACTAAATAATGCAGTTTACATTCGGCAAGACAGCTAGGGCACGGGGTGGGGTGGTCCTTCAGATTAGCCGTGAAAGCGTAGTACCGTCATAATTTATGTACGCTCGCTTGCCGGTCGAACGTGGCTCCTCGCTCCCACCTGAAATCCTTTTTAATCATTAATGAAAATTACAATACATATAACGTTTGTGTTTAAATATTAAAGGCTGTAGTTTCCTCATCCGGCGTCTCCGGCTCACTGTAATGGCGTCGGTGAATTATTTATGCGGATTGTAAGGTACATCTCGCGCGCAACTACTACACTACACGATCGTAAATATTGCAGGTCATGCTCTAAGTGGAAGTAGACCTACCTTCTTTGCTTCGGCCCTACAACCCATTACAGGTCTTGACCTTCTGCACGATTCTCTCCCAAGATGCTTTTTTATACACCGGCTTTTTTATAAAAGCTCCCCTTTGCCAAGATGCTTATTTATACACCTGTCGCGAGGAAGATCTTCTTCCTCGGTTTTCTATCACTTTCTGTGGGTCTCTAATTTGTCGATATCTCGTGAGCTTGTTTTTACAGTTCTGGTGTTATCCATTCTTTCCAAGGGGTCCAATATGAGGTATATTATCTCTTTTTGCAGGCAGATTTTGACGACCAATTGGCTCAGTAGCCAGGCCCTCTGCCTGCAGAGTCAATGGTCGCGGGTTCCATCGCCGTCCACGACAACCACGAAAAGAAATGGGGAGGCCCATTTCTATATCGGGCAATGCATGTGTCGTATATAAGAATAACGAAATGAATGAACAATTGTTATACCTTTATTGACGATCCAAGAGTGGCGAAGCAATTCCGACAAAGATATGTATAGTCTACAGTTATCTATTTTGAATCGGGGTGCTGTGCTATTCCGTCAACAACGAGCGCGGTGGGTTAGCGTCAATTCCTCCAGAAATGAGGAGGCAGCAGTGGAACATGTATGGGTTATGAAAAAAAAAAACCTTTATGAAATATTACACGAGCGTTTAATTATATCATTAAAAAGTTGGAATTCACTTGGTTCTAAATCCTGCAACGCAAAGAGCGGAAACGTACTCATTCACTTAAGCGGAGTTATCTCGGTTGGACTAAGTAACACCACACGCAATACAAAAGTTACCTATTTTTTTTAACAATGAAACTTTTTACCTCTTGGCGGTTATAGCCTGTTTCCCGTAGTGGTAGGCAGAGACCACAGATCTCAATCGGCTACGATCCCGGCATACCTTCCTTGCTTCCTCCACACTCATCCATCCCTCCTCTCATATTTATCGTAGTGAAACGGCTCTCCGTTAGTCGTATCTCGCCCTCATGGAAATCAGGAATCAGGTCAATAATTCTATAATTAACTAACAAAACTGTTGTTCTTTACCTTGTTACGTGTTTACGTTTTTTAAATAATTGTTCTTTACTTTTTAAATGGAATGCCTGAAGAATTTTACACGTGTGTGTATACCGACAAACGCTGGAGTAGATGAGTGCTAGAATTCAGACCGCGTCTTGGTAAACGTAAAGTGGGACGTCTCCTGGCTAGATGGTGCGACGATCTGCGCAGTCTGTCTGATACTGGATGCGAGAAGCCGAAGATCGAGCTAGGTGGCGCTTCTTGGAAGATACCTGTTGATTAATTCATATTAAAAACAAAATTTAAAAATCAAGGTTGTTTGACAAGTTATGTCATATGAGCAATATATTGTGCTTTTTTCCTATGTTTGTGTATTAACTTTGTCTATACGCACAAACAATTGGGCCAACAATTGTGATCCACGCCAAAGAATACGATAGTTACGTCAATAGCATTTAAGGGCAACGCGGCGTTGGATCCAACAATGGTACCGAGCTCGTTAATTATCCGCGCCGATGAGATGTTGATGGAAGGGGTGGCACCCCGGGTGGCGACGCAGTGTTTGTGAATCAAATGCGCTTGATTAGACTACCTTTGTCGCCCGCCGTTGATTGCATCGATAGTTTTAATAGTATAGTTACATTATCGCGATATCTTTCCATTTAACATATAATATTATATCTTAATAATCCTCGTATAATTTTAATAAAAATACTCATATATTTTGAATCTACGCCGTAGCTCTCTGCTACGATGTCCGTAGATGCTTAATGCATCGAGACAATATTATTAAAATAAATCAATTTAGTTGTGAATTGATTTAAGATTTTTAACCTTATTATGTAACGTAATCTAATAATTACCTTTCTTTTTGAAATATTTGCTTTTGCTTATTAAAAATTTTATGGGATAGGAAGGCAAACGGGCAGGCGTAACCTGATGGAAGACTATCAACGTCACCCATTTGCAACATCACAGCCATTCTTTGAGATATGAGTAGGTTTGTTTTTGGACCGAGATTTTGTCCCGATTCAGGCTACGCTCCCTTCCACTCGACTCTATACAGGCTCACTTACACGTAGCATACGGTAGAGACCGAAGCCGTCGTCAATGTTTCACATCTACCAAGCGTCCTATGACGCTTCTCTTTTTTTATTATTTGTTTATGATTTAATGAAGGAACTTATTATGTTTCTCAAAGAAAATCTGACACACTTATTTGAAATATAATATACAAAATATTTTATTTAAAATAAATGAAATTCGTGTGTAGGAAACACAAATTCTTCTTTTATTAGGGAAGCGATTTCAAAGGTTTCGTCGCATCAAGATTTTGGACATTCGGGTTCTGTTGTACGTAATAGTCGTTCGATTTGTTGACAAATAGGGCAACCGCTGGCAGGAAACATCCCAATTATTACACGGGATATTATCGATCCCAACGTCGACAATTCCGGATCTTATCAATTTGTGTGCGTTTACGTTAGTCAACCGAGGCTAAGGGAATTAACAAGCTTTGATCTAGGCCCGGGGCTAAGCTATTTAATTATAGTGCACACGTTTATTAAAAATCAATAAAAGCATGCCATGTTCATAATAAAATACCTATGATATCATCATAATCACACTTTACAAATCTTCATAAACTATAAAATAACTTTTGATAAAAATTTAATTTTGTATTTTGTTAGAGGTAGAGCCACGCTGCAGAAGCTGCTGCAAAAAAATGGCATATTATTTGTCTGTAGCATGAATGGGCCGGCTCGCCCGGGGAAGTGCCACACTCCCGCAGAAAACCGGCGTCTGAGTGATAGCTTAGCTACCGCTCTTCGTCCAGTGACCGGTTGAGTTACGGAGGATCAAACCCCCTCTTCCCCTCCGCCCTTCCCTCCCGTAATGAAACTTTCCTTATAGGCCGGCTTCTGTACTGCCTATGGCACTGCGGATGTTTATGCGTATGACGGCGTTGATTGTTCTCCATCAGCTTGCTATCCCATAAAAAAAATGTGTACTATATATACCCTTTTTCTCGTAATAAAAACAATACATGGATAAAGTTCACGTTAGCAAAATTAAGTGTATTTTAATTTTTTTTTAATAATTTGTTTACTGTAAAATATAATTCATAAAAATAAATGTGTGTTCAATGACAGAGTATCAACACGTTTATAATTCTAAGAAACAATATGTCTATGAAACTATATTTTGTAAAATAAATCATATTGGTTTGTAAGTAAACTATAAGTGGGTAATTTTTTACATCTCTACGAGTACACCCTGTATTTACAATAAGCTGAAATAAAAACGATTTTTATGTGTAGGTAAGCAGAAAAGACAAGTGAAGGGAAAACATTTTCAAGCCTATTGAAAAAGCAGAGCTTTAAGTCTTTCCAATGAGCCGTCGACGTTATCCGGTACGCCCGGCTTCGTTTATGTATGTCCGGGTAAACAATTAACTGGGGTGATAGGACCCGCGTTTTGTCTAACGAAACTGCACGCCAGTGTAAACTACCGCTCCTCTAATCACGTCCGCACTCATGAATTTAGATTTAACCCATCCTCCCCTCATCCCCCTACACCCCATAATGCGACGCCATGCATAGTGATTTAAGGGGACAATTTTGGGCGTACTGCACTTTCTTTAAAGCTGACATGGTCATTTTAAAACTACTGGTTTATTGGTACTTAAATTAAATTTTTAATTAAAACAATAAACATATATACTCGTAGGATTCACTAAGACGAATTTAATATAATTAATTTGTAGAAAATGACGGCGACGTGGTTCGCCACCCGTGACGGGTCCTGATTCTCACGAGGGCGAAAAGCGATCAATGAAGAGCCGTTCCGCTGCGATGAATGGCAGCGGATGGAGCTCTGTGGTCTCTGCCAACCCTTGCAGGGGATAGGCGTGAATATATAAAAAAATAATAAAAAAAAGAAACATATACGTACACACACACACACACACACACACACACACACACACACACACACCCGTCTTTTCCATCTAAACTTTAATTATGTTAAATCTCTCACTCCGTGCGTTCAATGTGCTAAAAATTATATTATGTAGCTTATAACAAGTACATATGTACTTGTATATTATGAGTGAGTATATACTCACTCGTACACACGCACACTGCATAAAAAAAAAGTTAAGCAATAAAAGAATAAAAAAATTAAGAGAAAAGTTTAAATAATAGTAAGATATGTATGTATCTCGCTGCCAATAAAGAAGGAAGAAAGGCTTCGAGCATCCAGTTTCTTATGGTAGCCCTGTGAAAATGGTTGTACAATCTAGCCGAGGGGCGTCTGTTACGTTTTCCACTTCACTTTTCCGCACCAGCTGTTCACGGTGTTCCGACACACCTGGCTAGTCCATTACTACTCCAGTTTGGCCATTGCAACTTGGAGATGTATGTTAGTGAATTTGGTTCTCTGACGGATTTCTTCATTCAGAATCATGTCCACTAGAGAAAATCCTACCATAGCTCTCCGAGCGACTCTGATAACTGACTGACTGCAAACTGGCTGTCATGTTCCAACAGGCTGTCACGGCCGTGACGATCATTGGTGGTTTGATGTCCACACGTCACACAATTGTCATTTTTTGCATATTCAAATCGGCTGTTAAAGGTTTTGTGTCGGAAGCCATCTCTGTTCAGCGTGTATTTCTTTTATTCTTTCTTAATCGGCTGACTTGTAATGAAATGCCATATTCGATGCACTTCTGAATAGAAAACTCAATAAGGTTGACTTTTGATAAGTTTTTTAGTAAGAAAAAAATTATATTTCCTTTCTATCGCAACTCTGTTCACAAATCTTTATAAAAAAGACAACAAACGTACTATATGGTTTTGGTAGAATAACCAACATTTTATCAAGACGTAACGTGACAAGCTAATAAGTACATTCCATGAATATTATTATTCTTTACTTGATATTGGCATAATAGTTATAACTAATTGCCATCAAAGAATACAAAGATGAACCGAGCTGAAGGCGGGAATCGAAGCCGTGACCAATGTCTGAATGCGGTAGCTTCGCCACTAAGCTAATTAGGCCATCGAATCTCGTTAAACTTCAAGTTATGCTTTAAAGTCGTTTTGATCCGTACAAAGCATGTGTATGCAAAATATATAGTAAAAACGTCTTGCAATTTATTCATATAATTAACATGTTAAAGATATTAATTAAACAGAACAATAGGTGTAAATAATAAACAATGAGAAGTTGCAATTATTATAAACAATAATTATAGACATAACAATGATGATTATTTAACATTTTTTTTTTCGACTTTTATGGCAATTATAACAATAACTATTATGCCAGTGTCGAGTAAAATAATAACAAATATCTTGAAATGTATTATAAATTCAGCTTTTTACGATACGTCTTGATAAAATGGTGGCTCAACTGAACGTAATGATGTAACTTGGCGGGAAAAAACGTTTCCTTTTGCACAAGAATATAATACGCTTATTTTTCTAATGATCAGCAATAAAACTGTGCAAAGGTTGATTTGATATTCTACTTTCTCAAGATCTATTTTTATAAAACAGCCTATTCTTATCACAATAGCCGGCAACGCATTTGGAATGCCTAGGGCGTTGCAGAGGTCTACGGTTGGCGTTGATTGCTTTTTATGGCATTCGAAGGCAAACGAGCAGGCGTGTCACCTGATGGAAAGCAACCAACGCCGCCCATAGACATCCGCAACGCCATAGGCAGCGCGGAAGCGTTGCCGACCTTAAAGGAAAGAAATGAAATTATGAGAGTGGGAGTGTGAATAGGAGGGAAAAGGGGAATGGGTATAGGAGAGGGAATGGGAGTGGGAATCGGAGGGGGAGTGGGAAGTGGAAGTGGAAGTGAGACCGCTCACCGTACGAAGCGCGGTAGCTAAGCTATCATTCAGACGCCGGTTTTCTATGGGAGTGTGGCGTTGATTGCTTTCCATCAGGTGATATGCTTGCTCGTTTGCCTCCCCATCTCATAAAATTTTACATATCATTGAAAATAAATCAAAAACTTTTCATTCATTCTTATGAATCTATGGGTGGATGCAGTTTGGCGATCGGACTAGGTGGCGCGCCCTGGGGGAGGCCTATGTCGAGGATTGATTGCCGCAAGCTGATGATGGTCTGCTGGGTATATTATCATCGAATTGACTATTCGTTTATCTTTATTGCATCTTAACTGCATTACTGATTTTATATATAGAGTGTCCGGAATATTATGTCTTCAACCTTAACTAGTTATTTCAAACAAGGATTATTCGACCGTATTTATATTATAGGTTACTAGCCTTTGACCGCGCCTTCGCTCGCGTAGAATTTGGTCTGCCACATTAAGTTTCGTGACAGATCATTTTAAATAAATATATACTTATTTTTTGCTTAATTTATGATTCACAATTTTGGTCATAGTGGCTTCCACATAAAAGTGTCGCGGACTTTTATTTGGAACTATTCAAGACAAACAATCCTACGGTACATCATCTTTGTGTAACTCCAATGGTCTAGGCAGCGTACGCCAAGATAGCTCAGAGGCCAGATATTTTTCCGACTTAATTGACATGTATCGTTATATTACGACCAAAAAATTACATAAAATCGTTACAAATTGTAGCTTATATGTTATTCTGATGTATAACCTATATTACTGTAAAGTTTCATCCAAATCCGTCTAGTAGTTTTTTCGTGAAAGAGTAAAAAACATGCACACTCACAAACTTTCGCATTTATAATATTAGCAGGATTAGTAGGATAGGATAGGATTAGTAGGATAGGATAGGATTAGTAGGATAGGTCGCATATTCCTTGTTTGAAGATAGTAGTTAAGGTTGAAAACCTAATTCTGCCATCGGACACATATATTGCATTGAATCTCTTGAATGTTTCTCTGACCAACGTATTAGGAAGGCTGTCGTGTTTTCGCATACACACACGTATGCGGCAAATTGCAAATGACGTTGAAATTAAACGCATCATTGCATTAAATTACATTAACAAGAATTTCATACCTTGGACGTGAACATTTGTAGTAAAAAGCAGTCAAGTCCGACCCAGGTTGTGTGGGGTTCCGTTCTATTTTATTTACATGCAGTGATGTTGTTCATCCAAATAAACTTAACGACCTCTATTTGATTTTTAATTGAGTTTTTATTACTCAATACAGCCATAAAAGTCCATTGTAAGACATTCGTCTCTCTCAAGATTGAGCGGTATTTCTGTATATTTCGCTCTCTCTCTCTCTTTATATATATATATATATATATATATATATATATATATATATATATATATATATATATATATATATATATATATATATATATATATATATACATACATATTATAATTCGCGAATGTCTATGGGCGGCGTTGATTGCTTTCTGTCAGTCGATACGCGTCCTGGTTTTCCTTCCTATCCCATAAAAAAAAGCTTATTCATCTAAATAATCGTTTTCCGCGACGTAATGTCACATTTTCTACATAGTTTGCTGATTGGAGTATCGCTTCAAACTTGGTGATGCCTTCCCATGGATTGCATATAAGGTGACCAAGGTGGCAAATACTACTAAGGGAACATTAGCATTTACCAAATTAATAAAAATGTGCATTAGAGTCGGAGTTGAAGCCGTTTTTCTTCCAAGTGTGCAGAGCCCCTAAATATAATTAACTATTGTATATAACGGTTATAATTAAAAACGCCAAATGCAGTTACAAATAAGTTTCTAATTTAATAATAGAACTGATACACGCGATAATTGTTTACGCATGTACACAGTTGCGTGCAGTACATTGGATAATGCAACCGAAATCTTAAGGTGGTTGTACACTAGTTGCAAAAATGTGCCGATTACAGAATATAAACATACTACTCTATTTGGGAACACTGTGGGGAAATACGTTACAATATTGGAAAAAAATATAGTTCCGTAACACTGAATAGATACTGTACCTGTGTAAAACAAACAATTAAAGTAAAAATTTATAAGTTTATATATGTATGGTTTTATATAGTATGTATTATTAATTTGTTATGTATATTATTATTATATTTTGTTGTTGTACACTTATTTCTATCCTCACAGCTTTTCTTATCTCTCTTTCACTCCTGGGTTTGCTGGAAGAAAACTCAATTTTGAGTTAAGCTCGCCCTTGTACACCTTCTTTCCTTTTAATTCTTGTATTTCCTGTTTTGTGTACAGTAAAGTATTAATAAATAAAAAGAGTAAATAAAGCAGATACTAGATTAACTTCGATAAGTTATTATTATGTTGATTGTTAACATAATATTTATTATAACAGTATTTATTATATATAGAAAAATAGAACTCATGGCCTCATATCGTAAACGCAATCCTTGCCAGCTGAGCTGTTGCTATTACATATAAAGTTACAAAGAAGTATCATCTCCCCCGTTGAGATAAATGGCGATCTAGTAAAGTGCGTTTTTCCTGAAACTTATTCCCACGCATCACTACCGTGTGGAACCAGCTAGCACCTCCAGCGCACCTCGAACTGAAACAACATTGGAACCTTCAACAAACAAGCCTACACTTTTCTTAAAGGCTTACAACGCTTTTGCAATTCCTATGGTACTTTGGAATTCTCTGTGCGGCGTTATTTGCTATCCATCCGAGAACATGCATGCTCGCTTGCCTCTTATTCCATTAAAAAAAAACATGATCGTTCGTTAGTTTAGAGATCTATCTTAGTTTGATAGCGTTGAATTTAAACCGATAAAGATATTGTTCATTGGGATTTCATCGCGCGCGGTGGCTAACTAAATTGAAGGCGCTCCAAAACTGACATTTACGTCAATCTGCGAGCACGCCCCCGCCCCCCGGCCCCCGCTCGCCAGACACGATTCAATTTTCGCACCGACCGCTATCTGACCGGAAATTGTTGAAAGCCCTTGGTCTCGGCCCCATGAGCGTTGCATGCATTACGCCACCACCGTTCAGCCCCGTGCATTATTGTATTACCATGCATTCGAATCGAAAGCGCTTTGATTTATCTTACATGTGCCGGGTTAAGCTATAAAAAAGAAAAACGCCTAAAATCGCACTACGTTTCAATGGAATACATAGTCAAATTAGCATGTCAATCCAAGTAACCTGTCCAACAATGGGAAGTGACCATCACTGACATCACCATTGACATCCGCAAAAGTAAAGGCGCTGAAGATGTGTCACCTAACTTAGAGGATGGATGTGAATAATGGGTGGAGAAGGAAGAAGTAATGGGTACAAAGTGAACCGAAAGGAGTTGTTCCTTCAGATTCCTGTATCCACTGTATGAAATGCGATAACATATTGAAATGCTATATCACTTAACGCCCATTTACCCGCGTATTGCGCTGTTCTTCGTTCTTCTTTCATAGCAGTTGGATAACTATTGTAAAGTAAAATAATAACAAGTATCTTGAAATTCAGCATGTGACAACAATTATGTACGTCTTGATAAAATGGTGGCCGTTGTATCGAAACTTGCATGGACTTTGGCAGTCAATTAAAAAAAAATTCACGGTACATACATTTAGTAATTTTTCGGAGCACTCCCATGCTCCGAGGAATTGTTTGGAATAATTCCTGCCGCCGAATTCTAAACCGCACAACTCGCCTCAAAGAAAGGTTTCATCCCCACTAATTAAATGAGTGGTATTCCACTACGGTGCGCTTCTCTCGAAATTTCTTTACACACACTATCACTCTGTAGAACCAGCTACCTTCGGCGGTCTTTCCGAACCGATACAACATTGGCACCTTCAAAAAACAAGCATACACATAACTAAAAGGCCGGCAACGCTTCCGTGACTTTGCATTGTCACGGTTGTCTATGGGTGGGTGACGTTGATTGCTTTCCATCAACGTCCACACGCTTGCTCGTTTGCCCTCTTATCTCATAAGAAAATTATTTCGTTTCACTCTACACCTCAATCGAACTATATTGTATCAGAAATAAACAATATAAGTGATTATAACATGAGATTATAAAAATGAAATAAAAACTCAACGTCACCGACGTAACTTGGCGGGAAAAGTTTATTACGCTCTGTTTGAATAAGAATTAAGTAGTGGAAAAGCAAGTGTTTCACATTACAGTAAATAAACAATGTGGAACAAAGAAAGTTTATGCGTTTATCAGTAAAATGCAACCGCATAATACAAAGCAATTTCAATCCAATATCGTGTACAAACATTGATTCGAGGCAACAAACGAATACTGAGAATTAAGGAGTTTTCTAAATAACATTGTACGGCCGTTAGTTGAGGACAATCAGAAGAATTTTGTTGATATTGCCCCATTTATTACTGTGTTGTCAGCCATTGTCTTCGATTTCCAATAACAACTGCAACCCGGTAATCTGATATTATAGTATAATTATAATTTTTATCATCATCCACACTACGTTTACCGAGACACGGTCTCCACTCCAGCACTCGTCTGTTCTAACGATTATCGGATCACCGACCAGCTCATTGCCACTTTAGTTTGCTAATTCGAAAAGCTATGTCGGTGACTTGAGTTCTCTGGCGGATTTGTTCATTCCGTTTAATATCTACCAGAGAAACTCCGAGCATAGCTCTCTCCTTCGCTCTCTGAGTAACTCTGAGTGACTTGTGAAGCAGACAGACTGTATATATTTTCTATATACCAAGGTTATTTAAGTTTTCCTTTTTTTTGTAATACACGAAGGCAAGCGAGCGATGCGGGCTATTGCTGGGGAATAAGGGTTTACTAGAAGGGAAAGAAGGTAGTAAAGAAAAAGGAAGGAGGAGCTGAAGGAAAGGGACAGGATTTGGATTCCCGTACAGAGAATATAAGCTGTGTGTGCTTTTGAATTTCTGCGAGCTATGTTCTCTTAATTAATGTACTCTTAATTAACATTTTTACATTCTTTGTTTGATGTACTTCTTATGCCAAGATATTTGAAATTAAGTCAAAAAGCCTTGGTTAAAAAAAATAGTCAAAATAGATTCTTATACTATTACGTGGGGGAAAAAGTCTTATCGCATATATTAGTATGTATAAACTTGCAATATAATTTTTTTTGCTGTACTTTATGGAACTCACTTGTTTTGGTGTTATTAAAAAGGTAACTTTTTGCAAAAAGAAACAAATTAGTAAAATGTTGTTTCTAGCTATTTTCTTTCTGTCAATATGAGTGAATCTAATGAAGAAATTCGATACATACAAAAATGGAAAAAATGCGACGCGAGCCGTGAAAAAACATTGCGACGTTTATGTACCTTACATGCATATATGCAGTGTCAGTTAGCGTAGCGCAAAGTTGGTTAAAGCGTTTCCAATCCGGAAATTTTGATCTCAAAGATGCACCTCGCTCTGGTCGGCTTTTTACGGACAAAATGGACGCCATTTTTGAAAAAGTGGAGCAAGAGCGGCATATCAGTAGGTATGATGTAGCTGAAAACTGGAAACTGACCTCAGAACAATTTTGATTCGTTTGAAGAAAGCTGGGTATACAAAAAGCTCGATATTTGAGTGCCACACGTTCTCACTAAAAGAACCTTACTAATTTACGATTCTTTATTGAAACGTTATGAAACCGAACCGTTTTTAAAGTGAATAATAACCGGTGATAAAAGTACGACAAGAACGTGCAAAAAACATCGTGGTCAAAGGTCGACCAGGCTCCACAGACTGGTGCAAAACTAGGTTTAACTTGCAATAAGGCGATGCTGTGTGTATGGTGGGATTGTAAGGGCGCTATTCATTATAAGATTTACCGCTGGGTAGAACCATCGGTTTGGATCTCTAGATGAGATTAAAGCAAGAAATTCAGAGAAACAGGCCGGAACTGCTCAATAGGAAGGGTGTTGTCTTTCATCACGATGACATAAAAAATACATAAAATTATAATTGTATGCGATCTCTATGTCAAAAATAAGTAATAACAATGATATTTGAGGGAAAGTGAACACGTTTATGAGGAGAAGGAGTAATTTTGTGGAAGGAAAGAAATTTCAAGTTTTTTTTATGGAATAGGAAGGCATACGAGGAGGCGTGTCACCTGATGGAAAGCTATCAACGCCGCTCATTAGATATCCGCAGTGCCATAGGCATCGTAGAACCGGTGCCGGCTTTTAAGTAATATTTAGGCCTGTGTTTTGAAGGTTCCAATGTCGTAACGGTTCGGGAACACTGCTAGAGATAGTTGGTTTCACTGGATAATTGTGCGTGAAGTTTCTGGAAAATTACACCGTACTGGATCGCCGTTCATCCAGATGGTGGGGATGGAATTTTTCTTCGTGGCGAGTTGTGTGGTAGAGAAATGCAGCATTCGGAAATATTCCGAAGTTTATTTTTTGAGAGAGAAAAGTTGTACACAAACCAGTACAAAAAATTAAATCGAAATCAATTACATAACGCGTTACAGTTTATCGAAGAGTTCGATTTCTTGAATTGTGCCGAACGAAACAAATGCCCGGGATATAATTGGTGTTCTCTCAGAATTAATACCGACAGGCGTTCAACGCCCAATTCTGTACAGCTAGGCTTTTACTGTGCCGATGTATCGACTGTTTTTGGCATCGCTGCGCCCCTGTTTATTAAATTCAAGTGGTCTTGTCAATACTATCGTTGAAATAAGATTAGCATGTAGAGTTAATAACGACAACCTGTCTGTTGCAATTTAGGATTCCAGGGGAATTTTTTATAAACAGTCGAAGTATGCGGTGACTTAATATAGGATAATTATAAAGGATGTCCTGTGATATAATTACGTTTTCAAACATGAATAATAAAAAAACACTACGAAGGATATAAATAAAATTCAATAACTTTTACGAAGAATAGAACTGCGGGTTTTATTTATTTTTAATTATTTTGTCTAAATATTGACCGCCACGTCGGGCAAACTCTTAGAATCTAGCCACAGTATTCTGTGCCACTCGTTGAAGTAATAACGTCGGGATGCCGTTAACCTCGCATACTTAAACTCGATGGTTTTCTTTTAATGCTGAGATGATCATCCGATTTCATTCATAGACCTTACTTTAGAGATACCCCCACAGATACATCAGGGTGATCAGGGAATCTTGTCGAAACGGCTTATTACTTTGTTAGGAAAGAAATCACGAGAAGCTCAATGGTCTCTAGCAGTGTAAGTGTAAGGCGTAGCGCCATATTGTTGAAACCATGTGCGTGAAGTAAAGGCAGGATGTTCTCTCAATATTGGCAGTAAATAATCAGTAAGCATGCTTTATTCGACCTATAATTTAATTCTCTATCCGCGCACTCTAACACTCCCCCCCCCTCACGACGGCCTCCATCGGCGCGAGGGAGGAGTCCCGGGATCTCTTAAAGAACTGCTTCTGCTGGGGCTCCTCCGGCGCCTGGGTCACTAAGCCTGTCTCGGGGATTACGTGAATTCGCTACTCCCGACACCCTCGCAGGGCTTAACCTGTGATTCCTGCCATACAGAACCACCGTCCTCCCCAAGGCCGCTTGATGAGCACTGAGGGCAAACTCTAACACCAACTTGACATAAAATTAACTCGACGTAAAATAAATTATGCCAGGTTGAGACGATGTCGAGAAATTTATCGATAAAAATCTCTCGTTTGTCAAATACAGTGTAGAACTGAGAGCGTCTACAGTTAGCTTGAATAGCATTAATATAAACTAGAATCGAACGTTGTGCGCTATCGATTAGGAGCTGGCGTTTACAACAATTAATGACCTGCATGTGCCTAGTCCGACAAAGCTATGGCAAAACAAATAGACGACTGCCGCGCCTCCCCGTTATACAGCGTGCTCCCATATTCACCATTACCGAATTAGACAATGACAAACGTTTTCGAATTGGGAGAGAAATATTTTAATGTGTGCCCTATATTTAAATAACACTTTTTATATATATTAAATTTGTCCATTATTTTACTATTTAAGGAAGGATGGCGTTGGATCAAAACAATTCGAAGTAAATATACATTAATATAAAATAATTTGACGCTCAATTAGTTAAGTGTCTGCGTCACTCGCCCACGGAGGTAATGATCGCGTGCAAATTTTCGCTTTTTTTGCGTCAATATATAATGGCAAGAAAATCGTGAGTCAAATCGACTCGCTCCGGCAATCTAGTGTTAAATCCTTACTGGGATATATAGATATTTTTGACGGTTACGCGTATAAATTGGGACATGCTGTATATGAGAGCGATGTGGGGTGCAAGTGGCACGTCTATGTGTGTGTGCATCGAGTTAAAGTGTGCGTGAGTTTAGGTAGGGGTGCTGTGCTTAGACAATTTTAGTATCGCATATTGCGAAACTATATATGAGCGATATATCGAATGCATGGCCCCGTCATTATCGTGGTTTGTTTATGGAGTTTCGGGGAACCGCGCGCAAACAAATATTGCTTTTAAATGTACTGTCTTAAAATTTAATTTCGCTTTTTTACGTCAACAATCTAGATAACGTTTAACGATATACATGTATAATATATTTTTTAAATGTTATTTTTTTTTGGGTAAACGTTTTATTATCCTAGTGTGTGTTTATATAGGGGTAAATAATTTATTGGACGACCGATTGGCTCAGTGGCGCGGCCCTCCGCCCACGGAGTCAATGGTCGCGGGTTCGATTCCCGCATCGGAATAAATATTTATATGGATTTTTAAATGTTTATTCCGAGTCTGGTAACCCCCCCCCAATCCCCATTTCCTTTCCTGCCCCTTCCTTTCTTCTCTATCCTTTCCCTTCCTCTCCGCCAATCCATGGTCTGCCGTGCCAATGGATGCGTGGCTAGGGGCGAGCCTAGTCGTAAGCGTACCGATCGTCCCGGGGTCGGGCTCCCCCGGGGACTATGGTGCTTTACCTCAGCATGCAGGGCTCTACTGGGGCTGACCTCCATCCTCCCTTGCGGCTCGTGGGATTCACTAAAGACGAATTTAATATACCTAATTTGTCGAAAATGACGGCGACGTGGTTCGCCACCCGTCACGTCCTGATTCTCACGAGGGCGAAAAGCGACCAATGACGAGCCGTTTCGCTGCGATGAATGGCAGCGGATGGAGCTCTGTGGTCTCTGCCAACCCCTGCGGGGATAGGCGTGAATATATATAAAAAAAAAAAAAAAATAATTTATAAATTATTTTTTATGGCATATGAAAGCATACGAACAAGCGTGTCGCCTAGAACACCATAAATCTTGTAAACGTGTATCTTGTAAAAGTCGGCCTTTGAGCAATATAGGTTATTTTTAAGGTTCCAATGTAGTCGGAAAAATCGCTGAATGTAACTATACGGAGCGGTAACATAGGGAAAAGTTAGGGGAAAAATTCATCGCATTAAGTTGCCACTCATCCAGATGTTTGGGATGAAACTTTTCATTGTGACAACTTGATCGGTAGTGGAATTTCATGACCTCTCAATGACTACTAGTATCTTTCTCACCCTATTCTTGTTTTAGTTTCTTTAGTAGGCTGGTTCTTATGTCCAATGACCTATCTGAAATATTCATACTCAAGCAGTTGATGTTTATTCTATGATTTTTGATACAGCTCCGGAAGTCATACATAATATGGGTTATTTTTTTTTTTACAAATTTTGGACGTGTCAAAATTTATGAAGTCTCGACTGTTATTTAATGTAAATTTGAAGACATAATGACACGTCATTATATTTTGTTCTATCACATGATGGAAGGGTCGGTAGAGGAAGACCACGAAAAACATACCTTGACCAAATTGCTGAATTTTTTAAGAAAGGCCAGGTTAAGTGTACCGGCGGGCTTGCGTGACGAGAATGCAAGCAAGGGAAATATGCCGAGATCGTAGCAGATGGAGATCTGTGGCCTCTGCTTATCCCTACGGGAGACAGGCGTGACGATATGTATGTATGTTCTATCACAGCTTTGACCTTTGAAATAATACGAAGACCAATGTAATTATAATAGCAATTTATTAAGCTGCAGAAAAGCAATCATTGGCGGCCGCCCATGTGACAATCACACGGACGGCGGTGGTAGGCAGAGCTACGTTAGAGACAATTTCTACTTGTATCAAAAGCGTTCGCAATTGGAAATAGATTGGTGCGGTCGGGCCGGCCGCTTCCTCTGACACCGATATTATATGTCTACGCGTCTGTCCGTGCGAGCAATTGACCGCACGGCATTATCCCGTTCAACGCGGCCGACATTAACCAAGTCTATATACGTACATACATACATATATATGTGTCTCTGATCATTCCCGCGTGTAGTACGCGATAATAAACAATTAATTAAGCCCATATACGCCAACAAGTCAATCGACGAATTAGCTAAGTGGCGTGGCTTCCCGCCCACGGAGTCAATAATGGTCGCGGGTTCGATCCTTACATCGGAATAAATATATGTATGGCATATAGTTATTTATTCTGGGTTCTGGTAGTTGGCTGATTGATTATTTACTGTGAGCTGCAGATAATGCATTGTTCTATGAAAAAAACACACACACATATATATCGTATCCGTGATCGTATCGTATACGTGATCGTCTCTTGAAAGGCCCTATGTCGTATCTACATATGAACACTGCCTACTCCAACGCCTGTTAATATATAAATTTCTTTTGTAACTCGGTCTTTCATCCATCGTCTTCATGTGCCCACATCATCTAAGCATCTCTTTTTCAACTTTTGCCACAATTCACACACACACACACACACACACACACACACAACTTTTACTCCACATCGCTCTCCTCTCTTATAACTTCATTCCTTTTTTAATCAATCAGTTACATCGTACATCCTAACGCTCTCGTTTCCATCGCATTCATGTCTCCCTTCATGACTCTTCATCATAATTTCTTCTTACATATAGATACATGCAGATACATTCTTTCACAGTTACAGATAATTAATTGCTCTATGAAAAACCTGCACAATATCTTCTCGTCCTGTTCACTTCCACTGTATTAAATCCCTTAACTGCACGAGGGTACGTGTTAATTTAAATATTTTATCTGAACACGATTCTTGCCTTTATTGCACACCCACACATGATAAAGAGTATAACTGTCTTTCGCGTCCAAATAATCAATTAGCCGATTGAAATGACCGCTAGTAAATTAAGCCGTACACGCCCTTAATTTGCGAAAGTAAAATAATTAATAGCTTATTTGTTGATATAGCCTGCTTTTGTTATTGGGTTAATTATGGCTCGAATTATTGGTGGTTGTTTCTATCGTTGGAAGTTATATAATATATAAATCTGTAAAGATTTTTATAACGGCAGTGATAGATAATGAACTAGCTTGTCGCCTGAAGGAATGCAATCAACGCCGCCGTAGACATTCGCACCATCGGGGGTATAAATATCTATATATATAAAAATCAATTGCTGTTCGTTAGTCTCGCTAAAACCCGACAACGGCTGGACCGATTTGGCTAATTTTGGTTTTGAATTATTTTTGTTCAGGAAAGGTTTAAAAGGTGTGTAAATATGATAAAAATATTAGGAATATAGTAAACAACAACCATTTCGTTTTCCCTTAGAAAATATTCCTACCTGTCAAATATTTAATGTTCGTCCCGTAGTTCAGAAATCAATTAAATTAAAATAAAATTCGAAAGTGAAGTTTTTATTTCTATTTTTTCATTTTTTATTGATTACGATTTCTTTTTGTTCCTGTTAAGTTTTGACCACATTTTTAATCACAAGTTCAAACATTCTGCAATTATCGTTTAGCTTTTTTATTTATTGATTCTGAGACGGTACGAAGTTTGCCGGGTCAGCTAGTATACAATAAAAAACATATTTTATCTATTAATTTGTGTTGTTGTATGATTTTTATGAAAAAGGACGTGGTAAAAGTAAGATGACCATATCTCTTTGATTCCGAAGCAAAAAAAGTGTATGTGTTTGCTAAAGGCCGGCAACCCATCAGCCTCGCCTCCGGTGTTACCACCAGGTGACCAGCATGCTCGTTTGCCTGCTTTGCTATAAATAAGCAGTGGTTTGATATTGACGTCAAAAAGAATTTCTTGTGAAAATATTTTAAAAGAATAAAGACTAAGCAAGCGATTCACTTGATGTTAATTTGCAATAGTAAGAATACTGCAGACACATTGTTTACGTTATTATATGGGACTCATAGGAAGGAAGGAAGTATTTTAATGGGAGAAGTAGAGTAATTAAATGGGAAGGATGTAATAGGAGGGGAAGAAAGAGATTTAGGGAGGGGAAAGTAGTTGGACTTCTGGATCCTCACCCCTAACAGTACGAAATGCAGTAACAAAGAAAGAAAAATGCTAATATTCCATACAGTACGAAATGCTTTAACAAAGAAAAATGTTATTATGTAACGTCAAGATTATGTGAGGTTCTGCTTCTTTCATACAATCTAGTAGGTTCTTTCATGAGTGGCTAGGATTTTTTTTAAGTTAGGACTTTTCAGTAAAATTTTAATATGAAATTACAGCTTAATGCTGTCTACATTTATTTTAACTTTAAAACGACGATTGGATGACCTTAGGTCAATGGCGTGGCTACCTCCTACGGATGCAATGATCGCTGGTTAGATCTTCGTATAATAATACATATGTGTTTATGGCCTATTAATTCCTGAGTCTGGTTACTCCGCAGATTCACATTAGTCAATATAGTGGGTTAGTGTCCGTACCTCAAGAAATGAGGAGGCCCGTGCCAAGGAGTGACACATATATACGTAGTGGAAAAATAATAATTTCAAAAGGAATTCCGTAAATCACGATAAACTTGTAATGGACCGAACATATTCGTGCATGGGTGCGTATGACAGTAGTTGTGATCTAAACGTCTAGCCTTTTCTCTGTCACCTGCAGGGGGAGCATGATCGACGTGTCATTTCCGGATAGTGTACGATCGGCTTGATGGTTGACGGTGGTACCGGCAAGTATGTCGGGATATGTATTCAAAATATAAAAACGCTGCGTCCCTATTCTATAGTAGACGAGAATCCGATTGTTCTTATTGTTTTCTAGGTGTCAGTGATAGTTGCTGACGCCGGTTTAGTTGTCAACGAACTTTCTGAGGTGAACCCTCCTAGAAGGATTCAAGCTGAGGTCTGTCACATTAGGAGACAGTGGCAGGTGGCCAAGCCCTGAAACTCTAGTCCTTGGAGATCTCCGACTGTTTACAAGATCCCTCGATCAAATGCTAAACAAAGTTTTCAAAATATGCTCAGTACCTACCTAAAACGTAGTTTGGAGTTAAAGTTCACGTAGAATCAAATAAGTACAGCCTGTGTTGTTTACAATTTTTAATTAAAGTTACTTCTACAGCTAATCCTTCTTATGTCTATTAAGTTTTCGTTTAGTTCTAGATTTCATTTAATATATTCCACTTCATTTTTTTTACTCCCCTCGTTTTCTTGGTAAAGATTATAATTATAGGTGGTAATAAAGTATGTAAGTAATTTATTTTTATAAATAAATTACTTATCTATTTAAAAAATCAACTTGATTAATCGCGGTTTTCGGTTTTGCGATATTATTTATTAGTATATCTTTCCGGGGTCAAAACAATTATTACCAAAGAAATGCCGTGCTACGTGCAGTGGTCATAAAGTGATCAAATGCAAAGTTCGCATACCTCACTTGACGAATCTCAAATTGCTGCCAAGTGATGGGATTCTTAACAAGATCCCGGGCCGATCGGCTGTGGGAAATTTCGAAAATGCCACCACAGATCGTACGAGAATCGGACTACGCGATTAAATATTTAGCGGGGCAGTGAATTCGTTCTAACCGAAGTTCATGCCTCTCTAGATTCAAGCCCTGCTGTTGCGCATTCCTTCATAAATGTTTGAAACCTCTTATCGACTTGTGTAGTTTCGTAATTACAAAACTAATGATAGGTAAAATAAGGTCCATGGGAAAGTTACGATCGCTCCCTGTTATTTTTATATTTCTTGATGAACATATTATATATTTATTTGAATTGAACTAATCATTGTATAATATTAGAGATAATTATTTTTAAAAGCTGTCAAGCAATGTATAAATAGATGGATTCAACATGAAAATCTCACATAATGTCGGGCTAAGTCATAGTATTTTTTACTACTCTTGATCTGGCCTCTCTTAAGAACATCGGCAATTTGGTCAAAGTATACCTCTTTAATTTTCCCCTACCGACTCTTCTTTCCCACCACGTCCGCTATGTAAATTTTTTTTACCATTCGTCTTTCATCCATCCTCTCTATGTATAAGATATGTATATAATGTATTGTTAGAAAAAAAAGAACATATTATAATAATTGCACGGTGCCGTGTTATCATTAAAAAGTAAAGAATAATTTAATTTAATGAGAGTTCGCGGCCCGCTCCAGGCCGCTTGTAACAATGGCAGCGCGTATCACACTTTGTATGAACGACTGCTTATAAACAACCCCCTGTTTCGCACAATAAGCGGCGATTGTTTTTTTTTGCTCCCTTTTGTTATTAATGATGTTAATTCAAAAAAATCTCTCTTTTCAGGTAAGTTGGACGGAATAAAATGGGCCTTGTTTAGAAATTCAGCATTGAAACAAAGGTGAGTGGTGTATGTCCGAATGTGTATCAGCCAGGGTGGCCCTATTCGCGACATTTCGTCCGGACATATATTACATGATTATATACATTATTAAGTTTTATCGATCGTATTTTTACCATCACTATTAGGTTAGGGTGTTAAATGTATACGAAGAGAAATTATAACAGATAGAAAAAAATATATAATCAAATGGAAACCTCATACCAAGCTCCATTTGTCTAGACATTTGTCATTAGTCGGGGATAATTACTTTATTTTTGATGACTGCAATCAAGATGGGTAATAAATATGAATCATCAACATACTGTACGGCATTGATATGAGCGTATAACGTATTTGAGAAACAAATTATTTTATGAAAGATACCAAGACTTTTCCGCGAGTTTATCTACATTATAAGTTATCTGAATTTACACGAAAGTATCTCAGAATTGTCTGACTTTTCTCATAGGTCTGTCTCTATTTTTTAGTGAAAGCATTGTCAAATTTTGTTCAATCGTTTCCAAGATTAGCTTAAATATCAGTTAAGGTCAACAAATATAAAAAGGGTCCTCTGTCAGTCAAACTTACATTTTCATAAAGTATAGATCAAGATTATATTATTAATTTATGTATATTTGTAGTAATTATATAGTAACAGTATATTTTGTAGTATAAGACCCGGTAGGATGATGATAGATTAAGATTTGGTTGTTATTTTGGAAGATATTGAAAATAGATTTAATTATTATTATTTTTTAATATTCTATAAATACGTTAGGGTAGTAGGTGGCTTGCAGTATCATCTTTACTGGGAGCGGTGAGACCCGGAGCTTGAAGTTCTGCCTCTTCTGTGGCATTTCTTTCTCTTATTTTTCGTAAAAATGGATAAGGAGCCATTATTCAACTTAATATAATTAAAAGTAAATTATCATCGGATAACCTACTTATACGCTCCTTTAATTTACAAAAATAGATATTAGTTTTCACTTTTTGCGAAAGCGTATCGAACCCAGTAGCGACGTATTTGTTGTAGCAAAACTTATCCAGTGCACAGAGGAAACAATTTATCGTCGAGTTGATTGTTTGACTGGTCGTTGCGCCCTACCTGGAATTATTGGAACTGTCACTTTGCCATATCATGTGGCAAATTAAACAATACACCCGTCTCGACTACCTATTACGGCTACGTACCGAGGAATCGATTTGTTTTTATTAAAATTTAAATAGATTATTACCCGGAATTAGAACAATAAAATTGCTTTACTGAAAGTGCTTAACGTTTTTATATCCCGCGTGTCATGTCCTGTAACTTCATATGTGAACCATAACGCTGAAATGGTAAAACGATCGATCGGTCTATCGAACGCTTTATATGTTCGAGTTAGTTGCTTGTAAGAATTTGGTACATCCGTGTCTAAGACTACTTCTTCTACGAGTGTCTCTTTGATTGGTGAAGGTTTGTAAATCATTTATACATTATGTGTTGCGGTCATTCAGCATCTGGGGGTTGTGCGGAGGGCTATCACTCCCATAGAAAACACATTGTTAAGAAATCGAATGGACATTGTTAAGAAAAAATGGATCTTGGCCTTCGAACAGATGTAGGATCGGGTATCCTAGATCTGTTCGGAGGCCAAGATCCATTTTGGGTCGCTGCGCCAACAAAGTTAGTTTTTTTTTAGTTTGTTATGTATTGCTCAACATACATAAAGGAAATAAAAATGTGAGGCAAGTAAAAGCAAATAAATATGACAATTTTTCTATTTTTAGTAAAGCCAAACTATGGCTTGAATGGACCGGATCGTCTAGAGAAGTGCCACGTCCTCACAGAATATTGATGTTAGGTGTCGATAAAACTTATAAACTACGATACGTATAATCGAGATAAATATCGATGTCAATGTTATATGAAGTCATAAAAGATTATTTTTATTTTGATTAGTTTCCAAACTCAGAAAAGAGATATATATATATATATATATATATATATATATATATGTACTCAGAAAAGAAGCCATACACATGTTTATTCTGATGCGGGAATCGAACCTGCGACTATTGACTCTGTAGGTTGGCAGCCTCGCCACTGAGCCGTATCTCACAAAGAATATTTACAACAGTAGAGTAATCATTACAAAAAAACAATTCCCAGAATGATGACCTCGGTAATTTAAAGTTTAATAATACAGAGTTTTAATTTATTAAGGGATAAGACTTGAGCAAAATGCCTCCCGCATTGATTGCTTCCCATCAGGCGATACGCTCGCTCGTTTGCCTCCTTATCATACAAAAAATAAATACGCCTAAGTTGTTGCTGTCAATTAAAATTTCAAGCCTGCTGAACTATAAAAGTGCGATTACAGCGACTTTCTTTAATTAGATATTTCATTCCATAGACATGGAATTCTCTAATTAGCCTCCCCACTCAGTGAAGGTACTTTGCAACAACTAATTAAATATATTTTCAATAGCGCCCTCCAGTATGCGGTAGTTAGAAAGTGGCCACTCAGATGAATGTTAAAAAAAGACATATTTCAGTAAAAAAATTTAATTTAAAAGTGCAATGGCGCTAGCGTTTAGTGCGTGAAGCGACACTCCAAACTGGACGAGTGTGGTGTCTACAAAGAAAACCCTGCTTTATCTACCCTCGCTTCCTCATAGCCACTTGCAACTCCTTTTTGCAGCAGAACGTAAATTATCCGAAATATGAATGCATCTGGCAAACTTATGTTTATATTTTTTTTGTGACGCATTGTTAGTCGATACTTATATATTATTAGCAAATACTATATGTGTAAATTTATTTATAAAATTCAAATGTTTAAAATTCAATCAATTAATCTATAAGCTTTTAGTTCTGAAATATTTTTAGAATTTTAAGTGTAAAAATACCTTTACATTATATATTATATATTATGTCTATCAGTTCTGTGGTAGCGAAGGTTTTACATACATACATATCGTCATGCCTGTCTCCCGGAGGGGTAGGCAGAGACCACAGATCTCCATCTGCTACGATCTCGGCATACTTCTCTTGCTACCTCCACATTCATTATTCTCCTCATGCAAGCCCGCCGGTTGAGGGTACTCTTGGCCTGGCCCCTCTTAAAAAGTTCAGCAATTTGGTCAAGGTAGATTTTTCGTTTTTTTTTTTGCGAAGGTTTTCTCTAACATTTTCCCCTTGTTTCTGCCTTTAACGATCCTCCTCCAAATCAGACCTGCTATAAGTTTTCATCCTTCCATCTTTTGTATAGTTTCATATACCTTTTTCAGGATACCAGTATGTAACAATTTTTTTGGCAATAAATGTATTGTCACCTAAAGTTTAAAGTGAAAAATATCAATAGTCAAAAAATTTAATCAGAATATAATCATATTTAAATAATACATTTTCTTAATTTGCCTCAGGCATTGAATTTAAATAGTAAAGAAACTAGATAGTTATTGTTGAACCATAAGTTATTTGTTTTCCGCAATATATATTTGTTTTCATATGAAACTTTCATTTTTTTATGAAAGTTATTTTTTTAAGAAATGACGGCGACGTGGGTTGCCACCTCATGTCCTGATTTTCACGAGGGTGAGAAGCGACTAACGGAGAGCTGTTTCGCTACGATGAATGTGAGAGGAAGGATGGCTGAAAAGTTGGTTGAGAGTGAAGGAAGCTAAAAAGGTGTGCTGGGATCGTAGCGGATGGAGATCTGTGATCTGACCCTTATGGGAAACAGGCATGATGATATGTATGTATGTATGAAACTTTCATTAGACGCGTGGGTCACATCCTTTTAATTAATCTAAACTATTATATAATCCCAGTATGATTATAGTTTGCTATAAGTATTATACTTATAATACGTTCATTAACTTTAATATTCGACCCGATTGTCTGGGTTTCTTTTCTATAAAAATATGAGAATAAGTGTTTGTTTTTTTATAGGATAGAGGCAACGAGCAAGCGTGTCACCCGACGGAAAACAATCAACGCTGCCCATAGATACCACACCATAGGCACGCAAATGCTTTGTCGACTTTTAAGATATCTGTAGGCTTGTTGTTTGATGGTTCCAATGTCGTATCGGTTCGAAAATAGCGCTGAATGCAGCCAGCAAGTGTGAGTTCAAATTCTTACAGTATATTCACCGGTTTCAGCGTACCAAGTCATCCGCTATCAAGGGCACTTCGCTAGTCAAAGGCAATAATTTGTAAAAGTAATGCCGCCAACTTCGCCCGTCCAAAGTTGTGTACTGGTCCAAAGTTGCACCGCTTACGCGCGCCGCTTTTTTTCCACACATGACACGGTGACACGTTTATTCAGGTCGCGTTTTAATTTCATTTATAGTTAGTGACACTTTAAATAGACGACTTGGGGTAGCTACCTGACTTGGTGCATCATATGTGCCCTCCAAAGTGGGGGAGAGTTGAGGAGCCTTATCTCAACTCTCACTGCGAGATTGGCCCCTAAATAGGGACAGCGCCTTCGGGGCTGCGGTAGCACACGTCAGTGTTACCCGCAGTTCTGACGAGTGGAGCATAGAGGTTTATATAAAAAAAGTACCTTTTAACTGCAGAGTTATATTCCACCGGTAAGACAGTTATCCGTTATCTGACACAACTTATATAATCCTGCTTTCTGGTGTTATTCCCATGATTTTGATTGATGTCAAAGAAAAACACTGTGTATACACATATACAGGTGTTCTCCTATATGCCCAAAATATCACACTGTATATATACAAGTGTTATATTTAAGGAGAGTGGTAATAAAAGTTTTAAACTTGTTGCCAAAACAATTACTAAAACTAGCGCTCGCATCGCGTCAGAAATCGGAGGAACTGTTTTCAGACTGAGCGCGGCCGGGATAAATATAATGAATCAAACAAAAGTGGATATCCATTTTGAGCCAATGAATTGTGTAAAAAGCTCTATTATTCAGTGTCCGCGTTGATTGTTCACTGATACTGAACTTCAAAATCAATTCCGTTGGATTTTCTTTTTCTTGACATTTTCAAAGTCGTTTATTAATATTCTATATACCTATTTGAAGACCTTATTGGTTCAGATGTGAAGATATCGCCTTAAGATACAAGTTTTGGTAATTCGTCTAAAAATTGGAAGGGCCTTGCCTAGAAGTACAACATAGGTACATGTGTACGTTTTATGAGCTGTGATTTTTTTTAAAAACCTAGGGTTTTTCTACCAACTTATGCTTTTCAACGCAAGCCTAGAAAATCGCACATGTTATTTAAATTTTCATCAAATTTATTTTAATTAAGGTTTCGAATGTCAAAAGGGCATGAAAATCAATGTTTATCCATCAATGTTTCTTGGAAGAAAATAATCTTCTATATGTCCTTAATTATTAAGGAAGACAAAAAATGTCCATGTATTCATTGTAAATGTTTCTAGAAAGGAATTCAGTTCAAATTCAAGTTCATATGACTCCACAAATACGATAATGTTGTTACAAAGCACAATGGTCAGTTTTGACAGCCAACACTGGCACGTGTACAACAAATTATAAATAATAGAGCGGAGTTATTTTTCAAATACATTTTTCATTTTATATTATAGAGAAAGGCGCGGAGTGTCGCGGAGGGGACGAGGGGGTTAAAATAAAGAGAAGCGCAATTGAATATTTAATATTTCATGAAGGGGAGGCATGGGCCGCGGCGCCCGGAGCAGTTTTAATGGGGTTACGACGACGCGTTGTAGCGTACACGTTCGCTGTCTTTTCCGCTATCTCTTATCAATGTGTTCATGTACATTAAATATATTTTAATGTATATAAGGAAAACAGTAACTTATATATTGTAATTATATATCTTCTTCTAAAAGTGCCTCTCCAACTTGCGAAGGTCGGCAGCCAATTCAGCACAGCTTTCCTCCTCAACAATTATATATAAAAATGTATTAAGTTGTATGAATTTGAATTTATATAGTTTTTAATGACTCCAACATGAAGCTAGAGCTTAGATCCTTCAAAAGCACATCTTAATCGATATTTGGAGTGACGGACCGGGAGTCGCCATATCGATAGCATTTAATAATTGATTTTATTATTTAAAAATTAAATTGAAAATAATAAACATACAGTTTCTAGTGGTAGGTACACGTTGCAGATGAATACTTTGTCAAGAATGGCATATTATTTGTCTGTAGCATGAATGGGCCGGCTCGCCTGGGGAAGTACAACACTCCCGCAGAAAATCGGCGTCTGAGTGGTAGCTTAGCTACAGCGCTTCGTCCGGTGAGCGGTTGAGTACCAGCTTCTTTCTTGAAACTTATGCTTTATTTTATTATTTTTAACAGAAAGTTATTTGTTTTTTTTTACCGAAATTTATATTTAATAACAACTTAGAGCATATCAAGTACACGTGACCTCAATATTTACATTACTTTCTATTCGATCTACCTAATAACATTGTATATTAAAATATTTTTTTTTGTTTATTTACAAAACATCTCGACGTGTTAGTACACAAATAAAGTGTTCTACTATGTCAGAGGAAATACATATAAAAAACAACAAGGTGTTCGCTTTCTGAAGCAAGCCTGAATTCACTCATCGGCGCAAAAATATTTGCGTAGCCTAAAGGTTTTTATTTCGTTCATTCTCATCTTTGTTCATATCATTTATGATCTTATGTCAACAATTATATAAAGAAACCTATTTATCACGTCCCTATGAGTATATATTTCATTAAATATTTCTAGTATCTTCACTCAAGGTTCTTTTTAGTAAATCCATGTTACATTATACTTAATGTTAAAATAATGATAATACTTTTATTTACCTAATGATACCTTTATTTTAGTAAGCAATAATGTATCCTACAGTTAGATCAAAAGTCAAAGCATCTGTTTCGTCACATCACATAAGATTTTAAATAAAAAATAATATTACAATTAATATTTCTTCCGCCTGGGTACTTCTTTCGCACAGTTCACCGAATTCAATTTCCGCCGCTTTGATCGCCACCATCTGGATGAGTGGACATTCAGTGCAGTGTGTTTCTCCTAAACTTCATTCCACGCGCTACCAGGTGCCTTCAGCGGTATTTCAGAACCGATATAGCATTGAAACATTCAAAAAAGCCTAATCGGATACGATTTCATAATAATAAAGGCCAGCAATGCATGCGTGGTGTCTTCGATCAGGTGACACGCTTGTACGTTTTCCTCCCTTATCCGTAAAAAAAAAATAACTTGCACTCAGGTGACACTTACTCGCCAGTTAATCTAAAGTTTCTAAAACTCTGTGATTTTTGTCGTGTTATATGTACAAAATTTAAGTTATGAAGCTGAATATTAAACATTCTTGATATTTGTTAGGGCAATGCGACGCAAGGGAATGCTGGGAAATAAATATTAAAGAGGGGGCCGTAATGCTATACGCTATGGAGGGCGCGTAAAAATTCTTCAACTGGCAAGATGATCAGCTTGTTGACACGTAAATTATATTCGTTTGTTATCATTGCAGACGCTTTTGTGAGGGAATATTTAAAATACAATAGCATTAGTTTTGAAACTTTTCCCAATCGTTGGCAAAAGGTCTTAGATACTTATGGATATATTTGAAATGTGGTAGAGCCATGCTGCAGACGAACTCTTTATAAAAATTGTATATTATTTGTATGTAGCATGGATGGACCGGCTCGCCTGCGGGAATACAACACACCAGAAAACCGACGTCTGAGTGGTAGCTTAACTACCGCGCTTCGTCTGGTGAGTGATTGAGTTCCGGAGGCTCAATTTCCTCCCCCTCCTTCTCCTCTTCCTTCTCACCCTTCCATAACGACACTCCTAAGACCGGCAACGCTTCTGCACTGCCTGTGGGGCTGCGGATGTCTATGAGTGGCGTTAGTTGCTTTCTATTAGGTGTTACGCCTGCTCGTTTGCCATCCTATCCCATAAATAAATTAATATTCTTGACTGAGCACTTTGTATGTTGTTAAGGTATTATAATAAAATATATCTTCACCGTTGGCCTATGTCTGTCTATTGCTGGACTATCTCACCCAAGGCGCCCTACCTATCCTGATCTTCGGCTACACGCAGCACCTGAGGATGTCTCGTGTCGAGACATAATGCGTCACGTTCGTAGGGAACCATATTAAAGTGTGGGAGTATTTCCTGGAGTTTGTTTCTGTTAAAAAAATGACTTGTATATTCCCTATACACTTCTTCGATAACACATAATATTATTTTTCTAATTTATGTTCGCGAAAGTAAGTTTAACTGTTCATCTTTGTAATGGATTTCAGCAAAGTACCGCCTGACTCAATTAATTACACGGGTCCAGTTTCTAACAGCCGCTCTGGTATCTGTGAAGGTTCTATGGGTATCTATCGGTCTATCTTACTAGAGGCTACGAAGGGCTATGTTCTCCGGTAGATTTATTTATCCGCATCACATCTATTAGAGAAACCCCGAACTTAGTCCTCTGCATAGTTCTCTGAAAATTCTCAGGGTTAATCCCAAGCGCGCGAACCTATTTATCGATAAAATGTATCGATATGGAGAAGCGAAGACAACACATCGTTACTCGGTATCCATGTCCGCAATGGTGAGGTTCAAATTCGCGTCTCACGTGTCCCATTCACCAGTAATAGTTTTGATACGCGATCACACAATATCCTGTCCCGTATTATATTATGTTTACTTTTTACTCGAAACAACACTATGTTCTAATTGTACCATTAACTTTCCGTGAGTAATTTAACACCGCGTCCATTTCATTCTCGTACGCTCACATTTATAACAAAGATTGACATTTATAGTGATGCGAAAATTGAATCCAAAAACCTCGGCTGTGAAAACGAAAACTTTTCTACCACCTTCTCATTTCGGTCGTCGAAAATGTATTAATGTAATACATACGATTTTTAGAAACGTTGGCGCCGGAATCTGAACCGAGTTCGGTCCCATCCCCTGAAATTCAATTCCACTGAGCCTTACATACCTTACACTAGTATATAGACAAAAATACGCATAGCTTTTGTGTTTGCATCCCATAGATATTCCACTCCAGAAATAGGGAGGGCCCGTCTCCCTATTTCTTGATAAATAGACATTAACCTACCACGCTTGTCTAAGGCCACTTGGCTGGACCACACAGACTCGGAATAAATATTTCCCTCTATATAAGGAATATATCATTAAATTTATTATTTTATCTAAACTTAATAAAATATGTTACAGCTAAAAACGTCTTCCTGATTCAACTATTAAATAAATAAAATTCTTTGCATCAGTGCATGGCGGAAGTTCAGTTAGAGTTTTGGCGCCATTATCTCGTATTTGAAGAATAATACATTGACCGAGATAATAGTAAGCCCTTAAATCACCTTAGGTGTCAGCAAGGCAAACAAAAATTAATACACAAAATGAAAATGTAATTCAGATTTTCGGCCGATAATAAGACAGAACTTTGTGTGAATTCAACAATTGAATTCATTGCAGTCGGTCAAAGGCCGGGTCACGGCTGTCTCCCACTCGCCCAGCTTGACTCTGTGACCCACATCGCCACAATGAGCTTCCGCAAAACACCACGCAATTAAGCCAAACACCAGACATAAAAAATTACCGAAACAAAAGCGCCGGCTCACCCCCTAAACCCCCGCGCCCGCACTTACAATTTATCATAGCAAATAAAAATACGCCGAATTAAAAAGAAAAGGACGAAGAAAGCAGAGCGAGATGGAGCTACAGCTTCGCAGCCGAACGCCCAAAAATATAATGCTGTTTATTTTTTTTATGGCCGGCCAGGGCGAATGCTCCAGAGGGGTGCCTTCACAAAATCGATACATGGACGTGACCAATTAAAAAAGGGCACGCGTTTCCGATTAGTGTTTGATATTTGTGAGTTGTTTAGGATATTTTATGACGACTTACGGGAAGCTACTTCATTTTCGGACCCAAGGATCGCTGGTTCGATTCCAATAGCTATCGGGATGTATATACGGCCTACAGTTACACAGATGTGTATTCGAGTCTGAACGTTTATGTTTTAACGTTATTCATGATAAACATGATTTTAGTGCTGATATGTTAGTATAACGCACCTTAGGATGTGACTAGAGAATTGTGAATGTTAAAATGTGTTATAACCATATTTTTTTTTGTTTTTTTAGTTTTTGTGTGCTTTACGAAGCCTATTCATGCCTCTTGTGTGCTGATGGAAGAAAAGAAATGAATGAAGATGAATGTTAGTAAGACGAAAGTGATGGTTTTTGAAAGGCAGGACACTACGATGCAGTGTGAGGTGCTGATTGCAGAAGAAAAAGCTGAGCAAGTGAATGAGTTTGTATATTTGGGATCATTGTTTACGAGAGATGGAAAATGTGAAGGTGACATTGAAAGGCGAGTGAAAGCTGGTAACGTCGGTAGGGGAAGGCTATCTGAAGGGTCGGTAGGGGAAAACCATGAAAAACATACCTTGACCGACGGACATGCATGAGGAGAGTAATAAGTGTGGAGGAAGCAAGGAAAGAAGCCGAGATTGTAGCAGATGAAGATCTGTGGTCTCTGCTTACCCCTACGGGAGACGGCTGTGACGATTTGTATGCATGTATGTATGAAGGCAATAAGATAGGTTTGGCAGAAACTTAATACAAGGCGTGATAGACGCTCCTGGTCGTCTTCTAGTATTTGCCCCCGTAGTATGACGCTCGCCAAATAAATAATGTGGCCTCATTATGTCGGGCACTTCAAGACAAATAATGTTCTTATTGAAAATGTAATTCTATATTGACTACAACGTATACTTGGTGTAATTAAGTACTTTTTAATTAAATGTCTTCATAGTGAAGTGGCGTGGAATTATTAATAAGCTAGGAACGTCGCCATAAAACTTCGTTCACTACTTGTTATCACTAATTACTACAAATTAATTAATAAAAAATGAATCGAACGATGTTCAATTCATCTACACATAATGATTTCATAATAATATAATAAATCTTGATAATTACTTTTAATTATTTAACTTTACTTTCTTCTTCTTAGAGTGCTTCTTCGACTAGCGTAGGCTGGCAGCCAATTCACCACAACTCTCCTCTTCTTTCGCGAGTTGCAGTAACTCTGGAGTATTCGCTATCTCAATCCACGTTACGTACGCAAGACGTCCCATCATGATCAGTTGCAGTAATTTGTACCTGTCATGTTTCATGATAAACAACTTTTCTACCCAGTAGATGGTCTGCAAACAATTCACGTTTTTTTATTTATCTAGATTTTTCTTTAAAACGGAGCAGACAAACGAGCGTTCGGGTCACCTTGTGTGGTAAGTGATCAACGTCGCTCATAGGCATCCACAACGCTGGAGGCGTCTCAGATGCGTTGCCGACCTTGTGTTAACAAATAAGCTCTTTTCTTTTGTTCTTCGGATTATTTCCTGCCGTTGCATTCAACTATCGTAAATCTCGCACTAAGCAAAGGTTTTATCTACACCATCTAGAAGGGTGCCGATACAGTACGGTGCGTTTTCTGAAAAATTTTTTACCGCGCACACCAATCTGTGAAATCAGCTAACTCCAGCGGTATTTGCGAACGAATAGGACACTGAAACTTTTAATAAATAAGCCTTTACATATTTCTGTGGGCAATGCCTTTGCAATGCCTACGGTGTTCCAGATGTGTATAGGTGACGTTGGTTGTTTCCCATCAAGCGACAAGTTCGCTTGATGAAAAACAACCAACGTCTCGTCGTCAACGACTTTCTTATTCTGGCTGGCATTTCATTATTCTGGCTGGCTCACACGGGGAAATACTAAACTGTCGTAGAAAACCGACTTCTCAATTTTTGTTTCGTTCGGTGAACAGTCCAAGCCGGAGTTTCTACTCTTTTACCTTTCTCTTCCCCTTAAGGTAGGCAAGGCATTTGCTGTGCTCTTGTAAAGAATTCGCTTCTACTTCCGATAAAATAATTGACATGAATCGCTTTTCCTTGACAAAACTGTTATTAGCTCAGCTAGATTGTGTAACAAGAATTCTGGTAACATCAAAATGTTACACACATGCATTTTTCTTTTTTTTCATATAAATGGAAATAGTGCGATCATGGGGTACGTTGATCGTTTATCCCATCTTCGTCGCCATATATTATATATAATATGTTAACGAAGTATATCGCAGTAGGTACGCAGGCAATCAAAACGCTAGCTAGGTGCATACCAATTTGTTTTGCGAGCATTACCGAAACACTAATGAATCTTAAGACTGCCCACGTACAATACCTTCCTATCCCATAAAGTAGCTGTTCGGTTTTCTTCAAAGAAACAAAAAAATCATATTTTATTTTCCAAGTAAAATAAGCGGCAAATTCAAGCACGCAATTAATTCCGACGCCGTTGAAGCTCGTAAATGAAATGAGACTCTTCACTGTCCAATTGCTGTCATCTATTACATCCCAATAGTTGAGATGTGTTCCGAGCACGAGGAGGCAATGGGTGCCAGCCATGTCGACTCCGGCGGCTTCGTTACCAACACTAATTACATTTTAGGGTTCCTTCGCATATCCGACAACCACTGTTATGGAATGGAACACAACAAAAGACGCACTGTGGTTACTTTCATGATAGGAAAAACTTCAACAAAAATGACACTTAGAAGCTTGGTTTTATTGCGTTTACTTTTGACAAGTGAAATGTCACTTCAATGGCAATTATTTATAACTGTTATGCCAGTATATAATATAACTGATTTACAATATAACTGATAATTATATAAGGTTATGATTATCAGTTATATTGGAATGTTATAAAAACACAACGACACTAATGTAACTTGGCGGGAAAAGTCCAATCACTAATTTTATACACAAATATGATCAAGATATAGATAATTTAATTTTTATTTAAAATATAATCAAAAATAAGAATAAATTAAAAGGAAAATTTAAGAGAAAAACAGAACTTCGTCTCAGCTACAATAAATTATAAATTTTAACCGGCGATTATCAATCATAATCAATCTTTCAATCGCAAATCATCGAGATCAATCAGCTATCTTAATTCACTTTAATAAAGATTGAACTTAAAATAAACCTTTCTTTTTTCCAAAAAAAAAAAAACATTTTAAAATGCAATAAACTTTTCAAAATCGCACAAAACGAAGGACAGTTTTGTCATCACATCGTCCATCACGAACGCTATTTATTGACAGTAATTGAAAGTACAAAATTGACAATTTTGAATTTTTCGCTTTTCCACCTGTCGTTTTAGGTTTTTCTTTAGCGAACAAAATAAAAAAAATGATTTGTATAATGCATTATCTGCAGCTCAAATTAAATATACAAATATTTTTATAGGCCACATACATATATTTATTCCGATGCAAAGATCGAACCCACGACCATTATTGACTCTGTGGACGGGAGGCTACGCGACTAAGCTAATTCGTCGATTGACTTGTTGGCGTATATGGGCTTAATTAATTGTTTATTATCGCGTACCATACGCGAGAATGATCAGAGACATATATATTTACTCTGTATGTGTGTATGTATGTATATGTATATTATAAAAACCGTAAATATACGAAATTTTGGATATATAAGAGACCAGCGCATGTATTCACGAAAGGTCGGCAACGCATATGCGACGCTTCTGGGGTTGCGGATTTCTATGGGAGGCTGTTATCATTCACCACCAGGTGATCCATTTATTTGTGTCTCTGCTGCAAAAAAAACCTATGTAAAAAATATATACTAAAAAAATACGTCTATATGGAATTGTTGGCGTTACGAATGAAGTAATCACATTATTATAATTACATTTTATCTCATAATCATGACTTATGGTAAACTCTGCATTAGTGCAGTGGTAGGTATAATTGAATCCACAATGTTTCATGGTATTCGTGAATTATTACCCGTAGGTTATATTGAAGTAGTAATTCTTTGCGCTTAACACTAGCGGGAACCCAATAAGTGAATATTACCTGGCCACAGCATTGCAACTCCAGACTCACGGCTCAATAGTGGTCCGTGAGACGGGGGAGGGGGCTTCTAATTAAACTGAACTCTATCGAGTCCCCTTTTATGAATTGGTAATCAATTGATATCAAAGAATCCTCACCCACCTTCGCGGCAGCCGTTGAAGTCACTTAGCTTCAATTAATTATTGGTTTAAAAACGTCTGGTACCAATTAGTTAAGTCATGAGGAGTGCTCGCTACCGCCACAGAATCATTCAAACTTTCCTGGAACTCTAATTAAAGTATTACATATTCTAACTAGCTCCAGTTGTCAGCTGTGTTTGCATATCGTAGTATTGGTCGTGATCATTATAAATTATCATACATACATACATATAGTCACGTCTGTCTCTCTGTAGGGTTAAGCAGACACAGATCTCCATCCGCTATGATCCCCGCACACCATCCTTGCTTCCTTCCCACTCATCCATTCTCCCTCTATAAATTATCAGAAATAGTTTGTGATCAGATTTATAGAGCGCTTTGTCGTTCAGGGCGAAGTGAATCGCATTAAGTGGCGCGGGAAGGCACCCATGCGCCGGATTGGCCAAAACAAATCTGTGTCATTGCTAAAGTATGCCACTTTGGAAAATATCATTTGCCCCTTAATACGTAAAAATCACGATCACTGAGGTTAATAAGCAAGTGGGTACCTGAAGATAAGTAAGTAACTAGCACTATTTATTGACATCCGTAATATTAACGACATTTCTTATTCTAATTGCAAGGGACGAAGGTGAAGTTAGGCGATAGAAGGATTGTCTAATTTCATCTTTGTCCTTTGTGATTGCCTGCGGGTTTTAGCTGAAAATTAGTGAGCTGCTTTTTATTCTATATTCCATATATGTCCCAATGCTGAGCACGGGCCTATCTATTTCTGGAGCCACGGACACTAACCCGAACCGAACTGATTGACGGGGTTACTAGACTCTTAATAAATATCTGTTGGCAATACATATATTTATTCCGATGCGAGGATCGAACCCGCGACTATTTACTCCGTGGACGGGGGGCCCCGCCATTGAGCCAATTGGTCGTTAAGTATGTTGCTTGCAGCTCAACAATCACACTCAGCTCCCCACCACCACTACTGCAGCAGATTTGTTTAGGTTGTCCGGTGTCAGTTAGGTTTTCAAGAAAAAAAATAAAACTACAAAGGATATAAATAAAATTTAATAATTTTTACGGAGAAGAGAAGTGCGGCTTTTATTTTGTAAATTATTACATCTAAATGGTGATCGCCACGTTGGGCGCACTCTTCGATAGTGAAGTCGTAGCTAGATAGCTACAATATTCTGTGCCACTCGCTGATATAGTGACGTCAGGATGCCAGGATTTTTATTGCTGTGATCGTTGTCAGGTTTGTTTCATAGACTTTACATTTGAGGTACCCTCACAGAAAAAAGTACATAGGGGTGAGATCCAGGAGCCCGGATGGTCAGGAAATCTCGCCGAAACGGCTTATTAATTTGCTAAAGAAGAAATTATGAAGAAGTTTCATGGACTCTCTAGCAGTATGAGGAATAGGAACATCTTGTTAAAACCATATACATACGTGAAGTAAAGGCAGGGTGTTCTCTCAATGTTGGAAGAAAATAATCAGTAAGTGCGCGTTTACTGATTATTCGGACACCTGTGCGATTGTTTTAAGCAAGTTTTATATTAGTTACTAATGTATGTGTCTATGATTTTGATTTTATATTCAACATATATACTCGTACGTGTAGATGTACTGATGCGGGCGGTCTCGATAAAGTCTTTGATATAATAGATTAAATTTTATATTGAGCAAAAAGAAAACAGAATATCAAGCGATGTGTAAAGGCAGTGATACATCATTCGTCCGCACATTCAGCTATACGGAACGCAACTCGGACGTGCAAAAAATAAAAAACACGTGGATATTTTTCATGCGCGTCAAACCTTAAAAAAGTATTGAATCCGACGCTTGCAAAAGCTTTGGTTTAGGGGATGTTTTAGAAACTGCGATAGCGGCATTTCATGGTTTTCTCTCTCGTTGAAAAACATTTAAAATAATTACCATGTTGAATCACCCCTACTTACTATTAGTGGTCTTAATTGCCCTGTCATTGTCATCATTAGGATAACAGTGACACTATGTGATATTTTTTTTATGGGATAAAAGGGCAAACGAGCAATCGTGCCGTCTGATGGAAAACAATCAACGCCGCCCATAGACAACGTCTTGAATAAAATATTTGATTTTATTTCACCTGATAGTGGTGGATATCTCGACGCTGGCATTGAACCTGCGATATATGGCTCCGAAAGCGGCAACTTTACCACCATTTAGGTTTAATGATGCCTAAATAATATACTGTTTCATAATGCACATACCATATATAAATATGGGCTTTATGTATTTATTCCGGGATCGGATGTGCTTTCAATCCGCTTTCAGTAAGCGTGGCTAAATGTCAAATCTTTCGAAAATTGGGAGGCCCAGTACCCAATAATAGGAATATATTATTTATGGGGTGTTAAAAAAGCTCAAGGGATTTTTATACATGTGTCAGACACCCGTCGAAGGTGGGTTGTGAAGCACCGTGCGTTTTGTTTTCAAGTGCCTGCGAGTAGTAACTGACACTTGAGGAATATAATACTGGGTAGGAGGGGAAAAGTAATTCCCTCTAACAGGAACAATGCGTTATCACAACGAGAAAGCGGCGTCATATCACTTGCGAGGTGACGTCGGCCGCTGGCATAGAATAGACAAGCGGATTTGATTTTATTTCTCCCATCTTTCCTTCCAATATTAGGAGGATCATTCTTCCCCTCCCATTATTCACATCCTTGCCCTAAAATACGCAAGCAGTCCTTAGTCCACAAATGTTCATAAGCGGTCGTTGCTTTATTTTGGTTTTTTTTTTATTTATTTATTTATTAAGACTAATTACTTTATATTATACATTAAAATTTTTTAAATGTATAAAGTCCCACAAAACTGTTTGCACAGATTGACTGTGGAATCCGCGGTCTCATTATTTCACTTATGTATATTAAGCCTTAAATTAAATTAGATAGTATTAATGAAGTACTTGAATAGCATTCTTCTATATTTCCTTTTATTAGGTTCTAGTCTAATAACCGGGGTTAGTTGTTGAGAATGTATGGAAGACGTTTTTTTAAACAACGGTCTCTATAGTAAGAAGCTACCCTGGGTAGGTATAATTAGTGGTAGGTATAAGTAGGTATATTTTTTTTATTATATTATTAAAAATAATTGAAAACATGTTGCTTGCACTTCACAAAGATAACGGTTCTCCCTTATTGAGTATTATAAAAGGCGCTTTGTCAAAAAATATATTTAAAAAAATGAAAGTATTAATTCGCCATTCGCGTTTAGCCTCTCGGAGGCTTCACACGCGTCTACGAGTTCGCGTATTTTATACTTTGCGCCATTTTAGTGGGTGCACGACGGCGCCACCCCACTGGGACCCCCTATCCCACCTCCCGACACCTCGCGGGTAGCTTTACTTAGCTGATGACTTATTAAGAGCGCATTCTTCGGAGGTGTCTGTCTGTCGCGGCAAGTTTAATGACATGGTCGGTGACTAAACCAATAGTATTCGACGGGATGATACGCAGCTCATATAACTATAACTCGTGAACGTATAAAAATCATACGTACACGAGTTATATACGCGAACATATAGCTTTACTTAGCTGATGACATATTAAGAGCGCATTCTTCGGAGGTGTCTGTCTGTCTGTCGCGGCAAGTTTAATGACATGGACGGTGACTAAATCAATAGTATTCGACGGGATGATACGCGGCTCATATAACTATAACTCGTGAACGTGTAAAAATCATACGTACACGAGTTATATACGCGAACATATAGCTTTACTTAGCTGATGACTTATTAAGAGCGCATTCTTTGGAGGTGTCTGTCTGTCTGTCGCGGCAAGTTTAATGACGTGGTTAGTGTATAAACCAATACAATTCGACGCGATGTTACGCGACTAATATAATTACATGTGTACTTACGTAAAAATATAAGTAGGTACATGAGTTATATACGCGGACATACGCATAACGTTTGGCGCTTGCTTACTTTATCTTAAAATCCGCCTTGGAAACCTACCAAATCCAACAAAAAGCCTTTTAAGACTTAAATAATAAATTTGTTAACTTTCCATCCTGTCGTTTTGTATGAATTAACGTTCGGTGAGGGGAGCTCTCGAATATGTTTTTGGTTTCCGCTTTTGAACGTACATTTTCGAGAATCAAATTTTAATTTTTTTTTTATTATTACATTCAAGTTACTTGTAACTCATGCAATAACTCAATTTGCAAGAACAAGGTAGTAAAATTTATGGTTTTTTTTCGAAAGTAAATGAGCAGGCATGTCACCTGATGGAAAGCAATCAACATCGCCTATAAACATCCGCATTCCGCATCCGCAGGTATTGCAGAAGCATTGCTAGCCTTTAATAAATGTGTAGGCTTGTCTTTTAAACATTCTAATGTCGCATCGGAAACACCGCTGGAGGCAGTTCTATGGTTCGAAGTTCAAATAAATAAAAATAAAATTTAAAAGTACGTAGTTTTTAGGTCACTGTAACGAATTTGTATGAGAAAAATCCACCGGTTTTAGGTACAGTTCAGTATTATTTTTATATATAAGAAATTTAGAGTCTCGAGAAAATATAGAGTGGGATTTTCGTTAAATCAAATAGTTCCCATCATTATTTTTTTCAAAGGAAACTATAATAGCAATATATAGACATAACTAGAATTCTTATTAACCATTCAAAATAAGATTACCACGAAACTGGTGTCAGGTTAAATTCGAATCTGCGACGTAACGGTAATCCTATATATTGTAGCTTTATTACAAAGTGAAAACAAAAAGCGAGAAGCGTCATAGGACGCTTGGTAGACGTAGGACATTGACTACGGCTCGTCTCTACCGTATGCTCACGGTCACGTGTAAGTGACCCTGTATAGAGTCTAGTGGAGGGGAGCGTAGCCTGAATCGAGACGACGTCTCGGTCTACGATTTCACTCCCAAACCCCGCGATAAGTTGCTTTACATAAAAAAAATGGAAATCAAGCTAAGGTATTACGATCTGTTAGCAGGTAAGGTATAGTACAAGTCATCGCGGAGTGCGACCGATTCACAACACACTTGAAAAAAAGAAAGAAACGACTTCCACTGCAAATTAACTGGCCTCCATCCGTCCGGGCGTTACGCCATGATATTTAATCACTTTATTAAAACCAGAAAGCCGTGCGGACGGCGCACAAGACCTTCGAACAATGGGCTGCACATGATCTTTAAAAAAAGGAATCGCAGTCCAACATAAACTACTCTGATACAATTACTCAGTGTCAACTGTCTCGATCGGTCCGCTCGGGCATAAAAGGGACGCACAATAGTTAATTAAAAAACTGAATGCGTTGACTTCTAATAATGTAAAATGTTTAATCGAATTTTATTTGACCTAACCTCGAGGGCGTGCATACATTCAAGGTCCTCACTGATTTCATCTGAATTATTGTAGTAACAATATTTAATGTATATTTTTTTAAAGAAGTAATAACACATAATTTTTAAAGAAGTTGACGCGAACGGTCTAATTTAGGGATTCCCAAACTATTTTGGGCAAGAGGCTCCTTTTTCAAAACGATCTGATACTTCAGACCCCCATAGCCAAATTACTTTAAAAATCCTATCTCTAGTTTTTTTTTCTTATTGATACAATATTCTTACCAATTTAAGAACTACGGTTGGTGATGAGTTTCCACCGCTCCGATTCCGAGTTTAGTGGATCATCAGGTAGCCGTAGGTCATGGATGACTATTTTTGGAAAGAGATTATACTACCTCTTTCTAAAAGTAGTCATCTAAGAGCGGGAGGGGTAGAGGGAGGTCGGAGGGTGTTGGGCGTCCGGAACTCGGCCGCTCACCGTACGAAGCGCGGTAGGTAAGCTACCACTCAGACGCCGGTTTTCTGCGGGAGTGTGGTACTTCTCCGGGCGAGCTGGCCCATTCATGCTACTAGAGCTACGTCTGCAGCGTGGCTCTACCACTTTTAATGTACATACATGTGTATGTTTATTACTCATTTAATTAAAAAAAAATCTAAACCATATGTGTCCTTCAGCTACCGCAGTTTTTTTACTAAACTCTTTTTGTGTTCAAAGAAAAGATACGATTTGCACTAAACATTTATTTATCTCTTTAACTTTTGCCCGGCGCGACGCAGGCGAGCAATATACAAAAGCAGTAGAATCGTTCCTTTGTGAACGGCCGCTCTGAACTTCCCTTTTTACACTCAAGTCAGCACGCAATCTGTATATTAAAGGACAACATTAAGTGCATTATCGCCGACGACAGGCGACTTTTTAAGTTTAACAACGTTATTAGACACGTTTAACGCGATTATACGTCGGCCCGGGTCTAGCGGGTTACGTGTGTCGTGGGCGGAGCGATTGCGTTTTTATTACGTACGTACGTTGAAGGTAAGCGGATGACGCCATTTACTACGTATACGACATTATACGTCGTTTGCTGTTTTAATCTCAATTCCAAACGCACGGGGAGATTTTTCAATGTCAGGGGAGTGTGCTTAAAATAATCGTGTTTCTACTTTGTCGCTTTTTTCTCTTCTACATCGTGACTGTGTGTGGGACGATCTGTGCAGGGCGGCTGGCAGAAGCTGGATGCTAAAATCCAAAGATTGGGCTAGGTGGCGCTTTTTGGGGGAGGCCTATGTCCAGCGTTGAACTGCCAATGGCTTTTGATTGATGACTGAGTTAGCAAATCGATGAGACAAATGGATTGATCACGTTTGTCGGAGAATGACAAACGTCGGAGTAGATGAGAGCCGAGTGAAGATCGTGTTTTTGCAGACGGCCCCCGGGTTGGTAGAGTGATCATTGGTACACGGTGGCTGGGAGAAGCTGGGTGCATGCAACCGAGATCGGCCAAGGTGTTGCGCCTCTATCCAGCAGTGGAATACTGCAGGCTGATGTTGATGATAATATCATGGGAATCCAGGGTATATAGATTTGTATGATAGTACCCTCCAGCCTTTAAGAACTTCTAGGAGCGTATTAGATGATTGTAAATTGCTATGAATTGTTTTTTTAAGTGTGTATGTCCATTTGAAAGGTGTTCTCACTTTCCCTTTATACGGTCGGTCAGTCAGTATTGTATTTTCTAGATTATGTTGGAATAACCGTATTTTCTAGGTTAGGTTGTCTCATCACGCTACATTTATTTTATTTTTAATAAAAACTACCATAATATCCGGTACTCATAATGTCTGTTTAATATTATATATAAACGAATACAGGGGCATTCAAGAGACGAGCTTGTGTGTTCGCAAAAGGCTGGCAACGCATTTGAGACGCATCCGACTTTGCGGATGTCTATGGGCAGCAGTGATCACTTACCACTAGTTGATTCGCATGCTCGTTTGCCTGTTAATTAAAAATAATATTATAAGGTAAAGTTTTTTTGCCGAAATGTTTGGTAGATAATTTCAATTTTTTAGCAGCAGAAAGATAAATATTTAAGAAATATATTTTTAAATTACTTTTTTCATCTTTTCAAATTATAAGTACACACTTTCCTTATTCATACTTATGTATCTTGTTCAAATTTTCAATAGTTAATAAAATCCTTTTATTTATCAACTAAAAATCAAATATATTTTATAAAAATTTTAGTAGATGACACGATGCTAATACATTTTTTTCAAATATTAATTAATTAATTAAGTTTAATTAATTAATTTTAGTTTAATGTGGAATACAATTCATTATAAAATATTAAACAGAATACAAAAGTTAGAAATAAACTTTATTTTTTTTTATATTACTTGTGGTTATTTTAATTGAAGTCTCTCCCATTCACATGTTATTCGCACTGTATGATATTTATAGTGACGTAATTACTCTTCGTTGACATTTTTTTTTATTTGGACGGAATAGGAAGGCAAACGAGCAGGCGTGTCACCTGATGGAAAGCAATTAACGCCGCCCATAGACATCCGCAACGCTATAGGCAGGCGGAAGCGTCGCCGACTTTTAAGGAAACTGTCATTATGGGAGTGGGAGGGAGATGGGTGTTGGGCCTCCGGAACTCAGCCACTCACCGTACGAAGCGCGGTAGCTAAACTGCATTTATTTATTATGAACAAAAACATATTACAGCCTTAAAGAATACAATATAATGTACATAATATAAACTTTACCGGGAGTTATTGACTATATAACTCTTTAAATTTGCGCACAGCATGGCTACATTTAAATAATAAATAGGGATACTTATGTAATAGTAATAGTAATAGTAGAAATACTATAAAATTGAACAGAAAAAATTAAATTTAAAAAAAATGAAATATAAAAAAGAAGGATAACAATAATTTTGTGATCTATCGTCTGCCAAAAATATTACGGAGCGATCGCTTTAATTGATGTATTTTGATGTTGAAAATATCGAAAGTTTCTGTACTGTAGTCAATAAATATATTATTGTATAGGCGGCAAATGTGTACCATGGGATTATAATGGAATATATTGTTTGGATAAGATTTAATTTAATTTAATGGGGATTTCTTGTTCTGCTGCAAGTGTGAAAATTTAAAAGAGGAAGCAGTTTTAGAGAGTCAATATGCATTGTAAAAAGAAGAAGAAAATGATCATAGCTGCGTAGTTTCTTTTGTCGTTTCTTCTCCGTCCTATAAGAATTTCATTCTGAAATGATGTTAATAGCTTAACTGTTAGCGACAAATTAAATAATAATGATTTCATACGTCGATGCATTTCAATTTATTAACTTCCCCTTAAGACGGGAATATGGATGCAGAACGATCGATTCTAGTAAAAAATTAGTTTACCGTACAGTTTGGCGCTGTGTGTTTAGAATTTTCACCTGAAGCGACCCTCGCGAACTCCGCACTCACCGCTGACACAGTTCTTAATTGAGGTTCGCAAAGCGTTATTAGTTCAATGAATGTTCGAGGAGTGCTTGCGAGTGTGTAGAACTTTAGGCTTGGATGCAGCACTGAGGCGATCCCCCACTTTTTGTCCCCCGTACGGCCCCTCGTTCGCTTTTATTTTTGTTGCCTTACTTTTTTTTTCTATATGAAGGTCCACTCACTTATTCATGCGAGCGGGATTGTAGTTTTTTCTACTTTTTGCATGCGCCGTATATAGATATTTTGGCTACCTCCTATTTTTCCCCGGACTATAAAACTCGACCGGGTCGTGTACTTTTTTCGCGGTGCCCCTACTGGGGCGCGTGGGGTAACCCGGGGCGGAGGGGGGGAGGGGCTAAGGGTGTCCGCAGTTAGGGAATTATTCATTGCCTACCCACGCCGAACCAACTTCCCGTTATTTCTGTTTGTTATGAATTATGTCCAATGACTTTTCCGAGGCGAGTTTTCTTTCGCTTTCGCTAATTACTTTTTGTATGCTAACTATAAATCTTACGGGGCACTAATCGAGTTCCGCTGGATGATGATCACTTTGCTTCTGGTGCGAAGTGTGACGTGTAACAAATGTAAGACGATAGTGAATAGCTGATAGTCTAATGTGGATCATACTTCGAAAAATATAACCAATTTTTCGCGAATCTCACCAATTATCAAAACTCTCTAACTATACCAGCGAAATTCCGAATAGAATGTTTAAAAATAAAGCGTTGCCTAGCAACCAACTACCGTCATATATTCACAACCTTCTTCTGTCACCCAACCTTAAATATGTTTATTGTGCCTGTTTTTAATTTTAAATTAATTTGGTGACAAATTTCATCTCACGATTATCTTTGCTTTATTAGAAATGGTAGTGTATTTATTTATGTAAATTGAGTATTTGGAAATAATTTGTGTACTACTTACAACTTATGTAATAGAGATGCCTTTGAAATGGATAGTTTTGAAGCCAATAAAGTTTACGTGTTTAATACACTTAACGTATTTAGTATAGATCATCGGTTTGAAATCATTTATTATTTTCACGACTAAATTTACTCATAGATACACTGGCTATAAAAACAAATTATTACAATTTTCATTTTATAAGATATATGAGATGTAAAATCTCATTTTCTTATGCCGGAAGAGTGACATGTCTATAGAAAGACGTCAGTTGAACAAATGCATTTGTTTTTGAAAAACAATTTATTTCATTTTTATTTTCAATTTTAAAATTACGAATTTAAAAAGAAGTAATATAATATAAAATGTTTTAATATATTGAAATAAAAAGTTTTATTACATTAATGATAAATTTATCAATGTATCACTACAGTATATTAGAAGAAAGAGAAATATAGACATTCGGAAAAAAATGAAAACTAAAGATGCTCTCGAATACTGTCTAAAAAAATGGAAATAAGCAGAGCATGTTTAGAGACGTAGGGATAATAGGTGGACCCGCAAGATAACAGAATGGCTGGATGCAACATGAAAAAAGAGTTTAGGAAGACAAAAGAAAAGATGGGTAGATAGCATTGTAGAAACAGCAGGAAAAAACTGGATGAGCCAAGCCCTAGACAGGGAGAAATGGTTAAAGATGTAGATATATATAATAAAGAATATATGTACTATATATATCATAATAAAGAAATTCTAGAAAAACCTAAAAAAGTGTGAGTCATAAAGTTATAATATTAGAAGGAACGCCATCACATTGGTCATATATACAAGTCTTGGACAATTTATCATCAATCACCAAGTTCGACCATATAATTGACGAAGCGATGAAAAGACGTCAGTGGAGACAAATGATACACTCCTGATGCGGGCATAATGGTGACAACGATCCTCAGATATGTGGGACAACAATTTATTGTTAGTCTCCTTTTCAGGGTAAGTATACCTTCATCAAGCGGTCACCAAAGTCTGAGCAGTGGATTGATCAAATGTATTCAGTGTGTACGAACACGCATACATCCACTAGGTGTTAGAGTTATTCAGAATTGCAGCGTACAGTGCATGCGTCAGTGAAAGAGAGTTCAAGTATTGGCAACACCTGTTCCCTCAGTCTCGTAAAATTAGATTTTTTTGCAGACGCTCCAAGTCTACGGTTCGTACTAGTGCGAAGATTAACGAGTCTGCCTGGGCGCAAAGCCTTCCTCTATGATCGGGTAAGCCGCAAAAATTATAACGAACAAATAACGACTCGTTTAAGCCAAGCATCATATGAGTCACATCAAACCGCCACTCAAGATTTGCATGCGAAACGTGGATGTGCGCGAATGTTAATGTTTTTTCATGGCGAGGGTCATATGATTTGCAACAGTTTTCAACCGACAACTTAGCGCGGGCTTTGTGCTTAATATCTCCACGTTCGGCTTTGTTTCCATCGTGTTAGAGTTCAATATCGCGCTCGCGTACTCCACACATCACTTAAGATATTAATGACTGCATCTGTAATAGGTGAAACATACATATGAAATTCAAATTTGCACGAGGCTGGTCGGAAGCGGCTCTGCATATTTTAACAGACAGCAGAGTGAGAATTAGAATCTTTTGTTGGCATTTATAACGTCAGTGGTAAACAATGTTTTATCGCTAACCATTTTCTATTATTGCCCAGACTGGGGATTGGCTTTGCCGCATCGGCTGTGGTTTCTACCCGTCGGCGGCGCACTGTTCTCTTTCAACTATTCACACTTGGCATGAAAGCGAAAATGCCAATCGCGCTCTAAATACCTGCCACGACGTCTAGTTTAACAAGCACTGTATTGAAAAATACAGCAAATATAGCTATGAAATCATATTGTAAATGCGTTTGAGGAGTTGATTATTATGAATGATTTTATATGAATAAAGTGGCAGATTTAGATGAATATGATACGGATAATGAATAAACGAACGCTTACTGATTATTTTATGCCAATATTAGGAGAACATCCTGCCTTCACTTCACGCATATGGTTTCAACTAGATGGTGCCACGCCTCATACTGCTAGGAAGACCGTGGAGCTTCTTTGTGATTTCTTCCTTAGCAAATTAATGAGCCGTTTCGGCGATATTAGTCTAGTCCACCCAGGTCGTCGGATCTGACGTCAATTGATTTTTTTCTGTGGGCTGATACGCGATTCTCAAGATATATTTTTGTTAAATAAAAATCGTTCAAAATTTCAATTTGTTTTTGACAAATTTTTGTATGCAGCATGTCTTGTTTGCATCTAGTCAGGTACGTCTCTACTTCTACGTAGAAGTTCTATCTTATCTTAGTTCTGTGAGCATCAGGAGCTGGAGATCTCATTTTTCCTAACCCATACATCTTCCTTGAAGGCAACCAACGTATGATGGATGCTCCTGTTGTAGATATCTACAAACGGCAATAATTACTTACCACCAAGTCGTTAGTTATCTTCAGTTTACCTCATCTATAAAAATTTTTCAAACATTTATAAAATTGTTCCATATAATGGTGTTTTTATTACAACAAAGGAAAGTAATATAACTTTATAGCTACACTTGTAATTATTCCCTTGAAATGTTGTTTGCGAAAATACTTCTTTATTCATTCACTCCGTCCGTATGTAGGAATATATTGAGAGAGTCACACAAGCGGAGGCGATGGCCTTTCACGAAAAAAGATCTTGGCTCTGTGTTGCCATTCATTCACATGGAACATGGGAAAACTGACGGGGATCGCTGTGCGAACGCGAAGCGCGCAGGGTCGCGTTTGGAGTTGCGAATTTTATGATTATTTACTTTTATTATTTTAATTTCAATTAAAAAAAAAAACGGAACTCGAAAATCATCTAACTAGATAGTTTTCGATTTTCGATTAGAATTAAGATTGGATTTTCGACAATGAAGCCTTAATGTAAGACCTGACGCCTTTATAGTCAATGGTCGTGGGTAAGATTCTTGTATAGGAATACATACATACCCATGTATATATTTGTGTGGCTTACAAGTATTAAGTATTCGAAGTCTGTGTGCCCCACCAGTTCGTTTTGAATAAACGTGAAGGATTAATGTTCATTACTTAAGAAATTTTTGTAAGAAACAAATTCTTAAACACTACACATTTCATAAAGGCCGACATCCTTTCTGAGATGTCTATGGCTCTACAGATGTCTATGGGCGGCGTTGATTGCTTTCTATCAGGTAACACGTCTGCTCTATAAAAATAGAAAACGAGATAAGCACAAGTATATTTCAAATAAATGAAATTGATAAAGTAACAATTATAAGGTTAGTGTTTGTATCAAAGGTATGTTTGGCACGTGAACAATTTTTCCAATCATTGTAACTTATTAGAAGCGATGAAAGAGAATTCTTATAACAATAATAACATTTATCTACTTATATATTGTACTTTTATAGAACTAAAAATATAGTTATATTGAGTTGTGACTTGCGTTTCCTTCCCTAAATATGGTTTGTTGGATTAAAGGAATGATTCAATCAAACCAAAATAATTGTGTGTTTTTTTTATTAAAGAAGTAAACATGGTAGCGTGTCACCTGGTGGTAAGAAACCACGACCATCTGGACACTTTTGCAACGGTTAATCCCTGCCTTTAGGAAAGATGTTAGGGGATAAGTGGTTGGGCTTCCCCTAAAGGAAAGGGATGAAGGATTCATTTTTCATTTGTTGCTTTAAACTTCTTAGAGCTCTTCCCCTCTCATACCCGTCTTTATCACTAATGGAATTGAGGTTTAGAGATTTAAATATTTAAATTTAGGCATGTGGCACCACAAAGGTTAAGACTCATTCCCTCATTCACTCGTCACACTTTGTTGACTTCCTCACTCGTCTTAACGTGTGTCTTAGTTCATGGATTGTCTCTTATAACGGTAAAATCTTCTTTATTGAAGAAATATTTTCACTTAGTAATTTATATTGATAAAATTCATACATACCCATTCATATATGTATATACCCATTCACGCCTGTCTCCCTGTAGGATTAGGCAGAGACCACAAATCTCCATCCGCTACGATCTAGGAACCTTTCTTGCTTGCTTCACACTCATCCATCCTTCCTCTCACATTCATCGTAGCGAAACGGCTTTCCGTTCGTCACTTCTCGCCCTCGTAGGAATCAGGACGTGACGGGTGGCTCGTGGGATCAGGGAGGTCAGCCCCAGCAGATTCAATTATTGCATATAGGTTCTTGTTATAGTTTTTTGGGAGTCAAATGAAAAACCTTGGTCTTCACCAGTATTAAAGTTGTTTTTATTTTGTCCTAGATTTAGATGCAAATTATTCGGAGCGAAAGCGGTTGCTAATTAATAAAACCTACCCGAGTGCGGCCCTGTGTGTCTTGGAGGCAGCCCTCACATTAATAGAGGTATGGCACAAGCTCCTCTGATGTTCTGACAAAGGGTAGCGCGAGACGACTATTTTTATTAAAACCTACAGCAAAGGCACACTTTTTTTAATAACTTATGTACGTAGGTGCGGGTCGAGCCATTTGAATTGCACTCTGGGCGCAGTTGGCGCGCGGTTTTTTTTTTGAGAAAATTGTGGAGTACGGCCCTTTGTGAGCGTTGGCTTTGCCGCCTTGAGTCGCGGATTTGTTTCATAATGTTTTCCCTTTTAACCCTCTCAGCGCTGTCTGTGACTCGCACTCCGATATTAACACCAATACTTTTATACGCTCTGTTCATATGGACTTGTATTTTGGCTTTGTTTTAATATTGTCGCTGGAGTTTTTTCAGTTTTCGTTCATTCGCACCGCACGTTTATCAATATAATGCGAGTAAATTAAGAAGTGTTTATGTTTTTTATATTGTATATTTATAGATATTTACATTTATATTGTTATCATATTAACTACTATAGTAAAATTAAAACACTTAAATATACAGAGTGATCTCTTTCTCGTACAAAAAAAGAAGTTGAAAAAAGAACCTTTCAAAATTTTTGTTGTTGATCGAGTACGGTGCGTCTTTCCAAAACTTCTTTCGACGCATCAATAACCCATGAAACCAGCTACCGCCAGCGGTGTTTCCGAGCCGATACGACATTGAAACCTAAAAAAAAAAACTTTCTATACATTCCTTAAAGGCTGGCAACGTTTCTGCAACGCCTATAGCATTACGGATGTCTACGAGTCGCGTTGATTGCTTTCTATCAGGTGACACGCTTGCTCGTTTGCTTTCCAGTCTCATAAAAGAGAAGATAGCCAAAATCACCGACAAAGTATTCGATGTTAGCAAACTGAAGTGGCAACGTACTGGTCACGTTTGTCGGCGAACTCAGTGCTGGAGTGGAGACCGCGTCTTGGCAAACAATGATCCACTACTGGTCACGGCCTACCTATTTCTGGAGGAACAGACACAAACCCACCACGTTTGTCCAATGCGGATTGGTGGTATAACCAGACTCTGTATAAATAGGCTCTGTAGGCCGTACATATATTTATTCTGATGCGGAGATCGAACCCGCTACCATTGATTCCGTAGGTGGCAACCCCGCCATTGACCTAATTGCTCGTGTTTTTTTTAATTTGCATAAAATCGACTGTATTCATAACATATTTTATGACCCATGTTTAGTATATAAGGTACATTCGCCATCCTAGCCCATGTTTTTGTAGCCCTTATACTTCCCACTACTGGGCACCGTGCCTCCCAATTTCTGCAGGAAGGGTGATATTTATTCCGAAGCGGGAATCGATCCTGCGACCATTAGTATATAGACTGCTTATTAGTATATAGACAAACGACATTTTAATTTTAATTTATATTCGTTTTAATTTATATTCTTCATTTGTAATTTATATTGTTTTTTATATTTTTAATTTATTAAATTTTAATTTTTATTTGACGACATTTTAATTTATATTCTAATTTATATTCTTATCGATCCTACGACCATTAGTATATAGACAGTCGATTAGTATTATATATAGACAAACGACATTTTTATTTGTATTTATTGTTTTTTAAAATACATCAGCTTCATTTTTAAGTTAGAAAACTAGCCGCAAGGCGCGGGTGTCAACTGGCGTCCCGTACTGCGATAAACATGAACCACCCCCGCGCACTAAAGACGTCTGGAATTAAAAGGAATCAAATATGGATGGCGTATGTATGATGCATGAATGGCTGGAGCGTGCTCTTGGCAGGCCATCGCGCCTAGCTCCCCAACAACTAAAACTGATCCATTAATAATGCCTTTGCTTACAATGCGCTTTAAATGTAGTTTCAGAGGCGGTCCCTCTCGTTCAGCTCCTCTCGCTCCCACCCCGGCGTGGCGCGTACGGCTTGCTTCATGCAAAATGTATATTCAACGCGACTAAAGTACATTCGCTCTCAAGATAATACCCCCTTTGCCCCACGCTTCTAATCGGTCCTCTGTCTATCGGTGGTCATTTTGAACTCCATATACTTCACTGTCACTATTATTCTATAATTTCTTTAATTAATAGAGTCAGGCGTTACTTTGTTAAAATCCATTATTATGTGTACAATCAGAATTTTTATTTGGCTAAGGTCCACGACCAGCAAACAAAAGCAGAAAAATAGTAATGGGTGTTTTTTACTGGATGAAGTGGATTTACATAGAACTTAAAGTAAATCTATAAAACTAACACCAAATACACACCATTACTTTTCCACAATGCGGATTGGCAGGGTTACCAGAATCGGAATAAATATTTGTAATCCATACATATATTTACTCCGATGCGGGAATCGAACCCGCGACCATTGACTCCGCGGTTGGAGGGCCCCGATTTTCTGAGGCACGAAGAGTGCGACTGTGGGAGTTACCCAAACCATGAAAGTGGTTCTTTATATTCTATATAATGGATGACAAACATTTTCATATGACCCGAATAAGAATTAAAATCACTTTATTCAAACACATATCTTCAACTTTACACATAATTCCTTGTAAAATGTTTTGGCAGAACTTTTGCTTAAGTCTTTCATTTAATTTAATCTGTTATTTTTTTACAAAATATTGATGACACCGTAATCACCGTGAATCGCTTTTTAGCAAATCCGCTGCAGATGCAGTATTTTTAAACAATTCTAAGAAGAGTAGTTCAAAATTTAACCGATTTTCACCAATTTAAGGCATTCATTTTTATGGCAAAAAAATTCGACAAAAACTATGTATTCATTTATACTTTTGAAAAATATATTATATTTTAATAATAAAATGGGGTTGATTCAAAAGGTTTCCTATCGAATTTCACACGAAATTTCCGTAACTTGCCGGCATCCTTCTTCCTCGTGAGGTTGCCGCAGAAGCCTCATTTTGCTGACTTATTCGATTCGTACAACATACACAAGAAAAAATAGAGTAAACACATCTTTATAAGTATAGCTAAAATTAAAAAATAATAAAGATGTAAACTTCCATCGGCAAACTTTGTGCGCCTCTCTTTTGACATAAAGGTGTTAGATACTTAGAAGTAAATGCAGACGCGTCGAAAATTTCACATGCTTGCTGCATCTAACTGCTCTTTCCGTACTATAACTTTTTAAGTTGTCGGCACGAAATATGCATACATTATTGTATACAGCTGAGACTAGGAAATGTGCGTTTGAATAAAACATTACTCCCGTTCCTTAAAATATTTAAAGGCTTCATGTTGCCCACCTTCACGGGCACTAAGCGAAGCACGATATTTTATTTAATAAGTTGGTACATGTGACTTACAATTTACTTTCGTTATTTGCACAGCCTTCTGTATAAATAATTCACGGGCGAGCGGCTGTTACGTGCTGGTAATTTAGTGTGACCCTTGGAATGCCTTTAATTCATAACACCATTAATTCATTATGCCCTTATTTATCTTGTAAACTTTACCCTTACCCATAGCCAGTTAAATGAATGTTGTATGGGGATTACAGACATAAAGTACAACAACATTTTATTTTTAATATTAATTTTTTAAGAAATGGCAATTTAAAAAGTTTCCTGCGTTCTGTTGTGTGGTCCTGACATAAAATAGAGTCACCAAATTTCCCCTCATTGATGTGTTTGACTTTGAATTGGATAGGATGGGATTTCTCCCCATACTATGGGTGTACCAGGAGAATGATATCAGTGTACCTTTGAAAACAATAACCAATCTACGTTAGAAGCCGTGCCATTACAGAAAACCGGAGGGGGTTTCTTTCCCTTCCTCCTAATTTAGAGACAGGCCAATGTTATGCCAAGTAACGTGTGTTTTGAATTAATAACTTATTTTATTTAATATTAATAAAAAAAACAGGATTTAGCGCGATTTAATAAGAATAATTTGGTTTTTATATTTCACTTCACATTTCCGCGGTACTTTCTTTAATATCCTTACGTTTATTCGGCGCAGTTTGTTTTAATCTCGCTCTTGTACGTCGTAGTTATGATTAAATTGTAATTTCAAATAACTTACAGACCGTTTCGTAAAAAGTTGCAGAAAGCGGAAACAAACGCGAAAGTAATTATTGCTTTTTCACATTTAGAAGCTTATACAAAACGTTAATACACCATTTGATTTTTTTAATTATTTCCACTGGTTTCGAAAAACTCGATTGTTCAAACCGAACCTGCAGTTGAATGAATTTCTTTTCACTCTACTTCATTCGTCTTCTTTCTTCATTCAGTTTGTTTTTGAATTTTGTATATGTAAGTTTATAAACGCTGTGCTATTTTAATTTGCATTCGATTTTATAATACATTTTAGGTCGACCTTTAATCTTTTAAGGCTTAGATTACCTATTTCTAAGCTAAGGAGAATCATAAAGGAAGTTCAAATTCCGATTGAAAATAAACATAGTTTGAACGAAAATAAATTTCGGGTCTATGTTTCTGGATTTTCTACGGCGAATCTCGTGATCTGGAGGCCCAACTCCCTTTCCCTGTTTCTTTTTTCCACTCCTATTACTTCTTCTTCCTTTACATATTATTGTATATTAAATCTACCCCCTTATCATTTACAATCTTGCCCTAGGGTAGATAATGTGACTGGAGTGCTTCTGGGTGATTATTACTATTTTTTGTCTATACCTTCTTTAAAAAGGAAATAAGAAACACATAGACAGATCCAAAATCGTATGCTAGTAATACTTCGAATAACCTACGAATATTTTCACATATATATATATATATATATATATATTGTGAAATAGCTCTATAAAAGCTTTGATTGACTCACATATAAAATCAGTATTTTATTTCCATAATAATAGTGAGGGTGGAGAAATAATACAGTTGCTTGTTTCTGATGCGGGTAGTAGCGATTGTCGCCACAAAATAACCGTATTTAATTTAGCAGTAGATGCTACGGTATATCATAATGAAATATTTATTGATAATGTCCTCGTCGAACCGTATATTGATAAAATTGTTCGTAATTATTGTGAATTATGAATATATGAATATATAATATATACATTTACATTGTTTCTGTTATATATGAATAATGACTTATTAACATGGGGTTTCAGTGCCCTCCCAGGTTCACAGGGTGCGGGAATGTGTTACAAATGGGGGTTCAGCCCCAAGCGTGTCTCGGGGTTTAACTCCCTTTGGATCCTTAGCTGCTGCTGCAGAGGAAAGCAGTTTTAGGCATCCAGAGAACTTCCACATTATCTTTATATAAATTGTATACTAATCGCTTGCCTTAAATAATTAATATTTCTACCGTAACCATGTTCATTAACAGACATTATTGCATTTATCTTAATCTTTTTATTAGTCGGACAGTACGTTGCGGGAAAGTTATGTAAATTAAATAACCCCCCCCCCCCCAATTAAGGGGTTTAGTCGTTAATCCTACGTTAGAAAAACGGATTGGGGTTATAGATTGGTGGTTATTACTGACGCAACACTTAATTTTAAAAAATTAAATATTTAAAAAAAATATAATAAATATTTTAAAGAACTTTAATATTTATTTAATAAAATATACATATTCACTGTAGTATTATATGGTAATTTGTAAGCGTTGATTGTAACATAGCATAGGTATTTGCGTTATAGAAAAGCACACCACCATTTTTCTCTAATCGCGTATCTAAGGAAATTATTTTCCCACACGCCTTCGTTATAATGAACCGCGGCCTGACGGAGCGACGAACTGCGCAAAGCAGCAGGCAGAAACTGTATGAAATCCAACATTGAACTACCTCTTGTGTTCTAGACATACATATATTCAGTGGTATCCTACTTTAATATTATAAATGCGAAAGTTTGTGAGTATGGATGTATGTTTGTTACTCTTACACGAAAAAACTACCGGACGAATTTGGATGAAACTTTACAGTAATATAAGTAGTATATCGGAATTACATATAATCTACAATTTGTAATGTAATTTCTCGGCGTAGTATAATTTTACTATTAAGTAAATAAAAATATATTTATTTAAAATGATCTGTCACGAAACTTAATGTGGCAGATAAATTCCACGCCAGTGAAGCCGCGGGCAAAAGCTAGTTTAATATAAATTTATTAACATCCCTTTGTGGTATCCCATGTTGAATAATATTGATGAACTCCACGGCTGTCTTTCGTAGAGTCTACCTATACCTGAGGATGCCTCGTGTCGAGGCGACGCGTTATGTTTGTAGAGAAACATGGTAGTGTGTGTTTAACATTGCCAACGTTGGTGACCATAGTGAAGTGCTTAAGGATTTGCTGACGGCTGTTTCTCGGTATGAATTAGACTTGTAATTCCCCAATACACTTCTTCACGAACACATAATTTTATTTTTCTGATTTGTGGATCGCGGATATTAGCAAAGTGAGTTTGACTGTCCATCTTTACAATAATATTTCCTCTCCTTTCTGTTCCTTTCCTCGGGTATTGTGTGAAGGTGCTATTGCAGCAAACATTAGTAGTTGTGAGCACCAATAAATAATTGAGGATGAGGAACCGATTTGTGATTCGTGATCTGTGATTTGTGATCTGTGTGGGGTTAGGGGAGGGCAATGTCCATAAGTAGACGTCACGTCATTACTGATTCATTGTTACATCAAGGAAAAATGTCTTCTTCCGTTCGTTTCAGTAGACGATGGAATAATATGACCGTGGCGGTAATAAACTCTCCAGTGCCTGTTATGAGGCGCTCAGCGTGCGACATAATTACGTATCCTTGTCACACAGGTAAAATACAACTTTATTATATCAGAAAGTAATAACCCGCTACTACCAAATATGGGTTTGGTGTTGCTATTCGTATTAAAAAGTGAGCGAGCGTGTATGGGGCGCGAAAGCCTCGCGTCCATCGTCCATAATAGGAAAGAATCATCTCCTGTACATACCGGGAACCAATCAAGGCCTCGGATCCGCTCCGAAATTGGAATCATAGGCTGCGACGTAACAAGTTTCTTTCAATTCAAATGTTAACTCGTCGGTAACGAAGTTTAGCTTTTAATTCCACGCCCTGTACGCCGGTGTCTGTTTTAATTGATCTCTGTCGTTCTGGTGCAAGCTCCGGGAATTGTGTTCGAACGCCTCGTCTCGATCTTGCTGCTCTTATTCCGCGCCTCTGATTGTGATTCTGGGTCTGACCCGCTCGTCGTTTTCCTAACATGCACTCGTGTACGTACATATGTATGTATATCAATTTGATTAGAATCACGAAAAATATCGGTTTCATTGTTAATTTGACGTTAATCAAACTTTTGTTCTATTTAACTTTTTGATCAAACTACTGTTCTATTTTACTTGTTCATCAAACTATTGTTCTATGTATCGTATTAATACATTCGTATACTTCTCACATTTGCAACTAAGCCCTCACGTGGTACTATAAAGACCATCTATCGGTATATTTAACACGAAATTGCACACGGCTACAATCGCGATAATAAACATCACGTAAATTAGAAATAGTTTTTCGTTTGAACCTATAAAGAAATTTGCATCGGTGTTTTCAGAAAGACGGGAAAATAGGCAACCGCAAAGTTCAGAGTTGTATTAGTGTTATTGAAAAATCCATCAGCGAACACTGCCCCCTGACGCCTTCCCACATTTCAAAGGGGCGGGCGTCCACCAAAAGGCAATATAAAGGCCACGACACAGTTACTATAACGTCGGCCGGGGAAGCCTAAAGCGAAGCAAAAACGCACCCTGCAATAGCGAATTCGAAAGCCAATATTTTTAAATCCTCTTTTCCTTTGTATTTGGACGCAAAACATTTTCTAAGTTACTATTATATCTGTGATGTTTATGTTTTTTTTTCACAACTCATATATGTCCCACTGTTGGGCACAGACCTCCCTATTTCTCAGGGAACACAGATTAACCCACCACTCTTTTATATGTATATATATATGTATATATATATTTTATATATATATATATATATATATATATATATATATATATATATATATATATATATATATATATATATATATATATTCTACGCGGTAATCGATCAAGTGATCATTGACTTTGTAAGCTACATAAGTAGTAACTTAGCCAATCATGTCATCATATTTGGTTAGAATATTAATGTATGTTGAGTTATGATTATTCAACGTTATGTTATGAGATATTCAACGTTCTTTCTTAATAGATATTCAATAAAACCTTTTATAATTACATAGTTTATCAACAACATGCGATCATTAATTATCTCCCATAGGCCTCCTGTAACACGTGGTCTGCCTGCAAATAACACATATATTTCAAGTACCATTCATACTCTCGTGTGTACAAATATTTCATCTATATCGTCACCCCTGTTTCCCGTAGGGGTAAACAGAGACCACAGATCTCCATCCGCTACGATCCCGGCACAAATTCCTTACTTCCTCCACACTCATCCATCCTTCCTATCACATTCATCGTAGCGATACAGCTTTGCGTTAGTCGCTTCTCGCCCTCGTGGGAATAAATATTTCGATATATAATTTTCTTTTACCTTTGCAAATTACGGATGACAGACACAAAACACACTACTCACAATTTCAGCACACGCATCAACTATACACACACCCACACTTCATTACGACAGTATACGGAAAAACTTAATTTAGAATAGAATAGAATAGAAAATCAAAAACTTTATTTATAACACATTTTTTATAAAAGCTATAAAATTAATACCTTAATAATATTATAATATATAAATAAACAAGACAAAAAGAAAATAATTTAAATGAATACGTGTCGTAAAAATTTATATTTGTGTATTTGTAAAAATTTAAATATGTGAATTTATGAATGTAATAATGTAAAATATAATAAAATAAAAAATAATAATAAATTGTATTATGTGTATTTATGTCTTAATCTCCTAATTGTCTTTGTGGCGAAGCTACCGTTTTCGAAATCATGAGTCGTGGGTTCGAGTTTCACATCGGGCAAATAAAAATTTGATCTCCATGTATTCCTAGTCCAGCCTAGATGGCCCGCCAATCCGCCTTGGATAAGCCTTGAGGGTAATTTCCGTTTTTCCAGAAACAGGCACATCCCAAGTCCACTCTTGAGACATATTATTCTATATATAGGCTGTAAAAATGTTCCTCCGCCAACTTCCATTTTGTGTGAACAGCGGTAGAAAATACAATATATGGGTAGTGAGAGAAATTGCATTGTACTCTCGAAGCATGTCGACGGAAGTTTTGACTTTGACAGCTTCACTAGCAATTGTAGAGAAAAGAAAACGACCGTTGAAACCTATGTATGTACGAGGCGTTGAAAAATTATGTCAGAGCGAACGTAAAATACGTCGGCATCCATGCGCGTTCGTTTTCAGAGCCATCGCAACAACTTGACGGGCATAAATCTGATCCGCCTGCTAGGTGCGCCTGTCGGTGCTAAATAGTGATGTAATTCACGACGATTTGTAAGCGAACCAACCCTTGTACTGGTATACAGATGGCTTAGAACTGCGACGTTTTTATTTTACAAATTACAAGTGTAAGGACTGGCTATTATGTCATACAGCAGTTCACTGAGCTCTTTGCTTATCGATTCGAACGATTATTTCTAACATTTGTGTCAGTCGTTGTTCAGGATACGCTCCCGTCCACTCTACTCTATACACGGTCATCGTCAATGTCTCACATTTACCAAGCGTACCTAGACACTTCTCTAATTTAATAGAAGAGCCGATAAACGAACATGTTGATCACCTGGTAGTAAGTGATCACCGCCGACAACCATATAGACAACCGCAATGCCTGAAACATCTCAGACGTATTGCGGCCTTTTCCAACACATACACTCGTCTCTTTAATGCCCCTATGTCGTATCTATGTGGGAACACCGCGCCGCAAATCGTTTCATTATCGAAACTGTAATAATTTATTTAAGATTAATCGGATGATGGTGTATGAGGATGGAAGCTTTGGTTATGTCTTGGATAAGGTGACCATTTGTGGTAAATGAACTATGCAGTTTATCGTCAGTCGAAAGGCATGTAAAGCCGACCCCAGCGCGAGTCTAATATCCGGTCCAGTGTCCAAGCCCACCACCTGGCCACCCTTGCGTCGTCGACCCATGTTTACTAAACGCACGTAATTGGATCGTTCCCGTTATTGACAGGGCATAGATTGTTCGTCAAACCGGTGGCTGCGCAGCCCGTAGAATTCAGCTTATTAGCCTGTCAGTCTTCCGATGCGAATACGTCTTATAAACTTTGATGGCTTTTGACGACGTACACGTTTTGGCAGGCTATATGCTCACAATCGAGTTGGGTTAATCATGTTTCGGTCATCAGTTATTGCTTCGAAGCTCGCCTTTTAATTGTATCAAATTATATTTTGCTTTTATGTTTGGGGATGTGTGGGGATGGAAATAGATTTTGTAAATCTAATTGCTATAGAATAAACAGTATATATACTACCTTTTATTCCATTGACTCAGAGATTCAAAGCGTTCCTTGGCCTTCGATGAGAGAACGCGGCGCTAGCTAGTCTTGTGCGGCTTCTAGTCGTTGTGTTGTTTGAAGCTCGTTCAAATCCGAGACTAACGCATCTTTTCAATGCTACCTGAGATAACCGACCAGATGTTGATCGAATGGTACTGATATATGATATACATATTGGGAGGTACAACTACCCCAAAATTAGTGCTAAGCATACATAGTTGTTTTCAATCCAATTTAAATCCAATCAACTAATGCTTGTGCTGGTAATGTACATATAGTTCACATCAATTACCCGGTATAAAGGATCAAACTAAAGACCTTAGATCACAAGCGCTCTTAAGTGAGTTTTTTTTATTTGTTGATGAACATATAAATAAGAGCATTTGTATACACGTTTTTATTTATATGTTCATCAGCGAATACATACATATACCCAACGAATATATTCGTCTCGGTCATGCTGTAATACATTTGTCGATGACGTATACATCCGTCATAGCTAGTTTAAGAGGTTAAAAGACAACAAAAGTTACGCTTTTATAGTGTTGTGCTATAAATTGAAAAACTTGACAGCGCATAATTTATCGAGAACAATATAGCATTGACATAGCGCGGCCGGACACGACCGTTGGAAACAGATCTGTTTTTTTTTTTTAAAAAAGCAGTAGCGGCCATTAATAAAAGTTTCACGCCACCGATTAGCAAGCGCTTTAATACGGCGGCGAATATTGCGCGTAAAAATATAGGCGCGAGTCCGCGGACGGCCGTACACGAGTTATCTTTAATTTGTGAAACAATAAATGTTAATACATCACGGTCCGCGGCATCGGATCGGATCGGGTGTTCAATTAAATTTCAACCACCGTCAAACTAATATGCGAGCTGCGCCGATGGCGATTCGGTCTATGTTCGCCTGGAGTGCGTAATTATTTTGCTTGCGAATGTTTTTCGCGAGAAAATTTAAACGTGTTCAAACCACGGTCAATATTTGATTGGCCGGTACTGGGATGCCGTGTGTTAGCCACTTTTCGACCTGTTGTTTAAATTTTTATTCCACCACTATGCAAATGTTAATGGCCAGTGACGTCACTCGGTGTGAGATTGGATGTGGAGTGGAACCTTTCGAATACCGCAGACATGAAATTCATGTCATTAGAAAAAATACCCTAGATTACGACGACATAAATTTCGTGGCAGTCCACCGCTTTACACATCTTCGGCTTCACCCATCCAGTTTCTGCCAGCCGCCCTGCGCTGATCGTCTCACCATCAAGCCGGGGGCGTCCCACACTACATTTACCGAGACATTCACTCGCTCGTTTGCTCCAACGATTGTCGGATGTCCGACAAACGTGACCAGCCCATTGCCACTTCAGTTTGCTAATTCGAAAGGCTATGTCGGTGACTTCATTCTCTGGCCGATTTGTGCGTTCCGAATCATATCTACCAGAGAAACTCCGAGCATAGCTCTCTGAGCGACTCTGAGCTTGTAAAGCAGACGGACTGTCAGCGTACACGTTTCGTTCACATTAATTAATGTACAACTAAATATACATCAAGACTATTGAGCTTCTTTATGATTTATTCTCTAACAAATTAATGAGCCGTTTCGGCGATATCCTCTGGTAACATAGGTCGCCGGATATCACCCCTATGGACATTTTTCTGTGGGCATACCTCAAAATGAAACAAACCCGACAACTGTCTCTGCACTAAAAGAACATATCGTCCGTGAGGTCAACGGCATCTAGACGTCACTACTCAGAGAGTGACATAGAATAACCAGTTTGTGGAACCAGCTACCCTCGGCGGTCTTTTTGAACCGTTGCGACATTGAAACCTTCAAAAAACAAGCCTATACATACCTAAAAGGCCGGCAACGCTTTCGCGATTCCTGCGGTGTCGCGGTTGTCCATGGGCGGCGTTGATTGCTTTCCATCAGACGACACGCTTGCTCGTTTGCCCTCCTATCCCATAAAAAAAATACTACTAAAGATTTGGCGGCTAACACTTAGACGAAATATTAAAAAAAAATAAAACCCGCATTTCTCGTAAAATTTATTGAATTTTATTTTAAATCCTTTGTTGTTGTTTTTTTTAATATTTATATTTGAAAACTTATAAACGCCACCGGGCACGCTATATTACTTCTGTGTAACTCAAATATTAAGCAAGGTGCTTTTAAAATAATCACTTTTCCATTAATGGGGCGCCAACAAGTTAAAAGGCTCCGACAATGCACCGGCTAACCGCAGCCAATGGGGGCAGCGGTGGATTGAAAAATACCGCCGTGTTTTAAATATTTGCTAAAAGGCAAACTTATCTGTTAAATAATTATGCATTAAATAAACATCAACGCTTATAAAGTATCATGGGGAGTGCTCCGAGGAATTGTTTGGAATAATTCCCGCCGGCGAATTCCACAACCGCACAACTCGCCGTAAAGAAAAAATTCATCCCCACCACCTGGATGAGTGGCGATCTACTACGGTGCGTTTCTCTCGTAACTTCTTTCCACGCACCACCAGTTTGTGGAATCAGTTACCCTCGGCGGTCTTTCCGAAACGTTACGACATTGGAACCTTGAAAAAACAAGCCTATACATACCTAAAAGGCCGGCAACGCTTCCGCGACTCCTGCGGTGTCGCGGTTGCCCGTGGGCGGCGTTGATTGCTTTCCATCAGGCGACACGCTTGCTCGTTTGCCCTCCTATCCCATAAAAATAAATAAATAAATAAAATAAAGCTATTCACAGCTGGGCGTTAGCCTCAGATTATATTGATTAATATATTATTTATTTTTTATGGGTTAAGAGGGAAACAAGGAAAATGCGTGCGAAAGATTTTGTTTTCAATATAAATTCAATGGGACATGTTACGCCGTACATAAATAAAGCTAATAAAAGTGAGATACCACAGGGGGCTTCATTTCGCTACCCTTCTATTTAGTACGATTCGTTATGAATTTCCATCATATTTATAGTAAATTAATATGGTCCCATAAACGAAATAGCGCTCGCGATACATGGGCATCTAGGCCATCTGTTTGTTCCTCGCCACTGCTCAGCTGCGTTTCGTGGTAGCTTTAAATACACCGCAACTTAGTGTCGAAACAACTTGTCACCACCTCTGTCTTCTTCTTTGAAAAAAGTACAAAAATCTAATTTTAAGTGTACATTGAGGAACTTGTTCTTTTGGTTGCGGTGAATTTATTACACGATATGTATTTATGTGAATATATAAGTAGTATATATATGGATGTATGTGTATGTATGTGTGTGTGTCCTATGAATGTCGTCATTGTTATCTCCGACCTGACCACGTTGCTTCTTGCTGAAAACCAGCGCCACAACTCCAATAGAGCACCCAGCATGCCGAGCAAGAACCATTTATGACAATTGTTTGATTATTTTTTTTTTGTTTAATATAATATTAAGATTTCAAGCGAAAATTAATTATTATAAAAAAGGTGTCATAAATAATTTTTTTCTGTTTCTATTTCTATCGCATCATGGAAAGTAATCATCGTCTACCATAGACTTTCGTGACACCATAGACACACGTTGCTGGCCTTTAAGATATGAGTGGGCTCGATTTTTGCAGGTTTCAATGTCGTATCGGTTCGGGAATACCGCCGATAGCAGCCTGTTCCATGGAGTGATGGTGCGTGGAGTGTGGTTTTGGGAAAAGCGCGCCGTACTGGATTAAAAACCCATCGTTTATTTGTAATACATTTTTGTTTACGAAAAATTATTGGTTTTCATCAGGTGGTGTTACTTGTTCGTTTGCCTCTCTATCACATTAAAAAAAATCGTCGCGTTCGCCTCTTGGAAAACGTGTCGCCTATTGGAAAGCAATCATCGTCGTATTTATTGTCAGCTTAGTACAGATATCACTTCCAGTAGCAAGCGTGCGCGATAATCTTGTTATATAATATCCGGGGGGGTTAATGAATTAAGCCGTGTGAGCCCGAAAACAATTTTGTCCGCGCCGCAGCGATAATGCGAATTTATTATATCATTTTAATGCGGAAAAGTTAACAGAACGATAGCTATACAACATTGGCCGGCCGTCCGGTCGGCTCTGCAATATCGAATCAAAATGATATGTTGCGAGTTGCGTCCTACCTATGGAATAGCTACACTATACACGATTATTTTGATTAATGGAGTCAGGCGTTACTTTGCGGAAATCCATTACTGTGGACAGTTAAAACTTTTACTTAGCCAAGATCCGCGACATGCAAACAACAATAGAAAATTAAAAATGTGCGTTTTCCTGCCGGATGTAGTGGATATAGACGCTTAATAAAGTATTCAATCATAAAAACCTTCGAAAAACAAGCCTACACATTCCTTAAAGGCCGGTAACGCTACTGCAATGCCTATGGTACTGAAGTGATACATTAATAAATATATCACTAATGCAATAAAACTTTTTATATTATTTCTTTTTAATTCGTTGTTTAAAGTTTGAAATAGAAAAGAAATAAATTGTTATCTATTAAAACAAAATATTAGTTCAACTAACGTCTTTGATATAGACATGTCACCCGTCCGGCACATATATAAAATGTAAATTAATAAGTGTTAATAAAATATAATAAAGTATAAATATGAATATGATATAAATGTACATATGATTTGAAGACAAGAATAATAAAGTAATAACATTTTGAAGAATTTTATTTGAAGATAAAAAACCCCCTAAAGATCCCCGGGTGTCGCCGTAAGTAGAACGACAGGCACGCTATAGTACTACGGATGACTATGCGTGGCGTTGTTTGCTTTCCAACAAGTAATACGCATGCTTATTTGCCTTCCTATCTCATTAAGAATTATGTCAATGTGAAACGTAACAATTAGTTATTCATCTAAAACTTCACTAAAAGCGTTTTAACCATCGCGCTCCAGTTTGGAGCGCTCATCTGCATGTTTCAAAGTTTTCCACACTCAATAGCCGTATGTAATTCAGCGAGCGGAAGCCATCGACGGTCGAACGTAGTGTTCGCGACAAAAACTGCCGTCAGATTAAAGCGAGCGGCTGTGAACTCCAACGTCAGAGTGTTAATTGCTTGGGCCAATTATTACGCGGGTGTCTCTGTTTGCGATGGCTGGCCCTGGTCACTCGTGCTACTTTTTTTTTACACCCACCAAATCCGACCGTGTTTGACTGCGTATCTAACGCGACTGATATTAAAACGATACCGTGGCTACACGGACGGATGGAGTAGCAGTGAAATTGGATTTTGGAACACTAAGGGCTCTGTTTGTAATTGAGAGAATCATTTGCTCTTTAATATATCTACATTTATATTGCTTTTAAATTTTTTATCATATATACATTTTTTTGATAATTATACATTCACTTGAGACGTATGTATGCGATCACTAAAGACCGGCAACACATTTGTGAGGTCCCGGGCGTTCAGTTAAACTTTTTCCGTGAAATCACATCAGTGGTAGTGGTAGAGCTACGCTGCAGGCGAATACTCTGTCAAGAATGGCATATTATTTGTATGTAGCGTGAATGGGCCGGCTCGCCCGGGGAAGTACCATACTCCCGCAGAAAACCGGCGTCTGAGTGGTAGCTACCACGTTTCGTCCGGTGAGCGGTTGAGTTCCGGAGGCCCAACTTCCTTACCCCTCCACCTTCTTATAATGACACTTTCCTTAAAGCAACCGGCAACGCTAATGCTGCCTATAGCACTGCGGATGCTTATAGGCAGCGTTGATTGCTTTCCATCAGGTGACACGCCTGCTCGTTTGCCTTCCTATCCCATAAAAAAGTGACCTTGTGTTTTTTTTCATTTTCATAATCTTATGTTATCAGTTATTTATTCATTCAGTCATTGTTTGATTGTGGTGGCATATTGCACAATGTAGTTCGATTAAGGCGTATAAGTGGAGTGATATGAGATATATGCGTGTATCGTGACTTAATTAAGTTAACTGCGAAAGTCTATAGAAAGTTTTGGTAGAATCGCCGCCATTTCATCAAATCTTAACGTGACAAGCTGATTATAGAAACCTGGCTTGAACCCAGAGTATTGAAATTATTCAAAACAACAAGCCTCTGGTGTTGCGGATGTCTAAGGCAGTGATCAATTACCATTATTAGATGACCCGCATGCTGGTTTGTGTGCTTTGCTTAATACATGTTTTGTGTGGTACAGTAAGACAAGTGGTAAATGTTGGCTATATTATGACTGAGTCAGCATTTCAAAGAAGCATCACATTTTATCCAGAACCTTCTAAATAAATAGCTTTATACAAAAATCCGTAATCCATATCCCATTTAAAAAAAAAAAAACAAAGTTGCGTTTTCCTTTGAAGGTCATGTAATGTTATAAGGTAGGTATTATCGTTTATGATCAGGTCAATTGTCCGTCTCTATTTCATGGAAACTGTCAGTTAATTATTCGGAATCATCACCCAATCGCATTTATATCGCTTCAAAGATGAAAACAAATGGAAAATTGTGTAACCACATGAAATGATTAGGGTTGGTAGGGCGAGGCGTTCGCTTTCAATGAAATCAGACACTTAAAATTCGTATTGTTGATAAATGGTTTAATTGTTTTGGCAATTAACTGGCAAGCGGGGTGTGGAGTGGGGTGGGACGCGGTGCGGGGTGGGTGGCGTGGTGTACCGGAAACGGTGTGTAATTTGTACCTATTTGGCCGGTCTGTCCGGTATCTAATCTATTATAGTACGAATTGAAGTAAGTTAGCTTCAGTATTTTACTTAATATATTAAACAGGATAAAAATATGTGAAAGGTCGCTTAAGCGTATCACCCAATGGACAGCAATCAACTCCGCCCTTACACATCTACATCAGAAACATCGCAAACGCTTACGGCATTGATCATAATGTGAATGACAATCACAGAAGGCGTTGTTTTTCTTCCAAATCAATTCGTATGCTGCATCTCTAACACATAAAAAAAAATACGAAAATTACATTCAACGACTCGAAAACTAACTTTTTATGTTTGAAACAAAATTGAATGCTGACCGATTCGAAAGTGGTAACGCTGGCTCAGAAGAATGGAACTTTGATCAATAATCCAAGCGGTCATCTCAATATGTTTTTTTTTTATGGGATAGGAAATCAAACGAACTAGTGTATCTTTTGGTTGAAAATAATCAACGCCGTCCATATACATCTGCATACCGTAGACATTACAAATGCGTGCCGGCCTTAAGAATGAATGTTTTTTGAATGCTGCAATGTCATATCGTTCAGAAATGCGCTGAAGCAGATTCAGGAAACTGCATTGTGCTGCATCGTCACTCATCCAGATGAAACTATCCTTATTGGCGAGTTGTGGAATTCATGGGCAGGAATTATAACGAACAATTCCTCGGAGCACTCCCCATGGTAAAAGCTATAAAAGATGCTGAGAGATAAGACATCTCTCCGCAACGTGAGATAATGTAGCCGTTCCATTTAATCTTGGTCATCGACGATTTGAACCGTACGGCGTTGTATACGCCATGCGTATTGAATATAATTTCATAAGCTTTAATAATACCACAACGGTGATATGTATTTTTACGAACTACTGTCACCCAAGTTTCCTTCCTTATATTATATATAACTTCCCGCGCGTACCTAACTGTATTAATAAAATATAATACATCTAGCTACGCTCGGAACGTTGACCTTGTTTTGTAGCGAAGAAAAGATACCAAATGCGCATAAATATTTCATGTTATTCATGCATTTCCAAATACACATGAATATAGGGCACTACAGTAGATCTATAGCATAACGTTACAAAATACAATAGATGTTACACAATATGGAAAGGACATAGTTCATCAGCTCTCCGAAAGTAAGGGTAGTGATAATAAAATATATACGTAAATATATTCCTTATTGTCAATATACAAAGAGCGGTTTTATCACTAATAGCGATTTCTTATAGACAACTGTTGGATAAGAAATATATTTATTTATAAAAACGGGGTTAACAGGATTAAATAAAAAGATACGTAAATAAATAATGGTTAGATAAAGATAAATAGTGGAAAATATTTATCTTTATAGATTAATATTCTCCACATAGATTTTTTTCAACAAATTCTATGATCGAACAGCCTGTACTGTAAAATAGTGGTCAAAGAATTTGGTATGATGGGAAGGCATTTTTAATTTTCGTTATTAATTTTAAATATTACGTAACCTTACTAAGGTTTTCGATAATTTTGAATAGTTTGATAAAAACAATATTTTGGTTCGTTTTTCTTTCAAATTTTTTTATCGCTTTAACAAATCAACTACCTTCTGCGGTATTTCTGAACTAGTGCAACATTGAAACCTTCAAAAACAATCCCACGCATTTCTTAAATAATAGCAGCTTGGCTTCTTAAATAATGGATGGTTGATTGCTTAGCTCGTTTGCTTGCCTTTCCCATAAAAAATCATACATCATAATTTTTTATCTACAGAAATTATAAAATTAACATATAGTATTTATTTTGCTAAATTTTATTATATTTTGAAATATTTCTTTTGTTTTGCCACTTAATAACAAATAAATCATATTTAAAATACAATATATCTTTCTTTGTATTTTTTGTCTCATTCGAACAAAAGCCGTACAAAGAATTTTTCCTAGAAACGTATTCTTCTATCATATCCATAACTTAATCAGGCTCTGTCTTCACATCTGTCCCTGAATGCCATTTTTTCTTAAATGACATTGCAAATATTATTAGTTTCAAATGTCAAATATAAAAACCACAAAGTGCATTTTCTTATACCATTAATATATTTCAAAGATATAATTACCGCATAGCGCTAACGGAGTTTTTGCTGCACCATCTGCCTATTTAATAACATTAAAAATGGCACTTCATGCCTAATGCAGTATCATTTATAGTCCAAGAAATGTCTTTAATTTGTATACTTGATCGTTCAATTTATATTTATTTTCTTGAAATATTATATTTGTCCTGGAACCCTACTACAAATAACGAAGGTAACTGTCGACTTTTTGCTGAAAAATTTTATTTCACCATACATACTACTACATACATGTATGGATGATGGAATAAAATTTTTAGGCAAAGGGTAGATCGGAACCTGATTCGATCTACCCTTTTGACTATTAGCTTACTTGAAATGGTTATCAAATATTTTATAGTAGTAAAAATTATTTTATAGTAGTAGATCCACGTAGCAGACGAATACTTTGTCAAGAATGGCATAATATTTGTCTGTAACATGAATGGGCCGACTCGACCGGGGGAGTACCACACTCCCGCAGAAAACCGGCGGTTGAGTGGTAGCTTGCCTACCGCGCTTCGCACAGTGAGCGGCCGAGTTCCGGAGGACCCCTCTCTCTACTTCTCCCCCTACCATTCCCACTCCCATAATGACACTTTCTTTTAAAGGTCGGCAACGCTTTCGCACTGCCTATGGCGCTGCGGAAGTCTATGGGCGGTGTTGATTGCTTTCCATCAGGTGACACGACTGATCGTTTGCCTTCCTATCTCATAAAAAAATCAAAACATTGCTATGAAGTTCTCTTATGTGCATTTTCGTCTTTTGATGCCTATGGTGTTACACATCTCTATGGACGGCGTTGATCGCTTTCTTGCCACCTTGTATAGAAACACTACTTTTTAAAAGAGGAATATCGATTCATACCAACCATACGATCATGCGTGCAACACATTCCTCCTGTTAACAGAAGTAATTTTCAAATATTCAATATTAAATACGTACCGATTATATTGCCGTTTTAATATAATTATTGTTCCAGACCCCGACTGCGTTTATAACTAATCAATTATAACCACCTGTTGCAATCTTTGCTTTAAGCGATACATTTATAATGCATGCATAGTTAAATTGGGTTTCTGTGAAGCAACATCCCTTTTAGGTATTCGTTATCGAATTTAAAGACACCCTGGGTATATAGGGTTGTATATGTATATTACATATAAATTTACTTGATTAATAAAATCTCTCTGTGTGCCTCTATTGACAAAAGCCTCCTGCAAAACTTAACTATTTTTTTCTGTGGTTATCAACTCTTGTCGATGTGCTACCTGCTTGTAGCCTTTATGGGTCGGTGAAACCCATCTTATAAATAGATTATCTTCCCCTTTACCTATGTCTGTCCTGTGGGGCATATATGGGCTGCGAAAAGAAGCAAAAAAGCACTTTGCTCATTGCTTTTATTTGCTACATATGTCGAGTCAGTGGCGAAGTCGCTTAGTGGCGAAAACAGACAACAATAACGGTTTCTGAACTAATGTTAGTTGATTGGATTCTTGTAATAGGGTAAATATTTTTATGGCATACGGATGGTGAGTCTTCGTGTTTATTCTTATCATTTTTGCGGGCATAGAAAATCCTAGTGTACAAATCTTTTTTTTTTATTTACACGCAGCCGTGTATAAAGTTCTCATTGGTTGATACGACGCTTATATAAAAGTATAAATTTTCTTAAGCAACGCCCGGGCAATGATTCTTTACGGGCACCTGGCGAAATAGGTTATACTTTTATAAGTTTAACCTTATTTAATTTACCGCTACCTTAAGTGTTCCACTTAGCGTAGCGGTAACTGTGAAAATCTGACATTTTGCAAAACGACATGAACATTTTTTATATAAATAAAATAAACATTTTAAAACTGCGTTGTTTTAGAAAGTGTATTTTTCAATAACAGAAAATAAATTCGTTTAACAATTAGATAACTTTTAGATAGCCAATGTAGAATGTTCTTTGCATACTGCATCCTGCTTGTCTATTCTAACGATGCCGAAACGTGGACACTTATAGTCCGTCTGCTTCAGATAGCTGCTTTGACTCGCTCATAGAGCTACGGAGAGAGCTTTGCTTTGAAATTTCTCTAATAAATCAAATTCCACATCAAAAAATAGGTTTTCCTGTACATGTAGTTTAAAGGCCAGCAACGCTTCCGCAATACCTATGATGTCGCGGATATCTATGGGCGGTGTTGATTGCTTTTTATTAGACGACACATTTGCTCGTTTGCCTTACTACCCCATAAAAATAGGATAATCTTAATCGTACATATAACCTCTCACAAGTGTTAATAATTGGCTGTAAACTGTATTTTATTATATATTTCCTCTGTATATCTGCATACATTATCATATTCATATACATCATCTGTGAACTCCACTCCTAAACAATTTTTTTTTATTTCAGGTAAGTTAATCAGTTTTTTGTCTAATCGGAGAGCGCACCCTTCTGAGCAGCAAGTCTACAGTAGCAAATACAACATTTAAAGGTTAAAGGTATGTTGCAAGTCTTTATACAATGTGCATTAAGAATGATTTTTTCCGAAACCATTCGTATCACTTATTTATTGAAGAATTATATATTGAAGAAACGATATTCTTAGTTACTTCACCGGCACAAAGACCCAGATGGTGTCTTGGCTTCCGATATACCCGCCACTGAACACGATATTGGGCTGCCTCTCGCTAATTGCCTGTCCGAAGCTCGCTCAGGTCAGCCATCACTGCGTCGCTTCATCGATTCGTAGGGCAACTTACCGGACGTAATCCGACAAACGCATTCCCACGTACGCCCTTTTGGCCGCACGAACCTCTCCCGTTCAAGTGACCGAACCAACGGAATCCACGCGCCTTTGTCTCTCCGATTATGTTGGCATCGGTCATAGGCTCTTCAATTTCGGCATTGTGTGTGGTTGACCTGGTCTCCGTTATGCAGCGGGTTAAAAAACTTAACATGTAAAAAAATGATATATTTTTACAATAAACTTTCTCAGTCGAGCAGAGAATATAACGAATACATAACAAACGGAGCCTGTTTGTTCTTTCGAACATTTTGTTTCCAATTTTATTGAGTTTTGTCCCAAAAAAAATCCGCTCTTGGCTGCTGCGTCCGTCCGCCGCTAGAAAATGAAAAGGAAATCTTCCAACCCTACCACTAGGGCTGCCAAACACATTTTAATATAACGTTTCAAGTTTTGATGATAGCTGCATAAACATAAAAAGTTCTAAAAAAATGATATATTTTTACAATAAACTTTCTCAGTCGCGCAGAGAATATAACGAATACATAACAAACGGAGCCTGTTTGTTCTTTCGAAAATTTTGTTTCCAATTTTATTGAGTTTTGTCCCAAAAAAAATCCGCTTTTGGCTGCTGCGTCCGTCCGCCGCTAGAAAATGAAAAGGAAATCTTCCAACCCTACCACTAGGGCTGCCAAACACATTTTAATATAACGTTTCAAGTTTTGATGATAGCTGCATAAACATAAAAAGTTCTAAAAAATATCTTAATGTTTGTTTTTACTATTTCTAAGAAAAAGAAGATTAATGTCGGTTTTGATTTCCACTCAGCGTTGTTCAGAGAAAATAAAGTGTCATTGAAATTTTGTTATCCATGACTTTGAATGTTACACAATGAACAGTTAGCACAATTTTATTTAACTAAAAAAATTACAGTATAATAAAGTAAGTAAGTATATATATATATATATATATATATATATATATATATATATATATATATATATATATATATATATATATATATATATAAAAGAAGAAAACTATGAATAACTTATTATATTTGAGAAAAGATTATTTATAAATTTAGCAGGAGTTGTAGAAAATATGTCAAAATTATTATATATATATATAATAAGCAATATCAACAATGTATTTCTTGCTGCCTTCATCATTAGCAACGTGGTGTAGTACGGGACATGTAGTGTATAAATGAAGTTAAAAAAATATTTTTTAAAGGCAAAATTTTTTTTCATGAAGACGCCAGCCCTGACCGCTGCACGACGCACCCCCCAATTAGTTCGCCACGTGTGAAGTAACCGTGCCTCGGTAGTACGGACAGATAGAACGCACTCCTTTACCGGAACGATCGATTCTCGACATAAAAGGAACAATTGGAAGTGCATCGCCTTTTTTCGAAGTCGAGGTGGGATACCCCCCTCACTTTTTGGGCGGTCCACCCTAGGAGTGCTTGACGCGTTTTAAAGTGCTTTTCGGGCGGCCGAATGATGTCAGTGCATCTCGCGAATTAGCTTTGACGTCTACCGATGTGGAATTTATGACATCTTAAAGTTGGATTTATTTATATTTAATTTTGTTAATATATTATCACCTTTATTAAGATAATTCTCCCTTAATAACAATATTATTAATATAAAAAACTATAAGAATAAAATAATAATAATAAAATAGTAATCGTGGCGGGGTAAATCAAACAAACGAAGAATTTAGGAATCTGAGGAAAGAAAACTTCTCACGATGCTAACCGTGCACATTAATATATTAATTTAATATAATATATTATTATAATTTTAATAATCATTCATTTCACTCTTCACAAGATAACAAAATATCGTATAATACAAGGTTAAGGATGCATTATATTCATTTAAGTACTTCATATATGCGGTCACATATTCAGTACTGCTCTTATCTCTGGCATCCAAAGGCATCATTTCACGGCATCCAAGGAGATAGATGGTCCTAAATCGTCGGCGACCGCAGAATTTCTGATAGGCGCGATCTGTACGCACAGATATATTATCTATCTGCTTAGTATATCGAATTTATTACGGTTAATGTTCTGAGGAGTTGCTAATCTCCACCTAAACGCACAGTTCCACCATGGGTCTCTGCGCTATAAAAATACATAAGTTTCATCCCCATAACCTGGATGGGCGTTCACCATCATGCGATTTAGTCACCTGTGAAAACCTATGGTTTTCCTACTTAAATACGATATGGGGGCCTTCAAGAGACGAGCGTAAATATGTTATGTGTATTTGAAGTAACACATTACATATGTATGTGATTTTCTGATTCGTCATAATTTAAATTATGAAAGTATTTTAGAACCTCTTTTACATAGATAGGTGGACTCTTCTCGCCAACTTACATCACTGACGTGTTTTATTTAATTTTCACAATCTTATACTATGATCAGTTATATTGCTTAATATTGGTGGCGTATTATACAATATAGTTCGATTAAGGCGTATTAGTAAAGTGCTATGTAATAAATGCGTGTATCGTGATTTTTTAATTTGACTGAAACAGTCCATAGAAGGTTTTGGTAGAATAGACATCATTTTATCAAGACGTAACGTGACAAGATGATTAGACATTTCAAGAGATTTAATGTTATTGTATTTTATTTGACATTGGCATAATAGTTATAACTAATTGACATCAATGAAAATAGAAATTAAGTAGGTAGTATATATATATATATATATATATATATATATATATATATATATATATATATATATATATAATGAATTTTTTTAGCTTTATTAGAAAATAAGGATAAAATAGCAGAAATATATACATAAAGCGAATGTTTACACTGGTTTTCATCAAAGTATACTATTTCATTTCTTTTTTCGTATCAAATTAAGCAAGGGTTTGTCATAACATTGATAAGTCTGTATATATCGACAACAGAAAACGTGTTTGCTGTAAGTAGAAAATGTAAGTAATAAAAAGAAAACTGCGTCCAATGGTTTCAGTCGTTTTTTAAAACTCGACGACGACGACGACGCAGTTTCTTTTTCTGATTCAAATGGTGTATAAAACACAATACCTCATTTTTTTCTACTTACAGCCAATACGTTTCCGTATTCGATATATAATGTTTAATTTTCATGACCTAAAGATTATAATAAGTTTGCTGTCTTACCGATTAAGATTTTAATCTTCTTTTGTCTTTGATTGGATTTTCTTTCATTCTTTCTTGAATGAGTAACAACTATTATCCAAGCCGGTGTCAAGTAAAACATGTAAACGTTAAATGTCTTGAAATAAAACCAGTCAACTTATCACATTACATATTGATAAAATGGTGACGATTTTACCAAAACCTACTATGGTCTTTTTCAGTCAACTTAAAAAGTCACGATACCCGCATCTATTTCATATCACTTCACTTATACTTCTCATTCGAACTATATCGTATAATACGGCACCACAATAAAACAATCTAACTTATAATAATAAAATGTTATGAAAATGAAATAAAAACACAACGTGATCTAAGTTGACAGGAAAAGACCTAAGATCGTGTTGTCAATTTAAAAAGAGGAAATGAGAAGTGCGTGACAGATAGATTATATGTGTTAGGGTTGAGTATTGCGATTAATGAATAAAAGAAGAATGTTCCATCAAAATGTGTTCCGCTTTGCCACATATACACGTGTTCTATGTTTGTATGTATGTTTGTTCTATGTTCACATATATATTCGTTGAAATGATTCGAGTAGGTGCACTTTTTGCACAAGGTTACGGAAGCTACGGTCCGTGAGATTGCAACTTAGAAAAAAAAGTGGATATTTTCCCATGTCGAGTGTACAGGCGTCCGGTCGTCGACATCTAATTTTTATAATAGAACAAAAGGGGCAAAACAATGCCTTTCGCCGCCGAGATATAGGCAGAGCCACGATACAGCTTGTATTTGATTGAACGCATAAGAATGTAGGGTATGGCGAATAATGCCGCGCGTACGACAGAGATAGAACTAGGCGGGCGCGAGCGAGAGGGAACACCGCAATTACCTCGTGAGATTGTTGAATAAATTTACATCCAGTTGATTGAAATAATAATGCAGCACACTCCGTACCTCCATACGATATTTAAATTAATAATAAAATCATAATGTTATACAAATCGTGCATGTGATACGCCGCGCGATTTCTATGTTAATTAGGTTCTTTCTCGTTCTGTCTTCTGTTTTGAATAATTCAAATTCGGCTCCAATTCAATATCCATTGTGATACTATTTTTAATATATATATAATAACATCATATCTCCTCTCTCTTTTAATTCGTCTTCTTTTAATTTGGTATTGTTTTTCAAGACATACATATGTATTCGTGTATTGATTAATTTATAGCTACATTTTTAAATTTGTTATTTTTTTTAGATATAAGTATCCTAGAATTACATACATACATACAATCACGCTATTTCCCGTAGAGATAAGCAGATACCATAGACCTCCATCTGCTACGATCCGGGCACACTTTTCTTTTCTTTGATGGCAATTAGTTATAACTATTATGCCAGTGTCAAGTTAAATACGATTACATCAAATCTCTTGAAATATAAGTAGTCAACTTATCACGTTGCATCTTAATAAAATGCTGGCTATTCTATAATACCAAACCTTTATATGGACTTTTTCAGTCAACTTAAAAAAGTCACAAAACACGCATTTATTTCATATTACTTCACTTACACGCCTTAATCTTAATAATATATGATTATTAAAACTCATAATAGTATATGATTATACCCTTTCTTGGCTTCATCATTGTGGAATTGCTATTTTATTAAGGTTTATTTAATGCTGACAATATAAAATAAAGAAAAAAAAAATAAATATATTAAAATATAAATTCAGATAAATATTCAAAAAGATTTCAAGATGAAATTTAAGGGGTATCCCCCTTGAATTCTTTTTAATTACCTACCTACCTTTTATAATGTGTATACCTTCATTTTCAAAATGTTTATATATGTTGGACTCTAGATCCTATACTAGGATTCCCTGTGTTGTGGGAAAATTTCCCAAATTCAGTTCCCTTCGTTAATAATACATTGTAAGAACACAACTATCAAAAATGTAAGTAAAAATAAAAAAGAATTAATTAGAATATGAATTACACAATAATTAAAGTTAGAAATCCGTATCTGTATGTGTGTGTATGTCTATCAACCTATGATTAAAATATAAGAGTAGTATATTACTCTTATATTCTAATAATAAGTTGATAGTTATAGGCCCCGGAAATGGAATTTAATGTTGTTTTTGCAATAAAGATCGGTCGCGACTTAGCCTCACAGTAAAACAAATAATCCAAAAACCAAAACACAAGTGGTAGAAAATTTGCTTGGTTTAAGACAGACGCTACACATCCTTGACCTGACCCAAGAGTTCAGGGCGCGGCCAACCGGACACATTGGGAACTATTCGAACGGAAAAATCGGCCGAGTCGGCGAGAGCGGAAGGTGGATATAATCCATTAAGTTGTGATCCGATGTTGGTCGGTGGGCGAGGGCGGTGGGGGTTCTACGTAAGGTGGCATCGTTGTCGCGGGCGACCCTGACCTAGCTCAAGAGGTGCCACGGGTCACGTGCTCGGGCGGGGGTAGAACTCGGGTCGTTCACCTTGAGACGTGGCGCTAGCGTCTGGCCAAGAGATTTTCGGCGATCGCCTCTTAGACGTGGCGAAATTACAAAAAGCACCGTTTGTTTACTTTGTTACAATAGTATATTATTATTTTAAACATTTTATTATAATATTACTCAAACAGAGTAAAGTATTTGTACTTTAATTTAATTTTAAAACACATACACACACACATATGTGTGTGTGTATGTAGGAATTGAAAATAGATATATTCTAATATTATGATACATTTAAACTAATTTCAAGGAGGTACTTTATAAGTAAAAAGGTGAGAAATAATTAACGCAATTTGTATTGTTATTACTTTATAAATTAATTTGTTTCTATTTGTCAAACGTTACTCAACCATAAACAATTTGATTTGACACGAAAAGAGAGTCTTTTTATTTATTTCAGTCAGAATTAAATAGTAATTATTTTTAAATTAAAAAATTAATAATATTGTAAAATATGGTGTAATATCCAATTGAAATAACATAAATCTGTTTGTAATTCTATTGTGATCGTGTAAGAATTTTAACTGGGTTTTTACACACCAGTAATAGGATTTACAATACTTCCGATACTTGTAACAACAATGTCAGTACACTAGCTACTTATTAATAAAATTTATTTTATGATAATTTTAGGAAATAAAAATATAAAATAAGTTTTAAATTATTTTCCTTTACTAATGACGATTTTTTTACGAATACCATTATATATGTAATTGCACAAATGGGATACTACATATATGTATGTCTTTAAAATGCACACAATTTCCTGTTTTATGCCGCGCCGCGGCAAGCGATCTACTCCTTTAAGCTGCGAACGTTATCAGATTAGGCGAGGAAGCGACGCAAGTAGGAAGTAGCAAGTGACCTGGATGTGGAACGTCCGCCACCTTGTGTAGGTCGCGTCAGGGCTGCCACCCCGCAAGTAAACAATTAATATTTTTTTTTTATCCAGGTAATTACTTTACTATTATAATTGTCGCATCTAGGGCTGCGCCCCGTATGTAAACAATTTACATGTGGATTTTATAAATATTTAATATCCGGGTAAGAATTACTTTATAATTATCATTGTCAGCTTTCCGCAGTCCACTGTTGGACATAGTCCTGCCGCACGACGCACCATTTAGCTAGATTTTCTGCTACATGCATCCAGTCTCTGCCAGTTGCATTGACCAGTTCATCGCTCCTTCTAATTGGGGAGCGTCCTGCATTACATTGCCAAGACGCTCGTTATCACCTTGCCGTCAGTTCTCCAACAGACGTGTCGAACCCATTATCATTTCTGTTTACTAACTCATAGAGATGTCGGTGACTTTTATTCTCCGTTAGTTTTCTTCATTTCCAAATCGATGGTTTTATGACGGATTAATTACGTATAAAGACTAAAAAGAAATGTCTATATTGGAAATGAATATATATTCATTAAGTAGTAGTTGAAACATACCAAACCATACCATGACGACCAATTGGCTCACTGGCGGGGCCTCCCGTCCGCGAAGTCAATGGTCGCGGTCTCGATCCCTGCATCGGAATAAATATATGTATATCAGACAGATATTTATTCCGAGTCTGGTAAACCTGCCAATCCGCATTGGTTAAGCGTGGTGGGTGAACGTCCGTTCCTCCAGAAATCCTCCTCATTTTTGGAGTGAGACATAAATGGGCTGTTGTGATGTTTCTTCCATCGTCTTAGCAGAGTTTCAAGATTGAAAAACAGCTTTTGTCATGATACAGTCCGCAATTTAAAGGCTTTTTGCTCCCAAGTACTTCAGACTAAGTTGAATGAAAATAATCCATTATTTTATACTATAGGAAGGCAAACGAGTAATCATGTCGCGTGATGAAAAGCTGCCAACGTCGCCCATAGACATATGCAACAGTATAGGCGTTGCAGATGCGTTTTCGGCCCTTGAGAAATGTGTAGTTTTATTTTACGCATTGGATCGCCAATAATCCAAATGTTTCGGATGAACCTTTTCCTTGTGGTGAATTGTAGTGGAATTCAGCGGCAGGAATTATTCCGAACAACTCTTCGGAACACTCCCCCATTGTAAGAGAGAAAAAGGATGCTGAGAAATGTAATATGCTTCCGCAATTTTATTACAGTTTCTTATTAAAGTCCAAAACTACGTCAGATTTCTTATCGCCCATACATCATAGCCTAAAGACAAAAGTCTTCGATTGAGTGTTAGAGAATAAATCACAAAGAAGCTCAATGGTCTTGATGTACATTTAGTTGGACATTAATTAATGTGGAAGAAACGTGGACGCTCCGTCTGCTTTACAAGCTCAGAGTCGCTCAGAGAGTTATGGAGAAAGCTATGCTCGGAGTTTATCTGGTAGATATGATTCGGAATTAACAAATCCGCCAGAGAACTAAAGTCACCGACATAGCGTTTCGAATTAGTAAACTAAAGTGGCAATGGGCTGGTCACTTTTGTCGGAGATCCGACAATCGTTGGAGAAGACGAGTGCTGGAGTGGAGACCGCGTCTCGGTAAACGTAGTGTGGGATGCCCCTCGGCTAGATGGTGAGACGATCGGTGCAGAGCGGCTGGCAGAAACTGGATGCGTGAAGCTGAAGATCGGGCAAAGTGGCGCTTCATAGGGCCTAAGTCCAGCAGTGGTCTGCCGCAGGTTGTTGATTGATTAATTATAGTCCAGTATTATAGTCTTCTAATATTTAGACGTAAGTTGTAAGTAAAGTAATATTAATTAATTTTTGATCTGGTTATATTATTTATTAATACTTCATGCACACCATTAATATTTATTCGAGTGATCGTTCAATCAGCTCTCCCCCACTCGATTTAGTTTGCAAAGAGAGCGTGTGGGTGAGTGGTAGTGCAAAAACTGATCGGAGCAGTGATCCGAAGGCATGACGCCATTTTCACACCCATATGTAAGTATAACAGCGCGTCAAGTTTAATATTATTTGTTTTTACCGTGCATTCTAATTTCGCCTTTATTTCCGCGGCCGTTTGTCTACTTTTGCATGACATGTGTAATATATGTAACATTATGCGCCTAATTTTCAAGAGCTTATTTCGATTCGATTTATTCGATTATTATACAAACAATACACTAAAAATTAAAACAGTATATAGAAATCGATTTTTTTCCTACCTTCTCGAGATCATCTCTAGGCAAAACACTCTCACTTGTTATCATTTTTTGTTTGATAGTGACACCCGTAAGTATATTACGGTTTGGGCGGGCCGTCGATCGGTTTTTTATTATTTTTTATCTTCAGATCTTCAAGGTTAAGATATAACTCGCGTGCCTCGAACTGTATCCGAACATTTCCCCAGAACATAATTACCCTCCATCTCTTACCGTTTCGCCGTTAACATGTCAGTGAGTCAGTGGTAATGCTTTATATAATACTAGCTTTTGCAAATTGTAGCCTGTATGTTATTTCGATAGTTAGTTAGTTTTTTTGTGAAAGAGTAACAAACATACATCCATACTCACAAACTTTCGCATTTATAATATTAGTAGGATAGGATAGGATAGTAGGATTAATTGTTAACCTTCTTCAAAGAAAATAATGCACTATACTCAATAGCTCCCGCGGTACATGTAAAGAATTGTTATTATAATACATTTACTAATGAATGTTTTTCCGTCTGCAATCGCGATTAACTCACTACGTCCGCATTACAAGCCATAATGGGCGCATTAACTTAATATTATAATATATTAACATACAGAAACAAAATGTATGTATATCATTAGTTTTTTATCGGTGCAATTATCTCGTATTGCGACCAAAAAACTCTTTAATACTACAATTTTGTAGAGGTTAATTGTGCTTTTGTAATAATATAAATAGTTAATTTTATGCTAGTATAAGCCGCTCTCCTTTATTACGTTCATTTTATACTTGGTTGTTCTATTTTAAGAAGAATAACAATGTTTTATTTTTTCCAGCGTTATTTCCGAACTGATACGATATTGAAACGTTAAAAAAGAAATCTACTCATATCTCAATGGCTAGTAACGCATTTGTATGCCTTTTGTGTTGTAAATGTGTATGGGCGGCGTTTATTGTCTTTCCTTGGGTTACACGCTTGCTCGTTTGCCTCTCTTTCCCATAAAAAAATAGCTGTGACAGCTCACTGTTTAAACCTGAAGACCTAAATCAGGAGACCCAACAATGGGACATCTTTAAAAAAGCAACTTATCGATTTCTGTCTAGGAAATTAGCTGACGAATTTTTACGACTACGTATTAAATTAAAATTCATTTCAAATCAAACTATTATTTATTTATTCAAGTTGATACATCATGTTGTGGTATCTAAACATCAAACTACGAAGTAAATTAATTTATAAATAACAAGGAACGTTATGATAAATAACTAAGCCATTACCGGGAAATGTTATGCAACTCAGTTATCTAGATGAATAGCTCAAAATTCCCAAATATCGTTTGCGTAGCCATGTAAATTTGAAATATGTTAATTAATAAATTGATTGAATAAGTTATAGGTCCACCACGTCCATAGTCAATCTAACATAGATTGACTATGGACGTCGATACATTATTAATGTAATATCTCGTTACTGAATAAGCTTCTATAAATAAATATATCAAATATAAACAGAAAAAATGCTATGTAAAGACTGGAATGATACTATTTGTCTAAGTATTGTTTGACTAAGCTAACTATTTTCGGCTAAACGCATCCAGTCTCTGCCGACTGTCGTGTGCAGATCGTCACTTTATCTAGCAGGGGATCCCACATTTTGATGGTGTTTGTCGAGGTGCATACATCGATAAAAAGTCCAAGAGTTTCAAATGTCTTAATTCAAACTTTTACAAGGGGTTGTTCTCCAAAATCATGAAATTCATTTGACACAATTTATCAATTTCAATATCAATCCGCGGCAGTCCACGCTGGAAACAAGCCTCACTCAAGGCACGCCACCTAGCCTGATCTTCAGCTACATGCATCCAGTCTCTACCAGCCGCCTTGCACAGATCATCACTCCATCTAGCAGGAGGGCGTCCCATACTACGTTTGCCGAGTCGCGGTCTCCACTCCAGCACTCGTCTACTCCTACGATTGTCGGTTCTCCGACAAACGTTTCCAGCCTATTTCCACTTCAGTCTGCTGACTTGAAGAGCTATGTCGGTGACTCTGGGTATCCGGCGAATTTCTTCATTTCGAATTCTATCCACCAGACTTCGAGCGTAGTCCTCTAAACGACGTTGAGCTTGTGAAGGAGGGACACAATTTATGGATGATCCCTTAAGCATAATATAATTATATCCAAATTATAATACAAATAATTAAAAATGTTTTTATATAGTAGAACAGAATGCATGCAAATCACCTAACGAAAGTGATCACCTCCATCCATAGATCCATAGATATCCTCAACGCCGATAGCGTCGCAAATGCGTTGCCAGTCTTTCGTGGACACATATGCATGTCTCTTGAATACTCCAATAACATACTTCTTCGGCAATACCACTGGAGATAGTTTGTTCTATAGCTGCAAAATTCGTGGCAAAAAATCCCGAATAAATCGCACAGTGACCGCCTGCTTAACATCCAAGTAATAGGCATGAAACTCATTTTTACAGTGGGTGGTCAGACTGAAATTTATTTGTAAGCTAAGCGATGATATTGATAAAAATTATTAAGATGAATACTCAAGAATTATTTCCGTTCACTATTTAATGTATGCCAGCCCGTTGGGCTTAAGTAGGGAACTGGCAATATTTTATCAAAGCGGACGGTGCGAAATACCTTTCTACCTTATACATTTTTAAACTGAAGGATATTAAAAGAATTTATATTTAATAATATAGTTTATATACTCTTATCGGTTTAGTTTCTTTTATCTGGGAGAGCTGCTACCATAATCCCTAGAAATGCTAGAAAACCAGACCTTTTTTCAATAAACGAGACTAGTGGACTTAGATAAGTAGCATATCTATGTTGTACAGCAGACCGTTTCCGCATTCGTAACCTTAAGGTAGTTTCTCTACGCCGTGAGAACCAGCGCGGAGGTATCAAACTCCCTCAGAAAACCGGCGTCTGAGTGGTAGCTTAGCTACTGCGCTTCGTACGGTGAGCGGCCGAGTTTCAGAGGTCCAACACCCTCCCCCCTCCCTCTACCCCTTTTCCTCCCTTTCCCATTCCCATTGTGACACTTTCCTTAAAGGTCGACAACGCTTCCGCACTGCCTATGGCGCTGCGAAAGTCTATGGGCGGCGTTGATTGCTTTCCATCAGGTGACACACCTGCTCGTTTGCCCTCCCATTCCAAAAAAAATTGGCGTGATTAACAAAAATTCTAACTAATTAACTTTGTTGGCGCGCTGTACCTGGGGCGCCCCACAGGGCGTCGTCCTATTTAACAAAAATTCTAATAATATCTAATTTGTAGATATCATTGCTAGAGTTTTTTACTATTTAGAGAAAGTTTTATGCATTTTTCTTTATTGAAATTTAATCGACTTGTATTGCTAATAATATTTTTGGTTCATAAATAAATAATTTGTTGATAAAATAAAATATGCACTAACATGGTTGCTTAGAACTATATAATATAATATTATTTGAAGGTGAATCCGCATCAAAAGCATCAAAATACTATCTTGTCTAACACCAATATAATTTATAATGTGGAATTAAAATTACAATGAGCACAATCCGTTACTAATGAACGGTATTCCCCCGCAAAGTTACCGCGGAAGGTAACAATTTGTCGAACATATCATAAAATAATATAATTATTCCTTAGCAAATGTTAGTTATGCTTTGCTTTTGTGTGCACTTGTATATTAATGAATTTTTTATTAATTAATGAAATTTTTATCTGACTACGCTTGAAACTTAAGACCAAGTGAAATCACGTTCATTTAAAACTTTCATGTGAAACGAAATAATGATTATTCAAAAAAATTAAATACCGATTGAGATATAAACGTAAAAGAATTCAATGCGGTAAAGCACATTTGATATTTATCAATTGGACCAATTTGAGTGACTGTTTTGCATTCGCTTTGCTGCTTGTGCCGCTCGCACAAGCGCTGGAAAACATCTACGAAGTCCACTCTCTTGCGGGGAAAATGAGACGGCCACAAAGGCGAACGCGGAGCGGGGATTCCGTTTTTGCGACAAGGGGCCGCCGGCGGCGCGACTCCATTCCTTTTCCATTTGTCTAAAAATGTTGCAATTGAATGCATTTCGGTATGGAATATTGAAACCTCAGAGTGGGTGAGAGTTTCTCGTCCGTGCACGCATGGGGTGGGGGGTGGGGGGTTGTGGGGGGACGTGTGCGAAGTGGGAGCGCACTGCGGCCCCGTCGCACCCCCCCCTCACGCCACCCTCGCACCCGCTTTCTAAACCTCCTCGCAAATAGTACACGTTTGCTTGGCAACATTTCATGCTTAGTGTATACAAATAATGTACGGCGTGGGTACAAACTGAAAGGGAATACTAATGCAGGCGACACAAGCCTAAAGTTAAATCGCTCAACGCCGGCCACTGCGCTCCCCGATTTATCGCCAACAATCACCACTTGCTTTACGAATTGACGTACTAAAGTGTTCTTTTATCATACAAATTATATTTTCAATCTATATTCATATGGTAGTACTCTTATAAACGTATAATTCGATTTGATGATGAATTATAGAGAAAAATATCACATACTTTTTTAGTTCATTAAATCTAAAAGCAGTCATACAAACTAAAATTATAAACTAATCTAATGAGCAGTAAATGATTATAATTGTACTTATAAAGTGTGCTCTTACCGTACAAATAATATTTACAATTTATATTTATATTAATAATCAATTGAATCATATTATCCAGAAGGTAGTCATATGGTACTCTTCTTATAAATGTATAATTCGATTTGATGATGAATTATCTAGAAAAATATCATATACCTTTTAAAACTAAAAGCAGTCATTACTTTAATACAAACTAAAATTATAAACTAATCTAATGAGCTGTAAATGATTATAATTGTACTTATTAAAGTGTCCTCTTACCGTACAAATAATATTTACAATTTATATTTATATTAATAATCAATACATACATACATACATACATATCGTCACGCCCGTCTCCCGTAAGGGTAGGCAGAGACCATAGATCTCCATCTGCTACGATCTCGGCATACTTCCCTTGCTCCCTCCACACTCATTATTCTCCTCATGCAAGCCCGCCGGTTGAGGGCACTCTTGACCTGGCCTTTCTTAAAAAGTTCAGCAATCTAAAATATTTCCAATTTGTATTTTTGTCAATAATTAAAATATACTATGCAGAAGGTAAATATGTAGCACTCTTATAAAGATATAAAACGATTTCATAATGAATAATAAAGATAAGCACCATACAATTTTTTTTTATTTTATTAAAGCCCAAAGCATTGGTAACTTGAAATCACACTAAAACTAAAAGCTAATCCAAACGCACTAAATAAATTATTCATATAAATATTTTTTTATTTGCATATATATTTTCTTCTTCTTCTTAAAGTGCCTCTCCGACTAGCGAAGGTCGGCAGCCAATTCAGCACAACTTTCCTCCTCTTTCGCGAGATGCAGCAGTTCTGGAGTACTCGCTATCCCGTTCCACTTCTTGATATTACGCAGCCAAGATTTTTCTTTTCGACTAACTTGTCTTTTGCCCGCGAATTTTCCCATCATGATCAGTTGTAGCAACTTGTACCTGTCATGTCTCATAATATGACCTAGGTAAGCAACTTTTCTACCTTTGACGGTCTGCAAACGTTCACCGTTTTGCTTAACTTGTCGGAGAACCTCGTCATTGGCCACACTTTGAGTCCAGCCAATAGCCACATCCGTCTATATGCCCACATTTCGAACGCTTCTATACGTTTTCTGAGGTCTTCTTTAGGTCTTCTATATATATTTAAAAACCTTATTTATTAAAAGCTATGGAAGATTAGTAAATAGATCAACATATGACAAGTAGTAAGATTAGGGGACCTATAACTTAATACAATATAAATATGGTCGAATATTCCTTGTTTGAAAATTGTACTTAAGGTGGAATACTTAGTTCTGCTACCGGACATACTTTATAATATATATTCATTTCTACATTCATCTGAATATGTTCAAGAATAAAACAGTGAAAATGTTAATTTAAAAGAATATAAGCGTCTACCTCTCTCTGTGTTTTCTGCGGAATACAATTAGTGAGTGAGTAGATAGATAGATTGAATAAATTTTTATTTTATAGTTATATACATATACAGTTTTTTGTAATAACAATATATATACATTAAACTCTTTTTTCTTATGTTGTATATTTCGTTTCGGTATATATAATAAGTAATACTGACTTTCTCTTCTCCAGGTATGTTATATGTATTGTTGTTGTTAGTACTTAGGTATGCAATACATGTCACGAACGCCATCTCTTGAAAGTAATATCATAATAATCATTTTGATTTCGGAGAAAAATAATTTTTCTTTTTCTTTAATTAAATTGAAAGTAATATGAAGAAAAATTATTTTTCCAACTATTACTTTCAATAGATGGCGTACGTAACGGCTACATCGTCCAACGGACGTGTTGTTATACAGGCTGTCCCAGAATTCAACGTCAAGCCGAAACGGGGTGACAGGATTTGTAACCAATCAATCCTGTCACCCCGTTTCGGCTTGACATTGAGTGTTGGGACACCCTGTATAAAACTAAGAAGATAATGGTACTATATAAGAAAAACGTCGTACGATGGGTGGCGCGTGTCTACACACAAATAATAATCGAATACAATTTTTTGTAAACAACGACACTTTAGTTCGCGGTTGACATAAGTAATGAGTTTTCTTGAATTTCCTTTCTTCTGAGATCGCAGTAACGCGCGACGGGCACGCTAGTATTAAATAAAAAACGATGACAAATATACCTACTTCAATACTCTCAGTTTAAAGTCCATTAAGTCCATATGTACTTAAATAAAAAATCTTGACAAACTATAAAATCTACACTAAAACTTTTCAATCTAGCTGAAATTACATTATGTATTTAAATATTCAAGTTTCACGAAACCATTCAGTTTCCTTTACCTTTCAACGGTTTTATTTTTATTTCAATATAAAATTATCGCAATTTAATAAATTAATGTACTTGAAATATATTTCAATTAATGTAATTAATATAAATAAATACTTTTTTTCTTTGATGTCAATTATCTAGAAATGTACTAGTCATCTGGCCACGTTACACCTTGATAAAATGGTGGTCATTTTACCAAAACCTTTTATGAACTTTTGCAGTCAACAGTTACGACATTGGAACCTCCAAAAAACAAGCCTATATATACCTACAAGGCCGGCAACGCTACCGCGACTCCTGCGGTGTCGCGGTTATCTATGGGCGGCGTTGATTGCTTTCCATCAGGCGACACGCTTGCTCGTTTGCCCTCCTATCCCATAAAAAAAAGCCTACTTAAAGAGTCACTATACACGATTTATTTCATATCACTCCACTTATACACCATAATCGAACTATATTGTACAATACCCTACCACAATAAAACAATTATATAATAGATAACATAATATTATAAGAATGAAATAGACTGTCCTGGTGTCAGAAACACTGTACTGTTTATTGTAAATATTAACAATATGAGTCTTTTATTATATTTTTTTAATGATCCCTCCTGCTTTTCCTTTTTCTGTCGCTACGAACTTTTGTGGGGAACTTTTGTTGTGTGGGGCTTTGGTGCGGTGGCAAGTCCTGGCTTTGTTTCCTTGGAAAAGGCATTATTTATAGAAAAAACTTGTGGCAATGGTGCAGACACGTGAACATTACGACTTTGTGACGTATACACACGGTCTCCATGGAATTTGCTCATCGGAGCTGAACATGTATCACACCTCACGACTCGGCTCCCCATAAAAGTATAATAGTTTTTATCACCCAGTGTGAATAGAAAATGAACTAGCTCTTGTTGCACATTTGATAACGCTTTATATAACAATAGAGTCCTATTTTAATTCCCCATCAGTTAATAGTGTTTTAATATCATATAATTAAGAAAATAAACCAAATTTATCTTTATAAAAAGTTGACGTTCCTATCGAGATTGTCGGGTATGTCCTTTTTCTTCAACATATTTAAATTTTCACCTAAGTTTTTTAAACTATACAAATTAAAGTATCCTCATTAATATTTTGTTTCCTAATATAAAAATCAACCAATTATTAATGTCACGTGGAATTTATTTTTAAAAACATGTAAATTAACTCTGCATTGATATCTACATATTAGGTTGGAGAAAAATTTATTTTTTTAAGTCCCCCGGAAAGCGTCTTAAATTTTTTGGAATAATTAAAATTTGTAAATAGGTAGGAGCACCTTCATGTACACCGGATAACATAGTAACTTGTTAGTTCTGACACGTCACTAAAATGTCACATTAGTGGGTCCATTTGGTAAGCTGGTACCATCTGGTAATCCCGCCAATCCGCATTGAACATGCGTGGTGGGTTAATATCCGTTCCTCCAGAAATGGAGAGGCCCGTACTTAGCAGTGGGACATATATGGGCTGCGAAAACTGAAAAAAAAAATGTCTTGAGTTTTCATATAGAATACGAGGATACTTTTTCCTGAACCTATAAATTTTTGCCTTCTTTATAAATTTTCCTATAAAATTTTAAGGCTACACCATCATGCATGCATAAAAAGTAAATAGCGAAGATCGTTTTGAGGTTTTAAATTTGAAATTTTATATAGGACCTATATATAACTCTCTTAGTCCGTACAACATTAAAGTCACGGAATTTCGTAGACAAGCTTTATACTACGTGCCAGGAAGGCATGTCAAAATGTGTCTGTAATTTTTTTTATTAGTACATGACAATATTGGACATTAAAATTTAAAATACTTCAGCTCTCCCTCCCCCCCCGTGTTGGCATGTAGCATAAGGCGGCCCTCATGATACGACGTCAACACAAACAAGAGCTCCCCAGACCACCGGCACAGAGTCCAACTGATTCACAATTCAAAACGCATCGGCTGCACACCTATCTAATATCGCACGATGTATTTTGAATAATTGCCGAGTCAGCAGGCGGCTGATTGCGTCCGGTACAAAGAGACCGGTTGCTGTGGCTACGGAAAATGTCTTGCACGAGATTTAACCCATCAACGGGCGGGCGGCTTTGTAATGAAAGTGTTGGAAAGAGTCCTTGTTGTACGGCTGGCTGATTGTTCGTTGCTTGTTTCTGCTTTCGAGTTTCTCCTGATCTTCGTGTAAGCCCTTGTGTAGATTTGTGGCACATTTCGTGCTTTGTTTCTACTTTGAACACAACCGATGTGATTATGATTGTAGTATTACTATCATCTCATTATATTTACATTCAGCATATTTCCTTTTATTTTTTAAATATAAACTTAATTGATCATATTACATAACGATCGAATTATTTTCTCAGTTTAAGAACTAATGTAAACCAATTGTTTTGGTTACAAATGCAATTTATTAATTTTATATACTTTATTTAAGAGGTTAAATCGAAAAGAGCAGGTCGCACTAGGCAGGGCCGTGCTGACATACCGATTCATTAATTTTTTGGATTTGGCTATACATATGTACATATATAAGTATACATATATAAGTATACATAAATACATACATTTTCATACCATACATGATACGTAATATTTATACATAAAATACCGTAATATAATTGCCAGCAAGTGATGCTATTACCCAGTAAAAAGCATGTACATCTAATGGAGTCAGCAGTCAGTCATTACTTTGCGGAAATACATTGCTATGTGGACAGTCAAAATTTTTACTTAGCTAAGATCCTCGACAAGCTAAGATCTGCGATCTTCTCGCGGATCTTAGCTAAGTAGAAATTCTGACTGTCTGCATGTACATATATATGATTGTAATGTATTATAACTTTGCAGCCATTGCAGCGAAAACAATTGGGTTGGTGCGTTTTTCATTTGCCGTCTGTTCATTAAAGCGGTGTATTGTGACGATAGATGGTGCAATTAACACGCGATTATAGAATTGTTATAAAGCGGCCAAAGAGAAGTATTTTTGCGGCCACCGCCAGCCGTATTGTCAGTTATTGCGAGAATAATCCCTCGCCGGCGCAGACGTGAGATTGGAAAAGACACTAATTGCTCTTTTTTAATATAAAAGAAATATAACAACAAATATAATAACGCAACGGCGACACTTCCGTTAATAGTGGTAGAGCCACGTTGCAGACGAATACTTTGTCAAGAATGTCATATTATATTTGTCTGTAGCATGAATGGGCCGGCTCACCCGGGGAAGTACCATACTCCCACAGAAAACCGGCGTCTGAGTGGTAGCTTAGCTACCGCGCTTCGTACGGTGAGCGGCCGAGTTCTGGAGGCCCAACACCCTCCTCCCTCCCTCTACCACCCCTCCCATAATGACACTTTCCTTAACACATGCCGTGCCACGTGGGTCATATACGCCCCACGCTTTAAAACTGTATTTTTTTCTCGCGCATGCCTCGCGCGGAATTATAATTATAATAATGCAAAAACCATAATAATAAAGGAAGGGTGGTACAGTTTTAGACGTATAAGACAACAAAACAGTAAATTTATTTTTCTAGGACTTTTTTTAATAAATACACCGCCTCAACGGAAAATATTCTAAAAACAACCTGGCACGGAACGTGTTAAAGGTCGACAACGCTGTTTCTTTTTCGGCAGTTTCAATTTCCTCTGTTAAAAAAAGACGTTGTTGTAGATTATTTTTCCCCAACCATAAGAAGTCAATGCGACTTTATTCATTTATGGGAGATTTTATGCAAATTTAAGTTTCACATCCAAACAAGTGTTCGTAGGTCATGTACAATGGCTTTGAACACGACAGTCTAACATAACAGCTCATAGTATTGTATCAAACGCTGATTCTAATTACCAGAGAATAATATCCACGATAGGAATCGATCTAACGGTGGTCGCCACCCCCCTGACCCCCTAGGGCCGTACCTCACCCCTACCCCCCCACACCCCTACCCAATCGAGGTGTGTACCACACAAGTCAGTAAAGTCAAATTTGTTAATTCGTCAGTGTAGACATAGCCGACGGTCTGATCTAACAGAGATGCAGTTAAATATTGAAGATGTTCGAAATTCCGTCACGATCCTGCAAGTCTTTTATTTACACAAGAATAAATGACTATTTTAAATATTATATATATAATAAATGACTAGGCAACGGTTTTACAAATTCTTTTTTCCACGTACCACTATTCTGTGGAACGATACGACATGGGGACCTTCAAAAAACCAAGTCTACATAGTTCTTAAAGACCCTTGTGCAATGCCTATGGCGCTGCGGATGTCTATGGGCGGCCTTGATTGCTTTCCATCAAATGACACGCCTGCTCGTTTGCCTTCCTATCTCATAAAAAAAAAATACTTATATTTTTCTCGCGTGTAACTAATAATAATTAAAATCATAATAATCAAGGAAAGGCAGAAATTTATTTTAAATCCATTGCACAACAAAGCAATACATTTATTTTTCTATAGGAATTATATATTAACACACATGAGGCCTGAACGAAAAATCTTCAAACCACAGTCTGGTAGGTAACGGTCTGACTACAATACCTAGATGCTTTACGGTACCTATATAGCGATCAAATTATGATCTCAGTATTTCGAACTGGCCAATTGCCGTGAACCCAGGACCAGCGAGTTTCAAGTTACATACAGTTTGCTATCATACCCGATAGCAACATTGAAACTCCGACGTAATACAATGTTCAGAATAATAGACCCGCTGGGTGCTAATAGGATCGCCTGGGTTTCCAATTTATGACAAAGTTCTGACGAATCTGTATCTACATTGCAATTCGTGTAATATTTCGTTAGCAAACTAATAGGAATTTTGAACATCGGAGTTTTATGCTGATGTATCAGTTGAATCAATATATCATCAAGTGAAAAGATGAATGTATTTTATTCTGTTTTATTACTATTGATATACATTTCTCCCAAAAGATCGATCATAAAAATAAAAATAAATACTATTATAAGTAGAAAAACATGGTGAGTCATCAAATCATCAGCATCACTAAGTGTTACAAACAGTAAATTTAAAAATATACTATGATGATGATATATATATATATATATATATATATATATATATATATATATATATATATATATATATATATATATATATATATATATATATATATATATATATTACATACATATTGATCAATTTGAGAGAAGTATATATAAATAATAACAATAATAAATAAAATACATTCACCTCGCGCATGAGTTCTTCGCCAAGTGGCATGTTGATTCCGCTGTCATAGTACACATATGAGTCTGTGAAGACTTACTGGTAAAAATTTGGACGCCCAACTATCCAAATTAGGTTTATGTAACCGGTTTAACACAGCTACAATCGTCAGAGGTTTTTTCCTTAGATGTCTAAATCCTTCATTGGCTTGGCTTATCCCGCCATAAAGATTTAATAACCTAAAAAGGTCAAAATATTATTAAACCCGCACTTCTATTCATCGTTGAAGTTATTGAATTTTATTTATATCCTTTGTAGTTTTTTTTTAATATTTATATTTGTAAACTTTTATTATTTAACAATATACAATAATAAATCCTATATAATAACTCCTGAATATTTTTTTTATATTATTTTATTTGTGACAATTTACAGGTGAAGTTGGATGGAGCATAGTAGGTCTCACTAGGCAGGCCCGTGCTAAGACCTTCCGATTCGGTCATCATTCAAATTTGGAATAGATATATAAATAAACTTAAATAAGTACATACATATATAACATATATTTATACCCACACATCCATACACAATATACACATTCACATATAGATATATACACATAATAAAGTAACATAAGTGTCAGCAAAAGTGATGCTACTGCCCTGTAAAAAAATGTTGATTTGGTTCTTACTAAGAATAAGTGTGATATGTTATAGTTAAAAAAATTCTTTAGGTTAAAATGCTTTATGGAGACATGTTGTATTTTTTTCTACATCAAGTTGTCGTTTGAACAGAACCGTTTTGTATTATTTATATTTTGCGTTCTCCCTTAAGCGAGACGCTGGACGATATTGGCTGGATGAGACAAAATAGGAGTGCAACGCGATCGGCGAGCGGTCTACGTCTATTCCAGCGAACGTGCGACAAAAGCATAATCAATGTAGCGTGTCTACGAATTTGCATGTATCCAACGGAGTACGGCATTATGAAAATTTTGATTGTGAATATCCATTACTATATAATTTGACAGCGGCACTGAATTTAAATTCAAATTCTGTATAAGAAACTAGATGACCCAGCGAACGTCGTTTCATCTACAATTTATTTAATTAAAATCAACGTAAATGATATCTTCCGGTAGGCTTATCTTCTCATGATATGTTATGGTACTTATGTATGTAATACTTTTCAAAATCGCACAAAAGAAACGACAGTTTTGTACAACAACACGTCCGTTACACGATAAAGCTGTCACGAACGCCATCTGTTGAAAGTAATTGGAAGTAAAAGGAAGAAAAAGATTTTTTCATTTTTAAGTTTGTTTTATGTTTTCCCTATATTTTTATTCGCAAACCTTCCCTGTATTATAGAAAACAAAATAAAAATAAATATTTAAATTCGTCGAGCCGTTTTTTGAGTTTTTGTGAGACTAACAAAATAGCTCTCTATTTTTATATATGTATATATATATATACGATGTAATCTCATTTTATTTGTCATACGTCAGTTCGCTAATAACCAAGCTTTATCACCATTTTGTAATGAAATATCTTTGATAAGAGAAGAAACGGCGAAAGAAACTCCACAGGTATGTTCTCTTTTTTGAATTTTTTTACAATGTAGCAATGTGCCAATTAAACTACAATTAATCTTATAGATGACCAGGAGAACAGTCTGTTGTGTTCCTTACAATCGCTCTTTCTTGACAGTCTCTTTCCTTACAGTTAATCAAGCCGTAACAATGCACTAATTCAAAATGCTCTTCTTAGAAGAAGTCACCTCGAACTCACCCACGGAAACAAATTAGGTGGTCTCATTTTTGGTCGCGAGCAAAATAAATTAGATTGCACTATGTAAAAAAACCTGTACTCTCTCACGGTGATAGTAAAAATCAAAGTTGCTCAGAGGGCTATGCTCAGAGTTTCTTTAGTGGATATGATTCGCAACGAAGAAATTCGCTAGAGAATGAAATTCACAGACATGACTCTTTGAGTTAGCAAACTGAATAGCATGACAATGGGCTGGACTAGTTTTTGGATAACCGACAACCTCTGGAGTAGACGAGTGCTGGAGTGGAGACCTCGTCTTGGTGAACTTAGTGTGGGACGCCTCCCGCTTGATGATGCGACGATCTGCGCACGGCGGCTGGCAGTGACTGGATGCGTGTAGCCGAAGATTGGGTTAGATGGTATGCTTTGGGTGAGATCTATGTCAAGCCGTTGAATACCGAAAATGATTTTAAAAAATTATAAAACTATATAAACTTATTACAACGCAAGTCATATGTATCACTTGCCTTTCACTTTAAAAGAAAAACTGCAATATACTTACTTCTACGAGTACAGAAAAATATGATACATTGAAATAAAAAAAAAACTTATATCGTATAAACTTTTACCTCTAAACCCCAAATTAATTATTCCTTTGTTAAGTTTCTTATTACTTTTAAAGTTATGATACTTATTAATTTCATAAGTTCCTTACAAAGCGAACAATTGAACGTTATGTAATAACTTTTTTATTTTCACTTGTAAGGTATAAACTTTTTCAATAACTTCTCTGCTTACTTTTAGTTCTTAACAAAGCCGCAAAAGAATGTTATTTTTGCAGTTTTAATATTTGTTTACACACTAAATAAGTTAAATAACTTTTACATGAACTGTTGTTGTTATAAACCATTCAAGTTTCATAATTAAATGAAAGATTTGATACTTAACGAAATGAAAACAAACATTTGAACTTTATAGAACCTTTTTTTTTTAAAATTTCTCTGTTTGTGTGCTATAAACTTGTTCGGAAAGTTGCCTGCTTGTTGATTTTTCTTGACATATCCCGCGACGGATAATTTTTTAACAGTTTTTTGTTAGTATTCGCAACCAATTTGTTGAAATATCTTTATATCCATTTATATTTTCCTATATAACTGTTGTAAACGACTCATCTTTCTACATATAACCTTGTCCAGGCGGCCCCCGGCGCCGGACAATATTGCGCGTGTCTACAATGGCATGCATCAAACATCGGCCCATTTGACTTTGCAAAAAGCTATAACAATAAGAACAGGAAAAAGTGCCAGCTCGCATTCACCCTTTCCAAGTGACTTCACACACCGGCTTTGTTCCACTAACACACGATAGTAACAAAGCCGTCAAATAAGTGTTCTCTTATTCGGGACGGTGAAATAAAGTTCATTAAAGGCGAACTGAGCGTGTTAGAGTGGCCGACGGCGCGAGGGGCCGATCGCCGCCCGCCCTCAGCGCCACCCCCCCCCCCACCGCGCCTACGCCCAGCCGCCCACCACCCACCTAATATTTTCTATATGAATATTAACGTCATGACGTCGCTTCCACGTCACGCTTACGTCATTCGCGTCGCCGCTAAAGAAAAATCCGCATATTCCTCCCGAATGATTCCATATGATAATGCTAACAATGTAATTGGTTACATCCGCACCATCTCGACGGTTGATCCCGATTCTTGACCCGTATGGTGTACAAATTATACGACGTTAGAACTTTTGAAAACTATGCCAACTTCTTTCTCAAAGCGTCTGCCATACATAATACATAATAGATATTTGCTATATCATAGGATATTTCAAATATCTATGGGCGGCGTTGATTACTTGCTATCAGGCAATAAATTTGCTCGATCGTTTCCTCTTATGCTATGGAACAGCGGTCGGCAAACTTTTTGACCTCACGGACCAGTAAATTCATAATTTAAATCACGCGGACCAATAATAGGATTTTTTAAAAAATTGTGAAGATCAGAAAATGTATAGAAGAGTTTGAAATGTGGCTATATAATATATTTTATCATTTAATATTATATTGTATACAAATAATTTGTATACAAAAATTTATATTGTACGTATATAATACAAATTTTTAAATTGCATATAATTGTCTAATAAATGTTTTGTCGTTGATCGGTTAAGAATTGAATCGAAGGAAGAAATAAAGGAAGGTGAACGAAATTGTGCATCCGCAACTTGTCGTACAGAACGGTAAGAATAAAATACTATTACTTAAAGATGATATTCTATGAAGGTGCGTTATTACCTCCAGACGGGCAGGTCTATTCGTGCTAGCATGGTCCTATCTCTATTTCCTGCCTCTATGTTCTACTCTAAATTTATTTGAGTATTTACCTAATATATCCAAAGCTAGGAGATAAGCGACCTTTTTGGTTAGTCAGCAGAGGATCGTTTCATATTAGTTTCGCTAATGATGAGCAGATGCCGGCACATTGGTCAATATATATATATATATATATATATATATATATATATATATATATATATATATATATATATATATATATATATATATATATATATATATATATATATATATATATATATATATATATATATATATATATATATATATATATATATATATATATTATATATATATATATATATATTATTTTATTAATAAAACTATGAAAGATCCATTATTTCAAAAGACCCATGCAAGGCTTAGTAATGTGACATATATGTGCTGTGAAAAAAATTTTAATATCCAAATGAAGCGGTATTTTACCTGAAATGGCCAGACAGTTGTTTACTTACTTTTTAAAGAGATTTATATATCAAGCGGATACGTTGAGCCAAGCGTCCATCAGATAACGTCACTATCAGCCCGCGCTAGTCCACTGCTGGGCATAGGCCTCACCCAAGGCGCACTACCTAGCTCGATATTCGGCTCCACACATCCAGTCTCTTCCTTAAATAGATCGTCGCTTCATTTCCACCAGGTGACATACGCAGCACTAACCTTACAAACCAAACGAAATAAACGTAGATGTCATTGTGCCGTCGCCTCGGAATAAATCTGTTGCGTTTCAGAAACTCTTCAAATATTTTTCAGATTTCACAGGATTGTAACATTCTTACGCTACCATCTGATGTGAAACAAGGCCGATATTCGAGCAAAGAATGCGAGTTACGAGTCGCCAATCGATTCGGCGGGCAATTTAAAATCCACTTAAAGACAACCACAGACTGTTAATCGAAAACTTTGCTATGGAGCGACCCATCCAGCGGGAACCTCTAATTGCCTATATTAAAATAACTGACTTATGTCAAACATAACTGGGGCGCGCGGCGGTGCCTGGTACGGGCTTTCACATGTTAATAATCATTATGATAGCATCAAGTGCGCGATAGCCGGGTGTATACCCTACGATAGGGCTGCCCACGAAAAATGCAATGAAAAATTATCTATTTTTAAAACCATACGATCGGAGTAAAATCTTTTTTATGAAATAGGAAGGCTGAAGTAGGCGTGGTACCTGATGAAAAGCAATCAACGCCGCCAATAGAAAGTTGCATTGCCATAGGAAAAGCTCCTTTCACGGCAATACCAATTTTGTGTCTAAGCCTCTCCCAAAATGCGCCTTTTGGTCCGATTTTTGGATTCACGCATCCAGTTTCTTCCAGTCACCCTGCGCATATGCCCGAACTATCCGGTGGGAGGGAGTCTTACACAACGTTTGTCCAGAAGCGATGTATATTTCAGCTTCCGCTGTCTGGATCACTCGTTTTCTCCAGCGGTTGTCTATTCTCACACCTCACCAACGTGACCAGCCCATTGCCAACTTTGGTTTTCATTCTGAATCATATATATCAAATAAACTGTGAGCATAACTCTCTCCATAGTTCACTTTGAAGCTTTAAGAATGACTTAGCTTGTCAATCAGATAGAGTATCAAAGTCCATATTTCGGCAACGTAAGAGAGTACAAGCAGGACGCACTGGTCTAAGCCTTTGAGGTATATGCGACAAAACAATTGTAATTATTACTTGAAAGCATCGAACTCTTAAATAAGCGGTTGCAAAATGTACTACAAATAATGTTCAACCCTAGGTCCACCCCAGCGACTTTCCCGCTCAACGCAAAGCGGGAGTTACTCGCGATTGCCTTCACCCGTGTTCCTGGGCGTTTCCACAGACATTTAGTGGTGCAACGAACCCAAAACAGCTTTAACACGTCCCTTAAACCGGAATAGGTTTTGACCTCGAAGGTGTTGACACAATAGTGCAACACTAGAGATCTTCTTGCGTTCGACATTCGACTGCAATTGATTCAATTTTGTTTTTCTCTTCTCTATTATACTGTTCTATAACTCCTCCTTTATATTATGAATCTTAATTATGACAAATCTCACATACCTTCGTGAGCGTTTTTGTGGGCCTGATAGAAAGCAATCAACGCCGTACATAGACATCCGCGACACTATAAATATTATAGAAGCTTTGATGGCTTTTAAGGTAAAGTAAGCTAGTTCTTTGAAGGTTCTGATGTCGTAGCATTTCGAAAATACTGCTGAAATGTGCTTTAAAAAGGGGTATACAATTTTTTCTTTACTTATTAATACATATGTAGATATATGTATATATCGAATATTACATTTGATATTTTTAATTTTTTATTCGGTACAACCACTTATTACTACCAATGCAAAGATGAAGTTACATATTGCGCCCATTGATATTAGCATTAAAATGCACTAAACTAAGCCAATAATCCCATAGAAGAGTTAATATAATCTTTTTTTTATCTATCCCATTAGATTTTGTGCATCATGAGTATCGTTACAAATACACACAGAACAGTCACTTATATGTCATATTTGTAGGCCTGGGTTGACGTTGCCTTGCCGCACATCTGAAAAATATAAAAAAAATATCGTTCAAAATAACAAAAGCCTCTCACTGGATGTATTTAAGAGAAGAATTAAAGAACTTTTCCTTTCAGTATAAAATATTTTATACTAAAATTTCTTATTACTCTTATTTTTCTGAAATCTCTTATTTCTATAGTATTATATTATATATTGTTAGTATTTATATGTTTATATATGTGTAGTTATGTATATATTATTATTATACTTTGTTGTTGTACACTTATTTCTATCCTCTCAGCTTATCTTATCTCTCTTTCACTCCTCGGTTTGCTGGAAGAAAACTCAATTTTGAGTTAAGCTCGCCCTTGTACATCATCTTTCCTTTTCATTTTTGTATGTCGTGTTTTGTGTACAATAAAGTATTAAATAAATATAAAATGCATCTTGACAACAGCTCCACCTATTGGATTATATAAGTACATTTCTCTAAGCTGAAACCAATACACCTACACAGGATTTCATTGAAATCGGTTGGGCGATTTCGGAGATTAGTGTTTACGTGCCTACTCTTAATTAAGATTACAAAATTACATAAACGGAATAACACAAACGGAATTGGTAAAGGGTATGAATCAATCTATAGTATAATCCTTTAAGCGGCTCGTGTGAACTAGTGAGGTAAACTATTGTAGAACGCAAATTAAATTCGAGAATGCATTTCAATGAGTAATACTCACGTGTTAATATTTCGTCATTGGTAAAACAGTACAGAAAATTGAGGGCGTCCGAACTCAACTCGGAATTAATTGCATTTGTACCTGGCGAATGCGCTGTGAGCTCGCATTTGTATCTTTGGAAACGGGCGAGCACGATTAGTCTACCTCAGTTCACCATTTCGAAAACGGATTAAAAAGTTGAGGTTGCCATAGGCAACGATTCCGCAATGCCTATGGCACAGCGGATGTCTATGTGCGGCGTTAATTGATTTCCATCCGGTGACACGCCTGCTCGTTTGCCTTTCTATCCCATAAAAAAGTGATATAGTGATAGAGCCACATGATGTGGCATGACATGAGAGTGGCATTTATGGGTCGCCTATAAGTCCCTTGCAAAATATCGGAATCAAGCATTATATGCCAGTAAATACAAGTAGCGATATTATGTTATTAACAAGCCTACTCTGATCTCAAAGGCTGGCAACGCCTACGGTGTTGAAGATGTCTATGGGTGGCGGTGATTGCTTTCCATTAGGCAACACGCTTGCTCGTTTGCCGCCCTATCTCGCAAAGAAAACTCTATGATGATTTTCTTTATCATTTACCACATAACATATGTATATAACGTATCATAATTGAAATTATTATTATGAGGACTGTCAAAAGTTTTACTTAGCTAAGATCCGCGACAAGCAAACAATAACAGAAAATTAATAATGTGTGTTTTCCTGCTGGATGAAGTGGATTTATTTGGAACTTAAACCAAAAACTTACCGAAAAACGGCCAGCAACTCTCCACCCACCAACCATTATACACAATACCAAACATACACTACCACTTTTCGACCTTATAAACGATACGTTTTTCGCCCCTACACGAGGCATCTTCAGGTATAGTAGACTCTACCGAAGACAACTGAAAAGTGAAATTATTATTATTTACAGTTAGAACTAAAACCCAGCATGACATGGCAAACAATAAAAAATAATGAAATATTTATTAAGAGTCCGTTCAAAAGCATTTACTTAAAATTGCACCTCGGATGTGTGAGCAGAACAAAGGCGGTACTCAATCATACGCGCCGGAAAAACGAGTGCCTCAAAGCCTTACGTTTAGGAATTTTACACATGAAAATAGAAGGAAATTTTCGGACGCCTCCTGGCACTGTCCCCACGGTTATACCCTGCACTCGTACATCGTATACTTTTTTTTTATGTTCGCATCCGTGCCAGGATATTAATGAATTTCCTCGCCCCAGCGGCTGGCGATTAGTTCGCTAATGACGTTAACTCATTCCTCCCGTTCGGGCGACTCTATTGTCTTTTCATGTGCACACAGCAATGGATTGGATTCACGGTGAATTCGATGCCGTCATCGTCTTTTGTGCATGCAAACTATAAATCTTTTTTATTCTTTCTTAATATGACAAACATTTCAGTATTTTGATGAAAATTGTCTATGTGTATTGTATTTTAGAGACCTTATCCCAATTCTCTTCTCCTCCTATTTAATTTGGCTTTTACATTGAATAATGATGATGATGATGACCTTTTAACTTTTTTGGTTCTCTATTTTAATTTTGAATGTATTTTTCATTCTCTCTTAACAAAGCAAACATTTAATTATTTTAATGTAAGTTGTGTATGTTTATTCTATTTCAGAGACCGCATCCCAATTCTCTCCATTTTCATCGTTTGTACACTGCTGGCGGAGTGAACGTGATTAAAAAGCGTCTAATAAAGTGGTAGTGGTTTTAGCGAAGCTTCTGTATTCTCCCTATACCCGACACTGTGTTTATAGCCGTTAATGGAACGCTTAGTAGATGATTTGATGAAGTCTATCCAACGTGTGGTTCAGCCACGACAACGTTATCCTTCCATTCCCCCTTGTAGCACTAACCGTTCCAGTGAGCTTTCGTCCAAACATCTAAAGTATTACTATGAGTTCCGGAGGCCCAACACCCTCCCAATCCCACTCCCATAATGTCACTTTCCTTAAAGGTCGGCAACGCTTCCGCACTGCGTATGACGCTGCGGATGTTTATGGGCGGCGTTGATTGCTTTCCATCAGGTGATACGCCTGCTCGTTTGCCTTTTTATAGCATAAAAAAAAACTTGAACAAACGACGAATGTTCTTGTTTGATGCGAAACTGAACGGTAATTAAGAAACGTTGATTTGGTGAGCACTACATAATTATTATTTTAAAAAAAAAATTTAACGCTGAACCAGTGTTTTCTACGTCAACACATAAATGCTATATATATATATATATATATATATATATATATATATATATATATATATATATATATATATATATATATATATATATATATATATATATATATATATATATATATATATATATATATATATATATATATATATTTATATAGATTCTCAAGCTACCGCAATCGAACTGACTAGAGTGAAATCGTCTATATTAAATTACTTCTCGATAATGTCTTCTCGTGAATTCTCTCTGAATGGTCTCTCAAAAGATTATATAGGTAGGAATAATATGATGAGGATTTTCTTTCTAAGTAATACATAATGATTGAATTCAATTGGACGCTTAACAAGAAACGGAAATCATTGCCGTTCCAATTCAAAACAAAAATAAGTATACGCGCGATGAAACAGAAACAATCGCACATAATTACTTGAAGTTTAAAGGGAGGGCAGCATTATTACTTCGGGATAGTTTCAGATTACGCGACTTTTTCTTTGGATTTCCATGAAACCTTTCTGGCGTAAAGTGGCCAATTGAACGATATACACCCTGTAACAAAGATTTTGTTGGTAAATAAATTATACGTGAAGGCGAATATCGGCTGTGGATATTCCAAAATAAGAATGAAGTTACTTTGACTTTAAAAAATAAGAAAGAATTTACTCACAATGAGCGCTGTAATGTAGTTAATATTTCGGTTAAATTTTTACAGCCCTCCCATGCAGGCGGGAAGCGAAGCGTTAAGGTATAAATCAAATTCATATTGTTATTTAACCAATTCCGTAACAATAGCCAGTATTTGCATAAAAATATATTATTTTAGAAGGTTTGTTCGATCGTGTCGAGATGACGGTTAATACGCTTATGTTTATCGATTAAAGAAATTATACATTTGTTGGTCGGAGCCATTGCTGTTATGAAGTAAAACAGCAGTTATCTAACTGGGATGCAATCGTTTATCATTTTTTTTACGATATTTGATAGAGATTAGACATCATTTAGTTGTTTGGAACAAATCAATCAATCAAGAGCACACAATAGCAGTCCTCTTCTAGACATAGGCCTTTTCTAAGAAACGCCATTTACCTCGATCTTCGGCTTAACGAGAATTTTAGTAATGTTAAAAACTTCGCTCAAGTACTTATTTAAATCTCGCTAGGTCGCACAGACTAGCGGCGTATATTTAGACTGAGGAACTTAACAGCAGACTATAAAGTCTAAATGTTGATAGTAGGTGCACTAACCTGATTGCCATACATCCTAGTATTACCATTATAAATCACAGGTATAGGATAGCAACAGTACTGTTGTCTGACAGATGGCTCTATCTGCTTAATGTGCTGACTATATTTTTCGCTTGGAAAGGCAAATTCTCTCTTCATATATGCGGTACAAGAAAACAAGGCCGATCACAAGAACCGTGAGCATATTACATCAACACAATAGCAAGGGAGCGTTGGATGCAGTCAGCAAAGGATAAGAAGAAGTGAAGCAATTTGGAGGAAGCCTGTAAAAAGGGACCCTTTAAATCCTGAATTATTTTTTTTAGATAATATTAATTATTAGTTTAGTTTAAATTTAGTAAATATGAAAAAAAAGGTAAATAATCTTAAAAAGGAAATAAAATGATATTTTTATTTCTCTCTACAGCTGGTTTGGGGGACGCCCAAAACTATCAAGACGTGATCTTTACTCAGTATCGTCTTCTTCAACAGCTGTAGGCTCTCTGATACACGTGACCATCTCATTCCTTCAGTTGGTTTATTCGAAAAACTATATGGGATACTCTGTTTCTCTGTTAAGTATCTTCATTCCTAAAAGATTCCGAACGTAGTTCCCTGAGCGACTTTGAACTTGTAAAGCGGACTAAATTTCAGTGTCTAAGAGAGTACAAGCAGGAAACGCTGGTCGTAGACTTTTTGTGATGCCGTTGATAATGTAGTAGAAGATGTTGATGATAATGGGTGAATGTGGTTAAGGGAGCTCTAGTAATATTAATAAACTAAACAATAGAAGTCCCCTTGTTAGATGCAAATTTGTTATGCTTCGAGTTCAAGAGCTGTATTTTTGATCTAAACATTGTCGGCAAATCTGTGGCATTTCTATATTTGTCTTTGCATTACACCGACGACACGCGACCTCTGAGTTTTAAATATAAATAACGGGTGGATGTCCGTGTGTGTGTCAGCGAATCGTGTATCTACAATGCACGGATCACACTTACAAGCGAATGAAACAATATGTACATGTTAAGTCTAAACTACACTGTCGGATGTAATATTATTAGCGAGTATTGGAGATTTTACAAAAATAAAGCATTATTATTACACATTTAACTTTATAGTACGTTTCAGTTTTCTACAAGTAAATGTGGTTCAAAAGTTTTCTCTTTTTGTATCAAAATGTTCATGGTTTCTGTTGCCTACAAAATTCAATAAAATGCTGTTAGTAGTACCTACATATTTATTTGAAAATGACAAACACTTTCCCTTTGTATATATTCATTGGTCCAATCTAATCGTCTTTTGTAATTTATCACACGTTTGTTACGTTATTCTAAATAACAAAGTGGAACAGTTATTATTTCAAACTTCTGAGTTCAAATTCATTTGGAATATTTATAGCATATTTCAATCCAAATGATCCATAAAGCGCAAATTGGCGTGACTATGGTTATCGAACCACCGGCAACAGTTACAGTAGAATACTTTTATATTAGAGACGGAAGGTATTGTAGAACACTCCATTGTGGAACTAATTGGACAGGGTGGTTGAAAATACTTGCCTCGGTAGAGGTCTATATCCTATACGGTGGAATGCCGCGGACTGATAACGATGATATACATATATGTATGTATATCTTTCTTTATAGTTATTTTTTTTAAATAATGGATAAGTTACATCATGCTGAATTCACTAGAACGTAATGGTATACATTCCTGTTGAACTTTAATGATAGTGTATATCTTATGAGGAAGTATTAAATGAAACTGGGAATACAGTTAACAACTAATCATGTAAAAAGTAGCACAGAGTACAGTAGAGTGAGATATAAAAAAGACACATATTTACCATATAACTTGGATTGAACACATTTAGAACGCGCTTAATGTTATTCAAAAAAAATATATATTTTAACAGTCATGAAGTTTACGAACTGAAATTTTTAAAATCATTTCACAACTGAGAACCACAATCACATAAACTTGAGAGAATGGTTCAATTTATTTTTAGCCACTTACGCAAGTCTATGTGGTATGCATGTCTCGCATAATATTGATTGCCAGCCGTTTCCTTTGTGAATAATTTGAAATGTTAAATTGCAGTGAGTCGAACGTCACTGCATCCATTTCGTGCGTGATGCGCCCTATTTAAATTGGAAATCAATGCAATAAATTTCAATAATTTCTACCATTCAAAATATTCCCGTAACGTGTTTTATAAATGTCTCAATATATGCGGTACGACCGAGGTACGTTTTTCAAAATCGGCTTTTTATTGCTTTGCATATTATATGGCGGCGCGATATCTATCGCTCGACCGTGTGCCCCGACTTTATACATTAAATGCATGAAATATGCTCTGATTTGAAACAATGGGAAAATATACATATAATAACATCAATGAATAACAATGGCGTATAAATTATCATTTAAACTGTTGTATATTTTATAAAATATTATAGCCCTTGTGTTTTGTGTAGTTGAAACGCAACCGTATGATTTGTTTGAATGAATGTTGATCGCCTGCGCCGACTTGGTTCGCCAAATAGCTGTTCTGTACCTACTCAACAATTGTTTTGGCCTATTACACATGCACTAGCTTTTGTCCCTTGCTCTGCTTGCTTTTCATCGTCACCTCCATATTTCGATAATATTTTATATACAAAATAGGTAGGTACTATAACTTGACAGCCATACTGATACGGTGACATGGGATTTTAGGGGTTTTTTCTTTGTTATAGTGAAACACTTCTAGGTAAACTTAATATATTAATGAGTCACTTTAAATTTTATATTCCATATTAATTTCTTATGCCAGGAACGGTGACGAGCAGGCGTGTCACCCGATGGAAAGCAATCAACGCCGCTCACAAACTTCCACAGTGCCATAGGCAGTGCGGAAGCGTTACCGACCTTTAAGCAAATTATGGGATTGGGAATGGGAGGGGGAGGGAAAGGGTGTTGGGCCTCCGGAACTCGGCCGCTCACCGTACGAAGCGCGGTAGCTAAGCTACCATTCAGACGCCAGTTTTACTGGGGGAGCATGGTACTTCCCCGGCCGAGCAGGCCCATTCATGCTACAGATAAATATTATGCCATTCTTGACAAAGTCTGCAGCGTGCAGCGTGGCTCTACCACTATTAAGATGACACGTCTCTGCGCACACATAATATATACACGATTATGATAATATTATATATACAGTACGGATAATAGTTAGGAGTAGAGACCTCTTTTTGGCAAACGTGGTCTGAGTTGGAAACGTCTCGTTGCCAGAATGTGCAACCATCTTAATAAGCAAGCGATTATAGATGTGAATCCAAAGAGAATAAATATTCAATAAAATATACGGAATATATTTCTGTGAGGATTTTAATAATAAATATCCTATATATGTCTATTCAATTCTAATCTATAAGCAAGCAATATGCACAATTTTGTATTGCTTCATGTTTCAGATTACATACAAAAGGAAAAAAATTAAAAAATCTATAATTGGACCATTTATTTTAATAGTGGTGTAAGTTCCTTTGCATCTCGGCAATATATGCACATACATTATTTTATTTAAATTCGCCTAAATTATGTTTTTATATTTAATTAACATATCGATAAATCAGTAAAAACATTGCCAGATACCACATAATTAACATTTTTCATTGACAGATATGTTACACTTTCATTTTTTTGAAACCAGAAAAAATGGACTTAGACCACTCTAAAAACAAAAACGATCATATTATTAAGTGCATGTTTATTATCTGCATTCTCTCTAATAATAGTGCTTCAATAAAACGCTTCTAAAGCGCGCCACCTAGCCCGATCTTCTGCTACCCGCATTCAGTTTCTGCCAGCCGCTTTGCGCAGATCGTCGCTCCATCTAACCTAGGGGCGTCCCACACTACATTTGCCAAAACGCGGTCTCCACTCCAGAACTCGTTTACTCTAACGCTTGTTAGTTCTTCTACAAGCGTGTCCAGCCGATTCCCACTTCAGTCTGCTAACTTTAAGAGCCATATCGGTGACTATGGTTCTCCAGCAGATTTCTTCACTCCAAATTTTATCCACCAGAGAAACTCCGAGCATGGCTCTCTCCATAGGCTTTTGACGTCTCGTACATTAAGATCTAAAATAGATAAACATAATAAATATATGAAGTATGTGTGCCTGCCTCTTGTAAGCCTACATGACTACTCAAGCAAATTCCTTCATTCCAAATTGTATTCACCAGAGAAACTCCGAGCATGGCTCTCTCCATAGGCCTTTGACGTCTCGTATAATAAGGTCTAAAATAGATAAATATAATAAATATATGAAGTATGTTTGCCTGCCCCTTGTCCGTGTACAAGACTACTCCAGCAAATTTCTTCATTCCAAATTGTATTCACCAGAGAAACTCCGAGCATGGCTCTCTCCATAGGCCTTTGACGTCTCGTATATTAAGGTCTATAATAGATAAATATTATAAATATATGAAGTGTGTCTGTCTGTCCCCTGTCCGCGTACACGACTACCGTATTCGCTCGTGAATCCGCAGCGCACGACCGCCATGTAGATGATTTTTTCGTGATCGACCCGCTCATTGTTCGGTAGCATTTATTGGATCGAAATTGTTTACAAGGCCCACCGGGCGAGCGCCCCTCGCGTCGCCACACGACGTATCGCTGGTCAACAAGCCATACGTGCCTCCTCGATCGTGTTGGACGATTCGGTAGGGCTCTCGTGTTTCGGTGGATTACGTACGACGTGAACGTGTACGAAATTTACTACCTGGCAACATTTCCCATTGCAACAAGTGGATGCAATATACAAATGTCTCGCAGGATACATATATATATATATATATATATATATATATATATATATATATATATATATATATATATTGCAGTTTGTTTTGTGGTGGGCATGGGCCTCTTCATTTCTGGGATATCGGATATTGAACCACCATGTATGTCTGTATGTCCAATACGAATTGGCGGGCGACAAATGGCGACAATAAATGTCTAAAAGTCATACATATATTTTGATTAATTGATTAGTTAGATGGAAGAGATTGACTCTTATTACACAAGTAGGTTTTGCAGGTAAAATGGCAACATTTGCTCCTATAACCTAGAACCTTTGGCTTCAAGTCTAACTACTGAGCCGCCGTCATCATACTGCAAATACCACCCTTTTAATGACTTGTAAAGTATTCGACATTTCTCGATCCGGCCGCGCGGTCTGGTCCTTTTTTTGATTGCGCGACGGAATCCAACTGCTACATCGAACGGCATACAATTCAGTCGATTTCTGTTCCATGCAGAATAATGTTGAATAGCACGAAACTGAGTGCGTCGACCGCTAGAATGAAAAGCTTGGGTAAGGTTATTATATTTATTTATTTATTTTAGCCGAATGAAGTAAACTGGCTACATCTTTCGGAGTCAACGATCTACGTATTGATACCGACTCAGGTTCGTCCGCCAATGCGCCTTGAGCAAACGTGGTGGGTTAATGACCATTTCTTCAAAGATGGAGAGACTAATGGCCAACAGTGTGGGACATATATGGGCTGTGAAAGTCGATCACCTACCACAAGGTGACTCGCACACTCGTTTGCCTTTTTTGCTATAAAAAGAGCCGTAAAAGACTTTTATGTCCTTTAGCACATGCATAACATCATTCGCAAAATAAATAACTAAACCAAATATCAACCATTATTACAACTGCACCGCCGAAAAATAACAATGCAGACGACATGGAGAATGAAAATACAAAAAGGAAAAAAAATAGAAAATCTATATTTTTTTCTTCTTGTGTTGCTTGTCCACGAATTAAGTGAGTTTACGAAAAAGTTTCCTGTCATCCATTAGCAGATTGGAAACTGTAGAGTCGTTTATTAAGCAACTCAATTAGTACTACCAGAATTTTATGACGCGGAGACCTTCCCCGCGTACTCAGTTTATAATTTTAAGCACGGTTGATTGACATGCCAGAGCTTGCTGTTTTTTTCCGCATAGCAGTTGTTATAAGTGTGATATAAATTTGAATTCATAAAATAATCGATTCTAGTCGAGTCTTAGTAGTAAAATAATTTAGACAGCTATGATTCGTGTCACTCTCGTAGGTAAGATCATAACTATCATGTACCAAAGGACATTATCGTCTATTGCGATGAATTCTTTTCAAAACATCTGTTCACGCACAACCACTCTATGGAACTAGCTACTTTCAGCGGTACTTTAGAATTAATACGATATTGGAACAACTCTACACATTTTTTAAAGACGGCAACGCTTTTGCAATGCCTTTACAGTCTCAAATGTCTAAAGCCAGCATTGATTGCTATCCGCCATGACACACGCCTGATTGTTTACCTTCCTATCCAATGAAAACTATATATATATCAATATCAATATCAGCCCGCGGCAGTCCACTGCTGGACATAGGCCTCACCCAAGGCGCGCCACCTAGCCCGATCTTCGGCTACACGCATCCAGTCTCTGCCAGCCGCCTTGCGCAGATCGTCGCTCCATCTAGCAGAAGGGCGTCCCACACTACGTTTGCCGAGTCGCGGTCTCCTTATCGCGCGGTCATATATATATATATATATATATATATATATATATATATATATATATATATGTGTGTGTATATAGGAGAACATAAATACGAAGGAACATAAATTGTAGGTGAATCAAAGTTCACCGGGCCATCTAGTATATTATAAGTTTATTTAATTTATCTAAATCGTCGTGTTAGAGTCAGGTCTGTAAAGTAATCAAATGAAGTTTTATAATATAATACACATTAAAATAACAATAAAGATATGGAGATCCGAAATATATGCGGCATAGCGGCAATGGTTAGAAAAAATAACACAACTTGATTGTAAGTGTGAAATTAAAAATATCTCTATTAAGCTAACAATAAAGCGTGTGGGTTAATGCAATAGCAAATAGCAACGAAAGTCTCTATTAGAGTCATTACATTTTTCACAGGACTTTTGTTGCACTTGTCGGGGCGGGTATAATCGTACGTGCCTTCCACGAACCTTTCCGCTATAGAGCGCTCAATGCATTTATGCAAGCTACAGCAAATATCTCGCCCACTTCCACGTATTTGCTAGTCCGCTGTTCTACTGTTTTTAGCTTCTCTACCTACGACTTTTAGGCATTACGATTGGATTATGGAATGAGATGATATAGCGATATTTTTCAAGACTTATTTTGGACTTTTCCCGCCCATTTACACCAGTGACGTTGTGTTTTTATTTCATTTTCATAATCTTTTTTATAATGCTATTATCATTTATATTGTTTAATTCTGTTGGCGTATTGTATTGTGCAATATAATTCAATTAAGGTATATTAGTGAAATTAAATACATGCGTGTATTGTAACTATTTAAGTTGACTACAAAAATCCATGGAAGTTTTGGTAGAATGGCCGCCATTTTATTAAGACGTACGTGACCCTTTTTTTGCAAAATTTATATATTATTATATAATAATTCAAGATATTGTGTTATTATTTTACTTAATACGAGCGTAATAGTTATAATTAATTGTCATCGAAGAAGAAGAAGACCTAGATTATTATGGAGTATTTACCAATCCAGTCTAAGGAACGTCTCACACTACGTTTGCCGAGACGAGATCTCTACTCCAGCACTCGTCTACTCCAACGGATATCGGTTCTTTGGACAAAGTGACTAGCCCGTTACCAATGTAATTTACCAATTACTCGCTCGGAAAACTATGTTGTGAGTTTTGTTCTCCGGTAGAATATATATATATATATATATATATATATATATATATATATATATATAATAATATATATATATATATATATATATATTATTAAAATGTATTCTACTATGATATTAGTCAGAGTCGCTCATGGAACTATGGAGAGAGCTATGCTCGGAGTTTATCTGGCAGATATGATTCGGAATGAACAAATCCGCCTGAGAACTAAAGTCACCGACATAACCTTTCGAATTAGAAAACTAAACTTGCAATGGGCTGGTCACGTTTGTCGGAGATCTGACAATCGTTGTAAAACTCGTGCTGGAGTGGAGACCACGTCTCGGTAAACGTAGTGTGAGACGCCCCCCGGCTAGATGGTGCGACGATCTGCGCAGGGCGACTGGCAGAAACTGGATGCGTGAAGCTGAAGATCGGACTAGGTGGCGCTTCATGGGCGAGGCCTATGTCCAGCAGTGGACTGGCGTAGTTGATACATACATATTTTCTTAATAATTTAGGATAATTGAAACACAAATGTAAAATCGAAAACAACAATAACGCTGTGTGAAAATTTTGCCAGTAGGTACAAAAGAAACTCAGAATTTACATTTTGTATCAACTGATTCAGTTTATAGACGTAATAGTGGATACGGTCTCATCTTGTGAACGACTCCAGCCGCGCGTGAAATTGCCCCAAGAACAACAAAAATTACAGTTATCGCTAACAATGGGCGATATATACCTCAATGGGGTTTTCAACTGCGATCCTCATTTTGCAATACAAACTATTTAAAGTTTTTGTAACACAAACCGTAGCAGCGATAACCCTATTAATTAGGAAGAATTACTTGTGTTGTATTATCACGGATTGAATCAATATGCAGCATTTTATTAGGTTAGAATTTATTTTTGCGGGATAGGACGGCAAACGAGCAAGCGTGCCGTGCCTGATGGTAAGCTATCAACGCCTCCCATACACAACTGCGACACTGCAGGAGTCACGGAAGCGTTGCCGGCCTTTTAAGTATGTGTAGACCTATTTTTTGAAGGTGCGAATGTCGTATCGGTTCGGAAAGACCGTCGTAGGTAGCTGTTTCCACACAGTGGTGGTGCGTGAAAAGAAATTTCGAGAGAACCACACCGTAGTAGACTCATCCACATGGTGGGGATGAAACTTTTCTTTACGGCGAGTTGTGCAGTTGCGGAATTCTTCTTGGATCACAGGGTTCCTATTGATACTGATTATTAAACCCAAGGAAACGCCTTCGCACTTTACTACAAACGGTTTTACTTGCAAGGCTTTCTCATTTTTCAGTTGACGTTACTAAAACAAAAAGCAGTTAAGTCAACATACTAGTTTTTAATATGTTGATATAACTGCTTTTTGTTTGCCTGCCTTTATGTTTTCATTAAAATATAAATATCAATTGTATAGCCTAATATGCATTATGCAATCAATCAACATCCCCCAAGAAACGCCATCGATCTTCGGCTTCACGCATCTAGTATCTGTCAGCCGCCCTGCGCATTTCATCGTTTGCCAAGACACAGTCTCCACTCCAGCGGTTATCGGTACACAACAAACGCATACAATACCATGCCATTGAACTTCAGTTTGCTAATTCGAAAGACTATGTCTGTGATTTTGGTTCTCTGGCGGATTTCATCGTCTTCCGAATCATATCCACTATAGAAACTCCGAGCATAGCTCTCTGATGCGTGAAGGCATGATGCATTGTTTATTAATCGCAACATTGCAAATTTGGACCTGAGCAGTCGTTCTAAATTGGAAAATTGATCAATCATAGGACTGATTGAAAACACCGGATCGCAATATTCGATTGAGTTTGATCGGAGCTGTAAGTAGGCGCGATCCGCGAATGGTTATAAATAAGGGTTATATCCGTGTAATAATGCATTGCCGGGGCTGTATATTGCACGTGTCCCAAACCCCGGCGGCAGTAACGTGAGTGCTAATATGCAACACGAAGGGTCTCGATTCCTGCGACCGATCAATCGATCAAATATGCTTCGAGTTTATTTTAGATTTTATGGAGGTTAGTGAAAGGAAATCTTAAGACTTTAATCAAGCGTTGGTATTAATGTTTAACGTACTATAAGAGGCTTATATACAGCAAGTACCGATCACGTACATATTTTTTGAAATTTGAGTTGGACACATACAGCAAAACCAAACAAAATCTAGATCAGAGTTTTGAGTATACGTAATACGTATGTATATAGATAATTTATTGAAAAACGAAGATGAAAATCTTCGACCAGTGTCTCCTATCTGTACTCTCTTACCAAAGTCATTGACATATTTTTCGTAGTTAGCAGTAGTGTTTTTTTTATGGGATAGGAAGGCAAACGAGCAGCCGTGTTACCTGATGGAAAGCAATCAACGCCGCCCATAGAGCTCCGCAGCGCCGCTCAAAAATCATCAGTAATAGTAGTGGGGCACGGATTGTGAACAAGAGATTGGTTTTATTCTCAGATAAATACTATTAGCCTTCAACTAGTATTCGCTTCCTTAGTCCTTCCTTATTTCCTTAGAAGTGGGGTGACCCCATTCTGTGCTCGGGAACAATGCAACAATATTGTTTTAAAATAATTGTAATGTTCCTTTCCTACATTAGTTCGCTTTCTTTGAAAACTAACAATGCGTTCCCATTTCAACTTGGTACGAATATAAAAATCAAACAGAAATGCACCGTGACGCAAAGGCAACATTCAAGTGAAATTATTTTCTCGCCATCCTCATGTTTATATAGAAAAGAAAGAAAGAATGTTAGTGTCAACAAACACAAGCACTGCTTTGTTTGAGGTTAAAATAATGTAGTCTATCTCCGAGTGGATAAAGAGCGAAAATGTAGGGATACCATTCTCAAGATGAATTTTGGACATTCCTATAAAGATTTCAAATCGATTTAATCATATGAATAGAAAATATTTATGCGATATTACTCAATATAATTATTTTGTTCAGTGTTAACCTCTTTGCTAGATTTTCTGCAACGTTAACGGAATGGAGTTGTAATATTGTCGCATAAAACAGACTTTTGATATATTTCGTTCCTGAGTTTTCGTCGGTGAGCGATGAAAGCTGAAAATGCAATCCCTTATCCCTTGTCATACGAATCCTGTTTATCTTACCACCATTTTCCCGAAAGTATCTCATCCATTCTATGCTTGAGCATTTCAGTGCGGGTAGTGTTACAATAGTATAACCAAGATACGTCTTGGTTTTGCGTTACCGGGCCAAGTCATGTGTCTATTTATAATGTTCAGTGCATTGTTATGTACAAAGACACTACAATATATGTATAGAAAATGATATCTTCTTTATATAAAATTCTCTCTAATCTCTCTAATCTCTTCTCTATAGAAAATGATAGTTGATATAAAAGCTGTAACAATTTTATCTCCTCGGGACTTGTCCTACTTAAATTATAATTAATGGTGAGCGTAAGTACATCACACAATAATGTGCCAGTTGTTCTCGCATTTGTTGCGCCGCTCCACAGTTGTATGTTAAACAAAATATATTATTAGAGAACATTAAAGTTTCGAGGCGCCGGGACTCATCTGCCGGCGGCGGCCGCTCCCGTCTTTAGGGATGTGCGTAATAGTCGTTAGTCTTTCTTGATAATTTTATACACACACACACATATGTATATATATATATATATATATATATATATATATATATATATATATATATATATATATATGTTTTCATTGCCATTTACTGTTCTGTAATACATCATCATCATCACCGTTAACAGACTGCGATAAGATTTCTATATCTAGCAATAATACGTCACATAACCCGATCTTCAGCTTCACGCATCCAATTTTTGTTAGCCTAGGTACGCATCAAAGTCCAATCTTCTGTTTCATGCATACAATTCGTCTTAGCCTAAATACGCTACAAAGTTCAATCTTCAATTTCACGCATTCAATTTTTGTTAGCCTAGGTACGCTACAAAGTCCAATCTTCAGTTTCACGCATCCAATTTTTGTTAGCCTAGGTACGCAACATAGTCCGACCTTCAGTTTTACGCATCCAATTTTTGTTAGCCTAGGTACGCAACATAGTCCGACCTTCAGTTTTACGCATCTATTTATTCTTAGTCTAGGTACGCCACACAGTCTGATCTTCAATTTCACGCATTCAATTTTTGTTAGCCTAGGTACGCTACAAAGTCTAATCTTCAATTTCACGCATGCAATTTCTGTTAGCCTAGGTACGCCACATAGTTTGACCTACAGTTTCACGCATCTAATTTCTGTTAGCCTAGGTACGCAACATAGTGCGATCTTCAGTTTCACGCATTCAATATCTGTTTGCCTAGGTATTTACATTTTTTTAATTGCTACCCCATAAGGCCGATAGTCTTTGATGATATAGTAAATCGCCAGTCAAGCTAGTCCATATACATATGTGGTACATCCGCTATGAATAATTCATAAAAAGAAAGAACTTATTGTTTTGTTGTACAAATTTATTTTTAAGCTCAAATTATATTGAAAAAAAAATTCATGAGCTGTCCACCGGTGTAGCACATCACTAGTTGTGCAATACTCCCGCCTGATTACGCATAACACTCTCATGTTATATTTGGTTATAACAATATAACCTATAACAAACATCGTTTACATCCTACGCCCTGTCGGTACAGATGCTCCGAGTTCACTATCAACGTGTCATATTTTAAATACTCTTCGACCTAATAAACAACCTGAGTGGCTCAGTAGCGCAGTGTCTTTTAGAGCTACACATTTCTCAAAGGTCGACAACGCTTCTACTTCTATCCATGGTACTGCGGATGTCTATGACCGTTAAAAAATATGGAGTATTTTGTATTGCTCACACCAGCATTACCATTTTCTTCATATTCTTTATGGCATAGGAAGGCAAATGAGCAGGCATACCTGATGGAAAGTAATAAACTCCGGCCGTATACATCCGCAGTGCCACAGGCAATGCAGAATTGTTGCCCGCCTTTAAGAAAAGTGTAGCCTACACTTTGTTGTTGTTTGAAGGTTCAATGTCGTAGCGGTTCAGAAACACCGCTGGAAGTAGCTGGTTCCACTGGGTACTAGTGCGTTGAAAGAAATTTCTAGGAAGATGCACCGTAATGGATCGCTACTCATCCAGATGGTGGGTATGTAACTTTTCCTTGGGATGAGTTTTCCACCAATATAATGGTCCAAAAACTACTTTATATGAAAGAAAAGAACTCACAAACTAATATATATGAAAGAAAAGAAGTTGGAAAATTATATATAATATAATACAAGATGTTATAAATAAATTAAGAAAGAGACGCGAATGGGGAAATCTCCGGCAAAGAGCAAAAGTATTTGCACTCTTATTTTTTCTTTTTGGCTTTCAAGAATAAAATTAAATTTAAACTCCTTCCTTAACAGTTTTAAAAATACCGCCCGTACTTTAACCTTACCCATTTGTCTTCATTTAAATGCTATATTAAGTTTTACTTTTTATGAAAAATGAACTTTCACGAACAAAGTTTCTATGTAACTACTAAAATTTGTTTTCTTTAAAGGAAAAAATGTCTTACATAAAAAAATATCGGTATTATTATAAAGAGTTTACCTATGTTTTAAAAAATATAGTTTAGCCATTTAGAAAAAGAAGCATATGTATGCTTGGTTATATGTTATTTTTGTATTAATGTTATTGAAGTGGTAATAGAACTATAAAACTTGTAGAACTAAATATGTATGTATATTTTTAGTCAACATAGTTAATCATCATAACTGCTGTAATAGTCCTCATCACTCGAGCTCATCATGCAAGTACAGTAGAAAAACTTGCACTAATACGTCGGTCCTTTGCAAGTGAAGTAGTTCTAGAAAATGCTAGACTATTCATTTTTTTATAGCCCATATACGTCCCGCGAGTTGGAAGGGAGTATCCTCATTTCAAGGGACATAGATATTGATACACCACGCTCATTTAAGATGTAATCGCGGAAAATCCAGACTTGAAATTAAATATTTCTAGGCCTTACAGTTTTTGTACAGAATCAAACTCGCGATCTCCGTGATTTCGAAAACGGCAACTTCTCTGTGACTTTTAGGTCGTCAGTCGCTCTTCATATTACGAGTTAAACACGTCTGCAGTTTGGCATAATCCCAATGAAAATCATTGCACGGTAAAGTGAAAAAAAAATTTATGTTCATTTATTTTGAAATGTGAATTATAAAAAAGTAATATATGTATATGTTAACAGATTACCGCTGACACAAATTAAAAAACATAAAAAGTAATTTTGACTTTTCCCGCCAATTTTATGTTATTATCAATTATAACTTATGTTATTATGAATTATATCTTATGTGACGACCGATTGGCTCAGTGGCGGGGCCCTCCGCCCGCGGAGTCAATGGTCGCGGGTTCGATTCCCGCATCGGAAAAAATATTTATATGGATTTTTAAATGTTTATTCCGAGTCTGGTAACCCCCCCAATCCGCATTTCCTTTCCTGCCCCTTCCTTTCTTCTCTATCCTTTCCCTTCCTCTCCGCCAATCCACGGTCTGCCGTGCCAATGGATGCGTGGCTAGGGGCGAGCCTAGTCGTAAACGTGCCGATCGTCCCGGGGTCGGGCTCCCCCGGGGACTATGGTGCCTTACCTCAGCATGCAGGGCTCTGCTGGGGCTGACCTCCATCCTCCCTTGCGGCTTGTGGGATTCACTAAAGACGAATTTAATATACCTAATTTGTCGAAAATGACGGCGACGTGGTTCGCCACCAGTCACGTCCTGATTCTCACGAGGGCGAAAAGCGACCAATGACGAGCTGTTTCGCTGCGATGAATGGCAGCGGATGGAGCTCTGTGGTCTCTGCCAACCCCTGCGGGGGATAGGCGTGAAAATATAAAAAAAAAAATATCTTATGTTATTCTGAATTATATCGTTTAATTCGAAACGACGACCAATTGGCTAAGTGGTGGGGCCCTCCGCCCGCGGAGTAAATGGTCGCGGGTTCGATCCCCGCATCGGAATAAATATAGACTACAAATATTTATTCCGAGTCTGGTAACCCCGCCAATCCGCATTGGACAAGCGTGGTGGGTAAACGTCCGTGCCTCCTGAAATAGAGAGGCTCGTGCTTCAGCAGTGGGATAATTCTGGTGGCGTAATACAAGAGTCCATGCATGTTTTGGTAGAACACTTGCACAATAGTTATAACTAATAGTCATCTAAGAAAACGAAAAAGAAAAACGTTAATTTTAAAAAATTAATAACAACAGATTACCGCTGGCACAAAATAAAAAAACAAAAACAACACAATAATTACAATATTCCCAAAATGTAGTTGGGGTGGAATTTTTTAAGTTGAATACATAATATTATATTTACAATAAACAAGTATATTATATTTTTTTTATGGGATAGGAGGGCAAACGAGCAAGCGTGTGGCCTGATGGAAAGCAATCAACGCCGCCCATAGACAACCGCGACACCGCAGGAGTCGTGGAAGCATTGCCGGCCTTTTAGGTATGTATAGGCTTGATTTTTGAAGGTTCCAACGTCGTATCGGTTCGGAAAGACCGCCGGTATACATAGTATATATTATACTATATGTATAGTATATATTATAATTACAATAAACAAGTAATTTCGCGTCATATTTAAAATGCGTCGCGCAAACGGGCGTCAAGGCGTGATTGTCGATCGGTGTCAACGACGGCGCGCGGCAACAAAGGCGTTGGCGGGCGCCGAGATCCGTCTCAAACAACAATTGTGAGAGCGCGAGATCAAAGGGGAGCGACGACGCGCTATGTTTACACGCGCCGCCGGCCCATCGCCTAATCAACCGCCTGATTAATTTAATTAAACATTACGAGAAAGTTCTGTTTACTGTACATTTCCTCGGGCCCACATGCGCGTTCAAAGGATGTAGGCCGGTGTGTAAACACTGGCCATTGTTGGTGCCGCTAACACGTATGGAATGGACGCGCCTTTGTGGTACGCGGAGCGGAAAGCGATTTTTTTCAGGCGCACTTCTGGAGTGAATACGTGAAGAGGCGTCGACTACTTTACAGGTCATCAAAAGGGTGGCAATTTGGAGTACAACGGCGGCTCAGTGGTTGGAGGGCGACTTTAAGCCCAGGATTCTAGGCTAGCCATCCTAACTGTAAAACCTACTTGAGTATTAAATGTCAATCTACGAATACCAATCAATGTTTTCCATCCAGCCAATCAGTCAATCAAAATACATGTATGGCCTGCAGATAATTTTTCTCTAAGAATTGATTACCCCGGCAATCCGACAAGCGTGATGATTTAACATACATATTGATTGAGAGAGAAAGATATATATATATATATATATATATATATATATATATATATATATATATATATATATATATATATATATATATATATATATATATATATATATATATATATATATATATATATATATATCGCGTTATATGTATGTTGCGGTGCAGTGCGCCGCTTCTCCATGTGTCGGAGGTACACCATAGGCATTACAGAAACGTTGGGGGCCTTCAAAAAATGTTTGAGCTTATTTTTTGAAGGTTGCAAAATGTCGTAACTTTACAGAAATATTGATGTCTTCTGTAACCATGGTACCTACACCTACAATGTTTTTATAAAAATGTTCTAAAAATACCGGACGCCGTTTTCAAAGTTCGCACATTAACTTTTGAAAACGGTGTGCCCGTCGAAACTCGTCACGCGTTCGTGACGTAACAGACTGCGTCGGCACGCGGTCCGCGGAAATTTTGACATCGCAAAAAAACTTAATCGCACAGAGACTAGCTAGCTGGCTGGGCTTACGCGAACGCATTCGTAAATAGAACAATGCCGAGTCAAAGCGTACGTAGGTCCTTAACCCTCATTAGCTGGCCGAAAGCGAAAGCGAGATAAAAAAGAAGTTTTAATTCGGAAAAGCCAGTTTCCCCGCGCGCCGTCGAGAGCCACTTTCTCGTTTTGTTTTTTAATTAGTTACCGCTTAAAGTTTTGCGCGTTCGCGTTGTTCAGTTTCATTCTATGTCCTTTTTTAATTTAACCCCTTCCAATTACGTTTTGGAGCGAGGCTTGCATTAAACGCCGACAACTTGTTAAGTTTCCCGTCGGTACAAATAAAGTGTGTCTTTTGCCATATTTCTATACGTCGGAACGGTACATGCTATTTTGCCACCTGCTATTTAGTTTTTCAGTTTTTTTTATGACATAGGAAGAAAACGTGCAGGCTTTTGACCTGATTGAAGGCAATCAACGCCGCCTATAGACATCCGCAGTGCCATAAGTATTGCAGAAGGGTCGCCAGCCTTTAAGATAAAGGCTTGTTTTTTGTGGGTTCCAATGTCGTATCGGTTCAGAAACACCGCTGGTTGTTGATGGTGCCACATGGTGGTGGTGGATGGAAATAAATTACAATTAAAACGTGTGTACGCACAATTCTGTATTGTTTAACCATCAGCACATTTCTCATCATCATCATCAATAATAATGCTATAATATTCCATGTCTTTTGTAAATACAGTTGTACTTTTGGGGGTCGTCAATTTTCAGGGAGGTCAAGTGTATTCTGGATTTGTTCTAATCTGGACTGGTCATTTGGATACATGTCTGTATCGGGGGATCGCGTATTGGTTATACTGTGGTGACGATCATAAGAGAAAAATACCAGTAGATGAGCAATAGCAAATTTACAAATCAAATTAACATTTCTTCATTCTTCAATCACACAATATTCATTAGGCAAATACATATATGAACTTTTTTAAGAGGTATGATTTCCATTACAAAAATTAGATTATTACAGCGCGCGGCGAAATGAAAAAATAATGTTGTTTTAAATGAAAATACTGAAAAGGAGAGCACGCAAAAGAATTTCAATTACAATGAAATCGAAAAGCACCAAACGAAACTTATTATAGACGAGAGATACCTCAGTTCCGGGAACATTAATTAAAAAATTATTTTTAAGAAATTTTCAATACGTAGGGTTGTGGGAGAAAAGGTGACGAATTGAAATATATACCAACATTATCTGTGTATTGGTGAAGTGAAATGAAATTAATTTCTTAATCGACTGTTAGCTGACACATGATCAACGTTCCCCAGGAAGATTTTGTGTCCCTATATGCAGAAAACATAGTCCGTAGTATAATTACGAACTCGCGCGCCCCTGTTGTTAATGGTGGTATTTGGCATATTCAGGAAAATCAAAAATCTTACTGGGTGTGCCAAAATACTTTACCGAAGTTAGATCATAGTCTTTTTCTTTTCTTCGATGGCAATTAGTTATTACTATTATGCCAGGATCAAGTAAAATACAATAATATCAAATCTCTTGAAATGCAACTACTCAGCTTGTCACGTTACGTCTTGATGAAATGGTGGCTATTTTACCAAAACCTTCTGTGGACTTTTTCAGTCCACTTAAAAAGTCACGTAAAAGGCAATTATTTCATATCATTTCACTTATACACCTCAATCGAACTATATTATATAATACGCCACCATAATTAAACAATATGACTGATAATAATATAAAATTATAAAAATAAAATAAAACCCAACGTCAGTAATGTAAGTTGGCGGGAAAAGTTCTAGATCATAGTCGGATAAATTATAACATTTAGGAGTAACAGGTGTACAAATTATAATTTCGTATATTGATTGTCATGGATTGTTTTCCTGTTGTCATGGAAACATATAAACGTTGAAACTGGTAGGTTTTAAATTTTGAACACCAGGTAATACCAAAGCAGCCTCATACGGGACCCCAGTGTCTGAAACACGTTCGAACTCGCCTAGATATTTGTGATATTTTAAAGCAATTACGAAACATTTCATGCGCATGAATATTACGGGAAACTTTATCAAATTCAATTTCAACTTTTCATCGGAGAGCTACGCGACGAAGGTTTCCTGCTTTTTTTTTCAATTTACTCAATATCAATTAGCCTTTACAGCCATTTTGCGTTTTCATTTTCTTTTTTCTTCTGCTTTAGCAGTTTGGTTTTTGTATCACACATTATTTGTATTACTTTTTTACTCTGTTTATATATTCAAAACGTGTTTTTGTATCACACATTATTTGTATTACTTTTTTACTCTGTTTATATATTCAAAACGTACGAATAGCAACGATAATAATTGTTTTCGATCGTTGACTGGACTTTAATAACGTTTGCGGGGAAACGGAGGATTTTATCTGTGCTATAGAAGATCTAAGATAATCTACAGAAGGTCTGAACTGAGCCAATTGGTAGTCGGATTGGCGATTAGTTATAACTATTATGCTAGTGTCAAGTAAAATATAATAACATCAAATATCTTGATATGTCTATTCGGCATGTCACGTTACGTCTTGATAACATGGTGGATATTCTATCAAAACTTTCTATTGACTTTTGCAATTAAATTATAATACTCCTTAATCGTAATAAAACTATATTTTATAATATGCCGCCACAATTAAACAATTTAAATACTAATAAAATAAGATTATGAGAATGACATAAAAATAAAACGTCACTTGTGTACATAAGTTGACGGGAAAAGTTCATTCTTCGTTTTATTCATCCTCATTGGAGGTTAGGACAGTATCGTTTGCTCAAGGAAAATAGAATAACTCCAATCATAGCACCGCGTGACCGAGCGAGATCGCTACCAAACATAACAAGCATAAGTGCCTCCATATTAATTTGTTAAATTAATTATAAACATCGCTTTCGCTAGCGTATTTTGTATAGCAAGACAGTTATGGTTTTAGTAAAACAAAAACATATCTAATAGAATGTAATTGGCTCCTAAGTGTCTCAGTGAAGTTAACGTTTTTAAAGTCAAAGATAGCGCGTTCGAATCCCGAGTCGATATAAATGTCTTGATGTCCCGCCAATCCGACTTAGATAAACGTTGTGAGTTAAAATATATTCCTTTATAAATGGGGAAGATCTGTAAAAAATTTCTATCTTTCCAGTATGTATTTTATGTACTCTTTCCAGTTAATTTATTTCTTTTCTTAATATTTAATACATATTTGCTACGGCATACGTAAAGTTTATTTAGTTTTTTTTCCGTATACCGTCTTAATGTGATACAAGTTTCAAATTGTAATTCAATTGTAATATTTTCTAAACAATTACAATATCCTTTTAATTCGCAGCTTTCTTTTAATTATTTTTTGTTCTATAACACAAACACAAGAAATCTCTACCGATTAGTACTTGATGTAGTTCCAAAACGTAGTGTGGGACACCCCCCCGGCTGGATGGTGCGACGATCTGCGCAGGGCGGCTGGCAGAAACTGGATGCGTGAAGCCGAAGGTCGGACTAGATGGCACTTCTTGGGGGAGGTATATGTCCAGTAGTGGACTGGCGTAGGCTGTTGATTGATTGGTTGTAGTTCCAAAAAAAAATTGTAACGCGATATGCATAAAAATTTAATATAAAATACCAAAATCTATAAAATAATTAAATACCATGAGGTTAAGGGCAATATTGCACAATTGGTTGTAGCAAAACATGATAGAATGTAATGGTCAGTTATTAATTATATAAACATGTATGTATTTATGTGAAATTTTGATTATATTTAAAAGACAACAACTTTTTTGCATGCCATTTAATCGCTGCTAAATTGGAGACCATGTGTTCTTTAATATAAAATCTTTATGTATATGTCTCTCTTAATAACATTTTTATTAATATATATAAAAATATATAAAATAATAATACTAGGGTTATTAATCCTTCGTGGCGAGATAAACCAAGCACACGAAGTATTTAGGCATCGAAGGAATAGAACCTTCTCACGATCCCAGCCGTGTACAATATGGCTGTTTTTTGAATTTTGAAAAAATTATTATTATTACAAACCGTTGCAATTTTGCGTACAATTGAATTTATATTCTAAGTTTATGGTATCCAATTTTCTCTGACCCATATTAGAACATTTTATTTTTCTGCTTTTTGATCCAAAAACCATTGCAATGTTTGTAGGGCTTTTCAACAGTGTCTTTCTATTCATACCATACCAATACATTCTCACATATATTAAACAGCATTACAGCCAGAAAGAAAATGTTCAACTTACTATTGCTGCACTATGCTCGTTCTTCTTCCAAGATTAAAACAAACGATAACACTAAGATTGTATCACCGCATATCTTTGTTACTAAAAAGCAAATAATCTGAAGAAATAAAACTAAAAGAGGAAAAAAAAAATCACCTATCTGCTCAGTAGACCATTTTTATAGTTGCGCTGGAAGAACCTTGTCATTATTGTTGGAGATGCGAAAGATATACTTAAATTACCATATAAATGACAATCTTTTATATCACTTATTTGAATTTGTGCTCAAGTTATTTTTTTATCGAGTAGTGTACAAACGATCAAATGAAGACCGCTCTCAATAGATATCTACATGAATGCACGACGAAGGCAGCCGTAAGGGACGAATGGCGACGTCTGGTAAAGCAAGTCATCACTAATATAACGACCATGACTGCACTGTCAAGAGTATCACAGCCAAGAAAACGAAGAAGATAAACGAAGGAGCGATTCTAATGGAAAGCAACCACCGCATAGAACTATCAAAGAGATATTTTACTTATTTTTAAAGATTGCCTCATTCAATGAATTTTACATCTTCGTGTTTAAATGGAGTAAACGAATGCTGGAATGGAGACTGGGTCTTGACTTATCAACGTAATGTGGGACTCTCCGGCTTGATGGTGTGACACATATTGTCGCAGGGCGGCTGGCAGAAACTGGATTCGTGAACCTGAAGATGCAGGCTAGATGGCACTTCTTGGTAGCCTATGTCCAGCAGAGGACTATCGCAGGCTGTTGATTAATTTAAATGTTTAAATGATGAAAAACAACAATATACCCAGATTTTATTGCTTCTATTTATTGTATACGAATGCCTGCTGGATTTTTGTCACGAACCGCCGATTGGACTTCAAATCTTGCGCCGCAAGTGGACTTGGATAGGCCATACTCTCCGAAGGAACCCTGATTGACATTCCCAGACAGGGGTTATAATGGACTCCTCAAGGGAAAAGGAAGCGAGGCCGACCCATACACACCTGGAAGCGTTCCGTAGCGGCCGAGATGAAATCCATCGAGTTGACGTGGCCTGAAGTGAAGCGCTTCGCTCAAGACCGATTCCAATAGAGAAGTACTGTGGACGTCCTCTGTCCCACCTCGGGGACATAGTACCATAAGAAGATTTATCGTATAGACTTCGGTTGTCTTCCGTAGAGTCTACTATACCTGAAGATGCCTCGTGTTGGGGGCGAAACACGTGTCGTTTACAAGATGGAAAAGTGGTAATGTATGTTTGGTGTTGTGTATAGTGGTTGGTGGGTGGAGAATCGATAGCCGATTTTCGGTAAGTTTTTGATTTAAGTTCCAAATAAATCCTCTTCATCCAGCAGAAAAAACACACGTTATTAATTTTCTCTTAAAACTATAAGCTTGTCGCGGATCTTAGCTAAGTAAAACTTTTGACTGTCCACATAGTGATGGATTTCCGCAAAGTAACGCCTGACTCCATTAATAATATTGTATAATTCTCTAAAATACTTAAAAACAGACAAGGCAGCGTAAAGTAAGGTAAAATAACTTGCAGCTTTAATATTTGAGTTGTTACATTTGGAAACTATGAGCATTATTTATTCAATGAAGCCTACGTAAGGGAAGTTGCGTGGTTTCGCCCTACCCGTGAATAATACAACACTGTTATAATTTCGAAGCAGCGCCATAAAAATGTCTTTAAATTAAAAACAAATGTACGTCAAAGTTGGACTTTAATAATTCAACGAGGAGCCCTCCCGGCACCCTCAGTAATTGGGAACGTTAGATTAGGGTATCTGCACTGCGCCAGACTGCGTGGACAATAGTGCAATCCCCTTTAAGAAATCTATCTTGAGGACTTCAAAGTTAAATGACTTAACTCCGACTACAGCGAACTTTGGCCACTGTCGTTACCCCGATAACAGTCATATAATATGACCAGAACCTAGTAATATGACCAAGATATCGTAACGACCTACTTTCTTAAGCTTTTAAGCTCTCCGAGTACCTTCCCCGTCTTTCGTTTGTTTTTACCGCTATTAAAAGTTCTATTAGTATGGCGAGCGTTAAAAATTGTTTTAGATCTAAATGTTAACCACTACATCGGGCGCGCTCTTACAATATAGTCACAGTATTCTTTGCCACTCGCTAAAGTAGTGACGTCAGGATGCCGATAACCTCGTAGACGATATTTTCCTTAAGCGCTGAAATGATCGTCAGGTTTGTGTCATAAACTTTACTTTTGAGGTACCAACATAGAAAAAAAATCAATAGGGGTGAGATCGTCTGACCTTGGTAGCCAGGGGATATCGCTGAAACGGCTTATTAATTTATTAGGGCAAGAGATCACGAAGAAGCTATTCGGCTGTATTATGTGTTTGAAACATAGTAAGTACTATAAAAATAATTTGAGTGAAGCATTGATCGGGACAGATCCCGGTCCCACGTACCGTTTGGTGCCCCTAATCAAAGGTGGAAGGGAGGTGAGACCGTGGGGTGATGATTAACATGTTTGTCTTGCTTACATCGTTGCCAGCGTCGAAACTACGCCCAACTCAAACAAAATCTTATCCGTTTTGCATAAGTATGTATGTAGCCCGCCATGTTCACCAATATTTGTCTACATGAATGTCTTTGTAATTAACGCTAAGAATTAAAACTTTCCAGTTTTGACTACATAAGTACTTAACGGAATATTATTTCGAAGCGGTGGTATGGGTGAGGCGTACAGAACGAATGGCCTCGGCCTCCCTGTATGTATATTTCATTTAAATATTCCCTGGAAACACTTTGTAAGCAATTTAAACTACTTAAGCATAATTTATTTTGTATAATGTTACTTATTATTAGTCGACCGATTGGCTCAGTGTCGGGGCCCTCCGCCCGCGGTGTCAATGGTCGCGGGTTCGATCCCCGCATAAACCTCCCCCCCCACCCCCAATACGCATTTCCTTTCCTGTTCTTTCCTTTCTTCTCTATCCTTTCCCTTCCTCTCCGCCAATGCACGGTCTGCCGTGCCAATGGATGCGTGGCTAGGGTCGAGCTTAGTCGCAAGCGTGCCGATCGTCCCGGGATCGAGCTCCCCCGGGTATTATGGTGCCTTACCTCAGCATGCAGGCCGCAGCTGGGGCTGACATGAATTCAATATACCTAATTTGTTAAAAATGACGGCGTCATGGTTCGCCACCCGTCACGTACTGATTTTCACGAGGACGAAAAGCGACTAATGCAGAGCCATCGGAATAAATATATGTATGGCCTGCAGGTATTTATTCTAACTCTGGATGTCCTGATAATCCGCCTTAGACAATCTCCATCGCTTCATAAATGGGGAGACCCCATGCCCAAAAGTGTATTTCTATATGCTAACAATAAATTCTCAACATTGCCTTTGTATCAGTTAATGAGAATGTTATATGCAATAAGCAAACAACATAGTAAACCTAGAAAAGGGTGATATTATGCAAATAAAGCGACTCAACGTAACTAATAAACAAAGCAACAATGGCCCAGTCTAATGGAGAGGCAAAGTGCCTATCAGGCCTCTAGACGCTGTAAACATATAAAATGAAGGTGCTTTTTGTTCTTCAGAAACAATAAGGTACATATTCCACAATTCACTGAGACCATTTCAAGTGAAAGCGCCATGGAAAAAAATAACCAGCGGATACCGCATCGACTCACGCTCAAACAATCAAACGGGGAACAAAAAGACAGTAATGTGGAAATGGATAATGCAGAAGCGGCTCTCGCAGATTGCGGTCGCTTTGTGTGCGGAAGCGGGCGATGACGCGTTTTCACTTTAATTTCTTCCTTATTTGAAGGCGAAAACTTGGCTCAGCGGTTAAAGTTTATACATGATAATATATGTATACATAAGAAAATATAAGAATGTTTTGAAAGTTAGAACGAATTCATCAGGCCAAATTTCTATTGGGTTTTGAAATAACTTTTTTCCAATTATCCTACTACAATCTTATCGATAATTCAAAAGATAATGGAAGATTTGTACGAAAGAGTTTCTAATCTATTTACAAGCACACACTTAAGGAACTTGAATATAAACTAAGCTCTAGATCACCGTTGTTGAATTAAATTGGAAAACATGAATTTATTATTCGATTCTATTTACATATAGTATCTCGATTAAACGATTTAAAAATTTCAAAATCCATGATATGAAAGTTGTTTTAAATGCCTTAACCGTTTTTCTATTTGTTCATAAAATGCCTTTTTATAATAGGAACAGATAAAAAATATCGCCTCATATTCGTACAATAGCATATATTGTGACAAGATAATAAAATAAAAGTTGATAATTGAAGCAATAAAATGATTATTCGCCACCGTATATCCCTTACGTAATTTAATTTTCAAAAGTGAGAATATAAAAGTTTCATTATCGATGTCATAATATTATTTCAGGTTTATTCGAAATCCTGTTGTAACATTAAAGTATGAACCTAATTATTTATTTTGTATTAGCTATGTGTCCGATTAGATTTGTCGTCGCCTAAACCATGAACTTTTATACGACCTATCAACTCCTATGACACCCCATTTGGATATGAATTTACAGAAAATCTATTTTTATAGTTATCAACCTAATAAAAGATTACTGAGCAAAATTTAATTATTTTTAAATCTACTTCTAGTTTATGTTTTGAGAGCTTTATTAATTACATATTGTAACGGAATCGCTCAGCTATCCGCTTATCTCATCACAATGTCCCCACCTCTTTCTCTGTGGAGAGGATGTGTGATTAGTTATATCCTTCACCCCTCACAGTGCCATATCTCCCCCTGTGCCCCCACCTACTTATTCCTCCTCCATTCTCCGTCAACTCTATCTTGTAACGCAAATGAATCGCCCATAAATTAAGCGCTTCAGCAAATTTGTACCAATAAAACTTTTTATAAAATATTCGTGAACACCGTGGAAAAATATACACCGATTGCGGGCAGCTTTTCTTTATTGCGTGAAACATTTCATTGGTCTACTGGGACGGAAAGAAACGTATTGAGTTCAAACGTTAAGAATTGCTTTAAGCGGAGACAGACTTCGAGCGGCAACGATCACATTGTTCCGTCGTCGCCAGCTTCTAGTTTCCTCTTTGTTGTTTTTACTTTGTTAAGAACTCTTATTATGTCATATGCAATATTTTTAAAATAAAATATCTAAATTGTGCGATTGTACCGGAGTAGTACTATTATACAAATTGCGGTTTTATCGCTAACACTGGTTTCTTCCAGACAAACGTAGGATGGAAACAATGTTAAAAAAGTAATTTGATGTAGGTTGGCGATACATTATCGTTATGATGAATGAAAAGAAAAAAAAATATTAATAAACCAATATAATACTGATATAATGATGAAATGATGATACATACAAATACACACACACACACACATATATATATATATATATATATATATATATATATATATATATATATAGGTTAACGGTAAATAATAAATGAATAAATAATAAGATACAAAGATATTAATAAAGATAGATAGTGATTTTTGACAAGCTATTTCAAAATTGGAAGAGACTTCGCTTGTCTTACCTCCAGCGGCTACAAATTCCATAACCGAACAGCCTGTACTGTAAAAAGTTGGTCAAAGAATTCGATATGATGAGCAGGCATTTTTAATATTAAGTTTTCAAGTGCATTTTTTTTATGGGATAGGAGGGCAAACGAGCAAGCGTGTCGCCTGATGGAAAGCAATCAACGCCGCCCATAGATAAATAAATGTTGTCGAACACCTCTAATGTGAGAATACAAGAAAAATGACATAATATATAATTACTATTTATTATTATAGGTATTGTCAAGAGAAATATTTTACTTATTTCACAACAATTTTATTTTCTGCGTTTAAATATTAACCGAAATCATAAATATGCAATAATGCAAATTCATATTGGCGACACATCCGTTCATAAAATACTAAAATAAATGTTTCCTCCCACTTCCATTATAGTACAGTAAGCGCGATACATGTGTTCGTTGTTCATTTCTCCGCGATAACTTTGATATGATAATTTGTTTATTATAAAATAAATTTGTATCTTTATTCCAATACAACCGTAACTGTCCACTACTGGATATTGACCTTCCTTACAAATCCAATGATTCCCAAAATGATCTATATCGACCCTCAGAGGGTGATTTAGACTTCCAAGGTCATTTTGACTTGAAACAAAATTGGGGATGTACAATATGTAAATTGGGGTCCAAACAAAGATAGTTTTTATCTAAGTCGTCACTTTACACAGATAGATTTATTGCTTGATTTTGCTTGACACTTTAATAAACGAATCAAATATAGTATATAAACCTATGTATATAAATGCAACATTAATATTACTATCTGAGTGGGGATTTTATACATATTATTTAAATTTAAATTGAATATAATAGGCAAATGATAACTATCTCATAAAATTGTGTATATACCTAGTACCTGCATTAACAATGTAATAAATACTTTAATGTGAATAGCACAACATCTCTTAAAAATATATTTAAAGTAAAAAAAAAGAAATTAAAGAAAAAAAAAGAATAAGAAAACATTCCGTTCACAATAGAAAAACAAGTGGTCTACGAAACAAAAAAGTTTGGGAACGTACATATGTCGTAATCTTATAATATATTTGGTAGGTGAATGGGTATTGCAGGTAGATTTTTAATAGTCAGTCGTCGTCTTTTATTCACTCCTTTTACAAGCTTTGCAGCTGTATTGGACATGTAACTGAGTATTCAAGACCAAATCCAGATTTGCCAGCCCCTTACTAGCACGAGGATACGATGCGGGCGATATTACCGTGTGCTTTCATAGTCGTCTCAAACGACAACCATAGGGAAAGATGGGCGTCCTATTCTATCATATCTGAACGATATACGTACAGTGAAATTAGTGACATACAGTAAAATTACTGACGTACAATAAAATTAGTGACGTACAGTAAAATTAGTGACGTACAGTAAGATTAGTGACGTACAGTAAAATTAGTGACGTACAGTAAGATTAGTGACGTACAGTAAAATTAGTGACGTACAGTAAGATTAGTGACGTACAGTAAAATTACTGACGTACAATAAAATTAGTGACGTACAATAAAATTAGTGACGTACAATAAAATTAGTGACGTACAGTAAAATTGGGAAAATATAAAAAAATGATATTTCTTTTTGATGTGAAACACCTTAACGCGTTAAGGATATGAAAGGGTATGGAAGTGAACTCGTAGACCGAGACGGCGTCTCGATTCAGGCTACGCTCCCCTTTACTCGACTCTATACTGGGTCACTTACACATGGCAGTGAGCATATGCTAGAGACCAAACCGTCCTCTCGATTCTAACTACGCTCCCCTCTACTCGACTCTGCGCACGAGTCGTAATTTTAATGTTTCGCATATACCAATCATCCTATGACGCTTCTGTTTTGTTTTCTTTCTTTCTTTTTATCGATAAGGATACATCAAGGTAATCAATAAGGATACATCGAATCACAACACGCCGCGCCGCGCCTATGTTAGGCAACGCGGCACACGGCGTTTATAAAACGCGGTCCGCTCGCGAGCCGGCGTCTAATACACGTCAATAATTGTAACGGTCAGATGAAAAAGAACAATTCGTCAGTTAATTTACACCTCCCCATCGCCGGCCGGAAGTTTACGATCACACATTTTATCGATCGCTACTGTATTTCACCGTAGAGAACGTATGCACGTACCGGCGGCGGGTTTATTTACACTGGGCCGGTGATCGCCGGCTGAGGAGCGGCGTTCTTTATGCCGGACGCCAGCTAAGTTTTATCGAAATTTTAATTGTGGAAGCGCAGACAAAGGCGGCCCAACGTAACCAACGTGTTCGATCTACAAATAAAATGGTTTTATTAAGTTGGCCGTGCGACGTCGATGGGCGCTTGTTTACCGCTCTCGCACGTGCGCTAAGTATTATCGCTTGAAACGTTCCAATGTATTGTTTGTTTACTCGTATAAAACACTAAAATCCAATTCAATAACAAAGAATTAAAGATCCCGAAATAAAATTTATTGCTCCAGTACGATAAAATAGATTTATGAACGCGCGCGACGCCAACCATTCGCCCGTAATATCATTAGGTACCTACATACATACCTACCACCTACCTACCCTACGGGAAACAATACACATACTCGAACACTTACCGCGCTGGCTATACAGGTGTCCCAGAACTCAACGTCAAGCCGGAACGGGATGACAGGATTGATTGTAACTATCATGAGAAAAATCAGAAAAAAAATCTATCCCATGCAGTTTGAAAATTATGGCCATTTAAGAAAAACCTAGAAATTTGTACAAACTGTAACCGTTTTTCGGCTATTGTGGTTAATTTTTATTATTTTTGTTCATTTAAACTTTGAACCGTAACCCTAAATAACATTTCTAAAATCACAGTAAAAAATAATGACACAATCGCCCCAAGTTTCATAGAATTAAGACTATTTGTTAAACTATGAATTTAAAATTTTCAAAAATTTTGGGCTTTGAAAGGCCCTCCTTTAAAAAAAAATTACGAGAGTGCTTTGGCAAGTGCCATTAAAAGTTGGCGCATTTAATCAGGATTGTAAAATATTACAATACTTGTTAGTTTTATACTAAAACAAACGAGTAAAAAAATAAAAACCTCAAGTAACCCGATTTTTGCTAACCCATTTTACTTAGTTAAAATGTTTTTTATTCGTACAAGCTCTTGGTAAGTTCTTAATTTTAAGATATTACAAGTTACATTTTTTTTCTGATTTTCCTCATGATGGTTACAATCAATCCTGTCACCCCGTTTCGGCTTGACGTTGAGTTCTGGGACAGCCTGTATATGTATATCTGTGCGACCTGCTGGCTAACTATTGTAAATGGTTGAATCAGCACGTCAAAAAAAAATCCTATCATGGAGAAATATATTTTTAAATATCTCAGCTGTGAACAACGTCGTATGCTTCGTTCTTATATTTATTTAAAATTTGGTTTTAGTTATTTAAAATACTTTCTTTTTTACCCTGAAGAAATGACTTTTTGATTTAATCACTACTGTGGAACCAACTACCTTCAATGATATTTCCAAAACGATACAACATTGGAACCTTTAAAAGAACAAAACCTACACATACGTATGTAATTAAATGCCGGAGACGCTTCCATAATTTCTATAGTGTCGCGTATGTATGTATAAGGGCGTTGATTGCATTCGATCAGGCGACACGCTTGCTCGTTTCTCCTTATGTCCCATAAAAATAAATACATACATAAAAATAATACCGTACCTGTAAATTTACCAAATATCATAAAATTTTCAAATTCATTGTTTCAATGCAGGAAAATTTACAACAATTATACTTCATAATCTTAACAAAGTTTGGCTTACAAGCCAATATTATAATTACAACTTTAGAAAACAGGTACTGTTAAAAGTGATTCGATGTTCAAAAAAGTTTGGCGACCCCTGGGCTACTGTGTCCAACTTTGGACTACTGTGGGCCGATCATGATTGTGATAAGATTTTAGAATGCTGGTGAAGTTAAATGTTGAAGTGCCAAGATATCGTTGCATCAATTTAATACAGATAGATAGATATATTCTTTATTGTACACCAAAAATTTTACAATTATTGATTGTAAAAGTTATACAATTATTGATTGTAATATTTATATACAAATGGCGGTCTTATCGCTAATAGCGTTTTCTCCCAGATAACCGCAGGACGGACACAATGTTAAAAGATAATGTGATGTAGGTTGGTGATACATTATCGTTATAACGACAGAAAAGAAAGGGAAAAATATTAATAAACAAAGATAATAGCCATTAACAAATATATAAGTATATACATACATACACGCACATATACATACATACATACATATAAATATATATACACACATAAATATAGTTTAACCGTAAATAATAAACGACGACCGATTGGCTCAGTAGCGGGGCCCTCCGCCCGCGGAGTCAATGGTCGCGGGTTCGATTCCCGCATCGGAATAAATATTTATATGGATTTATAAATGTTTATTCCGCGTCTGGTAACCCCTCCAATCCGCATTTCCTTTCCTGCCCCTTCCTTTCTTCTCTATCCTTTCCCTTCCTCTCCGCCAATCCAATTGTTCTGCCGTGCCAATGGATGCGTAGCTAGGGGCGAGCCTAGTCGAAAGCGTGCCGATCGTCCCGGGGTCGGGCTCCCCCGGGGACTATGGTGCCTTACCTCAGCATGCAGGGCTCTGCTGGGGCTGACCTCCATCCTCCCTTGCGGCTCGTGGGATCCACTAAGACGAATTTAATATACCTAATTTGTCGAAAAAATGACGGCGACGTAGTTCGCCACCCGTCACGTCCTGATTCTCACGAGGGCGAAAAGCGACCAATGACGAGCCGTTTCGCTGCGATGAATGGCAGCGGATGGAGCTCTGTGGTCTTTGCCAACCCCTGCGGGGGATGGGCGTGAAAATATAAAAAAAAAAGTAAATAATAAACGAATGCATAAAAAGATACAAAGATATTTATAAAGATATATAGTGATTTTTGAGAAGCATCCTATATTTAATGATATTTTATTTTGTCCACAGGCAAAACTGCTTGAAAATTCGCATGCTTGGCTTGGAGCCTCCACATCTTCGATTGCAGGTCTGTTGATATCCTAATTGGTAATTTTCTTTAGTGTGTAGTGCATTTTCCTCTATTATTTATCATAATCTTAACGCCTTTGTGATGATTCACTTATTTGTGTTATGGTACAATTTGCATCTTTTTTTGTTTTGCATGGTGTATTAAATGATTAGATTTCAATTTGCTGCACTATTCCAAATTAATATTGTTGTCATGGAAAATAAATCGTTGCAATGTCGTTAGCATTAAACTTTGACAAGTGTGTCAACTATCGTAACCCGTGTAAATAATGATGCAGTACGTAAAGATATTAATTTTCCAACACAATTACTAGTTAGTTACTTTAACCGTTGTCACTGTGTGGGAATACCGTAGCTTGAGAAACATAACCGACTTTACAATTGTAAGAAACACAATGTTACTTTAATATAAATTGTATCTTACTACACATATGTTATCTTTATAACTACATTAATATAACGGTTTCCATATATTTTTTATAACAGTAATATTATAACAGTTAAATAACTTCTTATTTTTTTTTTTGTAAAGAATTTTATTATTCCGATATTAAAAGTGTTGAAAACACTGATGTTCCGCACTTTTTCAATTTGTAATCAACGTGAAGTTGATTACAAATTGAAAGTTACTTTAATAGAGGGAATACACGTAATAGTTATCTATCTCATATTTAATTAAGAAAAACTACGTGTAGTTAGAAGTATATAAAAAACCGTCACATCTGCTGACAGTTGAAGTGTTTCTATGCACCTACTTATCTCAGACCACTCAAAATTCCAACAAAAATAATTCTCGTTAACTATAATTTACACTTCACTCAAAACTCCAACAAAAATAATTCTTGTTAACTATAATAAACAACTAAGCTAATAATGCCTGTCCTAGAAGTATACGGTTTATATAAGTAGCCTTAATGGAAGATACGAAGCCACGCCTATAGACTGGCAATGGAATCCCCGTACTCAGATATTGCTACTTGATACCATATAACTGTACACAACAGATATATTATAATTTTTAAAATAACTATCACGTTGAGCTGTATTTAGGTGCTTTTTATATTTGAGGAACGTGCGAAATTAAACTTTGTATTGAATACATTCAAAGTCCAAATCCAAATGGACAAAGGTCGATTCGGATAATAGAGTACTTTCTATTTGTTCTACCACTTAAAACGCTTTATGTATATCCCGCACAGTTGACTCGTCCGAGTTGCGAAGAGGTAGCCGCAGGCAGTAGATATAGTGTCCGGTGGGAGAATTAGGTAACTAGGTAAAAAAAATTTCAACACAAATAATAAAAATTTTCCTGATTCTCACGAGGGCGAAAAGCCACCAATGGAGAGCCGTTTCGCTGTAATGAATGGTAGCGGATGAAGCTCTGTGGTCTCTGACAACCCCTGCGAGGATAGACGTGAATATATAAAACAAAATAATAAAAAAACTACAAAGGATATTAAACATAATTCAATAATTTTTATGAAGAAGACTTCTCTTCTTCATATTTGCATATGCATCATATGCAAGTTTTTTTATTTTAACGAAGTACGTTTAAATGTTAACTCCCACGTCGGATACACTCGATGAAGATATTTTCTTTTAGTGCTGAAATGGTCGTCTTTTTCGTTTCATAGACTTTACTTTTGAGGTATCTACCTCCACAGAAAAAAGTCCATATAGGTGAAATTCGACGGTCTGAATGAACGGCCACGAGATATCATCGAAACGGCTAATTAATTTGCTAGGGAATAAATCACGAGAAAACTACAATGTCTCTTTAGCAGTGTGACGCGTGGCGCCATCTTGATGCCATGTGCGTCAAGTAAAGGCAGAATGTTCTCTCAATATTGGCAGAAGATGATGAGTAAGCATGCGTTTATTGATTATTCGACCTATGACCTAATTATGTCACTGGACACCTAATATTTATTTTTCTATTAAATTTCTTAATTATTATTTCCATGATAAAAGAGAGTATTTTAAGTCAATGTCCTGCATCATTAACACGGATTCTAGTATTTTACGTCAGCACCCTTGCTTTTATCTGTCGATCAGAGTTCCACGGTCGTACTGTCAAGTTGAAAGCACCCAGTTGGACGCAGAGTCAGCTTCAAGATGCCATCCAAGCGGTCGTCACCCAGAAGATGCGTTTCACGCAGGCGGCAACTCACTTTGCAATACCGAAGGGAACACTATACGACAATATTTTGGGGAAATCGAAACGAATGGCGGTCTTGGACGAGGCCGGTCTACTGCCCGATGAGGAGAGAGCTGTTTTAGACTTTTGTTGTGAGACCAGTGTCTCGCCATACAATAGAAGGACGAAAAAATCTTTGACTGAAGTATTGGCCTTCGTTGAAAAGATAAGGCGCAATAGAGATCCCGGCTTTGCATTCGTTGGTCTAACTGGCTTCAGGTGGTGGTGGGCATTTTGTAAGAAACAATCCATAGTGTCGCTGTACTATGAATCGCCAGTTAAAGTTAAGAACCCGAAAGCGAAGCCGAAGCAAAATGTCGATGATAACTCTTAATTTTCTTTGGTTCACTGAGTAGAAATTTTAATATTTTTGTTTTTGTCACCACCACAATGCATCAATACTAAAACGTTATTTTCTAGAAACAAAAAACAGCTTAAGTAATTTCAGTTTAAAAAAAAAATACAGAAGTATATTTGTGGAAATTAAAATGCTTTGTTTCCTATAAATATCAGCATGCAAATATTTAACATTTTTGCGCAATCACGAGGCTTTTTAAATCCCGTATTATTATTATTATAATTGTCACTTATGATTATTATTAATATGATTGTCTCCTATTATAATTACGATTGTTCCGTGTTATTAATTAGATAATTATCTTATAGGTAATTTTGTTAGAAACATCATCGATCATTCCAAATGTAATTTTGATCAAAGCTACGTATTACGTGAAATATTTACCTATCGGCAAATGACAAATCATTGCAAAATATGTATCATATACTAAGAATGTAACTATATACCTCCTCTTGCTAAGTTTGGAAGTGGTTCTTGGCCTTTAAAATAACGAAACACCATTGCTATATAGGTAACATATATATGTTACCTGGTATATACCAGGCCTTTTCCTGGACCACTTATTCCAATCCAGAGTTGAGTTGAGCCAGAACTTCAGCAGAATATGTTATTGTTTATCATATAAAATATGAAAAGCATTTATAAAATGTTGATAGAGTATTTCCTAAGATAATAATGTATTAAGATAATATTCGTTGAATTAATAATTGTGCATTATTGTTCTGTTTATTAATTGCTCTCTATCTATTATTTAAGATTTTTGAAAATCTTTATCCTTTTTTAAATATTTTAAAAATTTCTTTCACACTTAGACGCCATGGGGGTACCGATGACTACATCAGGTTTGCTTTATCACACCATGGGGGTTACCTGCAAAGTCGTGCTATTTACGAAAGCCCGAAGAAGTGTTGGGTATATATTATATTATGATAACATACATCGACATAAAAAAGAAAAGTCTTTTCAAACAAAATCCTATTTCTGTAATGGCGTTTAATGTGTTAAAAAATATAGGTAAGGTATTAGAATATAATAGAAACAAACGTAATTCCAAAAAGTGGCCAATATTACTTAAAAAAAAAAGCACTGTTCTTTGGACTGATATTAGTTTATAAGTGATGGATGTCACGTATCTATATATGTGTTTCATATGTGCCTTATATCGGTTGTGATAATTAGATAAATATCCTAAACTGATAAGTATGTTGAGCGTTTAGTATTTGTGTTGATTTAAATCAGTTTATTGCCATATTATAATTGAAGACTCAGTCGATTGAAAAACATTTGATGAAACTAAAACAAAAATGTGGTGTATATTGAATTACTATTTGTATTCTACTGCTAGGATAGAGGTATTAGAGATGTACACGAAATTTAAGTTCAAGGATAACTGGTGGGCGATGCCTTTTCAATGTGCGAATACGTAACCAACAATGATTATTGTATTTCTTCTATGTTTAGTAATAGAAACTTCTTACCACGTATAATTATTATGTGGGATCGATTTCCTTCTTCCTCAAAAACTATATTTTTTTCATAGAAAGAGCCTATGAAAAAAATGTGCCTATGAAGATGGAAATCGGTCCCACATAATGATTATCCGTGGTAAGAAGTTTCTATTGCTAAACATAGAAGAAATATAATGCAGAACGGCGTTGATTATTATTCATCATAAAATCTATATCGGTCAGCGTAGAAGAAATGTATTCCCAGCCTTTATAATGCCAACGAACAGCTAGGTTCTTTAAGACTATGGAGGAATATCTCACCTCCCAGCATCTTTTATCGATTCCACCATGGGGAGTGCCCCGAAAAATTGTTCGGAATAATTCTAGCCAGCGACCAGACCGCACAATTTGAGACGAAGAAAAGTTTCATCAAGTCAAATTTCAAAAAGTTTCTGCGCACTAAAACCCTGTTGTACCTTCTGCAGCTTCCTGCAGCGGTGTTTCGGAACCGTTACAACATTGGAAAACGAGCCTATGCATTTTTTAAAGGTCGGCAACACTTCTGCAATGCCTATGGCACAACGGATGTCTACGAGCGGCGTTGATCGCTTTTCATCAGGTTTCGCGCCTTCTCGTTTGCCTTTCTATACTATAAAATAAAAACTTGCACGTTGCAAATGTATACGGACAACGATGACTAGTTATTATGTCACGTTATTATTCGTGAGTTCGGGTATTTAATCACCTATGAAAATAGCTGTGTGCCTTAAATATAAGTGAGATTAACGATTTAGGGACTGGATGTGGTTGAGCTTCCTTGCATCCCAAAATGTAACATAATTGCAACAGATTTTATTTAATTACTACCACAAGATGTGTTTATAATTAAATTGATTAAATCATTAGATTGCGTACACGGGACAATGATATCGTGATTGTCACGTGATCGAATATAGATTCTGCTGAAGACATGTTCGTACGTAACGTATCTGACGAGCAACGTGATACGAATAACCATCATTCATCAAGGACTATTTATTTCCAGTAATAACTTGTAATTAAGAAATAATTTGAATCCCAAAATAAATACAGAAATTGAAGAAGGCTTTTGAGTGTGAAAATTATTAATTACGTAATTGAAAATATAAGACAATTTGTCGGGATCAGGCTCCCCCGTGTACTATGGTGCCTTACCTCAGTATGCAGGGCTCTGCTGGGGCTGACCTCCATCCTCCCTTGCGGCTCGTGGGATTCACTAACATGAATTAATATACCTAATTTGTTGAAAAATGACGGCGACGTGGTTCGCCACCCGTCACGTCCTGATTCTCACGAAGGCGAGAAGCGACCAATGGAGAGCCGTTTCGCTGCGATAAATGGTAGCGGATGGAACCCTGTGGTCTCTGCCAACTCCTGCGGGGGATAGGCGTGAATATATAAGAAAATAATTTTGTATTGCGTAATAAAAGTATCTCTAAATTATATTTTGATATTCACTAAAAAATACATTTAGATACTAAATATAATATCTGTACTGAATGTACAGGATAGCAGGACCCCTAAAATGCTAACGGCTTTTCCTTTACATTTAAGTAAAAGAAAGAAAAATATTTTTTTTTTTTTGTGTGGAAAATCAGTGGGCCTTTACATCTTGGTCAGAATGAAACGACTATAATTATAAACATATAACGAATTATATTATTACGAAAGACGGTAACTAAGGCTGCTTCTCAGGCTTGAAACCCATGAAAAATTTGGAAACGACGGACAATGCGGCCTAATTGCAATCCAAGTTTTACTTTGATTACCACTTATACCAAAATGAGAGTACTTATCCAACTTCAAACACAGGTTTTTAGAACTTCTTATTGGAGTCGGTAGGTCAGTTAAAATTAAAAGAAAAAAAATTAGGATCATTTCAATACAAAATAATCAGTAAAAACCTAAGAGTAAAAATAGGAAAATGGCAGCTAAAAGTAAAAAAAAAAAAATTCTCATAGCGTACAGTTACAAAGGAAAAAAGTTTTCAATTGTTTCACTAATCTCGTTTCATTTCCAAACAAAGCGCCATATATACATAGTTTATTCTTACGTAAGTTATGCGGCATAGTGTTTTTGAGTTGGAGTGTATAACTTCAATGTAGGAACAAACACAATAATATCGCTAAATAGTCAAGTGTTTTGACGATTTTCTCCCGTTGTGCACAAATACAAGCCATCATACGACACTTGTATCCGCTGCCTCGTTTGCCCGCCTATCCCATAAAAAACTTGACTCAAATATAGAATAACTTTAAGTAGTAGAATAACGAGCAAAGGATCACCTGATGCTTCCGTTTGCGAACTCTGAAGACAACAGTGACTTTGCATACAGTAAAAAAATTAGTAAATTTTTTAAACATAACGAGATATATACTTCTTCCCTATAACTATTTTATAATATTACAAGCTTCTATTTTTTTTTATCTTCTTTACACCTTCAAGACCTAACTTAAAGGGCTTCATCAAATGTGAGTTCAACAAACCGTAATAATGCACATAATTATAATATAAGCAACCGATCGATTTGAAATTTAAATTTAACTACATATTAAAATAAAACTTGACAACGTATTTAAGTAATGCCTTGCTAAATTTATACAGATATATATACCTGTCTGTAAGTTTAATGTACCTACATATTTGATTGTCGCATTTGTTTTTATTATGAAATTGGAAAAATATATTTATTAATACTATATCTAAAAGGCCGGCAACGCTTCCGTGACTCCTGCGGTGTCGCGATTGTCTATGGGCGACGTTGATTGTTTTCCATCAGGCGACACGTTTGTTCGTTTGCCCTCCTATCCAATAAAAAAATATATAAACTTGACAGTAATGTAATGATCGTTAATACCCTACGATAGTTCAATGCTGAACATAGGACTCGCTCAAAACTCATCGAAACTTATCTTCGGCTTCACGCATTCCGTTTCTGCCAGCCTCCCTAAACAGATCGTCTGTCTATCCCGGTTGAATTACCAATACGCGGTCTTCACACTTCTTCACGTTCTTCCAGCACTCCAACGTTTTTCGGTTCCCCGTCACACTTGACCAATCCATTGCCGCCAATTAGCTAACTATGAGCGCCAAGTCGGCAAAATTCTTGACAATGCAACAATAAATTTTGAATGAATGGCCATTAATATTTCGGATTATGACCAATCGGCTCAGGGCCCTTTGCCCGCGGAGTCAATGGTCGCGGATTCGATCCCCGCATCGCAATAAATATATGTATGGATTACAAATATTTATTCCGATTCTGATAACCCCGCCAATCCGCATTAGACAAGCGTGATGGATTTCACGTCCGTTCCTCCAGAAAAAGAGGAGTCCGTGTTCAGCAGTGAGACATATATAGGCTAATAAAAATATTTCGGAGCAACAGAATACTATGGATACAAAAACAAACATTTTAACGACTCACGTATGTTTTGAGTTCATTCCATGTCGATTCCGTCCTTTTTTGTATCCTATAATTTCTTAAACCGCTTCGTCCAAGTTTTTGCTCGATACAGTGTAAGCGGGTTCGTTGCTTTAAGACATTTAAAGGTAAAATTTAATTAGAATTCCCATTCCCGATGACAGTGAAAATAAAATGGCAGCCATATCCAAGTTCCACCGTACATTAATTTGTTCAACTTCAAGGCAGAATATCGCATGCGTTTGTTAAAACGTAAATTGCTATTTATTTAACGTCTATTATTTTTATTTATTTATGGGATAAAAAAGGAAACGAGCAGGCGTGTTACCTAGTGGAAAGCAATCATCGCAGCCTATAGATATCCGCAGTGCCATAGGCATAGGAAACGGATAGACTTGTTTTTTAAGGTTCCAATGTCGTATCGGTTTGGAAACACCGCTGGAGGTAGTTGGTTCCACAAGGTAGTGGTGTGTGGAAAGAAGTGTCTAGAAAAACACGGCGTACTGAATCGCCACTCATCCAGATGGTGGAGATTTTTATTCCCACGTAACGTATTTTTGACCTAATTGATCGTCATCTTAAGGTAGATAACGCGTCTGCAGTGCTTTTAGTAATGCGGATGACCGTGGGCGACGCTGGCTAGTTACCATCAATACTCACTTGCTCGTATTCGTCCACAAAAAAAAAAAAAACAGTTTTCAAGTTCCTTCATTCACTTCGTATCAGACCGTTGTATGACTGTATCTAAATCGAAGAAGTCGTTACATTCGCTGAGAAATATTTTGGAATAGAGAATGTCTTCCTTGTTTGTGAAAACAATTACGGAAAGTGTCTTTGCCAAGAGTACGTAAAACGCATTCTGAATACACGGCCTAATCTATGTACACAAATTATATTTTCACTTAACAAATTCGTCGCTTAAACGTTCAGGTCACGTGATCTGAAATGTGCTTTTTTTTGTGTCAAATAGGAAGGCAAGCAGGCAAATGTCGAAAGCAATCAAAGCCACCCATACACATATAGGATGTTCGGTTTTAGATTTTCAATCTTAGGCCAGATACTACAGAATTAGGTTTTCAAACTTCACTACTTCAAACACGGATTTTTCGACTTAATCTAATTCTGCCATATGCCACTAAGGCATTGCAGGAACTTTGCCGGCCTTTGCGAATTTTGCAGACTTATTATTGAAGTTGTATCGTTAAAAAAATACCGCTGAAGGTAGCTGGGCGACATAGAGAGTAGTATTTAATCTCTAATCAAATTATTTCGAGCAATACCTTAGTACATTTTTTATTAGTAAACTGTAATAACCTAAAGAATCTCATATATATGAGAAGAATAGTAAATATGTATGAAATGTATGTAATTGCATCCGAGTCCTTCGATCGTATCGAATAATTTATTTAAATCGATTAGGATGGAATCTGAATCGATTAAGAATATATAATATTATTGAAATACGAACTGAAATAAATATAAGCTTTTAGATACTGGTAGTTATGGCTGCTTTAGTCGTACTTAAGAATTTGACTTAGTTCTTTATTTTTAAACTGATTTCGATTAAAACAGTCATTATTTTCTTTTGTTCAATATAATAATTAATAGTAATTAAACGAGATATATTTTGCATGATGTGGGTTACTATCCCACCATTTGAATGTACAATCTAATGTCCTAAAATATAAAATAATGCATTTATATACTATATGTTCTTCTAGGATACATGCCCTAGCTCCAGTCTCTGGGTCATAGCTTAGAAAATAAACTATGACCTTTCGTAAACATACTATTTAGCTACATATATATGTATATGTATGATGTAGACTTGGTGAATTTCTCGTATCTTATCCTTTAGACCGACGACCGATTGGCTCAGTGGCGGGGCCCTCCGCCCACGGAGTCAATGTTTAAAAATATTTATTCCGAGTCTGGTAATCCCCCCAATCCGCATTTCCGTTTGTGCCCTTTCCTTTCTTCTCTATATTTTCCCTTCCTCTCCGCCAATCCACGGTCCGCCGTGCCAAAGGATGCGTGGCTAAGGGCGAGCTTAGTCGCAAACGTGCACAAAGATACTATGGTGCCTTACCTCAGCATGTAGGGCTCTGCTGGGGCAGACCTCCAACCTCCCTTGCGGCTCGTGGGATTCACTAACACGAAATTAATATACCTAATTTGTTTGAAAAATGACGGCGACGTGGTTCGCGTCACGTCCTGATTCTCACGAGGGCGAGAAGCGACCAATGAAGAGCCGTTTCGCTGCGATGAATGGTAGCGGATGGAGCTCTGTGGTCTCTGCCAACCCCTGGTAGGCGTGAATATATAAAAAAATCTTATCCTTTAATCTGTTAAAAAATTAAAGGTAATTTCTAGATATTTGTAGATCCCTACATTCTAAATATTGAGTGAAAGTAAAATAGTAATGTGACGTTGAAATGGTGGTAGATGCCGCGAAAGGCCTAAGCTCAGATGACTAGATGGAGTCGTGGACGACTTAAAGGAAATCGGCGTGAGGGGCTAGAGAACAAAATCCAAACTAAGATCCGACTGGAAAAATTTACTGAACCAGGCTAAGGTCCACCCACAGCTGTAATGCCTTGATGATGATCATGATAAATATTGAAAACATTTTCAAACATAATGCGTTTTGTCTCCAATTATTAGTCGCCACTCTTATTACAAGACATAATGCAATCTTCAAATTAAATTTTATTAAAATGAACTTCACATAACCGAACGTTTTCCTGGTAATCTACAAAATATACAAACTATTGCATTGTAATAGTAAAAAGAAAAAAGAACGACAAAAAAGAATTTCGATTTTCTTTCGCTGTTTCTCCATCGTCCAGAGGTTTCATTAATACATGGTTGTAGAAACTTGATTGTTGGGTGACTGATGTGTAATAAATTAAAGGTAAAATTCTCATACCAAAACATGAAGGATATGAACTGATAAATAAAAGACGACAGGGCTAAGCAATTTGTTATGTTATGGATCCTTAAGGGCCTAGGTTATCGCGTGAAAAATCCATGCCATGTAAACAGACCTTTAAGGAGACCTTTGCAAAACGGGCATATATCCTGGACTTGATTTAGATATAAGTTCATATGGGTTGTTTTTTGTACTATAGAGCTTGGATTAATAAATATTTTCTAGTGAGACGTGTTTCATTTCCAAGTGTTTCCACTAAAATCTAATTGTTTGTTTTTTTCATAATACAGGTTCCTTTCGGAGGTCAGTATATAGGCATGTTCTTTTATGTTTAATGAATTAATGCATGCTTGAAGTTTGATAATTTTTTTTTATTCATCTGTGTACCTTTTTTTCTTGCTTCTTATTATTCATACAATGTTATTGCGACAATTTTGCGTGATGTTTTAAAATTTGTAGTAACTGACAAAACTTTACATTAACATAATTCTTATAAGCCTTTAATATCTTTATAACGGTCTCTATAAAATAGTTTTCGTCCCACGACCCATGACAAAATTTCTACGTCTGAGGCTAGTGGTCTGAATATGAACTAGTTCATATTTTTTAGAATTTAACTAGAAACGTAAGAACAATATCATATTTATTACTGATAACAACTTTAAGGTGTCCGGGCTCTACTAAGATGCCCCAAAAAAGTAGAACCAATCCGAGAAAACCCGAACGGATGGCGACTTGTGTATATTCCACGTTTGTATACCTACAAATTAATTTGAAGTTACTAATTAATATACCATTCAAATTATTCCAATCTGTTCGATCGATTATTATCATAACATATCAAAGATTCGATTCAAAGTGTATATGTTTATATGTCCCTTTTAGCACTTTTTTAATAATTTCATATGATATTCGCTAAAATAGTGTTTATTGCATTCTTCAAAACACAATTATTAATATGAATAAATTAAAATATATTTGAAAAAAATATTGCCTTTTAGATTCTTACATACCTACATATACCGTAAATAACATTATCACATTTACCAGTCCACTCCTAGATTGCAAGGATTTGATCACCATAGTGAAAGGAACTTCGCATCTGTATTTCTTCTGTCCAGCACCGATTTAAGGAATTACTTCCTTTGTTGAAAAGGGTGTTTTTATAAACATTGGCTGTTACAATTCCACGTGAATTATATTGGTGTACAACCATTTAAAACAAGAGTGGTCGAGTTTATTTATCTTCTAATAGGGTGGTAGCTACTTTAGTGATGGTTTTAATATTATATTGCAATTTAAAAACCTTCCCAAGTGTGTGAAAAACTTGCCAAAGAATTGTACCACAATGTTACATGTAGTGCTTGCAGGAGAGGTTGATCAACGAGACAATACATGGTAACGCCTCGTGCGTAATTATTTTTTATCAAATTAAATCTATTTTAAACCACAATATAAAAATCTCGAGTCCCATTTGTGAATATAAAGTTTTATAATGCCAAAACAATAGTTATAATACGTAATGTCGTATTTTCAGCAGACAGCTACCAGTACCAGCTTCAGTCGATGTGGCAGAAATGCTGGAACACAAACCAAAGCCTGGTTCACAACCTGCGGTTCCGGGAGCGTGGACCGCTCAAGTCTTGGAGGCCAGAAACGATGGCGGAGGCCATCTTCTCGGTGTTGAAGGAGGGACTGTCGCTGTCACAGGCCGCCCGAAAGTACGATATACCATATCCGACATTTGTGCTGTACGCCAATCGCGTCCACAACATGCTCGGCCCAAGTGCCGATGGAGGAGCAGGTATGTGACCACAGCTTTGCCTCACACAGATGACAAGTGAGAACATTTTGCAACCGCTTTTTTATTGTAAATAATACAGGAAAAGTGAAAAAAAAATCATTTATAAATAAATACAGGACTTCTTTTTATCGTCTAAAGAACCAACACATTGATAAAGTTCAAATTGAAAAAAATGTTTCTCTACAATTAATATATTATTAGTTAATAATTATTATTAAAATTCACGCATTAAAACTCATTGGTGTCAACAGTTCGAACATATGACGTCAAAGGATCAATGACCTCTTTAAAACAGAACATGCTTCTGTCCGGGTCATTTACACTTATCCACGTGGCACAGATTGTCCACACGTTTATAATTGTATGAGAAAATATTTCTAATTTTTGTATGAGTTAAAACGATATACGAAATATACGATAACGATATACGAAATATGTTAAAACGATAGTTTGTTATACAAAAAAGGTTTGTGTTTGGAATATACTATAAGTGGGTATTTTTTTAACACTGATACGAGGATACCTGTATCATTTACATATATAACTGACGTTTTTTGAATACGTTATGTATATACGAAAATGTTCTTATTTGTCATTTTAAGTTAATTTAATACGACACGGGCTTCCGAAAAAAATATCGCGATTTATAGATTTTTGAAGAGAAATTGATTGCATCAGCCTTCGGTCGCTTACTCAATTATCGTAAGGTGCGGGGCACACCGGGAACGAAGCGAAAACAAATAAAGTTCCGTGCGCGTCTTTTCATTACGTATATTTACGTTCCCGGTGTGACCCGTGGCTAATTCGATTTTTTACGAGTGTATTCCCCGTATTAACCATCCCATTAGGATTCCACTAAATCATAGGTATGTTCAAACTACGATGACAGGCATATTGGTGTCACCTCGTCGTTTAAGAGTTTCAACTACCAGCCGAAACTAAACACAGCTGGCTATATTGCATTCATGCTGGCATTGCCAACGCCATAACAAGGTTGTCAGAGGTCACTATTAGGGTTGTTTACAACATAAAAAATCCATGTTTTGAATAAATCCTTTTCAATGTTAATTATGACTTGGTCTTTAGTCTAAATATGAAATGATAAAAAAAAAACATCGAAAGCCCGCGATCGTTTAATATTACCTTGTGTATATATCATAATGTTACTTATTTCTGTAATTTTGTAACAATACCATATATGAATGTTGCAAGTGCGATTGTATAATGCATTGCGAATTTGTTATGCGAAATTATTGTCAAATTTTAAATAATTCATGTGTTCTTCAGTATTTATATAAGCTGTTGTTTTCTTATTTTCCTTGCACAACGTTTCTCCAATATAGTGTGCTCTAAAAGATTAACTTTTAACTTTATTTATGTGGTTTTTTAGAATTCCCCATAATGAGAGATAGAGATACTATAAATGATCGATTCCGTCGTTCTTCGTTTTGTTTCAACCGTATTATTTCAACGTTATTAACTTTTATTTTTGCTGAGCTTACTATATTTAAAAAGTTGGATAATTATGGTTCGCGTTGGGACATGATTGCCCTATTTATAATATCTCTCGTATTCAGGACCCATCTCGTACGGTTGTTCGCCGCTATAGGTTGAATCGACGGCACGAAGCCGTCCGAAACCTTGCCTCTCAGGTCACGCTTTACTATTACGCGCCTTTACAGATCTGAGGCCTAAAGGACGTGGTCGCCCGCAACGCATCCTGCTGGGCGTTTGGCCCGACGAACACATCCGCGGCGTAATCCGCGCCGTCGTCTTCCGCGACACCCACGCCTCGCATGCAGCGCACCACATCAAGGAGGAGGTGCTGCCCTACCCGGCTATCACGGTCAGTATCGGGAAATTATTGTCGTGTACTCGACGTACCATTCACGTTGACGATAAACTCGCACTCGTGTGGCTACTTCATTGTTCCCCTTGATTGAGCGACCTTTAATGACCACACCGCTAATGCGAAAGTGCTTGCGACTACTTTTGTTTTCCGGCGAGTTTTAATTAAGATTCTTAGTGCTCGTATAGTTACAATAACGATCGCTCGCATGACTCTATTGTTTATATAATATATGGAAGCGAACTTATTATTCTAATCTTTGAACGATTATGTATAAATGTTGGGCGTGCGTGTTTCAGGATGGCATGAGCGTACAGAATGTTTACGGCAACGTGGCTTGTGGCAACGGACGCGAAGGTGGCGTGTCGCCGAACGCAGCGGCCGCCGCGGCGGTCGCCGCCGTGGCTCACGGCCTGAGGCGTCAGATGTGCAACATGGTGGTAGCCGCACAACGACCACCGGACCACCCTCAACACTTGGGCTTGCCGCCTTTACCATTGCAGTCTCCACGTCTCCCATCCCCGCTCTCGGCTGGGCTCGAATCGCCGCTGTGCTCCCCGCCACCGCCAGGTCACGCGCTGGAACCTCCGAAACCGACCGACCCATTCCGGCCATTCGCTTCGCCCCGCCCAGACAGCCGCTACGGAGACCGAGATATCGCTGAGATTACTGACATGGGACCTCCCAAGACTCCAATTGGAATTGCCAAAAACGGCGGAAAGGAGCTATCCACACCGGTGCCGGTGAAGATGGAGCCGCCCCCCGCTGAGGCTCGTGCTGAAAACATCTGAAGCGAGGCCGCGGGCGTGGCGTCCCAGCCGACGCCATTGCCCGCACCCCCGGCGCAGGTTTCGCATACGCCCCATGCAGCCCATGTGCCCCACGCGGCCCATCTGCCACAGGTGTCCCATGCGCCCCACGGGTCTCCGATGCCGCTGCCCGCTTACCCCTACTTTGTGCCCAACCGCAACTCTGTCGGCTACTTCTAAGCGGGCACGCGCTACACGACGATGCAATTAATACTATCGTATCGACATTAATTTTTATCGTGTTTCTATTGATTATTTCAAAATGAACTCGCTGTGCAATACAATGCTTGTTGTTTAGTTTTCAATTTCGTATTTAAAGAAATATATATATATTTTTAGTTTCCTTAATTATAATCATTTTTTTATATACAATATTGTCGTTCGTGTGTGTTCCAGTGACATACATATTAAGTATATTTTGTTAACTTAGATGTAGTGAGTAAGCGAGGGAGCCGGGCGCCATTTTGTGTAGGGCGCAGAGGGCGCTAGTGAAGGCGCCCGGCACCACTCGCCAACGCTCGCAACTAGAACGTCAGTGTATGTTAGCTTAAACTAAATATATAAACATAGACCCATCTGTGTATGTAGGGATATCAAAATTGAAACATTTGGCCCGATTCAAAAAGACTGTTTGGTATACCTATTCATTATAATTCAAGAACATACCTACATAATACATGTAAGACAAAATTATCTGTTAGCTCTAGTTGTAATCTTAAATTAAAATAGGATAGATGTGTCTGTCGTCTCGTTTTATCTCAGGTCGATGTCAATGTCTCTAGTTATCATAGTGACTGTGCTATTGCTTTGAAGCGCTCGCGCTTCCCAGCCCAGCCCCCAGACCCCTCCCGCTCTCCCCAGTAATAAGACCCGACTCATTGTTCACTGTTAGTACAGCGATTCACATAAGAGTAGATTTAGTGATCGCCAAATGTAATATAGAGGAGTATCATTAGCAAGTAGTGATTGTTCCAAATGTTAGGCTAAATTAGATGTTCTGGGCCGGACGGATCTCCTAGCGCTAACTGCGACCTTGACACCGTGTCAATATGTCTGACAATCATGTAATATGCAACTATTGCGCACGAGGCCATTTACAAACTTCAAGCAGCTAAAATAAATTTGCATCCGATATGCATCAATAATTGTATCAACAATAGCTTGTTTATGTCAGTTGTGAGGAGTTTTACCGGCCCACCTTAGGTTTAGAAGCACTTAAATCGCCAAGCGCTGAATATAAATACATACATACATCATCCGAGCGTCTGCTAACTTACCTACTGCGTAGCTAGAGTATATTATACATTTCAATTTACTTAGTATAGCCATGTAACTATTTGTAGTAGCATTTGGTCGTAGCCCACGCTAGCTGTTCTGGCGCCCTCGTGTCATATGTACGAGGGAAGGTGGGTGTTGAAAGCTCACTTAGTGCTGCTAGCGTTGGCACAAACTTATATTAAGATATACATGTACAAATTTGTTTTACCAACAACTTCCCCGGATGCAGAAATGTTTTGTTTCATAGTTTCGGCGGTAAAAAATTTAGCACCTTCTTGCCGCAAGGGTATACCATGATTTAGATGATGTTGGTGGGCAAACGTTGGCGTTGGTTTTCAGGTGTATGACATGTCGAGTGGGCCGGGCACGCTCGGCCTAATGTCGTCGCAGGAACGCTCGGGAAACAAGTTTAAAATAAGTCTCCAAGTGGCCTTGATATCTCACTATTGTTTGGAATTTGGATTATCCGATTCGGTTGAAGTTTGGAAACTAGTGTATAAAAAAGACCAAATTATAAAAGAATACATTCGCGATTCAGATCTAATGTTGAAACTATTTGGCTATCCTTTTGGAAATAAAGTTATTCTAGGTGAGAGAAAGAAATAAATTAATAAAAAAAAAAAGAATTAAAAAAGTTATATAAACGGCCTATTCGTTTCGGTGAACTGCGTAGATTTTTGGTATATGTTACTACGCATATTTTCTATTGTGTAAGTCTAGGCTAATGTGTTCAAAGGATAAATTAAAAATTTTTGAAAAATGTAGAAAGTGCCTTCCAAATTTTTGACCATAGTAAGTGTTGGGACGGGTGCGGCGATGATGGTTTGAACGCGGCCCGTGGCAGTAGGGTGCCGTGCCGAGGGTCGCATGGTCGTATGGGGGGGTGGCCCCCAATTATCGTGGTCTCTTCTGGGCGTGCGAGTACATAAACTGTCCATCGATCACCACCCAACTGCCACAAAACCGCCGTGGACGTGCTTAACTATAAAAAAAAGTTAGAATTATAAAATTCAAAATTATTATATAAAAAAATTAAATACATATGACTATTATATATTAAAAAAAATATACATAAAATTATATATACGGCCGAAGTGGTAATACCCTGATAGGCAAGCGTTAGATATTCGGCGTCAAAATTAATTCTATATTTTTCTTTATAAACAATGATTAGAATCCATTGGAAAACAATGCAGACATGCAATGTGCCATCCGTTGGAAACGCGTGAGTTCCATTTTGTATCATAATTGGATGTTGTGCTTATGATTAAATATTAATTTATTGTACTGGATGAAAAATAAAAACATATACATTTCAATTTAATTAAAAAATATAATAAGCTGTCTATGTTATTTTCGTGATAAGATAATTAAATAATTATACTTGTAGTAATATTGTACGTAAACCCCAACGGGCTGTTTTGGTTGGCGCTTACGGTTCACGTTCATTTATTGTATTTCAAATAGCTAATTAATTGTACCAGCATTCACTGGCGAAACGCACGACGTGCTGTGTGTGCAACATGACAACTACATATATCGACTTTAGTCTCTTTTATTATTATGTGATAACAATATATTTTCTAATTATAAAGAACAATTATTATGTTTTATTAAAATGTTCTTTTAGTTATGCCTTATTAGTGTACCTTTTTAAAACAAAACTATTTTTTATTTTGTTTTATACACTACCGCCTTTTGTGGGCTCAAACTGTTTTACATTTTGACTATTACACCTATTACGTGACCAAAAATGATTTTTTTTATTGTATTATATTATCTCAAGTCTGTAATTGAAGTGACTGTTTAGTTTTAAGTAGAGCTGCTCTCGATGGGCGGCAATAAAAGGAGTTTTAGTATTTCCATCGCTTACGACTAACTAATTAGTTTATGCGTATCACCATCGACACTGACGCTACAGATGTTTTGTTGATCGTGCGATAATCATCGGTTTACTAACTGAATAATCACATGATTAATCACACTTTTACATTAATAAGTCTTGTTTTATTTAGTTATTAGGGTTGAATTATTTATGCGATATGATTTATTTATTATATTAAAGGCAATAATTATCGCACAGATCAACAAAACAACAACAGTTATTCATTTTTAACCGAACTAAAGTTAAGTTGACGGTATTTTATCGACAATGGATGGCGATAAATAACTTTGTTATAACGATTATATTAATATTCAATTATTGTTGTTAAGATTTATTTTATTATCTGTGTTCCTTGTATAACTTCTCCGTATTTTATAATTATTATTTACATTGTGATCGAAGATATAAGGAAAAATAAAACTAAATTTTATAACACATAACGCTGTCCGTAGTAATAATATAAACAAATATATACGAGGGCAGCTGTTTTTTGTTACAACTTGACTCGACTATCAAATCATAACTACATTGTACAAACTTTATTCATTAACGTTGAGGTAAGTACTACTTGGCTAAATTAAACCTCAGGGCTCCATTTGGACAAGTAACCCTACTCCAATACCTACTTCAATTAAATTTCATCCAGTATTTATTATCAAGTACAATTAATGCAGAATTGGTGTATTTCCGAAAATATAATCACTTTGTATGTTTACGGTGTCAATGTAACAATCTGGAAGTCGTTTAGCGTGAGTTCATCACAATTAAATATTATATAGTGTCTGTATCGTTGCATTCAGTAATTTTAAGTTGACTAATATCACAATGTACCGTTGTCTGATTGAATATATAAAATAGATCAACAATGTGGTTTCATTTACAATCGCTTCTTATACCTACTATCCATAACTTTATATATAAGGTATTTATCAATCTATAGGGTGTCCACGTTTTATTATAAACAATTACCCATTTGTACTTGATGTTTTAAACTTTTGTTTAACAAAATATCGTTTTCAATATACATATATCTTTTTTGCATACAAGATTATAAATATTGTTCCATAAAATTCAAACGCTTGGATAAGCTGTCAGTGTTAGCGTACTATTTTTATGGATTTATTTTGAATTTGAAACAAATTTAATATTTTTTTTTAAATAAAAAATCGTTAAAGTAACTATTTTGCTTACTCAAACTTTATGTATGGTTTTTTTATATACCAGAAAACTAACACCCCATATAGCAAATTTAATTTAGAAAATCTAGAGCTAAAATAAAAACCAAAACAATTTTTTCATGGCCCATATATGAGACACTGCTGGACACGGGTGTCTCCATTAATGAAGGAATACTACAGTTGTCCAATGCGAATATGCGGAGTAACCAGACTCGAAGCCGCGACCATCGACAGCGTAGGTGGCAGCCCCGTCATTGAACCAATCTGTGTTTTTTTTTTTATAGGATATGAAGGTAAATGAGCAGGCGTGTCACCTGATGGAAAGCAATCAACGCCGCCCACAGACATCTGCAGCGTCATAGGCAGTGCGGAAGCGTTGCCGCCCTGTAAGGAATCAAAACCATACTGGACCCAAACTATCATCATCATCATAAAGGCATCACAGCCGCGGGTGGGCCTTGGCTTGGTGCAGTAAATTTTCCATTCGGGTCTTAGTTTGGCTTTCTCACTCCAGTTCTTTACACCGATTGCTTTTACGAACTTTTGGACTCAAATTATCGCCCAGCAAAATACCACGCTTGATATCAAACACATCATAATCATCAGTCTAAGGCAGTCCTTTGCAGTCACACTATCTCAAGACGTACCACTTAACCCCACAATCTTCAGTTACACGCATCCAGTCTCTGCCAGCCATCCTGCGCACTTTCTTTCATTTCCCTCAGTACGATGGCCGATACACGATTGCCACTCGAGCCTCGTCTACTCCAGGGGATTTACCTGACAAATGTCTAGTGCCACCTAGTTTGATAACATTGTAAGATAGCCAGCATTTCTCAAAGAAGAAATAGTTCTTAAAAGAAATGTTATGACGATAATTGCGATTTTTGATAATAGACAGGCAGGTACTCTAGATAGGTCTATAGGGTTTTTTCTATGGTGCTAACATTTTATATATATAAATAAAATGGGTTAACCCGGTGGTGGAGATTCTACGGAGTTCGGCAAATACGACTGCATCCTCCACCTGTACTTGAAAGGCTGAACGTTCATAGCTGCTAGTAATCCATTTCAAACCAAAAGTTGTGTATGCCATCGCGCCTTAGTGAGCTGTAACCGTAACCGTTGCATGTACTGTTACCAAAAAACATAATGTGTACAAGGTTCGCAAACCTGTTGTGAGCGGTACGCGTGCGGATTGTAGCAAGCCGACGATTGCAACGTACTCATTTCTGTATCCGTAACGTTGCAAGTAACCGTAACCGTTACTGTGACCAAAAACATAGTGTGTACGTGGTCGCGAGCGTGCAACGAGCGGTACACGAGCGGCTCTCTGCGAGCCGACGGTCGTCGGTTTTTGCCGCGAATCAAAGGACGCTCACAATGCGCTCGTGGACGTCAAGAATGAAGGTTGTTGCGCGCCGCTGCAAACCATCAAATATTTTAGAGTGTTAATTAGTTAATTTATCATGAGTGCATGGTCAGACGATAAATGTCTTCTGCTAATAGAAATTTTTGTAATGACCACTAATCTGTTAGTTTTTTTAAAATAAAAAGTAGATCACTTCTTTCCCAATACATTTCATGACTCCCACCATCTTCGTGGCCGTTTATGATCATCGAGTAAATCATCTATAAGTATATATGCCACATAAGCGAGAGACACTTCGTGCGACTTCGTGGAGTTACAAACCAAAACTGCAGACAGATACACATACTAGAACCTCGTATTTGTATCTGTTTGGTTACAGTTACTGTTCGCGAAATGAGTACGCTCGTTGAAAGCGATCGGGCGTCGTCATGAGCCTAAAGGAGTACCCGATTTAACGTACGTACACACTTGAGCCTCATCACTGTATCACGTAAGTTACGGTTACGACTCGCTAACGAGTACCGGCCTTTATTAATAGCGAAACGAAAATCTATTCTATAAAAAGAGTAAAAATATTTAATCATATAATTCCAGTCATTTACATGTATGTAGGCTCCAGTCATACTTCTCTCTCCAATAATATCTCTTGTTTACGTGGATACTCTGTGCTGTGGTGTTATTTTCAGTGTTATTGTAAATCGAAAAAAAAAAAAAACATTTTTCACTTTTATAATATACTTTATTCTAATTATGAACAAAAATCATCATTCATTCTCACTAGTCATCATTCAAAATCATCTGTGCCTTGGTGTATGGTACAAAAATTTTATAAGCGTTATACCATCCATATAATATCCATTCATCCTGTTTTTTCCATTCTCCTATATCTTTCACGCTTTCGGAGAACGTCTTTGACTTAGGGCATCGGCTATTTAACGGACTCTGTTCATGAGTCATCATGCTCGCGCTCATTGGAGCGGTCTCCACGACAGGTTGATTTGTCATCGCCGTTTCGCTACTATGATTACAGCGGGGTGACAGAGATAGAGGGTAGACAGAGCGAGCATGCTTACTGCTTGTTTACATATGTTGTTGCACTCAGCTGATGCAGATTGTATCGTCACCACTGGCTCGACTTTGTTATTACATAGGAGCGACAGAGAAGGCAATATGTCCGCCTGCTTACTTATTTTGCAGTCAGCTGACGCACTGTTTTTTTCTCGAATGTTGGGGGTACCTAACTCTGTTCCGTCAATATGCGATAGCCCTAACGGTCCACTATCCGGGTAAAAATTATCTATTCTTTCACTACCTGCTCGTTTTTTGTTAATGAACCTATCAAAATTACTGCATGATTCTAGTTGTACATTTTTCAGCTCATTTTTCACTTCTTTTAATTCATTGTTAGTCACAAATGTTAACTTCATATTTTTAACCTCATTTTGTAACACCACAATATCTTTTAAAAGTCTTGTTGCATGAGTCTATGTGGTCAAACGTAACGGGTGGAAGCTTGTGCAATGCCCTCGTCACAAATATTGGTATATGCTCCGGGTCAACTTGTTTAAAAGTTGATATCTCGTCGTATAGATGTCGCTGTGCCTTACCGCTCCTTTTTCTTCGAATATTCCGATGTTCTTTTGCTATGAAATCAAAAGACCCGTTTTTAAGCGGTCTCAATATTTTCTTTCGAGAAAGATATAGTACGTAATCTCACAATACTCTCTTCATCCATTACATCCACTTTATTTTGTACGAAGGCTAGTAGCTCACAAATTACAATTTTACATATTGTACATTTAATTAAGTTAGTCTATTGTTGCGATGAGCCATGACTCATCGCAACACAATACACGTCCGACGCCTACCCTGACTGTTTACGGACTGAAAATTAAGTAAATTGCTGGGGAGCAAAATCCAATATTAGAAGCCTATTACCCAATGATCTACTTCTTAAGGACATCACACAACACAAGACTTTCGTGGGTGTACATTTTATTTCTGAAACTATATCCCATGTTAGAAATCGATTGGTCAAAGGGGTATGTGACAAGTCTATCAGGTCGCGGATAAATTCTCCGGTACGTAAACACCATAACTTAACTTTATCATCTGGCGTGGATGTTATAAGAAAGGGATCGCTTATTTCAAACGTAACAATCATTAATCCAAGTCTGTTAGCATCTGAAACAATAATAGAATAACATAAACAACTGTTAGAGCTAGTGGACTCGTGGATGTTCTTGTGGGATGACCCAGAGATCGTCATTATTAATTTGAAACTTATAAATAAAATTAAATTACATATAATATAATAAACGTCACATACGAAGCCAATAGAATCTATATATGAACATAAAACAATCAGATATTAAGTTTGGTAAAATTCATAATTTTATCAATTAAATAAACTGTGAGATCCTATAACAAATGTTATAGAGAGGATCAATATAACTTGCTAAATCTGAATGCAAATAAATTTATTAACAGTTATGCTCTATGTCACTTTTAGGTCTCTGATCACTCAGGTGATCATTCTTCCAAGAAATGCCTAAAAGAATCGGTTATTACAAACGTAACAAAAGGTACCTAAGTAAGACGATCACGCTAAAATATGAATAATTGGCTTAGATCAATATATCTTTCTTGGTCACGTATAATAAATAACTATTTAATTTTATGAATTACTTAACAATTCGGAGAGCTATGGTAGCACTGATGGGTCAGATCGACCTCATAGAATATCGGCTTTAAATGGTGGCATATTATCGTGTAACTGCATTTTTTCATATGCTTTCATACGATTGCTAAGACCCAGAGGCGAAAGTAATTCTTTCCACTTACTTTATTCTTGCTCTTGCACTACCATTTTCTTCCCCTCCCATTCTGTTTCTCTTAATTTTTTTTTTTATATATTCACGCCTATCCCCCGCAGGGGTTGGCAGAGACCACAGAGCTCCATCCGCTGCCATTCATCGCAGCGAAACGGCTCGTCATTGGTCGCTTTTCGCCCTCGTGAGAATCAGGACGTGACGGGTGGCGAACCACGTCGCCGTCATTTTCGACAAATTAGGTATATTAAATTCGTCTTTAGTGAATCCCACGAGCCGCAAGGGATGGAGGTCAGCCCCAGCAGAGCCCTGCATGCTGAGGTAAGGCAACATAGTCCCCGGGGGAGCCCGACCCCGGGACGATCGGCACGCTTACGACTAGGCTCGCCCCTAGCCACGCATCCATTGGCACGGCAGACCGTGGATTGGCGGAGAGGAAAGGAAAGGATAGAGAAGAAAGGAAGGGGCAGGAAAGGAAAATATGGATTGGGGGGGTTACCAGACTCGGAATAAACATTTAAAAATCCATATAAATATTTATTCCGATGCGGGAATCGAACCCACGACCATTGACTCCGCGGCCGGAGGGCCCCGCCACTGAGCCAATCGGTCGTCCTCAATTCGTCTCTTAATTTGATGACACATAATAAAGTTTTATTAAAGGGGCGGGTGCTCGAATAAATTCAAGATCCAAGAAGTCTTTGGTGACGATGGTGTTATAAATACGTGAAAGCTGATTACCGACTAATGTGTGTAACCTAACTGTACCCTAATATGTTTTTTTAACGTTTGTATTTGTTTGTTTCTCTCTCTCTCTCGGTGTGTGTGTGTACACTTGTGTTTCAGTTATGTGTGTATTTGGATATGGTGAGTTTACTGAAAGAAGTAAAAGAGAACTTTTATTAGTTTATAGCTTCAGTTTTTGATTTAAACATACAAGAAGAAATAGGGATGTTGACTGTATTCAAATAAAAATTTTGCTGCAACGTTTTATTCCATGATGGAAATCCTAATAAGCACAATATTTTTCTTTATTTTTGAGGATTTCATTTTTTATTCAAAAATAATAATGTTTCACGGTCTCAAGTTTGGTGAGAGCAAACGCGCATTACGTCACTTGTTCACAAAGCACGTGATCACGAAACTGAAAAGTTATATTTTTTAATTGTGGTGGCGTAATGTACAATATAGTTTGATAAAATCGTATAAGTGGAGTGAAATGAAATAAATGCGTGTATCGTGAATATATGAAGGCACGATAAATCAATTATTTAATTAAATATTTTCAGCCACATAAGGTACTTACTTACCACAATGTTTTAAAAGGTTTCCCAAAAATATTCAAATACTCTACAATCCAAATCAATTGGTAAAGTAAAAGAAAGTGTTCTAGTAAATGAGAGAAAGTGTTCCAAGTACTTACCCTTGAACGGGGTGCTCAAAAGCTGTGCGTTTTGAATATTCCATACAGATAATTCAGAATCACGACACTGACAGACTATTATGTCTCCTTGAAGCTTAACTTCCATTATTCCTTCAATTGGAAACTTGTCTGAAGAATGCATTAATTTCCCCGAGTACCAATTCCAAACACATATAGTACCATTTTCTGTGTCGACTAATACGGCGTGCTTCCCGTCAATCTGTAACATTACATACATTGAAACTCAAGTTGTAGCCAAGTTACTTTACCGACTGTATATTAAAATGATTTTTTTGTTTGTGGAAGAAATAGTTGTACGAACTTTTACGCCTATTTCTTTCATGTGTGTGTGTGTGTGTGCGTGTACGTCGCTTGTAGAAAAGCACCGCAACTTAAGAACATCCGCAATACTAATAGTAAAATAAAACGTTGCTTACCTCAGGGTAAGGAAATTAATAACGTCAGGGAACAAGGAAATATTATAACAGAAAGGGAAAGCGATCAGTCCCCCGGATATTTAATAATAATAATAAGAACACGGACGATCGATTGGCTCAGTGGCGAGGCCCTCCGCCCGTGGAGTCAATGGTCGCGGGTTCGACCCCCGCATCGGAATAAATATATGTAGGTATGTAGGATTTATAAATATTTATTCCGAGTCTGATAAACCCCCATTTCCGCATCCGCATTTTCTTTCCCGCCCTTTCCTTTCTTCTCTATCCTTTTCCAATCCACGGTCGGCCGTGCCAATGGATGCGTGGCTAGGGGAGAGCTTAGTCGCTAGCGTGCCGACTGTCCCGGGATCGGGGTCCCCCGGCCACTATGGTACCTTATCTCAGCATGCGGAGCTCTGCTGGGGCTGCCTCCCTTGCGGTTCGTGGGATTCACTAAGACGAATTTTAATACACCTAATTTGTTGAAAAATGACGGCGACGTGGTTCGCCACCCGTCACGTCCTGATTCCCACGAGGGCGAGAAGTGACTAATGGACAGCCGTTTCGCTGCGATGAATGTGAGAGGAAGAATGGATGAGTGTGGAGGAGACGGGGAGGGTGTGCCGGGATCGTAGCGGATGGAGCTCTGTGGTCTCTGCCAACCCCTGCGGGGGATAGACGGCATTATTATAGCGTTAGGAATAAAAAAGAAATGAGTGATTCTTTTAACCTGCAGTGAGAGTCTCCAGGCTGATCCTACAGAACGCAGCAGTGGCATTAAGAAGAAGGGTTATCTTTAGTCACACGCTGTTCATAAAAATTGGCTAACGACAACATTATTCGCCTGTGATTTATGTCCAATTTTGATTATGGCATGGTTATACCGCAATCGGAGTGTCAACAGAGTCTCGGTTGGTTGGGTTTGAGTTTTGGTGTGCTACATTAAACACACCTTGACGTGAAATGATCCACGTCCTCACTATCTTGTAGTTCTTATATTAGTCACATATTAAACTCTAGTCATATTACGATTAATAGAGTCAGGCGTTACATTGCGACAATCAATTACTGGTTAATCACAATTTTACTTCCCTAAGATCCGCGAAAAGCAAACAAAAACAGAAAAACGATATTGTATGTTTGTGACTAAGACTTAACGGTAGTCTCCCGTGGAGTTTACTTTACTCTACATGAAGATGCCTCGTGTTGAATCGAAACACTTGTCATGTACATTGTGGAAAAGTAGTAGTGTGTTTGACTTTGTTGGTGTTAATGACATCAGTGAGGAGGTAGTGTTGGTGGCGGTCGTTTTTACGGTAATAATTAGATTAGTTATTTCGTAATTTCCACTTCTTTTATTGTTGGTGGCGGTCGTTTTTACGGTAATAATTAGATTAGTTATTTCGTAATTTCCACTTCTTTTATTGTTGGTGGCGGTCGTTTTTACGGTAATAATTAGATTAGTTATTTCGTAATTTCCACTTCTTTTATTGTTGGTGGCGGTCGTTTTTACGGTAATAATTAGATTAATTATTTCGTAATTTCCACTTCCTTTATTGTTGGTGGTGGTCGTTTTTACGGTAATAATTAGATTAGTTATTTCGTAATTTCCACTTCTTTTATTGTTGGTGGCGGCCGTTTTTACGGTAATAATTAGATTAGTTATTTCGTAATATCCACTTCTTTTATTGTTGGTGGCGGTCGTTTTTAAGGTAATAATTAGATTAGTTATTTCGTAATTTCCACTCTTTTTATTGTTGGTGGCGGTCGTTTTTACGGTAATAATTAGATTAGTTATTTCGTAATTTCCACTTCTTTTATTGTTGGTGGCGTTCGTTTTTACGGTAATAATTAGATTAGTTATTTCGTAATTTCCACTTCTTTTATTGTTGGTGGCGGTCGTTTTTACGGTAATAATTAGATTAGTTATTTCGTAATTTCCAGTTCTTTTATTACACGCACAATAACAGTAAAGCTCTGACTGACCACATTCGGGGTTTTAGTTAATTGTATCTATATAACTTACCAAGAAATGTGACTCGTCCTTGGCTTCGGTTATTGTACGCAGACACACTCCAGTATTCGCGTCCCACACCTTGAGTTCGGAACCCAGGCTCGCAGACACTATGTAGTTGTCGTTGTACTCAACTGTCTGTACAGTCATCGTATGGCCGGTTAGAACTCGGAGGCACCTCCAGTCTGGTATCGACCACACGCACATTGTCTTATCGGAAGACCCCGACACCAATCTGTTGTACAGAAAAACATTAAAATACATATGATATACACTAATGGACATATTTAGAGGGACACAAAAAAGTAGAATACATATTTTATATAATTACATATATTATCTTATTTTGTACTGGCCATAAGTATGTGAGCACAAAACTTTGCTACTCTTTTAAAGCACATTGTGTTCACAGAGGAGTTTGATACTTGGCTTTGTTTACATTCATTATAGAGAGTAAAGTATAGAGAGAGACAAAATCAACCTTTTATGAACTACGGTAGAATATTCAGCATTATTCTTAACTAAAACTTAAGCAGCGAATCACAATTGGTAATTTGCGCTTACAATTCGACTCTTCCATTTGATTACTGAATCTAATAGTTGTATATCACAAGCATTATTATCTTAGTGGTTAACAAGATTTCTGATAATATTCATGACAATACAAAATTATGATAATTTCAACTTAGTAGCGAAGGTCTGTCAGGTGAAGATGGAGAGTGGAACTTTTTTACCGTCAGTTGTAACCGAAGTTCACTCCGACAAACTAAATGACGAAAGTAAAAGAAAACCTAGGAAATAAATGTTTATATCGACTGTATTGTTTTTTAACTGCTGCGCACGGGCCGCTCCATTTCTGGAGGAACGAACGTTAACCCACCACGCTTGTCCAATGCGGATTGGGGGGGTTACCAGACTCGGAATAAATATTTGTAAACCATACATATATTTATTCCGCGGTGGGTCCCGCCGCTGAGCCAATTGGTCGTAGATATCGTCTATATAATTAATTTAAATTCTTGTGCACTGCACGCACGTTTTTAATTTTATAGTGTGTAAATAGAATCGTTCACCACGACAGTTTATTTTGCACTCATACCTGTTTTGGAAGTGTACCATGCATTTTACGACATTTTTATGGCCATTCAGTATTTTCAATAATCTTCCGTCGCTAATATTCCAAATGGTCATAGAGCCTTTAACATCTCCGCTGATAAGCAGGTCATCGACGATATGGTAACACTTTACTATGATCGGCGCACCAACCAGTGTCTTGATACACTGAAATAATAATAATAACTTTCATGATCAACACAAGTGGAGAATGCTAATTTCATTTGTAGTCTTATACACCAAAGGTTCCCAAACTTTTTGTCTCGTAGACCACTTACTACATATTTCTGTAGCGGGTAGACTTTAGTATTTCTTAAATTCAAATTAAAATAAATAAAATTTTATCGTGACAAATAATATACGACGTACACAATTTTATGAGATATAGTAAAGATTGCTGTTGTTAATTTTGAATTTAAGAAATATTTAATTTGCTGAAATAAAAAAAGTACAGTATAGAATAAAATTAACAACTTAAATAATAATATTAATTAAAATAGACTAGCAAAGCTATCTCTATACGGAGACACCATCAGCATCCAGGCTTTGGTTTGGTGCTGTCACGTAATCTTGTTCATATAACCAACACAATGTATTTTTTTAATGTAACCCATATTTATCCCACTACTGGGCACGGACCACCTCATTTCTGGAGGAATGGACAATAACTCACTGCTCTTGTCCTGTAGGTCATAATTATATTTATCCTTGGGCGGAAATCAAACCTCCCATTGATTTCAATGGCAGCAGCTTCGCGACTGAGTCAACTAGTTCGCCAGTAGGTACACATGCTACTCAATAATCAGATTGGCTCACCTCCCCCGTTGTAACCGACCATAATTTATGTACTCCCATATTGTCTCCGGTCACGATGAGGGACCCGTTAAAATAATTAATCACAAATTCGTGCTCCACACTGGTGATGCTGATATAGGAGTTCACCGGCTTGGACATCCACGACAAACCCAGCATGTAGCGATTTTTCCATTGTCGCTCGGAATGACGTATTTCATTAAGTGGATTAACTCCCTTACGGCGACATTCATCTTTCCACAGAATGCTGTCATCTGCCAGCGAACTGAAATTCGATGATGTTTTATATTATTAACACATTGAAGACGGAGATGGGAAATCCCGTCTTTTAGTTTTCATCTGTCGGCGACGGATGACGGAAGTTCACGTTTTTTGGAATCTGATGCAATATTGTGTAATTGCAAGTAAAGTTAAAAAAAAAGTAAATGACAACAAAGATATGAAAAATAATTTTAGTTATCAACAATGTCATGTGCATTGTAACAAAAAAAAAAGCAACCCTTAGAAACAATCCGTTGATATATTTAGATTTTATAAAACCAACCTACCGTGTGCAGACAGTCAAAGATGGAAGATAAATTTGGACAACAAATTTTTGCAGACGCGTTTTCAGATATAGAAAATGATGTTCAAGGTGATGATAGATGTAGTGATAATAGTGTTAGCGATGATTTCTATTGTCCGTCGAAAAAAATGTACTTGTCCTTTACTAAGCGATCCAGATTCCACTTACACTGCTGGAGATATAACTAATAAACAACAGCATTAAAACATTATACTTATGTAAACATTATATGTACTTAATAAATCTTGCACTCTGTTTTGAATCCCTTGTGATGAGTTTATCGAAATAATTTGTAGGTAGTTTAATAGTGTTAATTTCATAAAGTAATTAAAATATTTATTTTTTCAAATTAGTTTCACAAGGACTTCTTTTGAATTCCAATATTAAAACAAATACAGGTTTGACTTCGAAAGCATTCACTTCGCTATTGAGACAATTAGGTGGATATAAAAGTTTATGTATAACTAGTCTTTTATATAAGTTTACTAATATCTCTAAGTCGATAAGGCTCTACTCACATATCAAGAAAATAATAAATATTCACAACTTACTTCCAATAACGGCACGTTTGTGCGGCCTTGACAAGATCCTTTGCGTCCAAATAGCTGAACACGGTCAACGCCAGCTCTATTGGCAGGCGGGAGATGAGGTCCAATTGGGAAGAGGGCCCAACATTCGCGTCCATGTTGTTCATAAAAACTGGACCCAGCAAAACTTTGATTAAAACGGTATTACACATAACCGAGAAGCACATTTATTCTATTATTTAAAGGCAATTAGGCGCTAGTGCATGTGTCTCACTACAATTCTCTTTAACAAATTCACGTCAGCCGATATTGTGCACGTAAGAAGGAATAGATTCAGATTTAACAATCCAATGGCGACACCGAGTCTATAATATAAGATCAAAGTAAGAATTTCGATTATTACCGTTATAAAAAAGTTAAAAATGTTATACAAAATGTAAAGAGACACAAATATATCACACGCAAACCAATATTATGTCAAAAATGTTAATTTAAATCACTTACAATTAAAAAATCGAAGAAAACGACGGCATACGTATTCAACTTTTCACAAGTAAAAGAGGTGTGAATGATACAGCGCCCCTTTTTGTCAATTCCAGAACAAACTACCTACAAATTAATATAGAACAAATTATGAAAAATATTGTAGGTATTCTAATAGTCGGTAATCGTTCTTTTTATTATTAATACTACTATTATCTTGTTTTTTTTTATTAAATGTAATATTAAATTTATGTGTAATTAATAATATTTAATTAAATCAATATTTAATGTAATATTTAATTTTAATTTAATTATATTTAAAAAGACAACATTTTAAAGCCACGGATGTTTCGTTGTGTTTACATATACATACATATAAAAAATGCGTTTGCTTGATTCCTTGTAGGTAGGTATTTTAATTGTTAGCAATGTGTGAAATAATAATTTACTAAATAATATTATAAAGATAAATTATTTAATAATTGTTAATTTACATCTATGGTAAATTACGTAATACGTGACCAATTACAACCGTAATTTATTTTCTGAAAGACGAAATCTGTGGAATGTAGTCGTCTTTCTAGGTACATTGAACGCACTCATATATGTATGCTGAGTGCCAATTTACAGGTAACTTTTGAAGGCTGATTTTATATATGATTTGTAGAATATTATTGCAAAATAATAGTATAGACCGCCTGTTGTACATACTAAATATATACACACACACACGCTTAGTATAATTTGAATATGTACGATTAGATCATACGGTGGTCAGCCATCCCATCCAGATAATGAGGATGGAACGAATTTTTGTGGCGCTTAGTGCGATGGTGGAACTATGCGGGTGGGAGGGGAACTCCAACTCCTCAGAACATTCTCTTCATTTGAATATCACCAGACCATCGTTTGTGGTGGCCTGTAGTTAGGTTACTTTGAACGGAACTCCATTTTTTTATATATATATATATATATATATATATATATATATATATATATATATATATATATATATATATATATATATATATATATATATATATATATATATATATATAATGGACTTATCCGTTCATAAATGGTGGTAAAGCAGACTGACGTTCGATAAATGAAATATAATTTATAAGAAATTACATTTCATGTCGAAATAAAAAAGTTGTTATATGAGAGCAAGTTATGGATGTCAAATTAATTTTTTTTGATAATATAGTTTCCATTGACTCGGCGACAGACTAACCCCGCTAGAGATTAACTGCAATACATGTATTAGATATTTTTATTTATTTTTTACCGTTCGAAAAAATTCCTCCTTTTGTTCGTTTTCTTTATAACTTTGGAAAATAATCACTGGGTACCAGCTCTGGATTTTACGGTGCGTGATTAATCTTTTGAAACCCACAGTCGTGAAATGTAATTTAAATCACAGAATCTTTAATGGTGGTTTTTTTTCTTTTCGTTTTTTTGACGACCGATTGGTTCAGTGGCGGGACCCTCCGCCCGCGGAGTCAATGGTCGCGGGTTCGATTTCCTGCACCTTCCTTTCTTCTCTATGCTTTCCCTTCCTCTCCGCCAATCCACGGTCTGCCGTGCCAATGGATGCGCGGCTAGGGGCGAGCCTAGTCGTAAGCGTGCCGATCGTCACGGGGTCGGGCTCCCCCGGGGACTGTGGTGCCTTACCACAGCATGCAGGGCTCTGCTGGGGCTGACCTCCATCCTCCCTTGCGGCTCGTGGGATTCACTAAAGACGAATTTAATATACCTAATTTGTCGAAAATGACGGCGACGTGGATCGCCACCCGTCACGTCCTGATTCTCACGAGGGCGAAAAGCGACCAATGACGAGCCGTTTCGCTGCGATGAATAGCAGCGGATGGAGCTCTATGGTCTCTGCCAACCCCTGCGAGGGATAGGCGTGAATATATATAATATATATTTTTGATGGCAATTAGTTATAACTGTAATGCCAGTGTTATTTAATTTTTATAACTTTATGCTATTAACAAATATATTGTTTAATTCTGGTGGCGTTGACTCAGTACAGTTCGATTAAGGCGTAAAAGGGAATCGAAACGAAATTAATGCGTATATCGTGTCTTTTTAACTTGACTGCAAGATCCATGCAATTTTTGTATAACGACCACTGTTTCATCAAAATGTCTCGTGACAAGCTAACTGGTACATTTCAAGATACTTGTTATTATTTTACTTTGGCACTGGCATAATTGTTATAGCTAACTGTTATCAAAGAACAATAGGGGTTGTCTAATCAATATATTAGGAACTTTTCCCGCCAACTTACATCAGCGATGTTGTGTTTTTATTTCATTTTAATCATCTTATATTATTATCAGTTATATTGTATAATTGTGTTTTATGATAGCTTTATTAAGTGTAGTTTGAATAAGGCTTATAAGTGAAGTGATGTAAAATAAAGGTAAATGTATCGTGATTTTTTTAGTTAACTGAAAGTCCATAGAAGGTTTTGGTAAAACAAAAAACACCATTTTACCAAGATGTAACGTGACAAGCTGACTAGATATTTCAATAGATTTGATATTATTGAATTTTACTTGACACTGGCATAATAGTTTTAAGTAATTGCCATCAAAGAAAACAAAAAAAAATCAATATATATTCAATTGTTTTTACAATACAGGGAATCTTATATGAGTACATGGGAATCTATGAGTGTAAAGTTTTTACTTATTTTCATTTATATATTAGGTACGCAACTAAGTTTAGTCTCGCTGTTTGTTCTTAGTTGGCTCCAGCAACAAGTGTTGGTCGATTTTGACATATCCAAAATATCATGAACTAAACTTGTGATTTTATTGTGGCTGTAAGTAAGCGACGCACCACAGTTAGTTCATTTTCAGCACGGTCGCGCTGTAGTAACAGCCCAAATACCTTATGTTCTTCGATTCCTTATAGTAGTATAGTAACAGCTTACTTCAGTATAAGGATTTACTCGCCAAGCCATTTCTAAGCGATTGCATGCGTTCGAAATCATTCAAAAGCAAGGAACTTGGGTTCCTTATGATTTGAAGCCAAGGGACGTTGAGGGTAGTTTTTCCGCCTGTGAACAACTGCTCCAGCGGCAAAAAAAAGGGGTTTCCTTCATAGCATCGTAACGGGTGATAGAAAATGGTTTCATTACAACAATCCAAGAAAGTAAAGTCATGGGGACTGCCCGGTCATGCTTCTACGTCGCCGTCTCGGCCAAATGACAATGCTCGGCCTCATGTTTGACAACATGACCCTATGGAAATGCTCAAAGGGGAAGTCATACCCCATCCCACATATTCCTCAGATATTGCGCCATCTAATATTTACTTATTTCGTTCGATGGCGCATGATCTGGCTGATCAGCAGTTCCACAGCCTCTAGCCTCAAGAGACAAACATTTTATTGTAACGGTGTTGGAGCCAGAAAGATGGGCAAAAGTTGTAGCTAGCGATGGGCAATACTTTGAATACTATATATTTAAGCATTTTTGCAATTTAGTTGCTTTTTTATAAATATCTAGTTGCACCTATAACCTGCCTAATAATAAACATATTTTTTTATTTGAATCATTATCCTATAAGGAAAATTTTCTGTCAATATAACAGTATATAGTAACTAAGTTTTTGACGTGAAATGTAATGGATTAAAAGTCTAAGCAAAAGAAATTTGTCTGGTAAAAAAACAAAGATGACTACTACACCTTTACCTGTCTTTTTACAACCCATGTCTGTCTTTTTGTCGGCCATAGGAACTTCGCTCAGAGCTGTCTCAAACGGACGTCGGGCATATATAATTTTTAACTATTGAATTATTTTATTCATTCATCTTATTATCAGACACATTAATTTCAGTTTTATATGTATATCAAAATGTAAACAAATACACACACACCATATATATCATCCATATATAGTAGACCACACATCTATTTAACTAAATGAGGGAATTTAACCTGAGACTGAAAGCAGTTACTTTAGCCAATTAGGTTGTCATCATAGTATACGATATAAATTGTATATGATAAATTAGTGATGGATAAAAAAATAAAACCTTATAATTTTAAACAATTCATTTTATTAAAATGTCAGGCATTAAAATTAAGCGAAGAATGGATAAAAGACTAAGAAAATAAATTGTATAATAGTAAGATATATATCTACCCGCACACACTGGCCGCCGATGGAAATGAAACTCACACTCAGGATATCATTGGTTTGATTTAATTTAATTAGCCGGCCACATGGCAAACACATTCCCTAAACTAAAATCGATTACACTCAGTTTATTAAGACAATATCATTAGGAGTCCTAGTAATTAAAATTGTGAGGTCCATTTAAAATATTGTTATTGCATGGATGTTAACACAACTGTGGTGCATTCATTATGATGTGGTGACCAAACCAAGAGTAGAGAACAAAGATTGATTAAAAATTATTTGTGTCTCTACATCTCGACCACTAAGACTCTCTCACCTCATCACTAGAACTCGATTCCCTGACAGTATATGGGGATTGCATTATAACTAACAATTAAAATACGTCAATATTCAATGTTACAAGGCTATATTTCCATCACGGCTTACCAACTAAATATTCATTGAAATTAAAAAAAAAGACCGAGTGTTAATGTATGAGTATAGTTGTTTCGGTGAAAGACAAGCTCTGTGATGGTGGCCATTCCTATCACGGCAACAGCTACACTTTAATACTTTAAATATAACACTATACCTATACTTCAGTCTTCATTTAATTATTTATAAAATCAGCCATCACATAAGAGGGGATTTCAGCCAAACTTCTGAATCATTATTACATAATAGTTTAGTTATTACTACTGTGTCTGCATACACATTTTGTATGCAAATATATATGCAGACACAGCTATTATGCGAAGTGTCTATAACTTTAACATCAGAAATATTAGGAGCAAGCATGCATCAACATCAAGATTTCATACGTTTACAATCATAGTTTGGTATTATTACGTAAAATGTAAACAGTTTAAATTGTGAGCATAACATTACGTTTATCATGCACGATACATCCTAACTGACTATTTAATGAAGTTATTAATAAAATTGCTGGCCTTCCTTATATAAGTAGTTATGATTAGTGATTACACGATACATTTAAAATAATCCTATGTCATATAATGATTTTATATCTAGAAATTAATATTTGTAAATTTACAATTAAAAATGATATTGAGATTAACAAAGTACTAATTTGTATTGAATTAAAACAAAATTGCAGGACTTATAAGTTGTCCACAGGTGATACATAGCTTGGTGGTCAAGTAATCCTTAAGATGAAACAATAAAATATCCTATATATTTAATTATAAGAGGTAAATTATAAAATACAATTAAACCAAATTATGCATTTTATTACTAATGAATTTGTGATTGTCAGTATTATAAAAGTAGGTTAAAAACAAATCAACCCCAAATATTGCAAAGGCTTAATTCCTAAACAATTGTTTTTAATTCCTTAACTATATAAGTAAATAGGTATATAGATATAGTTTATCAAACATAATTGAGGGCTGTAATTTCAAATGATTTGATGTTTGATAATATTATTATGACAAAGATTGCGAATTCATTCATATTTACAATTAATTTTCAAAATAACATTTAAATTAAAAGAATGTCAATAGACAAAAGATAAAAACTAACACAGCAAAACAATTTTCAACAAACATATAACAATATACGCCCATGATTGAATGAGCATTTCATTTCACACCAACTTGCCTATACAGACAGGGGTTGCACCATTGAATGACCAAACGCTTTCCTAATGTTTAACATATAAATATATATTTCTTCACATCAGTGTTTGGCCAATAGAACACCGATAATTTTGTTAATTAAAATTCCCATTTGGTGAAAGGTATTTTTCGTGAGAATGAAAAACATAATGAATAAAGGAGCTTAACATTTTATAGTGCAAAAAGTGATTTAAAATGTCAAAAACGTAATACTATGTATTTTTTATTTTTAATGTAAAGTAAATCTATATGTTTTATTTAAAACTTACTTTATTGTAAATAGACAATTACCAAATACATATTAAAATGCTAACACAAGAATATAATAAAAAAATGACAAAAATTGTTATAAGAATTAATTCATAAATGAATTAAATATGACTAGAACTAAAAGAAAGTGTTATGTTAAATTGGTGTTAGTTATGATTAAACAATTAATTGACAATTAAGTTAATCACTCAGATAAACTAAAATTATGGATGTTAAGTACCAAATAAAATAACTAAAATGGAAATGGGCAGGCAATTAGTTTGGAAACACAAGAAACTATCAGGAGTGATTTCAGCGAGAAAAGCTCCTCTATGGAGATCACTTAGGGAGGTCTATGCTAAAAGAGCGCAAAATCAATGTTGTTCAAGTCAGCACTTTCATATTTTTGAAAAGTATATTTGTGGCCTAACAGTATTGATAAATGGTAATTACAATAGTTACATAAAAGTGCATACAATAATTTTATGTAATCCCTAAATCATAAAAAAAACAAGCTCATATATAAAATAACTCAGTTCAGGTGAATTTTATTTGAATTAAGAGAAATCTATTCACCTTTCATCATTTATACCTGTATGTTTCATCATTTTACATATCTACATCTACGGATTTCAATCATGGGCCCTGACCAAAGTACACAGCAACAGATTGGTACACCAACAGTAAACCAACAAGCTGTGGAAACAAGCACTATCAACAAAACAATCGACAAAATAAACAACAAGAAATTGAGAGAGAGAACAAGATTAACCGATGTCACATACAAAGTTAAAATGTAAAGTGAGATTGGGCAGGGCATATCATGAGGGGTCCAGAAGAGAAAGAGAGGCAGGAAATTTAGACGATGGGTGAATAAAATTGTCGAATTACCTAACAGGACTTGGACAAGGTTGGTAAACTGTAAAGACTGGAGAGGCCTTTGCCCATAAAAGGCACACAGAAATCCGGATATCGTACAAATGTATATAATTGTAAAACTCATAATTATTATGTGAGAGCTCAGTGTAACATTTTTTTGTAGAATATTAATTACAGCAGGTGACACTAACATATAAATATAAGCAGTAAAATAAATTACTGTTAGATTCAGGCCATTACTATTGGTATTGGTGATAGATTGGTACTCCCCACGACTTTATGGACAAGTTGGTCATTTTTGATTGACAGATTGATTAATAAAATGCATATTTAATATTTGACTGGCTGGCATTTTTTAATTTTACAAACCTTACCTAATGTATAAACATAAAATAATTTCCAATTGTTTCTATATTGAAAAAGCTAAGATCTTTGAACATGAAAAGGTTTAAGATATTATTTATTTATTGAAAAAACTAAAAACAAATGCTAGTTATATGTAAAACTATTTAATTGTTGATATAATAAAATGTAAAAATTTATAACTTACAAATAGTTAAACTGTGTCTCCATTGTCTATTTCGTCATCAATTGTATACAAAAATTAAATATGATAATTAAATGACTATTGTCAACAATAGTGGCTGTCGAAGGCACCTTAAACATAACTAAACTTAAAATCTAAAATCTGATGTCCTCATAATTCTTTGGGATAATGAACCACGGTACAGTGTTACAGAAATTTGGCAATGTGAGATGTTGTGCCTCAACTTGATTTAATAGAAAATGTCAAGTTATTTCTAGAATTTCACTATGGACTACAATAGTACATTAATGGTAGTGTATTGGTATTACTTGTTTTATTATTATTATTATTATTATTATAAATTGTATTATTAGTTTATTAGTAAATTGGGGATATTTGAGTACTGTTTCTATACACTGACTGTTAACCCCGGTGGGTAGACTTTGTATAAGTTTTCCCGTCCACAGTTTTGAGGCGATTTCTTCATAACCTTCAACAAACGTGATATCACTTACCCAACTTCTTGTGAGCATGCAAGCTCAATTCGCACAATGCTTGCAGTCAATTACGGGAGTGAAATTCTCAATGGACACATTTCATATGAACTTCAAGGAGCACTTGTTCAACTGTATCACTTCACTTAACACACGAGATGGTGGTGTGGTCCCAACTGGTGATTTAACAGTTCCATGGAGCGTACAGATTAGCGTATCGGCGCAACAAACGCCGGTTAAGTCGATGCTATTCATCGCACTTGCGGCAAGCTCCGGGCACATCGAAGTCGAGAACAAGCAGTTTTGTTTCCTCTGTTCCATTCCTTGAACCCACTGCACATATCAGCTTTGTTGCAGACGCTCGTATACGCCAAACGACACCTCCTGAGCCGCCTGAGCACAAATTGACGAGATTTCGTATGAACTCTCCGGTGCGTACATCCCACAACTTGACCGTGCCATCATCCGATGAAGTAATCACAAAGCGATTGCTCGATTGCAGGCATGTTACAGCCGACTCGTGCTTGTTGGGACCTGGAAATAATTATGGGTAAACATTAACAATTATTAAGGACAAAAACGTATAAAAATAATAGCCTTTATTCAGAATTTTTAAAAGGTTTACAAGTATATATGTTTTTACGATATCCGGATTTCTGTGTGCCTTTTAAGGGGAAAGTCCTCTCCCAGTATTCACCAGTCATCTTTACAATTTGCCAACCTTTTCCAAGTCCTGCCTCGCCTTAATTGCCTGCCTCTCTTTCTTTTATACCCTCTTGGGTATCATGTTGTTATGGTTTGCTCTATTTTTCTGGACCCCTCATGATATGCCCTGCCCATCTCCACTTTAAAGTGGAAAAGACAAAAAACATGAAAAGGTATAAATTACTCAGAAATAGTGTTAGGATAATTGGTACGACCTAAGTGTTAAACACTTTTTAACACTTAGGTCGTAGATTCAATTCAATTTAGCTATTACAAGCATAACCATAGTTTATTTAATTTAACCGTATTTTCTTAGCACTAACTATTCTAGTAATATTAAAACATTGCTAGATTCTTTTATATAACAAAAATATACAAACTAGATTGTAATTTGTACTTATAATAAGTATTAAATATGTTTTTTGCATACATGCTATTGTAGTTATTATTATATTTGATATACAAATCACCCGATAACTGACGTCCAATGTGTCTCTTCTACTACACTTCGGCATATGACGTTGTTAGGAGGCATTTGTCTTTTATGACTGTAAAAGCTATAAATATTTATTTTGTACATTACTACTAACTGCAGTAACAATATTTTGAACTGATGCCTTTTTAGATAGATATGATCGCTGAGAGTGATTTATCTTTGTCAACGCTAAAGAATGAATCATTTTAGCCATCGACAAAGCGTGCGTTGTCTGTGTCAAAAACATAGAGTGGGTGGTCTTTGTGCGCCATATTCGAAACAGTTCGAATTGAGGTGAAAGCCATCGCACCGTGTCTGTAACGAACCGCTAAGTGTTCGATTTAATAAGTGATTTGTGTCTAAAGTGCTTTATATCGAATATGAAGTGAAATGTACTGTAGTAATTATAATCCATTGTCAGTGAGTGTATCATTGAGTTCGCTTCCCATCGCCACGCCCACGATTGTCAGGACGAATATTGGTGAAAGGCCATACTGCGTTGACAGATAGATAAATACCTTGTTTATTCAAGGCACAATACAAACAACATTAGAAGTAACAATCAAAATAAAACTTAAGCTAAAAGTCATGGTAAAATACTACACAAGCTTTGGGAATAACTTTAATGTGGCAAAGAATATGCTTTAGCACATGTTTAATGTTGTACTTGGTTAACTATAGCGCTGGTCATTCTGGCAACACCTGTTTGAGTGTGAATTCCACAAAAAAACATCCATGATACGTAATTTTTATACTTTGAGTAATGGTGCCACAGATATAATGTATAATATTTAACAAACAAATAAATAAATATAATGATAAAAGAGAACCACAGCAAGGTTAGTTTATCACCCTAGTGGTAGTATGAAACTACGATGTAGTTGGATGAAAATCAGGGAGAACATTCGTTAGTCCTGTAAAATTTTCTTATAATGTGGATGAGAACTGTGTATTGATGGATTGGGGGTGGAGTATTGTTCCAACACTTTGTAGCCTAATAACTAAAGATACTCTGGAATGCTGCTTTTTAATGCTTAAAACATTTTTATTTAATAACAAAATCCACAGCACTCATAAAATTACAAAAAATTATTTACATATCGTACTACCAATGAAGGATTTACATTTGATGTATAAGTATTATTAAAATTTAATGAAGAGAAATTTGGATATGAACTTAAAGAAATTTTGCACTTAACTTTCACGTTTGCGTTATTATGTGAATAAATGAATAATGCAGTGTGTGTGTGTGAGGTTTGTGTGAGACAAGAAAACACATGCTCAGTATATGTATTATTTGTACTGACCATGTATTTTCTTATATTACACTTTATTATTCATGTCTTACCGGACAATGTGTGCAAGCAATGTCCTGTTGTAATGTCCCACACTTTGACCGTGGAATCCGCATTTCCCGATACCAATATGTTGGAATGGAGCTCCATACCGGACGTCAGGGATTGGTGGCCGGTCAGGGTGTGTTTTAACTGTCCGGATTCCACATCCCACACTCGGATCGAGGTGTCCAAAGAACCACTCACAACATGCACACCATCAAACTGTTGAAGAACACTTAATAAGTTATATGACATTTATAATAACTTGTGAGAAGGAATAAAATAATACATGGGAGTTATGATTTGAGTAATGGTTTCAAAAAAATAATGAGACTCGTTCGTAAGGTAGATTTAAGCTTCACGAATCTGTGAGTTAGAGGTTAACTTACTTGCTTGCTTACCCATCTAGTATCAGTCACGTATAATTGTAAAAAAATATATATTTTGTATGAGATAGAAAGTCCCAAGCAAGAAAGTCCCGCCCATAGACAACTTCCACCGTGCCATAGGCATTGCAGAAGTTTTGCCCACCTTAAGGGAAAATGTAGCCGTACTTTTAGAAGGTTCCAATGTTCCATCGGTTCAGAAACACCGATAAAAGTAGCTAGTTCCACAGGGTAGTGGTGCGTGGCAAGAAGTTTATATACATAGAATTGCAACTATAACTCACCTGTAGGCTGTAGACTCTATTGGTATGTCCAGCGAGAGTATGCAGGCATTCGCCGGTGTCCGGGTTCCAAACTTTGACGAAGTAATCATAAGCCCCGGATACGACCACCTTCCCGTCGAATTGTACGCAACGCACCGCCGCCAAGTGGCCGACTAATACCCGAAGACATTTACCGTCCGGGATAGACCACACGCGCAACGTTGCATCCCGCGAGCCGGATACAACTCTGTAGAACATCAAGGACAATTTAAATACACATCTCAATTTATACGAGATAGAACAGATTTGCCTTGGAAACGTGATTTGGCTTATCGCATAAACATCTCCATTTTAAATGCACGTTAAATTAGGGAAAGGCTATCGTCGATTTTTTAGATATGCATATGCAAATTTTTCAGCCACGTCATTCGCAACAAGGGAAAGTTGACGGAAGAAGATCTCGGGGTCGCTCCCTAACTAGATAGATGGACTGATAAAATGGACTTGATAAAATCCGTCATTCACACTTTTATCCACGAGTGCTCATAGGGGGCCATGAACAGAGAAAAATGGATGCGCATCGTGAGACTGACGACACAGGACCCGACCGGACCACTCTGCCAAGAGTGACGGACTAAGAAGAAGAACAGAGTTCTATTAATTAATTGATTTCTTTTTATATTTATCTTTTATCCCTATTATAGTTTTACTTATGCGTGTGCTATTGTTTACCTGTCTTTGATAAAAAAAAATATCTGAGTCACTTTCTTGCGGAGGATGCCAAAAATTAGACAGACACACAGTAAATAATGTGTTGGCTTACACGTTCGCACGTTATAGCGTGTTAGTAAAAATTTGTTTGTAAGGGTTTCGGGATGCTGACGGGAACACTGAGATTTTAGCATTTCTCAATTTAGCATATACATTCGCCTTAAAAAAATCGCATGGGACTTTTGCCTCTTAAGTTATCTATTGTACTATTATTTTAATGATCTCATATTACTATTAGTTGCATTATATTATTCTGGTGTTGTATTGTTCAAAACAATTCGATAAAGATATAAAATTACAATGAAATGTAATTCAAATTAAAATTCTTGCTATCACCGAAGGAAAAGAATAATTCGCACATGCATATGTTTAAGGGGACTTTCGCTTATGCTTTATTCGACAATCAAAAGTGCAGGCACATTAAATTCAAAAAGTTTCCTTTATAGAAGCAGACACCTTTAATTAGTAATTTAAACCGACTTCTTATTGTACCCGCATATAAATATCAGAATAAATAATGTGGTAAATCACATAATAAAGTAAATTATTTTGGTGTAAATTTTAAGGTGAAATATATATATGTGTATTTTAAAACGATTTAATCCTGTAATATTGGATTATTAATGTTTTAATCTATCACTGGTGGTAATTGATTTATTCGAAAAAGCCCGGCAAGAAATTACAATAATATTACACAATATAAACAGAACAATGTCAGCATCGCCATCATCAATGCATCCCATAACAGTCCACTAGTGGACATTGGGCCACATCAAAATTGAGGTGTATTGCTGCAATTCTCAAGCTTGGCGGGCAGATTGGGGTACATAATAGATTGTTTTTTAGAAGTAGTAGAAGTACACTACGGTGCCAATCTACTATTGTTCATTCTAATAGTCACTTGTATATAAATATAAAGCAAGTAGTAAGCTCAATTTATTCCCCTTGGAGTTGCAACAGGAATAAAAGGCCTTTTATATGTCAGGAAACACAGATATAATATAAATAAATACAATAATTTATAATGCAAACCCATATTAACTGTCACATAGTAATATTTCACTGTCCTTTGATTCTATGGAATACAGTTGAGTATAGACTCTATGGTTGTCTTCCGTGGGATCCATTACATTAGAGGATGCCTTGGTTTGAGGAAACACATGTTGTGTTTGTTATTGGTGAGCGGTGTTGTGTGAATACTGGTTCGTATGCACACAATATTGTTTTTGGAATTTATTTATGGCCCATCAACAGGAGTTACATTATTTTATTATATAACTATTAACTAATTATAACAGTGTGACCATCAGTAGATATAACTTGGTAATAAGTGTTACCCTGAGAATTTACTACTAAGTAAATTCTCTCCAATTAGGGAATATCTTTGTCCATCAGTGAACTGTCTAAAAATGTATTGTACACAGTTATATATGTCAGCGTATAAGAATTAATATGATTATTTAATTATTTTATGCAATAGACAAAACTAATTTTATATTTATTTTGGCGCCACCTGTTAGCAGATTATGTAAGCATAATGTTGGCTTATATAAAATAATTATAATAATTGTAATTTGTGTTAAATATATTATTTATAATTATCTAAAATTCACAAATTTGAATATTGAGCTGTATTTGAAGAATTGCTTTGTAGTAATGTTATTTATTTGTTAAAAAAAAATTGTTGATGAAGCAAATCTATTTTTAGATTATTTGTTCACTGCACATTATCTTTGTGTCCTTTATTAATTTTGTGTATAAAAGTCGAAATTTAGTCGAGGGGTCTAAGGGGTTAATTCTAATTTCAATCGCCGCTGAAGACACCGAAATATACCACATCTCATTTATTTTGTAATACATATGTTCTCTAAGAATAGCCTCGGTATACTGAATAACAAAACGCATTTTATATTCGCATAGCCAACAACACTGTTGAATAACAATATTCTGTCGCGTTAAATTCATAAACAAAAAATGAGATTATATAAACTTCAAGGCTTAGTTTAAAAACATACCTATTTTGGCACAAATGCATGCATCTCACAGTTGATGTATGCCCAGCCAACACCTTTAAGCATTGTCCGGTTTTGGCATTCCAAACGCGGAGAGTACGATCAGTTGATCCACTGATGACCAGGTCATCAACCATTTGGGATGACCACACACCACCCGAGTGACCAACCAGGGTCTGGAGACACTGTAAATTCGGAAATAAATTATCAATTTTACATTTACAACTAACACAAAAATATAACTTTAGTTTTAAATATAACTTATCAGTGTTCCCTGTAAGGCGGACTTAATGCCGAAAGGCAGTCAACCTTTGGTTTGATGGAAAAGCTAAAATTTATACAATAATGAATCTGGTTCACCTTTCCTGTGATAGCAGACCAAACTTTGAGCGTGGTATCGTCGCTACCGCTAAGGATGCGGTTCCCGTAAAACTGCAAGCACGTTATAACGTGATCCTCGTGGCCCTTCATGATGAGCGGAGCGAACACCGGCTTATGAAGCCAGTTGTTCTCAATGAGGTACTGGCGCATGTATGCAGCTTTCCATGGACTGGCGCATCGTGGTAGAGAATGGGGTATCTTCTTCAACGTCGTGATGCCGATACGACGACACTGCTCCTTCCAAAGTAGGTTGTCGTCTGCCAGGAATCTGAAATTAGATCCGTGTTTCTTTTTTTATAGGATAGGAAAGCCACAAGGAAAAGTTTCATCCCCACCATCAGGATGAGTAAAGATCCAGTACGGTGCGTTTTTCAATAACCAACTACCTCCAGCGGTGTTTCTGAATACGACATTGGGCCCTTCAAAAAACAAGCCTACACTTTCTTTAAAAGCCGGCAACGCTTATGCAATGCCTATAGCACTGCGGATTTCTATAGGCGGCGCTGATTGCTTTCCATCAAGTGACAAGCCTGCTCGTTTGCCTTCGTATCTATCGTGTATCTTTACTGGTTTTGCACAACTCACCTCCAATAACGGCAAGTTTGTGCGGCTCTGAGCAGATCCTTGGGCTGAAGGTAACCGAGCACAGTTAACGCCAGTTCCTTTGGCAGGAGGAATATGAAGTCCCTCTGGAACAGCGGTTCGATGGCTTTCATCATGTAGCGGACGTCGCTCGCAGCGCAACGGTTGATGAGCGCATCAATCGCTTGGATCTTCTCACTGTTGGACCACGACTGGAATCTGCGAAATATCAACGTGATATAGGGTTTCCAGTAGCAAAATTAGGTTACAAGTTGAATAATCAGTAAACGCATACAATTATTTTTTTTTTTTTTACAAAAGTAGTCTATGAAACAAACTCGACGACCATCGCAGCACTAAAAGAAAATAATGTTCGCGAGCGCAACAACATCCCGAAGTAAATACTTCAGTGAGTGGTAGAGGATACTGTGGCTAGATTCCAAGAGTGTAACCGACACAGAAGTCAACAGTTAGACGAAATTAATTAAAAAAAATTCCTTCCCTTCTGAAAATTTTAATTGCACTCTCAGAACGAGTGTTCAAATTAAACCTGAAGTTGGATACCTTATGTTTCTATTATCCAAGAGTATGCACCTATTAGAAAATTGCAAACAATGAGCTCTATACTTCGTTTACTATAGTAAGCCCCAAGAAGCTCTAAGAACAAAGCAACAAGACCGTCATCCTGATTTTAATGCTTGCTTTGGACAACTTAACCGTGAAGAAGAGGGGATACTAGGAAGATAGGAGGAGGAATACTTAGAGTGAGAGGATCATATTGGTATGGCAAGAGGAAGAGAAGAGAAGGAGGTCTATACTTGAGGAGAGGTTCTTAACAAATTAGGCTGTATTATACATAATTTATAGAAAATCAGTTTTATACCGTTCTTGTAAAATTTACTCACGTGGACTTACCAAAATATATAATGTATAAAGGCGAATATAATAAAATAAGATTGGTGATACTGAAATAAAATAAAACTGTAAATGGGCCTTTAGACCTTGTATCCAGCCTAAACAAATTTTTAAAAACCTCCCGATTTAAAAAAAAACACTACTTTTTTAAAATAACGCACTCACATCTATTATTTTTTCAGGATTGTAGCTAGAAGTGCTCTCGAAGCGATGATCTAATTTCGAATGATATATAAAGGCTACCTGTGATCCAACTATTCAATATGTTGATTCGAAATTGAAATGCGGACCAGGGTATTTTACATTTATGACGCAAGTGCATAATAAGGTCCGTACCGATGTGCAAGAAAAAGTAATTTTTCATTTCAGATACATTACATAACGTTGACCGCAACAGTTTTATACTTCTACATCTATTATTATAATGAATTGTACAAATTTAGTGTGTGATTTTGGACTAGGAAAGGTAAACCCATTTCTTTCCATAAATATCTGTGACTATAAAATAAAAATATTGCACAGGACGAAGCATCTACTTATGTGAACGAAAACAAATTCGGGATCTCCAATACTGAGTATTATGGATACATCTTGTTCAGTTCAGTTCAGTGAGCTATTACCGCTATTGAGTCATTGTATATAGAATATACGAAACGAAAACGTGTATATACATACAAATCCTTTAAAAACTAGATGTTTGTATTATTCAAATACCGTAACAACCTTTGTTTTCTAGGTACAATGAAAGTTATAAACACGAGACTTATTCTATTTATCGAGCGAGTTATTCTACATTTTATTTTTGTTTATTTCTCAATAACTTAATTAAAACAAAACTACCACTTCAAAGATTAACTTCGAAGAAACTCCGACGATAACATCACCTTCATTTTATGACCAGGAGTCGGCAAATAACAATAAGCTGTTTACCTAGATATTTTGCGGTGAGATACAAACAATGAAAGCTAAAAATAATATTTTAATTGCTTGTAATTTCATACTCCTTTGCAAAAATAGTTTTTATTTTTATATATTATTATTATTAATAAATTAGTTCTAAAGAGGTTTTAATCGCCAAACTATGTTACTGGCACTTAATAAAGAGACTGGATATGAAAAAAAGGGTTAGTTGAAAATTCAAAGCTTATTTTTTTTATAAAAATAGAGTTTTTATTTTTATATATTATTATTATTAATAAATTAGTTCTAAAGAGGTTTTAATCGCCAAACTATGTTACTGGCACTTAATAAAGAGACTGGATATGAAAAAAAGGGTTAGTTGAAAATTCAAAGCTTATTTTTTTTATAAAAATAGAGTTTTTATTTTTATATATTATTATTATTAATAAATTAGTTCTAAAGAGGTTTTAATCACCAAACTATGTTACTGGCACTTAATAAAGAGACTGGATATGAAAAAAGGGTTAGTTGAAAATTCAAAGCTTATTTTTTTTATAAAAATAATCCCTTTTTTAGTTTGTGACTTGTTACTTACATTTCGCGGGTTTGTTGTCAAAAGGTTATTAGGTAACTAAAAGTAACTTTTTGTAATTCTTAGTAGAATAATTTAATCTTTGTGTCTATTGTAATGGGCGAAAAAGCAAAAAGAACTAGTAAAATAATATCGTTACTGCAGAGGGGTGCAGCCAATGTTACGTCTCACAGCGGTTAAACGTGAGACGTTCAACCATCCAAAGAACCTGGACTCGATATCAAGAGACAGTTTCCGTTCCGTGCTGAGAATGCAAAGTTCTGGGGCGAAAACATTGCACACAACCACGAAACGACCGCTTTCAAACACAACTCAAACGCCGAGAAACCACAAATGCAACTATATAGACCACAAAAGAAACAATGAAGAGGTACGAAGAGCACACGTTAGGCTATGGACTGTAAGGATCTTCATTGTAATTAATCGATACAAAAAATTGTACTTTAAGGAAAATGACAAGTCATACCTGCTAAGCCATTGCTTCAATTCCGGCGAGCCTTGTTTGTTGTTGGAACCGTTGTTCTGAAGGCCAATGTTGTTCCAGCCGTCACTTCCGGAACCACCAGCCATGCTTCCGTCGGGGCAAAACCTCTTAGATGACTGTGGTGGTGGCGGTTCGTAACGGCGTTTCCTCTGAAAGAGTGAAATCATAATTATTTCCATTTGCAACTTACCGTAGAATCGGCTAGATTGCACCTTAATTTATTAAAAGAGTACAAAAATGATTCTATTTTTAAATATACTGTAGTTATTTTATAGTTTTATTCGTCGTATAACCTCTTAGTGTTTGTCCAATTATCGACATTAGACCGTAATTAAGAAAAAAATATATTATTTCTTTTTTTATGGGATACGAAGGCAAACGAGTAGGCGTGTCATATGTTGGAAAACTGTTATTGGTTATTCGATTTTACTGCACTCCTTATGCATATAAATTACAATAATACCAAATCAGCGCGCAAAACGCTTAAAAGTATGATTTTTTCTTTACATATTATAACAAAGACACCACTATCTTAATATATGTATATAAACACGTGTTATTGTGTAAGTACACGATATTTTTATGAATGGTTGGTTCCATTTTGGAATATAGGACAATTTTTAACTCGCTGTTGTCGAAATCGAAATATTTTTATTTCTAACAAAAATGAATTTTATATATTTATTTTCAGATTCGTGGCGCGCAGCACAACATATTCCAGCCATCTGGTGTATAACAAAATATCGATCGGTCATATATGCAAATAATTGATCATACAAAAATAAAAAATACATCTGAAACTGTAATCAGGAAAAACGCACCGTCGTTTTTCGAATTGTACGATAGTAAAATTACTAACTTAATATTTGCGGTCATCTTATACGAAATCCAGGGGAAGAATTGAGATGCAATTATATGCAAGGAAGCAACCATAAGCAAGACGAAGTCATAAACAGATAGTCGAATTCAAAAATACGTCTCTTGAAATCTCAACCACGGCTCAGGATTGTATGAGTTGAAAGGGTAATTTAAATGCCTGCTGCATGAATTGTTGACTCTAGAGTCGAAGTTGGCGACAACGACAACTATGGTAAATGGACGGCGACAGTTTGTCCTTAATCTTGGAATACACTGAAACGATAAAAGACAGCAGGGTCGAGTAAAATTCCAAGAGCACCTCAGATCGAAATCTCGGTCGTTTTCGCTATCGGAAAGTGGGAAACGCATACAATGATATCTGACGTAGGCCTTGAAATAGCGTAACTTAAACGTCTGAAAAAATGACTCGAACACTTAACCCTTTCGTTATATAGGTAGTCGGGAAGACTTTAAACATTTACTAAAGATACCCGCTCTTAAAAAAATGGAATCAAAAGTAATGTCATATAATCGTAGAAAGGCGTTTATTACATATCTTGTAAGTAGTACACAAATTAATTATATAAAACTCGATTTACACAAAAATAAATCCACTACCATTTCTAACAAAGCAAATATAATCAAGGGATAAAATTTGTCTATTGACTTATTGAAAATTAAAAACAGACAAAAAAATATATGTACAGTTGTGTGACAGAAAAAGGTTTTCAATATATGAAGGTCGTTGGTAGGCAACGGATTGTTAAAAAACATTATTTTCGTTCGGCGAGGTCCGCCTTAGCAAAAGGGTTATTATTATATACAGTGTTACATACATAAATCAGATAAATAAAAACTTATAGGTTTTAAATTGGTCCATTTTGTAAATAAAGATATATTATTATTAAGAAAAATAAAGATATATATTATTATTAAGGAAAATAAAGATATATTATTATTATTATATTCTCAACGAATGTTGTTTATTTACGATAATACCATTTCCATTTCGAACCTACACAGTTATAATGATAAGAATATATTAATTAACATGTATTTTTAATTCTGTCTTATGTTTAAAAGGAAAATATTTCAATTGCGCGCGAAAAATATGTTTGTATGATTAACTTTTTTTTTGTCATTTATTCACCGACCGAAAAGAAGACACAGACTTAAGATAGGCGCGTCGTCAGAGAATACGTAAGTGGACGAACAGTATAATGCAATCGCAATGGATACAAAAACAAAAAGATTTAAAGAAGTTATTTACTTACAATTAAGGATAAATAAAGTACAATTCTACAGCTCAAAACAAATTGTAGGTATAAAATTAATTTTACCAATATAATAATTTACACGCAGCAATAAACAAACAGGTCAGTAGGTAAGGGTTCGGCTTACGTTATCTGGGGTCGTAGAATCGATTATATCATTGGAATATTGATGCAAATCATATTTAATTAACTAGCACAAGCACTATTCAGTAAATTGAAATGATTAACAAGAATTCTATTAAACGACTTCATCAAATATTGATAGTCTTCTTTAAAAATATTATATCAAGAATGTTCAAAGTTGCAAAATGAGTTTTATAATATAAATTGTAGAAGCAGGAAGTTCTAGAAACAATAAAAACAAAATATAACACTACAATGGGAGACTTGAAGTATTATATATATATATATATATATATATATATATATATATATATATATCAGATCAAGCGATTGAGCGGGTCACCTGGTGGGCATAAATTATGAATCAATTTTGATTTAAAATAATCTCTAATTTTTATAAAAACGTCCAGAGATATGCCTACATAGGAGTGATTTGAAGTACGTAGATTGGTAAGTTGAAAAATACATTAAAGTAAGAAATCAACTATTTTCGCTTTCAATAAATAATAACCTAACCAATAAACAATATTAGCATGCAAGAATATCGCGTCCACAATTAATGAGCTGTGTCAAGTTTACACTACATAGAAATATACTTTCATTATTTATACAAAAATATTTTTATATTTAGAAGTATTAAAAACCTGAATTACCATTTTTAAACGCCACATTTTCTGTAACGTTCTGAAACCGAAAACCGAGCTGGAGTCGTTAAGAAGACGTTTACTGATTTCTGTTATTGACTATTGCAAATTACATTTTTTTTTTCAATAATAATAAACCAATATATTATTTTTTTTAACTGTCAATAATAAAAGTGAAGTTGACATTTGTTTTACAACTATCTGACGCCATTTTGTGATTGCGTCAACATCTATATTATTTTTATACGAAAGTAATGAATTGCAAATACAAATGGAACAATTAAATTAAAGAAAAAAAAACATGAAATATTTTTTTATATTGATATATTTAACATAAATATCTAATTTAATATATGTACATACATAAATGCTGATATATTAATTTATATAAGATATTAATTAGTATACAAATCTAGGTAGTTTTTGTTTCGTTACCTACACAAACCCCATGGCATGCTAGGACTAGCATAGAATGATGCCTGAAGCGGCTGGCGAAGAATTAATTGTTCATACCAACGTAATATCAAAATCGTCTGCGATTCGAGTATTTTTTATGAGATAGTAAGGTAAACGAGTAAGGCGTGTCCTAATGAAAAGTAATAAACGCCGGCCATAGACATTCGCAGTACCATAGGCATTGCAGAAGCGTTGCCGACCTTTAAAAAATATGTAGTCTTGTTTTTTAAACGTTCTAATGTCATATCGTTTCGGAAACACCGCTGGAAAAATTTCACTATAATAGGGATAATATTTCCATCAAAATATGCTATTATTCAGATAGCTGCTCAACATCACTTTATATGAGGGCGTCCAGTACATTGCAGTGAACGCCCTATCATAAAACATTATTAATCCAATAACCAAGTTCGAAGTAGTCATGTAGCTCATGCAGAATTTCGTTTCAAAACATATCACACCCATATAAAACAATAGGGATTTTCGGAGCATTCTGAAGGAACTCAAAGAACAAACAGCGTTGTCATCTGTCAAATTATCTGTGTATTACTAATGAATTTTTAACGAATAGCAGTCATTAAAAATTCATTATTAATACACAGATAATTTTTATATGTTAAACATAGAATTAAATGTACAAACAAGTGCCAAACCCCCTTTTTAGAGTAATTATTTAATTATTTAATTCGAGATTTTTTAATTCTTCTAGAATTAAAAAAATCTCGTTATAGGCCAATAAATTTAATTTGTTCATTATAGCATAAAACATACAATTTAACAGATCCTTCTCTAAAACGAATCCGTGGAAACTTTGGCGGTGTAAATCCACATATAGACACGTGGATATAGTCTTAAAACTAAAACAAATCCGGGGGTACTGGCGATCCTAATCCACATACAAACACATGGATATAGTCTTAAAACTAAGACAAATCCGGGGAAACTTTGGCGGTCCTAATCCACATACAGACACATGGATATAGTCTTAAAATTAAGAAAAAACCGGGGAAACTTTAGCGATCCTAATCCATATACAGACACGTGGATATAGTCTTAAAACCGAGACAAATCCGGGGAAACTTTGGCGGTCCTAATCCACATACAGACACATGGATAGTCTTAAAATTAAGACAAATCCGGGGAAACTTTAGCGATCCTAATCCATATACAGACACGTGGATATAGTCTTAAAACCGAGACAAATCCGGGGAAACTTTGGCGGTCCTAATCCACATACAGGATATAATCTTAAATTAAAATTAAAAATAATATATGTCTTGAAAAACATATTCTTTTGGAATTACTTTTGTAATAATATTTAATGCAACTAAAACAAGTTTGAAAATTTCAAATAATTATTTATAAAGTAAGATAAGGTAACATACCTTAATTATTGATACAAATATATTACACACACCTTCAGAATATATTACAAAAACACAAACGAATTACATTACATAGGTATCTGGCGTCTAAATTTAAAAAATATTACCTTAGCTTCATACTACGGTTTCAAGTATCAGGTGATTCTATTAAAACACAACATAAAATGGAGAAACACATCATTAAATAAATCAAAAAAATAATAAAGTCTTAGAGAAACTAACGGACGTGGTACGGACTTGACACTAAATACAATGCCAGGGAAGGCAGCTCTGAAGTAACTGAAGTCGTTAAAGATGAAAGAATATCTTAATTCACAACCAATACCTTACGTAGAACAATTCCTCCCCTCCCATTGCTGCTCCCGTGGAAACGAAAAGCGTTGGCGTATAATTAATATTGTATTTATAGCGAATTACTTCTTCTACTAATGTACAATGAAAAAAGCGAAAATAGAACAAACAAACAATAGAAGCACCGTAAACTTTAAGATTTTGCGAAATTTTCCCACCCTATTCGGCTACGATAACAACAAAGAGACAAATGAGCAAACATATCACCTGATAGTAAGCAATTTTAGTCGCAAACATCCGCAATACTGATGGGACGGCAAATACGTTACCTAAGGTAAGGATATGAATAACGGAAAGAGGAGAAGGATTAAATGGGAGCGGGAGAAGGAAGTGAAAAAAAAAATTGGGTTTTCGGTTCGCTGTACTTTCTATACAAAAAACGTCAATACGGAAAAACGCCATCACTAAAAGTACATCCGAGCTGACGTATATGTGCCATTGCATGGCTCTACCATTATAAACAATATAAAAATTTTCAAACTCACCCACATCCGTTCATCCGGCTCCGGTTCTTCTTCCTCTTCGTCATCCTAAAAAAAATGCATCGTTAAAAATTACACCTTATTATTTTTATTTATTAATAAGAGAATAAAAATAATTATATTAAAAGCAACTATGAAGAAATCCAATTCTTAAAAACCAGTCACCAAAATAGCTCATCGAGTTAGCAATCAAGTGGCAATGGGTTGATTACGTTTGTCGGAAAACCGACAGCCGTTGGGGTAGTTGAATGCTGGAATGGGGAACGTATCTTGGCAAACATAGCGTAGGACGTCCCCACCTAGATGAACGATGCGTGCAAGAAGCGTGGCAGAAAATAGATCCATTTTTTTTTAGCTGCTTCGTCTTCAAGGCCTATGTGTTTCAGTGAACTGTGTAGACAGATGATAATCTATAGAAACTAGATTGATCCATCTTAGATGTAACACCAGACTGATTTTGAGAATAAATAGAAGAAAATCAATACGATGAAAAAAAATCAACGATTCGTGCAGAAGTTTAGCGACGAAAATATTGATGAATATACGATTTCGATGAACAGAGATATTTATAGGATGCTACGCTAATGCAAGACAATAGGTTCGATGGGAGAAATTACTCAAAAGTGTATCATGCATCCATTTTTACGCCAGTCGTACGTATTTTACGTTTTTTAATATTATTTATGCTAAATAAATACGTATTTTAATATATAAAATACCGATGGACCGAAGTAGTGATAGCTGATCTGAGCAAGCATCGAGCAGACGAATGGCGAGAGGCAGCCCAACGTGACACATTTCGAGTCTGGCCCGTCGGGGAAGTAAATGAACGAGCGTTATAGGTGCGACCGCATCTGAGTAAATACATTGTGGGACCCTGATAGCCAGAAGGCGTGACGATCGGGGCAGGGCGATTGGCAGAAAATGGATGCGTTAACTCGAAGATCGGTCTAGGTTGCGTATATTGGGTGAGGTGTGTTAAGTAGATTTTATGACGTAGCAATTTATAAAGAAGTTAATCACGAATTTACTCCACTTCATATCGTTTAGACACCTGAGTGCCATTACTTGTGTGCATTGTTCTGCGTAATATAAGATCAAATTTTGCTTAGGCACGGTGTAATATCAACCGTTCCCATATATGTAGCGGAGTAGTTAAAACAATGGTATTGTATTACGATTGCGACGCTTATGATGGAATTTGTTTGCCACGTTGCAAATTTATCTAGAACAAGAAATTAAACACCGCCATGCCCGCTAAAATGGTCCTTCAATTGTAATTTACAATGTAAATTTCATGATAATACGATGGAATTTTTTTTACCGAGGGAGAAAGAAAATGGACGTTCTTCGAATAAGTTCAACTATGGTCGCGAGTTCGATTTCCGCATCGAAATAAATATATGTATGACCTACAGATATTTATTCCGAGTCGGAGAGGCGGAGTTACCAACCCCGGTAATCTGCATTCGACAAGCATGGTAGTTAACATCAATTTCTCCAGAAATGGGGAAGCCCATGCTCAACAGTGGAACATATATGGGGTGTGAAGAACTCTCCTAATCGTATATTTTTGTTATAGTTACAATTCAAATGAATACATTTTTACTCAGATGAGAATGATTTAGTTACCCAATAAGTAACTCCATAGACCAATGGAATTTAACAGAATTTATTTTTTCCTTAATTTTTAAGAGTGTATACTATTTTTCGTAAATCTATCTGCAGAAACTACAATTTTTCTATATGTTAAAACACAAGTCCAAGTTAAATAGCGACTGAACTGGCTCAGTGTCGAAGTTATTGCTTTCGGAGTAGATGGGTCGCAAATTTGAGTCCTGAATTGATATAAAGGTTATTTATACCCTTGTCTACAGGCATAATTCTATTTTGGATGCCCCGCCAATCCACCTTGAACAAGAGTGACGGGTCAAGCCTATTACCCCAGGAGTGGGGAGATCCGTGCCCATAAATGGGATCTATTTGGGAAAGATTCAAACGAATGATACTGAATGATATTTACAATACAATTTAAATACACATTTTTTATACTTCAAACTCTCTTTTATGAAAGTATATAAAAAAGTTTCAACGCTCAATTTATGCTGACCTCATGAGAAGACAGACACGTACACCAAGACTCATCGTGGACATCATCCTCTGAATCGTCGTCTCCATCACAGTAATCCTGCATGTAGGTCTGCAATTAAAACGGCTGAACTATATACATGGTCAGTTGTCGATCAACGACAGCAAAACGTATTTGTTGTAAGTAAAAAATGACATATTTTGGTTTTATACACCATTTGAATAAGTAAAAAAAAAATATATTTTTCTTAAAAACAATCGAGCCCATTCAACGTAATTTTTTCCGATTCAAATGGTATATAGAACTAAAATGCATCATTTTCTACTTACAGCAATAACGTTTTCTGTCATCGATATATAGTTGCAAATACATAAACAGTCTACTGCTTGAGTAACCACTTCAGTCCATGAACATCTGCAAAGTTAAGGGCAAGATGAAGTATACCCCCGGCTTGAGAGAAACAACATGGGACAAAAACGTAGGTCTTACACAAGCCGAATAATTTATATATAACCACCGCGATTAAAAGACGGATTGGTCATCGCAGATTCGAAAACTCTATTATCGATGATCTATCACTGATGGTAAGTCTGCTTCACAAGTCTATAGCCTCACTTCCCACTAAAATAGGGTGAGCAAAGGCCGATCAGCACACGCCCGTTTTGTCATTCTTTTATTTTTCTTCCATTATTATTTATATGTATATGTATATATCCATTATTATGTATATGAGACTATATAATAAAATATTTTATCGAATACTGAATTAACCTAAAAGAGAGAGGACACATGCGAAGATTCCTTCGCCGTTTCTTCTCCATTCAGAAGAATATTAACGTCGTAATGATGTTCTTCGGTGGTAGAAAAAGACTTGATAATAGATTGTATCAGAGATACGAATGAAATAAAATATTGAATAAGATGAAGTCTATGTATCACTAGACAACAAAATCCGACGAAAAATAATACTACTTTTATTATTATACTAGCTGACCCGGCAAACGCTGGTTTGCCATATAAATTATTTCTAAAATCTAGAGCTTTAAGTATTTTTTGATGCAAAAAATAAAAAAAAATGTCTAAATAAATAAAAAAAATTGGGAAAGGCCACCCTTCTCACCTAGAGGTATAAACAAGGAATTGTTAATACCTCTAAGTGATTCCCTTCTACCTTTCACTATAATTTTGATAATTGAGGCAACCGTTTGATATTTGTAGTGACAACAACTGTAATATTACACAAAAAAATCCCAAAAATATGAGCGAAGGAAGTCTTTAGTATCTATATTTGATGATCTTTCCTGTTAACGGCTTTTGACTTTAATAGAATGTGTCAAGACACGGCGAGGATTACGAATAGCTCAGTGGGTGAGAATCGAGCGTACGATCTGAGGGTTGGTATCCACTTATGGACTATTGATGTGAACTTTTCTCCAGCACAAGCATTTATTAGCTCAGTTAGAATGGTTAAAAACAATTTCTGGTAATAATAAAAACATTGACGATACTTCGTTAAAAAAATTACTTACAGATGACTTTGAGCTCCTTTGCAGCGGTCTGCCGTTACTGTCGAGCCCAAGTAATTTCTCCGCGTTCGAAGTTGATGGCACACTGAACCCTTTGCTAGTGGAACTGAAGCTGGCAATACTTGAAGCGTTAGAGTTTGTCCTGCCCGAGGGTCCACTTACAGCATCCATTTCACAGTTGTCCCCAATATCATTATCGCACAACATCAAATCACCTTTGTAAAGTTTCCCTTTAGGAAAGTCTTTCTTTTCTGGCACCCCACTACTTAGAAGTTTTTGCATAAAGTCAATTTTTATTGGTTCGCTAGTAGAATACGCCTGTTTGCGGGAATGGATCATGTTCTTTATGGTTGCATTGCTGCCTTCACAGTCCTCGTTCTTACTGCAACCGGGGAGGCTGAAATCATTCGCCATCATGCTAGAGAGTGTGGAAATTGTCTCGGAGCTAGATGCTAAACTTGAATTGGTACTGGACAAGTTGCCGGAGTAGTGTGGCGGGCCAGCAACTTCCCCATCGACCATCATGCTTGAGCAATGCTTAATTATACGATTCTCCTCTTCAAAATCCTCCCTTTCAATATCATCTATTCTATGTCGGTTACATTGATTGCTCTGTATTTCCATATTTGTTTCATTTTCAGTCTTTCTCTCTGTTCTTTCATAGGATAACCCATTCGTCATTTTAAATAAATCACAATTGGAATGTGAACATGATGGTTCCATTCTAATGCTTGCGTTGCTGGAAAAATATATTTCAATGGTATTATATTACGTATCATGCAACAAGTGACATTTATGTGTTTTAAATTAAATTACTTACATGTGATTAGTTTTCCAGATCTACTGGTGCGTCTGTAGAATACCTGAAACATACAAAAAATATAACATTAGTATTATAATATACATTAGTTTGATGATTAAAAATTATACACCGTGTTATACCATATCAATCCTCGATTCTGGGGTCTTAAATATCATTTCAGTCACCTACTGGTTTTTGGTTTGTTGCCATATTCGCGTCGTGAGGTGCCCACGGGATGAGATGGAGTAGCCCTATTCCATTTCCGGAATCACACAATAAGATGCCTGGATTTGCTTTCTACTACACTGGCCAATGGATTGTTTCGGGACTATGTAGTGAATATAGATCGCAAATAAAGTAAGAATAATAAACGCTTTACACTCTCAGTAACAATATTGTGTAATAAAGATGTAATAACAAAACAAAATGAAAAAAAAAAAGCAACGAAAATCGAAACCAGAACCTTCGGCTTCCGAAGCACTCTGTGTAGAGACTATCACATTCTGGTGGAGTGCTAAACACATGTAACATATTTTTTATACAACCCATATATGTCCCGTCTTTGGTCCTGGAGGAATAGACCCACCGCGTTAGTCCATGGCGGGTAATCAAATTTGTTAATAAATACCTACGGGCCATACATATAGTTTATCCAATGCAGAAATTGAATCTGACGCGCTTTCAAGTGTCAGGCACTGAGCCAATAAGGTGATAGTCTACAGAATAGTGGATTTCCAAAAAGTAACGGTTGAATGTATAAATCTTTGTTATTATAAAGTTCGATTATACACGTGTATTATGTCACTTGTAAATTTAATACGAAATCTCATATCACTAAGCTACTTATTGATGTACGATGTACGAATAGATGAAATGAAAGAAATATTGTTAATATATTGCTGATTTATCTCTAACACTTAGATGTACTACATTCATACTTTGTATATGTTGATAGGAATAAATTGACCAACCACCGTTGAGCTTTTATTCTAGGTTATTAATGTTATAAATATGTTACAATTATGCTGGTCATTACAGGACGCTACACTGCCTTATCAAATAACTAACGCGCAATGCAATAGTTACTGTCTACTGCTGTCAATAAAATATTCGTGACAAAAAAAATATATATATATATATATATATATATATATATATATATATATATATATATATATAGAGTTGACATGCACTAGCATGTCAAGCCATGCTCTGATTTCAAGCAAGGAGAATAACAACCTTGGATAAAATTTGCTATTTGTATTTATTCTTGATTTAATTTAAGAAACAATATCCCTTGCAAAGAAAAGCATTATCACAACTATTTATTTATTTATTTTCTAGAGTGGCAAGCAAATTGATTAACTGATAGTAGGATCACCTGATAGTATTTATAGATCGCTTCATGTTAGGTATAATGGAGCAGAAGTATGAGTGGGTCTATGGTAAGGATAGTGATAGAACTTCTAGAAGTAACTGAATCAAGATAAATAATTGTATTAGTTATAAAACTGAATATTTAAACTTATCATTTGTGTCCTGACAATTGCACCCATGGTAAGAGAAAATCCTGGGGTAGTATTATTAGTGTAAAATGTTTGTGCTCACATATCCCACTTTATGGTGTTTGAGATGCTGCCAATAGGAAATCCCATTGGAGACACAGCTTTGTAATAAAAAACTGAATTTCCATACAAATTTTTAACTTCCATTTAGCCTTGCGGAATAAGAAGTGTTTCATTTTCAGTCAAATTCAGTCATTTACAATAGACTTAGTATACATAGAATTCTACCACTGATAGACTTCTATTAGGTACTTTTATTAATATAAAGATAGTGATATATTTCTAAAAATTTATATATAGGCTTGTTTATTCTGAAGACAAAAATTGGCAACGTGAGTTCGCCACAACAAAGTTAGTATTGACAAACAAGGAAATTATGTCCTATGAAATGTGTATTAGGGTATAACTTAATATCAACTAAGATGCTGTTTCATTAGGAAGAAAGATACTCAAGCTAGAGCTATCATTAACATAGGGAATGATTTGATATGTAAAGATGATTGTGTATTTGTTTCATGCTTAAAGGAACTCTATCTAACTAACTTGAACTCAAGTGTTTATTGATTGTATGGATTATTGAATGCAATTTGTAATATATTTGCAAAAGGGACAGAATTATTACATTCGCACTGATGGAGGTATAACTATAAAAACTCGGTAGAGCCATATTTATTAATTTTCTTTTTTTTAAAAGACGTAGATGTAGATACACAATGTAATTTAAATTCGCTATTGCCTTATAATAATTAATTCCAGAAATGTCAATAATTATAATGGCACAGCATTTTATAGCATAGTAGACAGAGAAGCATATATGCCACCAGTTATTATAAATATCCGCTAAACTGTAAGCCGCTAGAAATACTAAAACCATGTTCGATATTTAACATTACAATGCATGCCCGGAAATTTTTATGGTAGTTAATGACTATGGTAATATATCAAAATTAAAAACTGCCCTGATAGAATACATTATTGGAAAATCGTATGAAAGTACAATGTAGTTAATTTTAAACACAGACATGTCTTAAGACCTCAGATCAAAACTTAACAAACTCAAAAATATATGAGTTAAGGTAAATTTTATAGTAATGAAACTATTGTACAACATATTATACTAATGTTTGTAACTACAAAGATCTATACTATATTTCTAATTAAACGAGATCAATTCTACTTAACTGTCAACATATAATGCAGCAGTACAAAACAAGTCAATAAAATAACATTGTAAGTAATAGCTATACACATTTATATACACATGTATAACTGAATAGATCTGGTTAGATAGTGCAACTCTATAAACGCCTATGTTCAATAGAGGACTGTCCTGTGTATAAGGCCTATCTATATAATATACATAATTTATTATATCAAAATAAAATATAATGTAAATAATCATAATCATGTGCATAATAAACTAATAAATTTTCTTATAATAAAATTAAGTCTTTACCTACTGTGAGGCAGAGACAAACTAAACTGCATAATTATTTTACAATCATTTCATTGCAAGGCCAAATAAAGGAATGACTGCTCACAAGCACTGACACTGCCATAATCAAGGCCATTTTAATCATATGCTGCATGTTTAAAAAAATAGCATACATGAATAAAGGAAATGCACAAATTTATTAGATTATGTTTAAAAATGATAAATGTTTACACATACGCAGCATTTATATAAGCTTGAAATAATCGAATGTTTTATCCTACTGCATGCGGGAATTCCGACCATGTGTAGAGCAACAAAAAACATGCCTTCGACATAAAGGACTTAGAGCGTGAGAATATTTTTTTTTTCATAGAGCGCAGGATTCACATGCATCCGTCGCAATAAAAAAAACGTACCTATGGATACATTGCTCGCAAAATTAGCTGACCTTTGGCTGTAAAATCCAAGCTATCCTGCTAAGTGACCTAGTAATTGTAGAAATAGTTACATGCGCAGAAACCTACCATCTACTAGCAAGTCTATCTACGATTTTAAAAATATAGAGTTCAAACGTAAAAAGTGAAATGAAATTAATTAAGTGCTCCACGTCTGCTATAAAACATTTTAAAAGATCTCACCTGGAATATTATAAATATATTAACATGTCATTGGATTTTTTAAATTATTGATTTGTCATAGTATCATTATTTATTTCATTATGCATTGCAAAATAATATACAATGCAATGTGCACCAATTTACTTCACATCACAGCAACCACCGTGGTCGGCCATCAGCCCAATGTTGCCATCAGTCAGCCATAGTCTACAAATCAATGTGATATATTGCCATAATCAAAAATTGGAAAAGCAAATATAGTCTTAAAATTTTTCCTATTAACTATATACACAATAATGTTATATCAGAGAAATCAACGGAATCCAAAATAACATATAAAATAATAATTGACGTGTTAATGCATACAGTTGTGGAATCGATTTCGTAATGGACAATTGTGTAATTTTTAAATCATTTTGTGCTTGCAAAGCGATAAAGGCAAATAATTATGCGGTTTTCAATTACCGCCTTCATTATAATTGTATAGTAATTATAAGATACAAAATTTAAAACTATATTTCTTGTTGATCAAAATTTATATAGGGTTAAAATCTATTTTTTTTTTCATGAAGTTTTAAATTGAATATTTCAATACTCTTTTCTTTAATAAATTAGACAAAAAACATATTGCAAACTTTATAAAGAACTATATAAATATTGTATAATGTTTTATAATTTCATAATGTATTCTAATACTTCAAGAGTGTTTTGGCCATATATTTTTAAAATAGTTTATTTTACATTATAAAACAAATGATAATCATATTTTTATGATTTTAGTAATCTAATTGAAAATCATTAAGTTGGAAAGGTGAATTTAGAGGAAATTGGTCAGTTATTTCAATTAATATAAAGATTACACAATACTACTAATCAAATTACTTATTTTTTCAAAAGTACTAAATTCTTAAAATATTTTTTTGTGAAAATTAATACTTGTCTAAACATGTAAAACTTTGAGAAATAAATATATTGACTATAACTTTTTCAATTGTTTCATTCATGGTAGTCATATTGCAGATATGGTAGTTTTTAATGTATGTATGTCGAAAATGATTGAAATTTTTTTTGAGAAATTTTTAAACAGTAACGTTACTACAACATCCTTTTACCAACACTTCGTTGATTAAAATACAATTAAAGATATATCAAATGAAACATAAGAGAGAGAAAACATGTTTTATTGACTCATAAAAACGATATGATACATTTGTTTCTGAATGTTATTGTATACTGTGCGTGGTCATTTTTGAACGTACAGATTGTTTTTATGTGTGATGTGTTTATGCTTGTGGGTGTATACAACATTAAATGTGTATGTAATATAGATAATATAATAATGTTGTTAGTTGAGAAAAATAGTTTCATATAGACATTATTAACATATTAAATAAGTAACCATTTATAATTCATAAAAGTATCAGTTCCACAATTATTTTTGAAAAAGCTTTCAAGCTCTAAGTACTATTTAGTGTTAGTTGCCAATTATATTTTAATAATTTGCTTTAAACTTATTTCCCTTATGTGGACAATCAAAAATTTTACTCTTAGCTAAGCCGCAACAAGCAAAAATAATAGAAAAATAGTAAGGTGTGTTTTCTTTTATGATTAGTAATTTCCCTTAATTATAAATAATTAAATTATATAAATCTATGTTATTTCAAATATGATGCATTACATTGCAATATGTGCATACGATAAAAATATGCAAGCTAGACAAGGTCGTGTAAGAAAGCGAACACCTGCTAAATGACAGCTTAAGCATTTTAGGTTAGAATGTAACACAATCAGCTGAATGTATAGACAACGAAAAGATATTAGTTTTTTGTTACTTATATAACATAAAATTAATTTAATTTCGTTACAGGCTAGAATTTAGTACGCATTAAAATTATTATATGATTTTAATTATTCATATTTTAAGAGTAACAGAAAATTTTAATAAAATTTTTATATACGCAGGATAAAGGAGTTAAAATTTTTAAATATTACGTATACCCTTATATATGTAATATATGGCATAAAAAATTTATGCCATATATTACGTATATAAGGGACGACGATGGAAATGGGGACGCGGGGTAAAAGCGATATACATACATACATACATACTTGATGATTCTCCCAAGCGCTCAGCTGTTATGATCACACATACGAGTTGATAACGTATCGAACAATTTTATGATTTTGTATCTCATAATTAAGGTTTATTATTTATCTTGCCTTGTCGTGTCTATGTATCAATTGAAGTCAAATAGTAGATAATTTATATTGGTTACTTTGTTGTTATAAAATGGGTTATAAAATAACAATTAACCCTTTTGCGCGGAAGACCGTATATTCTCATATGTATATATTTTTTACAAGTATATAATTACCAAATTTATATTTTTAATTTAGTATAATATTCTTGTGGAGACGACTATTACCATAGTTTTCCAGTAAATGTATGCTATAACGACGAAGACCGTACGATTCCGCAAACCTCGAAAACTGCCCGTCTTAATAGGAAAACAGCACGTCGTGAAAGGGTTTATGATATATTTTACTTGAATTTATTTTTATAATGAGTTAATGCCACCGAAGCAGTTACCTAAATACGGACGACCTTAATTAGCCCTGTTATGGTAAATAATAAAAAAAATATATGAATTATTTCCTTATTTCCTGACACCTCAAAAATATATAAGAAAGATAGAACAAACATAAAAAAATATGTAAAACAATTAAAAGACAAGTATTCGTCAGTCGGAAGAAAAACCAGCATAATAAATGAACATGGTCCATTTAACAAACATCTATTTGTGCTAGGAGGAGGAAACAGCTGCTCATATTATGCTTTGGTGCAGGGCAGTAGCCAACTACCAGGCCAGATACCTAAGTGCACCTGGGTCTCTCATGGATGCTGTGGGCAAGCCGAATAGGCTGCTGCAGTTCTTCGGGAAGCTGGGGTGTATAGAATAGGAGACATCCATTCTGACTTGGCGGCGTACTGTGACGGCCGAAGTGCAGAAGATGGGCCTATCCTAGAGTGAAGTAAAGCATATGGTCTCCGACGGGTCGAGATGGGGAAACGTCGTGTCTGCCCTATGCCCCACCAAGGGGACTTAGGACTCAGAGAGAAAATGTTGTAAACACCATAAAACACGACAACAATGAAGCTTAGTTAGACATTATATACATTTACGTGACTATGCCCTTGTATGTTATCGTTTTACAACGATTGTGCGTGTCATCTATTAATCAAAAATAATTACACACTATTTATTTCAACACAATGTTTTAATAGACTACGTATTAATGGCATATTGAATTTCCATCCATTTCTGAGCAATATTTAAAGTTGCAGAGCATGTACAAATTTTTATTCACTTCACTTTGTCATAAAATGATTAAAAACAAAACAAAACAAAAGCTATTAAACTGTCAAACTTCTTTGAAATAAAGATGAAACGTCTAAGTCACATCCTCTCCTCTTTTTAAATAATTAAATTATAAAAGTGTGTAGTTTAGACATACATAGACAACCATGAAAAATGCTCATCAATATAGAAATAAAACATATAGGAAAAAGGAAATGATGCAACAGCAGTCACAAAGTGGCGCATAAAGTACCCAACGTCACAAGCATTTTAATGAAAGTGGACATCCCTTTAAAGGACGCCACCGGAAGCAGGCTTTTAAGTGAAACACAAGCCTTTCCTAGTTCAAAGCGTTTAGGTTATCGAGAAGATAATTAAAAATCAATTCGAAAAGGACGTGGAAAATACATACAGCTATTTGCACACGTATCTTCGTAATTACGAGTACATACTATGTTTTTTTTATTAGGCCGGCAACGTATTGTAACGTCTATGGGGTTGCAAGTATTTTTGGGCAGCGTTGATTGCTTTCTATCAGGTGACACGCATGCCTGTCCTATCGCAAAAAAATGTTAAAGTTTTTTGCGACTATACTTCTATATACTATGAGACAAGAAGGTGTACCACTAAAATCCAAGTTAAGGCCAATACAATTTATTAAATTTAAAACCCTCGAGGATGTTATCAACGTCAAATAATGGGCAACCCATGTAAATAACGACGTCTGCAGAGAAAAACTGACAAGAAACTCCGAGAAGTTACCTTCTGAATAGATATATATTAACTAAGCCAAAAGGCGGAAATTGGTAAATAAAAAACTCTTTAATGTTTACCACTTAATAACAGATATAATATTTATGCTTTAGAGCTCAGACGGAGAAGTTGTATTACCTCTTTAATCCAGAACATTAGCTATAGCTCACGGTTGACCCTCGAGAACTCGATAGTCGACAAGCATTCATTCCAACGGGATTAATTCGAACGCAAACAGTTTTAATAAATTACTAATACAAATTTCCCATTTTAATGAACATAATATAAATAGATAGATAGATAGACAGATACATAAATAGATAGATGGATAGATAATTAGATTACTCGTTACTGTGCACCAACTACGAAATAAAAATTCACAATAAATGAAAATACTTCGCTAAAAGCGATTTCTTCCAGACGATCATCAAAGCGATTTTTTCCAGACGACCTTTAAATTTTATTCGTTTTTACAATTAACATATGCTTCCATTGCTAAGCACGGGATCTCCTGGTTTTGGTGCAATGGAAATTAACCCACAAAGCTTATTCTAGGTGGTCTCTGAATTAATAAAGAAGGATCAATCTAAATGGTCCAGTAGCAAAGTTGTCGTTTTCAAATATATGTATGTATGACCTTTATGATAATTAATAGTCAGGAGTTACTTGCGAATATACAATATTTATATGGACATTTAAAGTTTAATTTGTTAACATAGGATTTTAAATATCTGCAGGCCATACATATATTTATTCCGATGCGGTGATCGAACCCGCGACCATTGACTCCGCAGGCGGAGGGCCTCACCAACTAATCGTCAACACATTTAAGGTCTTACAAACACATGTATTTAATGAATTATTAAAATTTTTAAAACGTTGAGTGTGTTTTCTCTAGTTTCAATGACTTTTTAACTTTTAATTTCGATAGCAATTAGCTGATGAGCGTTAGTGAACGGATGAGAAACGAAGTTAACCATAGCTTCCGCACCATGCGTATCAGGGTGTGGGGGTCTTGAGAGCCTAACCTTGTCTGAGATGTGATCCGCATTGCTGGCTGTTACTGGCAGTCCTTGAGACAGTGCAGGTTTTGCGCACTTGGATGATTTCACATCATCTCTTAATGTGGCCAAAACCTAATTCTTAGACCGACCTATCGTTTATCCCCAACCCACATGGGGAACGGGCGGACTGTAGTATTTCTCTTGGAAGTGGAAAAAGAATCTTTTATCGCTTTCATCATTGAGAGTACTCCGAGGAAAATTTCGGAAAAATTCTTGCCTTCGAATTCCACTGCCACATAACCTGTCAAAATGAAAAGTTTCATACCCAACCATCTGGATGAGTGGCGATCTATTAAGCAAAAAGCTTACTTTGCCCCCTTATCCCATAAAAAAAATTATATTTTTAAAAGAAACGAACGTTTTATCAGGGCTTTATATATAAAATCAAATATTGCTACAATCATAATCAAAATATATTGTTCTCAGAGTCGACTCTGAGAATAATATTAAAAACCAATAACTTTACAGTTTTCCAGGTACTGAACGTAGTACGTATTTTCCTATCGTAATAATGTTAGCAGGAAAATATAGCGTATAACTGCAACGCTTGGAATCCGTGATTGAATTAAGAAATATGCAGCGCAAAACTGAAATGAATTTTCATAAGATGTTCTATTCAGTACATAGTAATATGAGAATATATATTATAGATAGATTTTTTTATTTTTTTTAATAAGATATAATACGCACGCACAACAAAAATATAGTCCTTTCAATGTAATATCGAATGAATGGCGATTCAGTACGGTGCTTTTTTTCCAAAACTTCTTTCCACGCAACACTACCCTATGAAACAAGCTACCTCGAGCGGTGTTCCTTCAAAAATTACAAGCCTACATATACCTTAAAGGTCGAGAACGCTTCTGAAATACCTAGGGTGTCGCGGATGTCTATAAGCGGCGTTGATTACTTTTCATCAGGCAATACGCTTGTTCATTTCCCCAAAAAACGAAGACTAGAATTGATTTTAATATTACTAGAATTCTTGTTAACCATTCTAAGCTCATAATGCTTGAAATATAGCTCATGAAGCTAGGAAATGGTTTACAATAGTCCACTGGTAGTGGAAATGGTTTACATCAATAGTCCACTAGATATCATAAACCTAATCATTAACAACTGAGCTATCGCTGCTCAAATTAATTTAAAAAACATATTTTATATAAAATTAGATACATCAACTTGAAAATAATTGATGGTACTCAAGATAGAAAGGATATTATTCAAGGGGGATTATTTCTGAAAGGAAAATTGTTTAGGTTATTATGAAGTACGAAATGATATAAATCCCACTTCACCTATGAAGCGGCCTCATTAAATTTTCTTATTTTATCTAGTACTATATTTTATCCAATTAATAAAAGATAATAGCTCCTTGAGGAGAAGAACGTAGGTTTGCTTATCGATTATTACTTTGCCTATTTTATATAGGTACGCTGTTTTACTATAATAATGCATACTTACCAGACTGGAAACTGAGGAACGTCAAATTTTATTTGCTAATAATTTGTGTCAGGCGCCTTCGTGTTCATAACATTGACATTGTTTTCAATTTTAATTCTTTTTCTTTGTTGATGTAAATTTGATATAATTACCATGCCAGTGTCAAAAAGTTGTGGATAAAAAACTTTTTTAGTATTCAAAATGTCGCGAAATATGCATTTATTTCATATAGATTTTTTTTTCATTTTGATACAGGTGTAAAAATTACCTGGATCAAAATAAAAAAAAATCCACCGAATGACGAGTTAGTAAACTGAAGTGGGAATGGGCTGGAGACGTTTGTCGGAAATCCAACAATTGTTGGAGTAGACGAGTTGGAGTACTGTAGAGAGACAGCGCCTTGGCAAATATAGTGTGCAATGCCTCCCTACTAGATGGAGTGACAATCTGCGTAAGGCGGCTAACAGGATTCGAAGCGTGTATCCGAAGATCGGGTTATGTGGCTCGCTTTGAATGAGGCCTGTGTTTCACAGTGGACTGCCTGGGGCTTATGAAGATGACACAATACACAGTATTATTGCAGACGCAATAGCGGCTTTGTATACACTTATATTGTTAAACCCTGCATGTACAGAGTGTCCGCTCGCAGAATAAGCTTTTTAAATATAAGTAATACAAAAACAAAGGTGTAATTAAATTAAATAAGTTTTACGAAAGAGATTAGTGAGGGTTTTATGATAAAATGTTGACCGCCACGTCAAGCACAGTGTTGGAATCCAGCCACAGTACCCTGTGCCACTTGCTGAAGGAGTAACGTCGGGATGCCTTAAATAGAACCTCGCGGATGATATTTCCTTTTAGTTTGAAATAGGCATCGGGGTGGTTTCATTAACTTAAAAGTCCATATGGGTGAGAACCGACGACCTGGGTGGTCAGGGGATATAACGAAACGGCTTATTTTAATTTGTTAGGGAAGATCACGATGAAGCTCAATGGTCTCTCTAGTAGTGTGAGAGGTGGCGTGGCAAACCGTTTGCGAAAAGTGAAGGTAGGGTAGTCTCTCAATATTTGCAAAGAATGAAAGCCGCGGGTGGGCCTTAGCCTGGTCCAGTAAAGTTTTCCAGTCGAATCTTCGTTTAGCTTTTTCCCTCCAGCCCCCCACACTGATTGTCCTTAAGTCGTCCTCGATTCCATCTGAGCTTAAGCCTTCTTGGCTTCTACGACCATCTGGTTTGCCATCAAATAGGCGTTTGGGTACTCTAGCCTCGTCCATCCGTACCACGTGCCCAACCCAAGTTTCAATAAGACTGACTTTACTGACTATTCGAACTAGAACTTAACTCTACTATCAGACACCCTATATTACTAGGTAGTCTCCACAGTTTCATTAATGTATGCATTTTACACGCCACTGGATCACCTTTGATTGTTCAGTGCCAGTTGCAGCGCCTGTATGCAACTAAAGGTGTAATTAACTCGCGCTCTGTTCACACACGACCTCCACTACCCTACGCAATTCTCATTTACACACTAAATTAAAATCTGCAGTACCTAGAGTGGGTGTGTCGGTGCGCGTTGTGTAAACGAACGAATTTCAACGTAACGTGCCAAACTTCCGGTCCGACGCCGCCGACGGGATAGTTTACCATCGATATTAGTTTTAAAATCAATTTGTTCAGTGAAAAACAATTGCAGGCTATTTATTGGTACTATATATATACGACGATATTTTTCCCTTTTAAAAATGATGGGCTATATTTGCATTGTTCGCTTTATAATATCATATATGCTATGTTAAAAAAATATCTAGCCAACAGATAAAATTGTAGTAGATAAAACTTTTAAAATTATTCATAACAAAATAATAGAAGGCACTTTGTGTAAAAAGCGCTCGCTGGTTTAGACAGCTCTGTAAAAGCTTTACGAGGCTAATTAAGGGAAGGTTTTTATGCTAAAACCAGAGCTTACAAAAAGGATATTCAATTATAACAACAAATTACACTGTTCCGCTTTGCTTTCAACATAGTTAAAGGAAATATGTCAGGGCACTTTGTATATCCTAGATGCAATTACGTACAACCTTTGCTATAAGTATTGCTATTACTATTTTTTTTATTTCATGTAGGGGAAATGGTTTTAAAACGTTTAAAGTATGTCTTATTAAATGTATATTCTTCCCGTTGCTGGGCATGAGGCTTCTAGATTTTTATGGGAATGGACATTAATCCACCACGCTTATCGAAGGCGAATTGGAGGGACACATAAAAATTGATCCCAATACGAGAATAAAACCGACTGACTCCGAAAGCGGTGCTTTGTCGTCATAGTTTATGTATCGTATTAATGGGATAGGAATGTAAACGAGCCTGTTCGCTTCATTGCTCATCAATGGTTGCAGCGATGTCGAGGTACTAGTGCCGCAACAGTTAACGGTAACAATCCTCCCGGTTTGGGAATAACCTATGTTTTTTTATGGGATAGGAAGACGAAGGAGCAGGTGAGTCACTCCATGGAAAGCAATCAACGCCGCCCATGGACGTTTCCATAGGCGTTGCAGAAACTTTGCCGGCCTCAAATCTTGTGAAGGAAACACAACGTTAGTATCCACGCTTCAGAACCTTAGGAGAGTACGGGTACTCTAAGGTATTTTGTGGTTATCTTTAGCTATTATACAGTCCTTTATGCTTTCACATAGCTTATCATACTGCGTCCAATGAATCTATTGGGATCTCTATATCGCAATAGATGTCCAGATACGTCGACAAAAATGGAGATGGATAGGGCATACTCTCCGGCGCCACATCAGTCATTTACCCAAACAAGCCCTTGAATGGAATCCGCAGGGGAAAAAAAAAGTGTGAGCGCCCAAAACAAACTTGGAGGCGTATTGTGACGGCCGAAGTGCAGAAGACGGGCCTATCCTGGAGCGAAGTGAAGCTTATGGCGTCTGACAGGTCGAGATGGACTTAGGACTCAGAGAGAGAGAGAGAGAGAGAGAGAGAGTGAGAGAGAAATTAAAATGACAACATATTTTCCAAATTAAATACTAAATTTACGTGAAACCCTGTCAATGAACGGTAGCTGGTAAATTAATCAAATGATTGTGAATGGTTTTATTGAATATGCGTTTCATAAAGAGTATAAATACTTATCAATCTGTAAGCTGCTCCCCTATTGATTCTGTACGGTAAAATTATTAATTCTCTGATGTTTGATTGAAGTAATATAATGTCAAGCGGCTTTGCGCTTTTGAAAACGATACGCCCGAAATAAAATCATTCCGGCTAGCATTTAAATGTGATTTTACATACGTTTTGTGTATTATAACTTGGTTTGCATCGGCAATTCGGAGTTTAAAACGGGATAGAGCTGCGCTAACTGGATGGCGGCTTCCAATTTCTTTTTTTTTACAGCATGTGAGGGCAAACGAGCAAGCGTGCCGTCTGATTGAAAGCAATTAACACCGTCCATAGACAACCGCAACACCGCAGGAGTCACGGAAGGGTTGCCGGCCTATAGGCGTGTGTGAGGTGTGGTGTGACTTGTTTGGTCGTTGTAAACTTTCAGTTGATGCAACATCCCATATACTTGACGTAGTATTCCCATCCGATTTTTTTCTGCAGCCCATATATCTCCTACTGCTGAGCACGGGTCTCTGCATTTTTGGAGGAACGGACACCAGAGTTGGAATAAATATCCGTAGGCCGTACATATAATTATTCCGATGCGGGGATCGAACCTGCGACCATTGATTCCGTGGGCGGGGGGCCCCGCCACAGAGCCAATTGGTTGTCGCCCTTCTGATACATTCACCTAAAGGTTGCAGCGGTGGTGATCGTAACAATGGCGGCTCTCTTATTTATGTTTACAAAGTCTCCATGTGAAGCCAATCCGGCAAGAAATCCAGGACTCGCTATACTTTACTGGCCGCTATGGCGACTTCCGCGGTCTCAAGCTCTCTCCTATTAAATCGATTGTCCTCTTCTATTAGTCGCACCCTTACCCTAAAAAGTAGGTAATGTACTTGCAATGCAATTTATGTTGTAGATATTTCTAGGCGGTGGTTGTTGCTTTATTGTGGTGACCCGTGTGTTTGTCCACCTTTTCCGTTAAAAATGTGGCCTGGTATAGACCACTACTGGACTTAGGCTTCACACAGATTTCCCACAGAAGAATATGCTCACCGACGGAACGCGGCAATCGATAGTAATGTATCATACAGTCAATCTCATTACAGTCAAATAAACATAAATATTGGATGTCCGTTAGCGGAATTTGGTTTCCGACCTTAAGTACTACATTAATACAAGGAATATTCGACCAATAAACCTAATGAAAATATGTTCGAATATTCCTTGTTTGAAAGTATGTAGTAGTAGTTAAGGTTGAAAACCTACTTTTGCCACCGGACATCCTTTATTTATAAATTATTATCAAAGTCAAATAAACACAAATGTTGGATGTCTGTTGGCAGAATTTGGTTTTACATCTTAGTTACTACATTAATACAAGGATAATTCGACCTATAAACCTAATGAAAATATGTTCGAATATTCCTTGATTGAAAGTATGTAGTAGTGGTTAAGGTTGAAAACCTAATTTTGCCCCGGACATCCTTTATTTATAAATTATTATCAGAGTCAAATAAACACAAATGTTGGATGTCTGTTGGCAGAATTTGGTTTTACATCTTAGTTACTACATTAATACAAGGATAATTCGACCTATAAACCTAATGAAAATATGTTCTAATATTCCTTGTTTGAAAGTATGTAGTAGTTAAGGTTGAAAACCTAATTCTGCCACCACAATATTATTACTATTGACGTAACTGTTCGGAATATTTCCGGCCGTTCAATTCCTCTAACGCACAACTCGCCACTCGCCAAAGAAAATTTGCGCATCATTTGGATAAGTTTATTATATGGTGCTTTCTTGAAACTTCCTTCCACTCTACTACGCTGTGGAACCAGCTACCTTCAGCGGTGTTTTAGAACCGATACGACATTGAACCCTTCAAAAAATACCTCTTATATTTTTCTCAAAAGCCGGCATCGCTTCCGTAATGCTTATGGTATTGCAGATATGCAGGGTGGCATTGCTTGGTGTCCATCAGGTAACACGCATGCTCGTTTGTCTTCCTATCCCATAAAAGCTGTGACTGATATATTTAATTATTTCTCGACATAACAACTATTGTACACATATGTAAATGTAATATGAAACCGGCGTTGGATATTCGAATGAATGTTTACGCTGAGACATCCGTTCGCTGAATAAGGGTTTTTGTATTCTTTGTTTTATGGCAATTAGTTATAACTACCAGTGTCAAGTAAAATATAATAATATCAAATATCTTGGAATGTACTAGTTTGCTTGTCACGTTACGTCTTGATAAAATGGTGGCTATTTTACCAAAACCTTCTATGGACATTTTCATCGACTTAAAAAGTCACAATACACGCATTTATTTCATATCACTTCACTTATACACCTTAATCGAACTATAATATATAATACGCCACCACAATTAAACAATATAACTGATAATTATATAAAATTATAGAAATGAAGCAGTTGACTGATGCGGACTTTAAATTTATTGTTTAAAACTTTCATCCCCTATATAAAAACATAAAAGGAATCAATTTTTAAGAATCTTGTTAATAAGAGACTCATGTACAAAAAATATGAAGAGTAGAATATTTAATTTGCCATACAAGTACATCGCTAAAAATGTACCTACAAAATTTCTTTTTAATATAAACAACATAAAAAAACGTAACATACAACAACATAAAAGAAAGTTGGCGGGAGAAGTCCGTCAACTTACATGAGTGTCATTGTATTTTTATTTTATTTCTATATTCTTATTATAATTATCAGTAATATTGTTTATTTGTGGTGGCATGTTATACGATTAAGTTCTATTAAGCCGTATAAGTGAAGTGATACGAAATAAATGCGTGAAATAAATACATGAGAAGTAATTTAAAATAAATGCGTGTATCGTAACTTTTTAAGTTGACTGAAATATCCATAGAAGGTTTTGGTAGAATAGCCACCATTTTATCAAAACGTAAAGTGACAAGCTGAACAGTTATAACTAATTACCATGAAAGAAAAGAAAGAAAAGTGTGACGTACTTTATTAACATATTTATGAGTACATAAATATTATAATAGAATGTATTGAAAAACTAAATTACAAAAGAAACTTATTTTATTAAAAACAGACGGCATCCCTCCCTCTCCTCGAGGGGTGGGGGTGGGGGCGAAATGCAGGTATCGTGTCAGGAGGCCAATGCAACCCCACACTACCCCCGGTGCGGTAAGCTGAAGCTCCGAACGCATGGCTGGGCACTAAGTGAATTATCAGTTTTAACAGAGTTAACTTAAAGTCTGACTGCAAGTTCAGATTTCCCACCACCGCATTTGATAAATACTTCAAATACGGTGGTACTTCATATTCGATTATTAAGAAGCTTGAGATACCAACATTTCTATATTTTTAAGAAGAATTAATTATATAAAATGATATCAACTTTTGTATAACTAACTCTAATACATGAAATTTTTCATGGGTGTTCCATAATAATGTTTTCGAATTATAAATTAAAAAATAAAGACGATTTTTGGAAATTTAAACTTTTAAGAATAAAAGAATGTGAAATTAAAGTTAATATTTTAACACCATATATAATATATGTATATATACACATTCTTGGCGTATTGGCGAACTGGTGAAGTTAACCTTTTTGAAATAATAGGCGCGAGTTCAATTCCTTTAATTTAAGACAAATGTACTATGTTTGGCCGATGGGTATTTATTTTGAGTCTCGATATCTCGCCACACCTTGTCCAAATAGTTCATTCTGCCCAGCAATGGGACATATATTACAGCAAATTGGCCGGGCATAATGTTATTAAAATGATTTTAAATAAGAACGTGAGAAATATTCTCCCGTTAGCCCATGTAAAGGCTAATTGATAAATTAGAAAAGTACTCCACGGTCCTTTCTCGTAGTCTACAACACCTTAGGATGCCTCGTGTAGAGGCGAAACGCGTTGTTGGTGGTGAAAAGTGTTAGTATGTGTTGTCAACGTTGGTGACCATAGTGAAGTGCTGGAGGATTTGCTGACGGCTATTTCATACGCAATACTATTTTTTTGTACGATTTGTGTTTACGAATCTTAGCGAAGTAAGTTTGAATGTCCATCTTTGTATTTGGTTTCTGCAAAGCAATGCCTGACTCCGTCAATTATAATTAATAAATCCCGATTTGTTTTGAAAAATGCAACTGTCGGGAAAATTTTAAAAGCATGGCAAACCCAGCTAGGATTTAGACTTAACGCAGTTCGATAAACTATTCCGAAAGCTACGAAAAAGCGCACACTCACCTGACAGTGCATAACTTTAAGTTGACATACACAAATCACCGCATACAGCATATGTGAGTCGATGAATTTCAACAATACACTATCACGACGCGTCCTAGGCACTTCTATTTTGGTTTTAATCATATATAAGACAATAACTTCGACATTTGGCAAGGCTTTACGCGATGTTAGATAAATATCGAGCGGGAAATTCAATGCATGAGCGTCCGCCATGTTTATTTATGACAGCATTACAATTGTAGCGACAAAACAAACGACGCTCGCGCAGTAGCCATTGCAGATTACTGACGTGAAGTTTCATTAGGGGCACCGCTAGACACTTTTACTATCATTACGAAACATATTGTTTATATATTTTATATACAAAACAATACTCAACACGGTTCATTCAATATGGACTTTATTAGTAACTTAATAAGAACACGAATGCAATTAAACATTTTACACATGTATTAAAGTTTGCATGTTACAAGTTTTTTATAGTATTAAAATACCTCTTTCTTATTGTAAAAAGCTTGTTACATGTCATTTTTAATATAAAGTTATGAAATTGAAGTGAATATGTGTAACGAATTCATATATAAGACACTAGCAAATAAATTGGTTCAGTGACGGGTCTCCCACCTACGCAGTCAATGTTAGCGGGGTCCATCTCCGCATTGGGATAAACATATGTATGGCCTTCAGATATTTAGTCTGATTATACCGCCACTACGTTGGACAAGCGTGGTGGGTTAATGTCCGTTCCTCCAGAAATGGAGAAATACATATATGAGCTGTGAAAAAAAAAATGAGCGCATTCGCACATATACTCACATACGCACACGCACACGCACACGCACACGCAATTTGAAAGTTAGAGATAAAACCTTAATGACGAGCAGGCAACTTTTAGTCCGGCCTAGTATCAGGACATTAGTATATAGTGGCACTATTTCTCGAGAATTCAAAGTTAATTTTGTTCGTAATTATTTATTTATATTACACATATATAACACATATGTGTAATATAAATATATATATATATATATATATATATATATATATATATATATATATATATACATATTATTAAATATTAGTACGTAGTAATGCGGTGACGAAACGTAGACACTGGTGTCCGTCTGCTTCATAAGCTCAGAGTCGCTCAGAAAAGAGTGCTATGGAGAGAGCTATACACGGAGTTTCTCTGGTGGATATCATTCGGAATGAGAACGAACGGGGAGCCGTTTCGGTACGATGAATGAGAGAGGAAGGACGGATGAACCATATGTGTGTATGACAGGTGTGACCATATGTGTGTATGTATGTATGTATTTATATGTTCAATGTGGTCGTGTTGAAGGCTGACTTACAAGTCTCGGTTGTTATTCAATTTTGTTATAGTAACTCTTTGACAAAAGCCTACTACTGTATTACAATGATCTTTGGTATTGCAAATATCTCATAAATTCATAAGTAAGTATATTGATTGCGTTCCATAAGGCAAACGCATTGTTTATCGCAAAAAAAAAAAATTAAAAGGATGTTTTGAGTCGAGTCAAAAAACCTTTACACTGGAATTTATTATATTTAATTTCACTTCTTTAAGCGTTCATGAATATAGCATAATATAATAAAAACCACTTATAACTTCGCAATAAAAGCCTTTTGACAGAAAGTTTGAAAGAACGAACTATGGAAAACTTTCAACTGAAAGTTGAAAGTTTTCAATAGTAGTTAATGGGTTGTCATGGAAACACATGCATGAGTATTCAAAGTTTGAAGCACCGCATGTTCGGTGTGCTTGGAGTGTCAAAGGGGGAGATGACAGCAGATAAGTTTTGGAGTCACACAGTCGGAGTTTCAGAAACTAGAAATATTTAACACATAATTAATCTGAAAATGGAATCGATTATCACGCAATAGTGATTTAATCCCTTACCTGCCGAGGAAAACTTACGACATGCGAGCAAAACTTACGAAATGCGAGGAAAACTTATGAAATGCGAGGAAAAGTTATGAAATGCGAGGAAATCTTACTATGTGGACAGTCAAAAGTTTTACTTAGCTAAGATCCGCGACAAGCGAAACAATAACACAAAATTAATAATGTGTGTTTTTTGTGCTGGATGAAGTGGATTTATTTGGAACTTAAACCAAAAACTTACCAAAAATTGGTCATCAATTCTCCACCCACCAGCCACTATACACAACACCAAACACACATTACCACTATTCCACCTTGTAAACGACACGTATTTCGCCCCAACACGAGGCATCTTCAAGTATAGTAGACTCTACGGAAGACAACCGAAAAGATAATCACATTATTAATTTTCTGTTATTGTTTTGCTTGTCGCGGATCTTAGCTACGTAAAACTTTTGACTGTCCACACAACGTAAAACCTATTTACTTTCTTTTTTTAAATGCGTATACATATACGTACATACGCCGGCAGCAGTGAGCTCATCGGTTGAGTGAGGCGTATATATACGCCGGCGGCAGTTAAGGGGTTAACAAAATTACTATCAAAAAAGTGAACAAACGTTTCCTTAAAGTCGAATTTTTTTATGGGATGTGAAGGCAAACGAGCAGGATTGTCACCAGATGGAAAGCAATCAACGCCGGCTATAGATATCCGTAGTGCCATAAGTCAGCAATGCTGGCCTTTAAGACATGTTTAGGCTTGTTTCTCGAAGTTTCCAATGCCATATCACTTCAAAAACACCGACCGAGTATTGTGCGTGCAAAGAACAAAAAATAAGGCTAGATATTTCTGAACTGATTGCTTTCCGTCGGGCGACACAATTGATTGTTTGCCTATGTCAACTAAGCCTTAATATTTTCCAGGTACGATAAATAAGAAATAAAGAAGTTGAGTGCGTCGAAATGCATTTACGTAAACCTTCAGCGCGGACCTAAGTTGCTGAGTGATTGCAGCGAGTCCAATATCAATATTACGCCGCCGACGGCAATATAGCTCGTTTGTTGGAACCACTCACTCGCTCCTTTGTACTTATATCTGTCTGTAATATAGTCCCTGCATAAAATACAAACGGAATTATTAGACTTTCTATAAAAAACACGTTACGTGCAAAACTATATATTCACTTGTGTTTTTTTTATTGAATAGCGTTCTAGACTGTTAACTTTTTTTGAAAATAGGTAGAAACTATATTTCTATAATGCTAAAATAAATATAATTTATTTAAAAAGATGGACAAGTTAAAATTAAAGATAACAAAATATATTTATAATTTCATCATTACCGTCAACAGCATGGGGTAGTCCACTGCTGGATTACGGCCTCCCCTAAAAATGCCCCCAGCCCGATCTTCGGCTACACGCATCCAATTTTTGAATGTGTCACGTTGAAGTCGTCATGTATGGGTATAATAACGAAACGGAATATAAAATTATAATTTCAAATTTATTCATTTTTCTCCACAGATCAGTTTTATTCATATTTTTTTTTGATAAGTCACTACAAATATGTACGTGGAATAAATAACATATTGTACTTCATGGTGATCTTTTCCTCTCCTCTAAAATATTTTAAATGAAGTTATCATGACGATCTATATATCCAGTTATACTTCTCATTCTTTTAATCCTGTTAAGTTTTGGAACTGGAAAAATAATAGTGATTCATACATATATAAGACTGTACATTTATCTGCTGTCCAAATATACTTTTTCCGTTTTGATCATTTCCTTTTTTACATTTCCCTTTGATATCTAGAGGATTAATTCTAATATGCATTGTGTCCGTACTTCATTGTCAGCCGAATTTCATGCATCAAAGGTTTCATTAAAGCACGCTGTTAGTTGATTATACTATATGGGATTAAGTGTATCAGTGAAAACCAATCACTTGATTACCACCCTGTGTAATACACCCTTGCCACAAGTAAATTATATTTTATGTCACATTGTATATCAAAAATTGGTTACAGCCCAGCTATTTAGAAATATACAACAAAAATATATCCTTACTAGTAGTATCTTAAGACGATTTTTTTTAAAAAAAATAATTACATTTTTTTACCTCATTTTACAATATTATACAGTTCACTAGGCCTGAAAATTAATGAATTATTAATGCTAAATATCTAATATTATTCTACAATAAATGTGCCGATAAGTAGGCACAGTACATAAAGGAGTAAAAGTAGTACAGTAAAAGAATCTGTTTCAATTATTATTTCAAAGAATAATTAATAATGCCATGAAAATGTGCAAAATAATTTGAGTATTAAAAATGGGTGTTTAATGTACATTTTATGATGGTATATTATTGTATCTAATGTAAATAATTAGTTATTGCTTTACATAATGTATAGATAGGGGAAAATTTGGTAATATTACCAAATATGCAATATGGGAACATACTTTATAATAAGTTGTCTTTTATCCTTACTGTTTAATAAAAAAATAATTTTCGAGATTAATATTAGTTTATTTGACATGCTTTTACAAGAAATGTTCAAATTGTTTGCCACTCACTCTGATGCAGGCTTTACATCTGTGGATAAAAGCTCTCCTAAGCAGTCTCGTGTAGCGTCGGTCATTTGTCGTGTAAACACTTTAAAAATGTTTTCGCAACATTTTCACGTAATTATTAATTATTTTTTAAAAAAATAATTAAAACAGATAGTTTTACCATTTACTTCCTACCTATCTGCACACTTATCGTAGAATAATATTGCATATTAATATTATCATGGGGAGTGCTCCGAGAAATTGTTTGGAATAATTCCCGCCGCGGAATTCCACAACCGCACAACTCGCCGTAAAGAAAAATTTCATCCCCACCACCTGGATGAGTGGCGATCTACTACGGTGCGTTTCGCTCGTAACTTCTTTCCACGCACCACCAGTTTGTGGAATCAGTTACCCTCGGCGGTCTTTCCGAACCGTTACGACATTGGAACCTTCAAAAAACAAGCCTATACATACCCAAAAGGCCGGCAACGCTTCCGCGACTCCTGTGGTGTCGCGGTTGCCCGTGGGCGGCGTTGATTGCTTTCCATCAGGCGACACGCTTGCTCGTTTGCCCTCCTATCCCATAAAAAAAAAACCTAATGTGACATACGGACTATTATATTTAAAGATACTTGATGTTATTACATTTTACCTAATACTGGCATAATAGTTATAACTAATTGCGATTTGAAGAAAAAGAGTTGAAAAATGTCACTATTCGACATATTGATGCTAACTTTTTTTTTCACCTCTAAATAACTAACTAAATACTCGTAGATAACGTGGTACATGGTTGACATAAATTAATTTCAATATCACATGAATAGAGAGTATAGAAACTCAATTAAATTTCCACTTTGATCATGTGCACAGGATCAAATTATTTTCCAGCTCGCTTTACAAGCCCCGAGCAGTTCAAGGTCCCGCGGAATTGCAATTCCCGGGCTCGAACTTTGCAGGTACGCTAAAATCGATAGCGTTGCATCTATATTATTGGTATATCGATATTGATCTGTGACAGCACACATAAATGAGTCTACCCGGATAGTAATATTGGTTTAATCATTTCGGCGGGGCCCTAACGGTTTAATATCGTGGTTTAGGCACGTAAGTGAAATGATCTTTTTAACTCGATAGTTCCACGGTTTTGACTGTAAAAAGAGATTTAAGGATTTTGAAATAAAATAAAAAAAAATATTACTCATTGAAGCAGTCAGACGTTATTTTTGGAAATCTATTATTCAGGCAGAGAGTTTTTGCTAAGATCCGCGAAAATCGATTCAAAAATTATTTTTCGTATTGATTTTCGCGGTTCTTAGCAATATTATCATTGTGTATATATATATTTATATATGACAAGCCGAATATCGGCCTAGGTGGTGCGCGTTAGGTGAGCCTTACGTCCAGTAAGAACTGTCATTGCCATAATGATGATGAATGGTGATATAATATGCACCAAAATATTTTTTTTAATTTCTGCCAGATAACAGCCGTTACAACATTAGTTATCGTTAAACAAATACCATCAACATCAAAATTGTAAAACCGATTTTCACTACTTAAAACAAAGTAACATGTGTTTTGTTTCAACACGAGACATCCTCAGATATAAAATTTACAATTTTGATTTTGACTTGGCGCAAGACAGCCGATGAGTACCTCGGTGCCAGCCAGAGAGGGGGCATTGCTCGATGGACAAAGACTAGGAGCATTGGCTTTTCAACAAGCGCCACCATGTCGCGTGGACCTGGAGGAGGACACCTGATGGAAAGGACTCAACGCCGCCCATAGACTTTCGCAGCGCCATAGGCAGTACGAAAGCGTTGTCGATCTTTAAGGAAAGAGTCATTATGGAGTGGGAATGGGTGGGGGAGGGGTAGAGATAGGGCGGAGGGTGTTTGGCCTCCGGAACTCGGCCGCTCATCGTACGAAGCGCGGTAGCCAAGCTACCACTCAGACGCCGGTTTTCTGCGGGAGTGTAGTATTTCCCCGGGCGAGCCGGACCATTCATGCTACAGACAAATATAAATACCATTCTTGACAAAGTATTCGTCTGCAGCGTGTGCTCTACTACTTCAAAGCGCATACCTACATAAAAAGTCGAAGCATGAAATCGTTATACCCAGCATATCTATAACTTCACATATTAAATAACCAGATAAAGTTTTCTTAGAAAACTATAAAATGCAATAAAACTAAAGAATATTGCTCCTAAGAACTTGAATAAGAATCAGAGGCATCACTTTTCAGAACAAGAGAATATCGGGTTACAAATACAAACAAAGTGAGAACATTTCCAACGCTTTTCAAGGTGCATTTTCAATAAACGTCAGCGAACTGTGTTATTGCTCGGACAAAGTATAATTTGGTTTTCAGCTTCAATGAGTAAGTATCCGTTTAGAGTTGGGGTGGCCAACTTAATTAGAATCAAGATCTACTGTAACTAGATTCTATGCGATCTATGAGTTATATAATCACTATGTTTTCATTAACTTAATATCGAATTGTATTTCACGTACATAATCTATATATACAAAAGAGGACAGCTACAATATTTTGTTAGTCTTGCTAAAACTCATAAAAGGCTAAACCGATTCGAATATATTTTTTGTTTTCTTCGCTCTAATACAGGAAATGTTTACGAATAAAAAATATAGGGAAAACATATAAAAGAGCAGCTTGAAAAATGAAAAATTCTTTTTCTACCTTTTATTTCCAATTACTTTCAATAGATGGAGTCCGTGTAAGCTTTATCGTCTAACGGACATGACGTTATATCATACAAAACTGTTGTTTCTTCTGTGCGATTTTGAAAATTATTGAATACCTAACTACCTACTAACATATCAAACGAAGATATTTTTTTTATTTTATTGTTAGGGATAAGTAGGCAAACGAGCAGGCGTGTCATCTGGTGGAAGGCAATCAATGACGCCCATAGACATCCGCAACGCCATAGGCAGTGTGGAAGGAAATGTATCAGATAAATAAATAAAATAAAATTTTAATTGGTGCCGAGGGTCTGTTAGGCAGTGAACAATGGAACTCTTCCGTCGTTACTAGTAACCCCCTCGAATTTGTATATATATATATATATATATATATATATATATATATATATATATATATATATATATATATATATATATATATATATATATATATATATATATATATATATATATATATATATATATATATATATATATATATATATATATATATATATATATATATATATATATATATATATATATATATATATATATATATATATATATATATATATATATATAGTGATATATTTATAAGTGTATCACTACAATATTATCGACTGCATTAATAACCACGATTTACCACCGGGTGACCCGTATGCCTGTTCTGCATATATGAAATAAGGTAAAACCTTCTTAGCGTATAAATAATTATAAATTTATTTTTTTAACAAGCGCTTCACTTGATAATAATTACATAAACAGCAACAAGTTTTTCAAGAGTTGTAATAGTAAAAAGAATGCAGATGCTGCCTATGCTAAGATCAAAAGAATCGGAGGGGAAGAGAAAGTAAATGGGTGGGGGAGGGGGGGGGGATTCAGACATCCTGTACTCACCGCGTTAAATACGGTAATAGGAGTGCATAGGAAGTAAGTCAATCGGTTTGCTGGAACAACTCTTGTTAACTACTCCGACGATAAACTAATAGTGATTGCATTAAGAACCCTTATCCACTCCGTTAGATCGTTATTGCAAACTTTAATCAATTACCTTGCTACCGATCCCCTGAACTATTTGATACCGATACCCTTCACAAGTTTTTATTAAAACGATTTAAATTAACTTTGCCCGATGTGCTAGCTAGACGCTTGAAACTTTAAACGCATTTAAGCTCATTATTGGATGATATTGCAATATTAAATCGACTTTTTTTTTTACAGCACATATATGTCCCACTGTTGAGCTTTCCATTTCTGGAGGAACGGACGTTAACCCACCACGCTTGTCCAATGCGGATTAGCAAGGTTACCAGACTCGGAATAAATATTTGTAAATCTATACATATATTTCTTCCGACGCGGGGATCGAACCCGCGACCATTGATTCCTCGGGCGGAGGGTCCTGCCACTGAGCCAATTGGTCGATTTTATGGCTATCTATTACATTGGTTGTGTGACGATCAACTGGCTCAGTTCCGGGACCGCCGTCTACGGAGTCAATAGTCGCGGGTTCGATCCTCGCATCAGGAAAAATATATGTATGTATGGCTACCGATATTTATTCCGAATCATGTTACTGCACCGATGTGCAACGGATAAGCTTGGTGGGTTAATATCCGTTCTTACAGAAATTGGGGGGCCCTGCCCAGCAATGAGATACGTAAGGGCTTTGAAAAAAATGTTTGACATGAATTTTGGAATCGATAATGAAATTAATATGTAAAACCCGATAACGTAGATATTTAAATCTTTAACGATAGATCAAGAATAAACAGGAAAAAGGATTTTTTCCTATTTATTCTTGATCTATCGTCTTGATCTATCGATCTTAATCCAAATGATTTTTATTAATATATTTCGTATTTATAATAGAGTAAAAAGCATGGTAGGCTTTTTTATTTTATACTACATATACTGTATATAGTATAAAATGAAAAAATGAAAGAAAGGAGTCGTGCCAGCCAGTATTCAAGAAGCTTGGCCTACTACCACTTCGAGCTCACTATATATATGAGGTGTGTGTGTGTGTGTTTCTGTGTGTGTGTCTGTGTGTGTGTGTGTTTGTGTGGAGGCATAAAGAAGTATTTAAAACAGCTAATGGTAACGCTGGTCGTCACTGGCGTGATCCCCAAAGATTAGTGCCGGATGATAACCTCAGACTGAGTAAATATATCAAAAGCTGCCTGTTCATGTGTATACGCATATACAACAATATACCTCATGAATTAACACGATTGAACACTTTTTTTAAAAAAGACTATATGAATGGCTAATAGATGGCAATATTTTTAATACTAAGGACTTTTTTGCTTTAAAAGTTGAATCGAATGTATGTAATAGATAAATCAATTATAATTTTAATGACAATGTAATAATTTATTAATAATTTAATGCTTTGTAACCATAAGCAATTTATGTATTTAGATCTCTATGTATGTAATAATTAATAAAATTTGTCCGCCATAAGTGACAGTGTGATGGAGCATTTAAACGTCTTTTTTCACTTTATTATACCTCACATAATGCAAATAAAGAATAATAATAATAATAATTATTATTATTATTAAAACTTTAAAACCTCATAAAAACTTAAATAGTATCGTTATATTTTGGAAAATATCATTGGTAATATTTGATGTGCATTATCTAAGAGGGTGCTTTTAAAGGAAAATTAATGAAAAATATCGCTCCGACGAGACCATTGTTGAAAGACTCCAAATAGAATGTTCTCGCAGACGACTTAATGCAGTTGTAGATACGACCCAGCGAAGGACGAAGCCAATAAATTTTATTATTATTAAAAACATTTTAGAGTATGAATAATGACTGGGTTAATATTACGTATTTATTATACATTAGCCAAATGCCAAAAAGAATAAATGTAAACAAACCGTTTCAGAGTCATAACAGATTAACATAAATGTAAGTACTACAAATCTTGAATCATTGACATATATAATAATATTACACATTACACAGTAAATACTCAAAAACTTATTAATACTTTCATTTATTTCATACAATTCACTCACACAACTGTGACATTATTACGAAAATTTGAAATAATACCTTTTCTTTTCTTTGATGGCAATTAGTTATAACTATTATGCCAGTTTCAAGTAAATACGATAACATTAAATCTCTTGAAATATAAGTAGTCAACTTATCACGTTACGTCTTGATAAAATGGTGGCTATTCTACCAAAACCTTCTATGGACTTTTCCAGTCAACTTGAAAAGTCACGATAAACGAATTAATTTCACATCACTTCACTTTTAGGTCTCAATCGAACTATATTGTATAATATCCCACCACAATTAAACAATATAATTGATAATAATATTAGAGTATGAAAATGAAATAAAAACACAACGTCACTGATGTAAGTTGTCGGGAAAAATTGGTACTTTCAGAAAAGAGAAACATTTTCGCTATATTAGACTATCTTACTAAATATGATTCACAATCATTCTCATACCAAACTCGTTTATATTAACGACTTTTTAAATGAGTCGTGTTATTTGTGTATTTTTATATGAAGCTTCTTGATCCAAAATTTTGTGTTTTAATTAATACTTGAATGATTTTAATACAATTTTATTTAGTTTTGTTTTAATGAAGGTTGATTTATAATATACGATCAAATATTTGAAATAAAACCAAATGCCATAAAGAAACGCGGCTGTGTGCGTGTGTCACTAATTGTCTCTGTGTCATAACCTCTAAGTTCGGCTTGTGTAATTCTTTATGTTGCTTGTGATTTTGGTTGTTTCTTCTTCTTTATTCTTGGAAATTGCGCTGGTGGTGCGCTTATAGGCACCACAGTTGCCTACAATCTAAATAGTTCTATTTTGCTTGAAATCTTTCAATTTTGACTATTTCAATCATTAGTATACCAGCGGTTTTTTATAAATTAAAATTAGACCGAAAAAGATAGACAAATTTTGGGAACATGTTTTAGGTTTTTTTAAAAAGTTTAATTAGATTATAAAAAATGTATTATAATTTAATATCTTAACATTAATAAGAAACCGTAACGACAGACAAATTTGTATAATATAAAATAACTTAAAATTAATGTGAAACGTGTTGACCGACAGATTCAAAGCTGGCTCACGGCTGCTCTTGGTTGAGCTTCGTGCCCCAAGTTACAAAGGTGCTTAGTATAAACTTGTTCTCTAAACATTGTTGTTAATACTTATACGTCTAAGGGGTTGAGGGTACTGTAGTGATACGTTAATAAATGTATCACTAATGCAATTAAACTTTTTATATTATTTCTTTTTAAATTCCTTATTTGAAATTAAAAAGAAATAGTTTACCAGTAAAACAATAATATTAAATCGTTTGACATCTTTCATATGTAGAAATGTCACCCGTCCGGCACATATATAAAATGTAAATTAAAAAGTGTAAAATATAATAAAGTAATAATAATGAATATGATATAAATGTAAAAAGAAATAAGAAGAATAAAATAATATAATTTTGAATAATTTTATTAGAAGTTAGCCCCCTAATAAATGCATAGGTAAACCCCCTAAAGATCCCGGGTGTCGCCGAAAGAAGAACGGCTGGCACGCCACAAAACATAACTAGGTTACCAATATATGCAAGTCGCAGCTTGCTAGGCAAAGCTTTGTAAACATTATTTTCGGAATTATGGTTGTGTGATCATTTATTTATGTCTCGAAAAATTCACTCGCTTAACATTTTCGGTTTGTCACATACACTGAATTCAACTTTTCAACAACGTAGACGAGACGCATTTCGTCTCAACGCGAGGCATCGAGTGTAATGGAATCTACCTAATAGGACTCAACGTTTGTCTTCCGTAAAGTCTATTACATCTGGGAATGTCTCGCAACGAGGCTAAACTCGTATCGTGTGCGTTATTGAAAAGCGGTGTTTTGTGTCTGCTTGCTCATGTGCACACAATATTATTTATCGTTTTTGATTTTTCGCGGATCTTGAGTTCCGGAGGACCAACATCCTCTCCCTCCCCTCTCCCTCTCCCACTCCCTTTCCCATAATGACACTTTCCATGCTTGACGGCAATGCTTCCGCACTGTCTATGGCGCTGCGGATGTTTATGCGGCGTTGATTGCTTTCCATCAGGTGACACGCCTGCTCGTTTGCCTTGCTTCCTTCTTTTGATCACATACATCTCCGCCAGTTAGAATCGCCAATGACCAAGATCTCACCGAATAGCTAGATTCTTTGGCACTGCGTAGGTATATCTCATCTCTCTTTATCTTTTATCGAATTTACTATGGGGAGTGCTCTGAGGAATAGTCCGGAATAACTTTGGTGGCTGAATTTCATGATAAGTGGCGCTCTTCTCCAGTAACTTCATTCCACCTACCACCACTCTATGGAACCAGCTGTCATCGCCGTAATTTCCAAACTTATACGTTATTGACCCTTCAATAAATATGCTTCGTACTTATAACTTAAAGAACGACAACTCATTTGTGATGCCTATGGTGTTATGTCTACGTTGCGGGCGGCGTTGATTAATTTCCATTCTATTGCAGATGACACGCTTCCTCGTATGCCTGCCTGTCCCGTAAAAAAAAAACTATACATGTAAAAGAACTTTCCTTTGTTCCGATAATGAAAAATAATTGTGTATTCATTTGTTTTTCATTATTTCTATAAACTGAAGCAAACAAATTCATTGGTGCATATGCATATAAAGCGGACTCTTTGTACAAACGAAACTGATCTCATTTGCGGCGGTGCATCCGCGAATGTAAATAACGCTGTATAAATAAAAATGATAATAAACAATATTGTTGTAAAAGCCCGGCAATATCTCTTTGAGCACTCGCTAGTTGCAAAAACCTTCGTGGACGCATATAAAACGCGGACTGTGTATTTAAGCGGAACATGGATACGTCCGTTCCATAAAGTACACAGATACCTGTAAACACGGGGTTCAGTGCAAAGGGAAACGTGATGCACCCAGCACATATAACACTATTATTATATTCACATGTACATGTATGTTTTAGGAGAGATTACAGTTTCAGTTCATGGCAATGTATGACGCGCCTTGTTATACCACTGTATTTTCATATTATGTACGTTAGGGGAGTTGAAAAAATAAAAAAATTGGTTACCTGCGTCGTTTATTACGCTGTTTCTTTTTCGTTAAGAGGAAACTCATTTTGAAATGGTGGTAAAAGCTTGATTGTTACCGTATTGACGTTAGACAAATGAAATAGAATTTCTAATGTCGAAAAACAAATAATTTGAATTTTGAATTTGGATATTACATATTCATTTCATAATTTTCGATTTATTTCCTGATTACTGGATGCAGCAGATAAAAAAAGACACATCAAAAGTATTTTTAAGAGATTACCGTTTTGCTATTATCGTATCAGCAAGCGAATACAAAATTTAATATATTGAATCAATTCTCCTAAGTTTACAAACACATTTTGAATTAATGTTAAACATTTCTTTTTCTCAATCCATATATGTTCCACTGCTGGAGACGGACCTCCCCATTTCTGGAGGAACAGACGTTAAGTCATCACGTTTGTCTAATGCGGACTGGTGGGGTAATTAGACTGGGAATAATTGTGTATTAATACATATTTGTAGGCTATAAATATTTATTGCATATTTATTCAGATGCGGAGATCGAATCCGCGACCACTGTCTCCGTAGGTGGCCGCTCCGCCACTAAGCCAATTGGTCGTCCATAATAAGGATTGTACTCAGTTGGAATTTATTTGAATGTAATCGAAACCCGGTATCGTCGAACAATATGCTACTCTCGTAGTTTCTCATAGCCTACGATATATAGCCCTAAACACTATATAAATGTATATGTAGGTAAACTGATATTTCTATGTGTTTTTTTTAACGGGAGGCCTGAGCCAACGAGTCCACTTGGAGGTAAGTCACTTCTTATGAGCACCTGCATTTGCGTTGGTAACTACAGACGTGTTTCCTACTGTAATGATGCGCAAGCACGCCCTAGGGATGTTAAGGGGCATTAAATTTGTATTTGACTTACATCACTTTTATTTCTTGATCACCTAAAAACACAATTAGCTTCACTACACACATCACCTATTAATTTATTCTGCTGTTTAGAAAAAAAAAACAGAATTAAGTTATTTTTTATGGCAATTAGCTATAATTATGTTGCCAGTGTAAACTTAAATAAAAATGAAATATACTAGTCAGCTTGCCACGTTGTTTTGATAAAATTGGTGGTCATTCTATCAAGACCTATAAATATAATCTTTTGTGGTCAATTTAAATGTCATGATACACCAATTAATTTCATATCACTCCACATATCCACGCCTTAATCGAATTATATTGTATAATACGTCACCACAATCAAACAATGTAACTGATAATAACATGGGATTATGAAAATGAAATAAAAACACAACGTCACTGATGGAAGCCGCCGGGGAACTTAAACCAAAAACTTACCGAAAATCGGTCATCAACTCTCCACCCACCAACCACTATACACAACGCCAAACACACACTATCACTTTTCCATCTTGTACACGACACGTGTTTCGCCCCAACACGAGGCATCTTCAGGAAGACAACCGAAAAGTTTTCAATCACTTTTCGGTTGTCTTCCGTAGAGTCTACTATACCTGAAGATGCCTCGTGTTGGGGCGAAACACGTGTCGTGTACAAGATGGAAAAGTGATAGTGTGTGTTTGGCGTTGTGTATAGTGGTTGGTGGGTGGAGAGTTGATGACCGATTTTCGGTAAGTTTTTGGTTTAAGTTCCAAATAAATCCACTAAACCCAACGGAAAAACACACATTATTAATTTTCTGTTATTGTTTTGCTTGTCGCGGATCTTCGCTAGGTAAAACTTTTGACTGTCCATATAGTGATGGATTTCCGCAAGGTGACGCCTGACTCCATTAATAAGCGTACGAAGTTGTTAGTCTATAAGGTGTACTCCCGACTGCGCCAGCATGGTGGTCTTTGGCCTCAGAAATCCAGAGCAAACGCGTCCAGATCCGGCAGATTCTGTCACTGCGCGCCATCGTGGGGGCAGCTCGCTATGTGCGTAATGACGTAGTAGCAAGGGACCTCAGATGGACCACAGTCACGTCTCAAAAATTTGATCCCCTCCACGCTCGCCCACCTGAGGGACGTCCGCTCCCACGCGGAATCCTCCTGTCATTACCTGGCTTCCGCGAGAAGGGACGGCCAGTGACGGACCCAACTTGTGGATGGATCGTTTTGTTTCGAATCGCTAATGTTAAATTTATTTGTATAAGTGATTTGTGAGTAAAGTGTATAGAATATGTATCTAGTGTAAAATATGTAGAATGATTTATATGCAAAATGATTTATATCTATAGTGAAGTGTACTCATTGAGTTCGATTTCCATCGCCATATCCACGATTCTGAAGATGATATATATATATATATATATATATATATATATATATATATATATATATATATATATATATATATATATATATATATATATATATATATATATATATATATATATGTATATATATATATATATATATATATATATATATATCATTATACAAATTCAACAACATAGACATTCACAAATTTATTCATTTCTCGAAATATACATTTATAAAACTCGTTCAATATATATTTGTAAACGTATATATTTTATATATTTATGTATATATTTAATTAACGAATTATTTCCATTTTTGTATTGTATCTACTATTGAAAAATATTTTCCAACAACACAAACGTTAATTGGTAGAATAAGGCTTCCAGCATTACGTCCGCCTTTGTATTAAAATGTATGAATAAATACAAAAAGAATAAATAAATAAATAAAATATAATTTACTTTTTATGGTTTTAAACAAATATTTTTTTGTATCATATAAAAAATCATGTACAATTTCTTCGAATTTAAATCAATTTTAAATGACACATCAAATTCATTCACAAATAGACCAAGATAAATACATAATAAAATATAAACAGTGCTATAAATGTCTGGTGGCAACCCTATGTTGTCCCTACATTCGATTAAACGCGCCGCACTCCGTTGCCCTTTGATCCAGTGACCCTGATTTCGATCGCCGCGTGCAGTGGACCGATGTAATATCGCGTAAGTATCGCGTTCGATGCATATTAATTTCGTTTTAAAAAAAATTTCTAAATTACAATTTTTTTAAAACAATGATTTATGACTTTGACTTAAACTACTTTACTAAGTTTTTAAAAAAAAATTGTTTTAGTATTTTTTATCTGTAGCACGAATGAGCCGGCTTTTTTGAGAAATATAAAACTCTTGAAGAATCACTTCTGAGCGATAGCTTTTTTTTTTAAATCTGATGGGATCTACGATGAGAAACGTTGGCGTACCCCGCTCCTTTTTCTTTATTTCTTCTACTTTCTTCTTTTTAATCCTTATACCGTTCTTAATATACTTATTTGACGAAAGAAAGTGCATCTACAGTTCCCCGTATGTTTTTTTATACTTTTACTTACCGGTAGCAGTAAAGGATTTTTACTGAAACGCCAGATGTGGGAAAAAAGATATAATGTACACATAACACATGTGTAAATATCGTACCAACAATTCTAAACCGTCTTTTATATTCGTCACTATAACGTACAACACCCACTGAGCTACCAAGTACACGAGTACATACATTTTATAAAATTTCCCAAACTGTTTTGCCATGATTTGAATTGAAATGTATTTAAATTACAATATTAAAAAAAAAACATTAAACTTATTTTCACAACTGTTTTAGTGTACTTTGGATTATTTTAGTGTAATTTGTTTTTAATTATGCACAACAATACGCGGAGAAACTTTTTGGTATACAATATGTGGAGAAAGTTTTTTAATTTTATATTTTTCCGTTACGAGTTTTAAGGCCGGCTACATAGCAACACGGGTCAGCATGCCGGGAGTAAATTCCGCACTGAAATCCTACAGGATAAAGGCTTGAATCCTGTTACATACATATGTATGTATATAACGCTGTATTGCAAGGAACGTGAGCATAAAATTCTCTTATACTGCAGTTTGAATTATAACAAAATAAAATTCATCGATATCAAATATTATGTATAAAGTGAAATTGAATGCTTATATTGGTACTTTGTAGAGTAATGAATTACTACTACTTACTTAGAAGCCGATAGAAGGACTCAGCTAGGCTGGGAAGCATTTAGGAACCTCAGTCGGGTTTTCTCGTCGCCCATACCTCAGAGTCTGAAGGCAAAAGTCTTCGACCAGTGTCTCCTACCTGTACTCTCTTACGGCGCTGAAACGTGGACGCTGGCAGTCCGTTTGCTTAACAAGCTCAGAGTCACTCAGAGAGGTATGGAGAGAGCTATGCTCGGAGACATAGCCTTTCGAATCAGTAAACTGAAGTGGCAATGGGCTGGTCACGTTTGTCGGAGATCCGACAATCGTTGGAGCAATCGAGTGATGGAATGGAGACCACGTCTCGGTAAACGTGGTGTTTATCATTGTCAATCAACAGTGAAAATAATTATATATTATCATCATTAATATCAACGGATTTCGATTATCAGGCGAACAATTAGTTTAGTGGCAGTTTGTGCCTATAGAGTGGATGGTCGAGGGTTCGATCTTTGAATCGGGATATTTATATGTATAGCTTACAGAAATTTATTCCAAGGCTAGTCCGGTAATCCGTAGTGGACAAGCGTTGTGAGTTTATGTCCCTTCTTTCGGAAATGTGGAGTATCGTGCCAAGCAGTGAGATATATGTATGGGCTGTAAAAATATAACATTATCAACAGCTTGCGGCAGTCCACTGCTGCACATCTAAGACAGCACAACAGACCTCCGGCAAGCAGTGTCACCTAACCCGATCTTCAGGTGCACGCATCCAGTTTCTGGCAGCCGTCCTGCGCAAATCGTTGCTCCATCTAGCAAGGGGGCGTACCATACTACGTTTGTCAAGAGGTCGTTTCCATTTTCGTGTACTCCACTGGTTGAGCGTTCACCGATAAATAAGACCCGCTCATTCCCACACCAGTTTAATTCTTTGAACCATGTCGGTGACTTTGATCTTCAGGCGAATTTTTTCATTAATTTTGTATGAGAAATTGCTTTTACGTCTTATAGCCATAACGCTCAACTTAAATTGCTCATAGAAAAAAAACAGGCTCTGAAGATTGATTAATGGCCTGCATCATTACCATTGCTATTATTTTCTAAAGTGACAAAGCATTCGGAAAGCTAAAATAAAAGTCTAAAAACGATATCCGATAAGAATCCGATAAGAAATATGACAAGTCCTAAGTACTCGTAAGTGGAATACACATACATACATATCGTCACGCCTGTCTTCCGTAGGGGTGGGCAGAAACCACAGATCTCCATTCGCTACGATCCCGGCACACCTTCCTTGCTTCTTAAACTCTCATCCATCATTTCATCACTCCTTCCTCTCACATTCATCGTAACGAAATGGCTCTCCTTTAGTCGCTTCTCATCCTCGTGGGAATCAGGACGATACATTCTTAATTATAATCTACTTAGCAAATTAAATTAAAAATAAATGCCTCATTAACCCATAGCTTGTGATTACAATATAATGAGAAAATTTACAATAGTAGAGTTATTAAATCCAAAAAAAAAACACTATTTTTGTTTTTAGTATGGTATGGAATTTGATTTTACACCGGATTTCTTAATTTTTGAATTTAACTTTTATGATTCTCTTATGCTGTAATATTTATAATTGTGTAAATGAGAATCCGCTTATATTTTCAATAACTTTCATCATGAATAAACATGGTGAAGTTTTTGAAAAGGAAATAATGTAAATATGAGAGGCTATTTGAAAAGACCACTTCTTCTCAAAGTTGTTGTGAATGTCATAATGACTTATATGTTATGTGCAAGTGAGAGAGCACTATAATATCTCAAGTCTGTAAAAGAAGTATAGTAATATTCTTAATTGGTTTATACAGCTACGTATAAAATAATTAAGAAAAAGAAATAATGTAAAAATGAGAGGCTATTTGAAAAGACCACTTCTTCTCAAAGTTGTTGTGGATGTCATAATGACTTATATATTATGTGCAAGTGAGAGAGCACTATAATATCTCAAGTCTGTAAAAGAAGTATAGTAATATCCTTAATTGGTTTATACAGCTACGTATAAAATAATTAAGAAAAAGAAATAATGTAAAAATGACAGGCTATTTGAAAAGACCACTTCTTCTCAAAGTTGTTGTGGATGTCATAATGACTTATATGTTATGTGCAAGTGAGAGAGCACTATAATATCTCAAGTCTGTAAAAGAAGTATAGTAATATTCTTAATTGGTTTACAGCTACGTATAAAATAATTAAGAAAAAGAAATAATGTAAAAATGACAGGCGATTTGAAAAGACCACTTCTTCTCAAAGTTGTTGTGGATGTCATAATGACTTATATGTTATGTGCAAGTGAGAGGGCACTATAATATCTCAAGTCTGTAAAAGAAGTATAGTAATATTCTTAATTGGTTTATACAGCTACGTATAAAATAATTAAGAAAAAGAAATAATGTAAAAATGACAGGCGATTTGAAAAGACCACTTCTTCTCAAAGTTGTTGTGGATGTCATAATGACTTATATGTTATGTGCAAGTGAGAGGGCACTATAATATCTCAAGTCTGTAAAAGAAGTATAGTAATATTCTTAATTGGTTTATACAGCTACGTATAAAATAATTAAGAAAAAGAAATAATGTAAAAATGACAGGCGATTTGAAAAGACCACTTCTTCTCAAAGTTGTTGTGGATGTCATAATAACTTATATATTATGTGCAAGTGAGAGAGCACTATAATATCTCAAGTCTGTAAAAGAAGTATAGTAATACTCTTAATTGGTTTATACAGTTACGTATAAAATAATTAAGAAAAAGAAATAATGTAAAAATGACAGGCTATTTGAAAAGACCACTTCTTCTCAAAGTTGTTGTGGATGTCATAATAACTTATATGTTATGTGCAAGTGAGAGAGCACTATAATATCTCAAGTCTGTAAAAGAAGTATAGTAATATTCTTAATTGGTTTATACAGCTACGTATAAAATAATTAAGAAAAAGAAATAATGTAAAAATGAGAGGCTATTTGAAAAGACCACTTCTTCTCAAAGTTGTTGTGGATGTCATAATGACTTATATATTATGTGCAAGTGAGAGAGCACTATAATATCTCAAGTCTGTAAAAGAAGTATAGTAATACTCTTAATTGGTTTATACAGTTACGTATAAAATAATTAAGAAAAAGAAATGTTGTAAAAATGACAGGCTATTTGAAAAGACCACTTCTTCTCAAAGTTGTTGTGGATGTCATAAACTTATATGTTATGTGCAAGTGAGAGAGCACTATAATATCTCAAGTCTGTAAAAGAAGTATAGTAATATCCTTAATTGGTTTATACAGCTACGTATAAAATAATTAAGAAAAAGAAATAATGTAAATATGACAGGCGATTTGAAAGGACCACTTCTTCTCAAAGTTGTTGTGGATGTCATATTGATTTATATGTTATGTGCGAGTGAGAAAGCACTATAATATTGTAGTCTGTAAAAAGAGGATAGTAATACTCTTAATTATTTTATATAACTACAAGTACGAGGTGGGTAAGGAGACAAATAATTTCTAACTACATTTTACTGAAAATTTCATGTGTTCATTATCCTGAAATGATGGCTAGAAATAAATTATTACCAGTCAATTGTTTAGTGGCTTAAGTAATGCATGTAAAAGTGATAGTTCAAATGCCAAGATGTATAGATAGATAAGAAATTTTGAAAAAGTAAATTTTGAAAATTTCTTTTTCATCTTAAACTGTTGTTAAATCTGTAAATGGTGTATTTGCCTCATTTCTAAAGTATTGTAAACATCGATTTTATGTAATTTCTTAAATTTCACATTTCATATGATCGTAATTGCTCATCAGAAGCAAACAACTCCCCGACTTCGGTCTGTTTCGATATTTTTGATGATTCCTTTCACACAGAGCGTTTTATAAGTTAATGAACTTGAAGATGCTGAGACAAATAGCTGGAAATGATGAAAGAAAAAAGACATCAACGTCACCGAACCGGGGATCGGTAGCAAAGTTTGAGTAGAACAGGTGAATTCATTTAACTCTAATAAGAGTCTCTACGACACGCTGCTTTGATTCTTATGCACCTGCACATAAAGCTTCATACAACTGAATTCCTGAAATTTTTAAAGAAACTGAAGTGGTTTATTTTATGACTCTACAATAACCGTATTCTTACACTTGTCGAAGTGTGGTCGTGAACATTGATCGTCTAATAAGGTGGCAGTGGATTTAGCGTAGCTTCTCTATCTCTTTATATCTGTGGCATTGCGTTTCGGTAATGTGTATGGTAGTGCTTTGAAGAAATCTGTCCATCTTGTTGGTAATCAGCCACGAGAACGTTGTCCTTCTACTCTTCCTTGTATCACTATTGTTCCAGTGAGATTTCGCTGCGGATAATATTTCCAAACATCTCAAGTATTCACACTTGCAAAATCGATGAAGTTTACCTTTGCTGCGAAGAGCCTTCAGAATGGATAAGTTGTGCGGTGTGCAGTCCATTTTATTCTTAGCAAACGCCTCCAGCACTACATCTCGAGGAAGTCAATCTTTTTAAGATGGTTTTGATGGATCGTTCAGTTTCAGCTCCATACAGAAAAATAGAAAATATTAAGTATCTCATTAAGCGAACTTTGGTGTTTTTAGTTATGCGGCGATCTTTTTTTGTCTTCGTGAGTGTTAGGGTCGATCGTTATAATAAATTAGATTTCTTTGAATTTGACATTTTTATATTTGTGAATAGATGCCCCGTGAACTTCGTTTCACCTACAATTTATGTTCCCCTAGATTTATCTTCTCCTGGTATGTTAGTACTTGCAATGCATGTATACAATACTTTTCAAATTCGCACAAAAGAAAGGACAGTTTTGTAGGATATAATATCACGTCTGTTAGACGATAAAGCAGTCACGAATGCTATCTATTGAAAGTAATTGGTAATTGAAAGTATTGGTAGTAAAAGGAAGAAAAATCATTTTTCATTTCTCAAGCTATTCATTTATGTTTTCCTTATATTTTTTATTTAGACGTCAAATAGTATTGACGCCTAAATAAAAAATAAAAAAAATGATAGAAATGAAGTTCCGATAAAGAAGTGGCCAGGGGTTAAGGGGTGTTAATCATTAGGTTTTGTAAAGAAGAGTCAAGGGTTCAGAATGGCTTCTATTTGAACAAAGTTGATAATTCCTCGTAAGTCAAAATTGATAATTTCTCGTAAGTAAATTGGTTGTCTAAAATCCTAGTCAAATGTAGGAAATGAATAGAAATAAAATTCCGCAGATTGGATGCCTGCCTCTTATAGGCCACCAAAATATGGAGCGTAAGAGGGGAAGATTTAAAATTGATTCCTTCATTTGAACTGAAAGATCAAATGTATTCATTGCTTGAACGTAAGAAATTTGCTAATTTATTGGTTGCACCTACAAGATTTGTGCCATTGCCGCAGTATAAATTAGATCAAACCATCTGATTTCGCGAACCTCTGCGAAAGATGAATCATCTTAGACAAAGTAGTTGCTCTAGCAGCAGGTAAGTAACCTATAATTCTTTTGGTTCTTTCAGCCTTTAAAATTCTACATCGAATACAGTTGTTAGCCGTCTTTCTAGTCAAAGTTTTGCTTTGTTGTGACCAAAAACGTTCACTTATGTTCCATAAAAGTAAGTATAGTCCGTAATGTCAAAGTTTCTCATGTGCTTATTTAATAAGTTATTTGGTAAAATTATAATTGAATTCTAATAATGCAGGATGCCTTTAAGAAAAATGTCAAGAGAATTTTGTAAGCGACCGCCTACACAAAATATATTAAGTTCACCAATAAATGGATTGAGTAATAAAATATAAGATTTACTTAGTAAGGTTTTGCAAGTAGACAAGATTAAAATAACATTAGAAAAACATCTCTTCGCAGGCTAAATTACCAGACCTCTTTAAATTAGGATTTCACAAATTAAATAAAAACCGCATTACACAAGCGAAAGTTCTTTGTAAAGTTATTAGATTTGAATATTTTTCAAAATTAATAATTGTGTTTGTTTGGTATGTAGAATGTGGATGACTATTTAGTATGTGTAGTGCATGTTATATAGTTTGTAGTAGTATTCGTCTTAAGATAAGTTTTTCTTTCGGGTACATCAGCAGTTGATATACAAATTTGCGGCCAATGTTCTGATTCTAATTGCAGAAATGATGGTCCATTCCACCAAAGAGTAGCTTTAGTAAATTTTTTAGAATCTAAACTCCTTGAGGCTAAATCAGCCAGGATTTTACTGGTACTAGGGTGATACATGTCACCAGGAGCTTGTTGAAGTAAGGTCTTCTATTTCACCGACGTGGTTTGCAACGAACGTTTGGAGCTCACAAGATTGAGATACTAACAAACTTAATGCTGATAAGTTCGTCCAATAAACAATTTTAGAAATGTTACATCGATGAGTGTTAGAAACTTTGGAACATAGACGAGCTGATAATTGAGTAGCGCAAAGTTCTAAAGCTTTATATACAGGGTGGCTCACGGCAGAGATAAGATTTTAAATTTGAATATTTAAAAAACCGTTGCACGTAAGCGCGGGGGGAGTAGCGCAGTAGCTTTGTCGTTCATGTGGATTCGTTAGTCACGATGTCGCAGTGGTCGGGTGAGCATCGCGCGTTCGCTATCGAAGCGTTTTTGAAAGGTGGAGAATCGTACGTTGTGGCTCGGAGACAGTTTTGTTCTCACTACAATATCAGACGTTTACGCGATGGACCAAGCGAAAATTTGATTCGAAAATGGATTATCAAGTTTCAAGCTACCGGGTCCGCTATAAATCAACCGCGTCCGGACCCAAGCAGAACTTCAAGGACGAAAGAAACAATAAACGAAGTGGCAGCTAGCGTTCGTCGCAATCTACACTTGTCAATACGCAAAAGAGCGGCGTCTTTAAACGTCACCAAATCAACCGTAGTGTAAATTTTAAAACGTGATTTGAAATTCCAAACCTATAAAATACAGTTATTGCAAGAAATAAATGAAAATGAAATACAATTTACGTAAAAGTTTTTCCCAGACAATAATTGAGAGATTTCACACTTTGAATACTGTGTTTTGGAGTGATGAAGCACATTTCCATTTAAATGGAAATGTTAACAAACAAAATTGTCGCTTTTGGTCAGTTGTCAATCCCAGAAAAAAACACCAAAGACCACTGCATAGCCCAAAAGTGACAGTGTGGTGTGCTCTTTCGGTACATGGAATAATCGGGCCGTATTTTTTTTGAAAATGCGACAGGTGCTGCGATAACTGTTTCTGGCGAGGCGTATCGGCAAATGATATCCAATTATTTTATAGCCCAACTTCAAGAGCATCCAGCCTACAGCTCAAGAACATGGTTTCAGCAGGATGGAGCCACTTGCCACACTGCAAGAGCCACTATGGACCAACTTCGTGAATTGTTTCTTCAAAAATTGATATCCCTCTTTGGTGATATCGCGTGGCCTCCGCGATATCAACAAAGATTGATTGACCCCCATGGACTATTTCCTATGGGGATACCTTAAAAGCAAAGTGTACGTCAATAATCTGAGGAATATCGCTGAGCTAAAACAAAATATCCAACAAGAAATACGCGACTCGATGTCGCGTATTTCTTGTTGGATATTTTGTTATACTTAGGCGCGTTATGGAAAATGCGATGAATCGGTTCCATGAGTGCGTGCTACGAAATGGAAGACATCTGGAAGATGTAATCTTTAAAAAAGAAAATCCGCATTATAGTCCAATAATTTTCAATACTAATGTTTTCACAAAAATATGCCAATTGACTTTTATTTCATTTCAAAATCCTAACTCTGCCGTGAGACACCCTGTAGTTACATATTGTATTGGAGTTACCTTTGCTTTGGCACTAAGAAGTCTAACTAAAATTCTTCCAAGGGAATCAATTGATCTTACATGCGCGCTGCATATATATCATTTGATGCATCTGACAATGAGTGAAGTATGTAGCTGCTTTATTTATAATAACACATCTTGGAACCTGAATGATAGCTAGTTGATTCCAACTTAAAATTATTCCACATTTGTTCTATGTCTGGTTGGACAAGGTCATCGCACGCTAATTTGCTAAGCCACATTTTTTTTTCAAAATAATTTCAGGAGTAACATAACTTAATAGACCGAAAGGAACGAACAAATAATTCATAAAATTGATCTTTTTGTTGTTTGAAGTGAAGATTCAATGTGTACTGAGACTTTAAAGATGTCTTCAACATGATTCCATTCGAGACCGCTTGATTAGGAACATAATTCAAAATATTTAGGTGACAATGTAGTAATATTGTTTGTAAAAATGTATGGTTCATTGGTACGGAATGTACTTAAAGGAAAAAATGTTGTGTTTATTAATATGTCTGTTACTGAAGTTACAATGTCAGGAACATTGATATTTTCATTAATTAACTTTGATATCATTGGATCTGCATGATCTTAAGCTAATTGAAATAAACATCTCGTACTTAAAAATTGTGCGTTAAGTGACGGTGACCACACGTGACGGTATTTAGTTGATATGTTTTAATAGGCAATGATCCTTCATAACGCCACAAGATCATTTGAATATGACGTTGATATGGATGAACTAGTATCTGACGATATATTTTTTCTACATCTGCTGAAATAGCGAATTTATATTGACGAAATCTGATTAATATTGAAAAGATTCATTAAAATATTTGCCAGAAGTTGTCTTAGCTGATGCATGAAATACTACTCTTACGTTAGTAGGTTCGCTTATAACTGTGTTGTCGTTCTCTTATAACTGCAGGATGCGACAAATAACATCCAAATGAAGGTTTAGAAACTTAAATGTCCTAAATTCTTGTATTAGTTTAAGAAATTATTGTATGCCCTATGGAGAGCAGGTTCTTTTTTTAATTTTCGTTCAATGTAATCTTCTTTTTTGTAATCGTCTTTTTTTGCAATATTGTTCGACTCGCCTAAGGTTTCCGGAGACTTCCGATGAGGATGAGGAAGAGGAGGAGTTTCGATGAATAATATTTCACAATAATCATACATACATACATACATATCGTAACGCCTATCTCCCGTAGGTATAAGCTGAGATCACATATCTCCATCTGCTGCGATCTCGGCGTACTTTCCTTACTTCCTCCAAACTCATTACTCTTCTTATGCAAGCCCGCCAGTTAAGGGTACTCTTGACCTGGCCTTTCTTCAAAACTTCAGCAATTTGGTCAAGGTATGTTTTCCGTGGTCTTCCCCTAACGACCCTTCCATCCACAGTGGCAACGTAAATTTCTTTTGCCAGTCGTCTTCCATCCATCTTCTCTATGTGTCCAAACCATCTAAGCATCTCTTCCTCAACTTTTGTCATTACACCTTCTTTTACTTCACATCGAAGATATGATTAGCATGGATGAGATTGTAAAAGCTGTAAATAGAATGAAATTAGGTAAGGCTGCTGGATATGATAGGATTTCCGTTTAACTGCTGAGGTCAGGTGGTGAGGTAATAGGCAGTCAGCTGTACTACCTTTTCAATCTATGTTGGAGTACTGGCAAAGTACCGGACGATTGGTGCAAAGACATTATAATACCGATGTATAAAGGACAAGGGTCGCAGCAAGATTAAAAATTACCGGGGCATCAGCCTGATGATATTGAATGTGCAAGCAGAGTTTAGAAAGGAGATAGGATGAACGGACCAGGTCTTTTTCTTAAGGTGCATAACAGAGAAATTTCTGGAACTGGACTTGGAAAAGGCCTACGATAGAGTTATAAGGAATGAAATGGGGTCGGCATTATTCACGTTTGGGGTGCGTAGAAACCGGATTCATGCACTGAAATCTCTCTACGAGAAGTCAAGTGCGTGTATCAAAATAAACGGGGCTTACACAGACTGGAATATTTATAATAGTGTTAGACAGGGATGTGTACCTTCACCGTGGCTATTCAACCTATTCATGGTTAATTACCTGACAGACCTGAAAGAGAGTCAGTGTGACTTAAGAATGAATAGATTATTCATCAAATGCCTCTTATATGCTGACGACCAGGTATTGCTAGAGTTGCTAGTGTTCGTCGGAAAGAGAGTTGCAGGAGACGATGAATATAATGCGTGGAGCTTTAGATAAGAAATGAATGAAGATGAATGTTAGTAAGACGAAAGTGATGGTTTTTGAAAGGGAGAACAGTAAGACACAGTGTGAGATGCAGTACATGGCCACACCCTCAAGGTAGGATTTTAAATATTTAATAAAATTATACACTACATATGTTTGTAACACACACACTCCTTTGTAAAAACGGGCGGTTTTGATTTTTCTACATTATTGGTAATTATTTAGTTCTAAAGAGGTTTTAATAGCAAACTATGTTACTGGCACTTAATAAAGAGTCTGGATATAAAAAAAAGTTAATTACAAATTCGAAACTTTTGTTTTTATTAATAAATAATCCCTTGTTTAGTTTGTAACTTTTTACTCACTTTTTGCGGGTTTGTTGTAAGAAGTTAATAGGGTTACTTATTTATACTTATATTACAATGAAATACAATTTAACAGGTAAAATAAAAAATAATAAAAGAAGGATAAAAGTATTCTTACGTTTTATATATCGGCTTTATAATGTGATTTATTATTTAGATAAGATTTAATACAAAACATTTTATGGGGATTGCTTGATCTGATGCAGGTGTTAAAATTTAAAAAAGAGAAGTTTTGGAGATTCAATATGCGATTAGATTATTTTATAACAGATTCATAGAAAAAATATGTTTGAAGCATATTGATGGATTGAAAAATTAAGTCGAGTTATGACAGTGTGTGAATATGTACATAATATGTACATACTCACACACCAACATACAATAAATTTTCATTTTTAAATATTTGATTTCATTTTCATGGATGAGAAAATGTTGGCAGCCCTAGATGTAAAGCGGAACCTTTCTCCATTAGGTGTCACGCGCAGAGCCACTGGAAGCTTAATAGGTTACTTTTGAAACGCTTTATTTTTTCTTTTGACGGGCAAATTGCCCGTTAAACTAGATGCAACCGTGCTAGAATGTAATAAACGGATGCATCTAATGCAATATTTATATTCATAATAATTAGACGAACAACTTTGATATTGTTTATTTTTATCTTGCAACTTTTTTATAGTATGGTATGTTCGAAATGGCTTAGTGAATGAAATTCAACATTTGTCGAATAAGAAGATAGGTTCCATGCTTCTCAAATCATGTTAAATTGTTGGGCTTGAATTGTCTGTGTATTTGTTTTCAAGTAGTGATCCACAAACATTTGGTGGATTGAAAATTTGGATAACGGAATTTAGTCAAGTGTCAAGAGCGAACCACTTCCCTCATACTTTTCTCTGTTTTGTTTAAAAGTTGATTAGCAGAAAATGCTCACTGGAATTAAGTCCACCTTATGTTTCTTTTATGGGATAGGAAGGTAAACGAGCGGGCGTGTCCACTTGATGGTAAGCAATCAACGCCGCCAATAGACTTTCGCGGTGCCATAGACATGCTGATGTCTATTGGCGGAGTTATGTAAATATTAGAGTATCAAGAGTAATAGAGTATCAAGGTCTAAATAAACGAAAAATGAAATGGACATTGCAGAACTCTGCCTAACTTTAGGTAACATATACATTTATTTTTTGAAGTTCCAATGTTTCAGAAGTAGCTGGTTCCACAAAGTGCTGGTGCATGGAAAGAACTTTCGAGAAAAATGCACTGTACTAGATTGCTACTCATCCAGAGTGTAAGAATGAAACTTTCCTTTGTAACAAGTTATGTACGGTAGTTGAATTCGCCGATGGAAGATATTAAGAATTTGACATAAAAAAAAATTTTTCCAAAGAGTCTTGGGTCAGAGCAAAGACCAAATGGAAGCTGGAAAATCCTGAAAAATGCTGAACTCGGAGAACTTACAAGAAAGAAGACTTACAAGAAATACTCATAGATTCCGTTAGCTCTGGGCACGTAAGAAAGATAGGAGAAGATTGCACCACCAAAAGGGTATACATACTGTAGTGATACATTGACAAATGTATCACTAATGTAATAAAGCTTTTTATTTGAATATATTAAAACCTTATATATATATATATATATATATATATATATATATATATATATATATATATATATATATATATATATATATATATATATATATAATGTAAATTGATAAATTGTGATTAAGATATTAATGTATAGTGAATAGAAAAATAAATTATATTCATTTATTTAGAAGAATTTCATTTTTATCTTCGATAATGTTGTTTCTATGGACTTTTCTCAGGTCAATGTCCGGTCAGCTTTATCGAATACTGGGCTCAAGTAAGATGTATTTGAGAATCCGCGCAAATCACAGATTCCATCGGCTCGACGCAGTGTCGGAGGTACTGTAGTGATACATTTTTCAATGTATCACTACAGTATATATACATATAAACGTTTAATACATTTATTACTAGCTTTTTATTTAAATATAATAAAATCTTTTTATGTGGACAGTCAAAAGTTTTACTTAGTTAAGATCCGCCGTCATGACACTACGTTAAATGTTTAGGAGAGGGTTCGACCTTAGTAACTATGGTCTGTATTAGTCCCCTAGACCCTAACGTCTAGGGGGTGTGACCGGGCATGTGAGAGAATCTCGTAAAAGCGGTTGGTGTAGAAATGTTCTCTACTCTACGTGCTCGGGGTGCATGTAAGTGTTGGTGTCATAGGTAGATCCGAATGATGTCGTTTCGTCATCCGGGTCGTGTAAGACATTACGCGGGCGTCGTCTTCTCGAGGTCGCGTTTAAATTGGGCGAATAATTCACCGACTGTACCACCGGATGTGTGGATTCGGATCTCTCGAAGTGTGTCTTCGAGAGTGGTTTTAATTCACATATTTTTTTTCTGTAAACTCACTTTCGTTTCAAATTGTCTGAGCGGGGCAAGTTGAGCAGTAGTTGCTGAACATTACTTTAGTTGTACATTTTATTTTATTTTAGACAAATATTTTCAGCTGATCAAGAAGATTCTTTATAAAAATTATTTATAAATCCATAAACATTACTTATAAATTCATAAAGAATTAAGATTTGTATCTTTTGGATATTCTCCGAAGAAATTCGTCGCCTTGCTTATATTTTTTTATGGGATAGGAGGGCAAACGAGCACCACCTGACGAGAGCAATCAACGCCGCCCATAGACGACCGTGACAGGAGTCGCGGATGCGTTGCCGGCCTTTTAGGTATGTGTAGGCTTGTTTTTGAAGGTGCCAATGTCGTGTCGGTTCAGAAAGACCGTGGAAGATAGTTGGTTCCACAGATTTGTGGTAGGTGGAAAGAAGTTTCGAAGGAAGCACACCGTAGTAGATCGCCACTCATCCAAATGGTGGGGATGAAACTTTTCTTTACGGCGAGTCGATTGTAAAGAGATTGAGTTGATGATAAAAGTGGTAAAAAATGCTGAGAGATGAGACATCTCTCCGCAGCGCTAGAAAATCAAGCCGATCGGAGAGATCTTGGTCATCGACGATACGGATCGCACGACTGTGTGTGTATGCGGTCAAGTGGAAGTATTTGTATTTTTGTATTTGTGTGCTGCTAAATTTGGCTTCTAGTGACCACCGTGTTTTGCTACTATTAGTTACTAAATCATTGTGAATAAAAATTTGACTGTCAAGTAGTCATTTAATTTTATGTCTGATAAACATCTAAGACATGATTTGGCTACATTTTCTAATTGCTCAATTTAGCCCATACCCTAGCTCAACTAACCTCACCAACGTTGAGCATGTCTGTCACATAAACGGCTGTAGCTTTTAAATGCGATTTGTTAGAAATAAATTATTATGGATACATTTGGAAAGGGATAAATTACTTATCCATCAGTATATATAACAATAAATTTGGACTTATCGTTAAGGAGCTATAACCTACTAAGTGAAAAATTACTCAACTAGCGCCACCGTACCCTACATTGATTAATAAAAACTTTTTATTTGAATATTCATATATAAACTTTTTTTGATTATCTTACATCTTAACTTTCGAAATTTGAAATTTTGAAACATAAAGAAATAATCGACTTTTTTTTTCAGATTATGATTTTGATCTCTTGATATTAAATAGATAGAACTAGATTCATTAAAGAGTATTATTGAATTGATAGAGATCAAGGAAGTACTTCTTGGCCTTCCGAATATAGATGAGTAGTATGTATTTTAAAGTATATGTGATTATAAAGAAGAATACAATAAAATAATTGGAAAAGAGTTTCATTTGAAATAGAAGCTGTTAAAATCCCGGGTCGTCGTGTTGTTAGTACGGTGGCCGCTTACAGTAATGAGAATATTTTTAAAGCCTTCCTTAGGGTTTGACCAAGGGAACATGTAGACATTTGGAGTCCTCCAGAACCAGGCCCGGGGTGCGTCACACTCCCCCCCCCCCGTTAGTCCAGCACTGAAGTTGATCATACCACTTTTCTGTCCGTGAGGAAATCATTTCTATTACAAATGGTTTATGACAACTGTTTTTACGTAACTGTTTACGTAAAGTATTTTTCTTGTAGTGTTTTTACGTGTTAACAACTGTTTTTACGTAACTTTTTACGTAAACTATTTTTATTGTCCTGTTTCGATTACCTAAGGTTGATAAGGAAGTCTTCAAAGGAGGCCTTTGACAATTGACGAAGATGCGCCTGAAAACTGTGCACCGATCGTCTACGATAAATGTTTATTTTAAATACTGTAAGCAGCAATAAACACTTATTTTATTTTATAATAATTTATTTATTTATTTAATATTTTGATAAAATAATCGCCGTCGCTGCGAATTGAAATAGCACTGATAGAATATTCAATAACGTTCGAGCCCCAATACGATGTAAAAAGCATATGCCTGATACTTTTTAATCGGATAAAGTCAGCTAAGTGCTGATTCACTTTCAAAGCGAACCATGCCTTTTATCTTCAATAAATTGATACCATGAGAGTTTTGAGTTTTATTTATTTTTATTTAATACTTTATTGTACACAAAACAGGAAATACAAAAATTAAAAGGAAAGAAGTTGTAGAAGGGCGAGCTTAACTCAAAATTGAGTTTTCTTTCAGAAAACCCAGGAATGAAAGAGAGATAAGATAAGCTATGAGGATAGAAATAAGTGTACAACAACAAAATATAATAATGATATACATACTATATAAATAAGAGGATACATATATATATATATATATATATATATATATATATATATATATATATATATATATATATATATATATATAATATACATATAAATATACATACATATATAAATATTTTATACTGAAAGGAAATGTTCTTTAATTCTTCTCCTAAATACATCCAGCATCCAGAGAGGCTATCACGTATAGCATGTGGGAGAGAGTCCCACAAACGCACTGCCGTCGAATAGGCAACCACTTCAACCAGACCCGAAATTCCGATACATGATCGTACTTCCGAAGTCCAAAAATGAAGCGGATGCACAAATTCTGCAGACGCTCGAGTTTGTCAAGGTGCTCTTCTGTTGCATCAAGAAAACAGACATCAGCATAGAAAAGAAGTGGAAGAAGAAGTGATTGGGCAAGTGTTATTTTAGTATGAAGAGGCAAGAATTTTTGGAGTCGCTTGAGAGAATGAAAGGAGCTAAACACCCTCCTGTTTACCTCTGCAATGTGCACATGCCAAAAGAGATCGTGATCTATAACGCCTAAGGTTTTGGCACTTTTAGAATAGGCAATAGGGACAGAGTCGTACTGAATTGGCGGAAGAGATTTCTGATCCAGTGAATTAACAAAATACTTACCACCAATAATGAGAGATTGTGATTTCGCAGGATTGACAAGTAGGCCAAAGGACAAAAAAGGACCAAAGGACGCCTTACCCAATAAGGTTTCTCTGGACGGAGAAGAAACGGCGAAAGAAACACCGAATATATCATCTTTAATGTCTCTTTTTTACAAAGCGGGACTTCATACACAAATACTACACCTAATCCTATAGATTATAAGAAAAACTTTCAGTTATGTATGGTCAGTTATGGTCTATTAAAATTAAAGTTTAAAAAATAATAAAACATTAAGTAGACCCGAGTACATCGGGTAGACCCGGCTTTTTTAAAGTGGCGCCTGTTTACAAATTAACGCATATGGCAGCCATCGCCCTCTGCAACCATTATTTTAAATTTATAATAATTTAAACTACGTATCTCTAGTAGCGTTTTAATCTATATAGTTCAAGTTTGGTGTAGAAGTGTAGTAATATATAATAAAATAGTAGACTTTTAAAAATATATGATTCTAAACGGTGCCATGTTAAATGAGCTCTACCTTTACAACAATGGAGACAAGAAAGAAAATACTAAAAAATTGCTAATTAAAAATGTTTAAAACACAGAAAATGAACGCAACCTTAATTAAAATGCGCTTTTCTAGAACGTCCTTTGATATTAAAACCTCCCAGAGTGGAATAAAAAGGGACCAAGACTTATAAGATTGACCGTGAGCACTAATTCATGGAACTAATTCGCTTGGAAATGTACAGCGTAATCTTATACAAGTCTCAATGCTGCAAAGTATTGTAACTTTCAGCTTGAGCAAATATTTCCATAAAATTTAGCTTTTGACAAAAGTTTCAAAGGACCAATGGCGGATTAACATCTTATCAAATAATGTTTGGCCGAGATATCACGGAAAAATAACACATAATTCTCGGGAAAGTAAACTGAAAATTTTCGATACATAAAGCTATTGTATTATTTAACTTCGTATAAAAATATCACATATACACAAAGTGAGACACGTGCACACTCACACACACACACACACATACGCAAACATTAATGTAGACTTATTATTATATACTTTTTATTATACAGTTCTTATACTCTTACGTCTGTATGATAATTTGTTTAATATTATATTTTGTTTAATAATCTGTGTAATCTTATTTTGGCTAAAATGTATTACAAGAATTTATTCACCTTTAGTTTACTAAGAATGCTGTTGTATTACTAAATACATATACATACTAATGTATGTATGGCATCATTCGCCTATATGCATCCGGTCTCTATCAGCCGCCCTATGCAATTTACCGAGGGACGTCCCAAATTATGTTTGTTAAAACGCGCTTTTTATTAGCAATTGTCTATTAGACGAAAAAAGATGTCGGTCGAGAATGGACGTTGGTTCTCCGTCAGATGCGAACACTTTACTTAACTAACTTGAATGTAGTATTATTAATCAACAGCTCGCGCTAGTCCACTGCAGGACAAAAGCCTCCACCAAGAAGCGCTATCTAGCCCGATTTTCGACTTCACGCATGCAGTTTCTGCCAGCCGCCCTTTGCAGATCGTCGCACCATCTAGCCGGGAGGCGTCTCACACAATGTTTGCGAAGACGTCGTCTCCACTCCACTACTACGACAAACGTGAGCAGCTCATTGCCACTTCAGTTTGCTAATTCAGAAGACTATGTGGGTGACTTTGGTCCACTGGCGGATTTGTGGGCATTATTTTCCGAACTATTTGAATTGAAAAGACGGAAAACTATGTTTCCAATAGCAACCGAAAAACAATCAAAATAGGTGTCATAAAAAAAGATTTATTAATTCCAAATCATATCCATCGGAGAAACTCCAAGCATAGCCCTCTCCATGGCTCTTTGTGCTCACATTCGTAACGTCAGTTTTTTTTATGGGGTAAGAAGGCAAACGAGCTGACGTGTTACCTGACGGAAATCAATGAACGCCGCCTATAAACATCCGCAGTACCATAGGCAGTGCAGAAGCCGGCTTTACCGGCTTTTAAGGAAAATGTCATTATGGGAGGGGGAGGGAGGTTGGGTCTCCGGAACTCGGCCGCTCACCGTACGAAGCGCGTTAGGTAAGCTACCACTCAGACACCGGCTGTCTGCGGGAGTGTGGTAATCCCGCGGGCGAGCCGGCCCATTCATGCTACAGACAAATGTTATGCCATTTTGACAAAGTATTCGTCTGCAGCGTGGCTCTACGGCTATTAAAATTCTAATATATCATGTGCATGAGAAACTTTTTCACTTCTCAAGACAGAACTGAGCGTATTTAATTTAATAATAATTCTAAACTTTCCTCTATAATATAACTATAACGCGTTCGTACCATTAAATAATAAAATAGTATATATTTGTATTATATTATTTAATAAAACTTTTTAAACTTGGCTAATCATTTAGTCGCACGTACTAGTTTTTGCCTACAGCTTTTTAAAAAAATCACTACAGTTTTTTTTACATTTCACATGCAAACAGGCATTGAACAGTTGGGGTAAAAATCCATTCCTTCCATTGAAATGCTTTTGAATTTACAAACGCAGTGTGGAGGGCGTATATGCACCGCCGCGTACCCTCAAATTTAATTAACGATCACACAATTCAACTTGTTAAGGAAACGTGTTCGACAATTCAGTAGTAAATAATTGTCTGTTCCTATTGTTTTTCTCCAACGCCTATAACGTATAAATATTCGCGAATAAAAAAATATACGATATATATATTTTTAACTAGCTGACCGGGCAAACTTACCGCCTCAGAATCAATAAATAAAAAAGCTGAACGATAATTGCAGAATGTTACTTTAGTAAAAAATGTGGTCAAAACTTAACAGGAACAAAAAGTAATCGTAATCAATAAAAAATGCTCGATATGAATTAGGTTTTATTATTATTTTTAATTACGCATGATGTTGCTTGAAAAATTGTTACGTCACAAAGGTATAAGCTTATAAAATAAAGTTTGTAGTGTACAGTTCTAATTTGAAACTTGCTTACAATACAAATTAATATAATATCTTTATCTCATTAAATACAACACAGATTATCCCCATTCTCATTATGGCATCCCCATCCCATTCCCTCCCCACTCCCATTATGGCACTTTCGTTAAAAATCGACAATGCTTCCACATTAACTATGGCGGCACAGAAGTCTATGGGCGGCGTTGATTGCTTTCCATCAGGTGACACGCTAGCTCGTTTACCTTTCTATCTCATAAAAAAAATTAGCTAGAGTACCAAATTGGTCCTATATAGCTGACAATCCGGTCAGTCGGTGTGTGTTGCTCCCCAAACTTATGTCTAGCCGTGGACTGCTTCAGGTCGATGATGATTTAACCTTACTTAGCTGTTTTTTTTCAAACAAATTAAAAAAAAAAACATTTTTTTATGAAAGACGATATCAAAATAACGACCCTATGAATTCACCAATGAGCCATTCAGTTCGTCGTATTTAACATAAAAAAATTGCGTTCAAATTAAAATAATTTCTAAAAACTACAAAACACTCACCTCCAGTTGGCTCCGACCCAGTACAAATTGAAATCGACACCACCTGAGAAGATGAAAATTGCGATAAACGCTTTGAAATGAAAGATTTTTAATTAGGTGCTTCAGAGGATAACTATCGAGTTTATTAAAAATCAAGGTATAAGAATTTGTCACATTGGATAGAGTGATGACACACAAACATACACCATGTGTTTGTGTATTTATCAATTTGTCCCATGTATATATATATATATATATATATATATATATATATATATATATATATATATGTATATATATATATATATATACACATATATATATATATATATATATATATATATATATATATATATATATATATATATATATATATATATATATATATGAAGAGAGTGATGAGAATGAGCAAAATAGAATGAGCATTTGCTTAATTTTTTAAATTCTTATTAGAAAAACAAGAAAACTTATTGAAATAGTTATTAAAAGGTTACTATTTATATATTGGGTGAGGTGATTCTCCCTAGGGTACGCTATAGCAGTGGAAGTAACGCAATATTTGTCTTTACATTGTAATTCAAATGTGATGACCAATTGGCACAGTGGGGGGTTGCCGCCTACAGAGTCAACTGTAGCGAGTTCTATCTCCGCGTCTACATAAATATGTTTATGTTAAGATATTTATTTTTGCCTACCCCGCTTATCGGCATTGGACAAGCATGTTGGGTTCAATTCCTCTAGATAGGGACGCCTACGTCCAGTACTGGGAATTAAATGGACTGTGAAAAAAGATATATTAAAATTTTACTCGTACAAATATAATACTTTTCGTATTTCTCAAAGAATTATTTAAACTTTACATTTTTAAATAATTTTGCAAATTTGAATTAATAACATTATTATAATTACAACATAAACATTCAAATAGATTCTTAATGTGTTTATTAGTAAATAGGACAAGTTCAGAGTCAAACGCATGTAACGCATTTCACTTGCCGACGGCGGAATTATTCATATTACAAATTTAAGTATATATTATTATAATTACAAGATAAACATTTAAATAGATTCTTAAGGTGTATAGTATTAAATAGGAAAAGTTCAGGGTCAAAGACATGCAACGCATTTCACTTGCCGACGGCGGAATTATTTATATTACAAATTTGAGTATATATTATTATAATTACAACATACACATTCAAATAGATTCTTAATGTGCATATTAATAAATAGGAAAAGTTCAGAGTCAAACGCATGTAACGCGTTTCACTTGCCGACGGCGAAATTATTCACATTAGAAATTTGATTATTTATTATTATAATTACAACATACACATCAAATAGATTCTTAATGTGTATATTAGTAAATAGGAAAAGTTCAGAGCCAAACGCATGTAACGCATTTCACTTGCCGACGGCAGAATTATGCATATTACAAATTTTAGGAAATATTATTATAATTACAATATACACATTCAAATAGATTCTTAATGTGTATATTAGTAAATAGGAAAAGTTCAGAGTCGAACGCATGTAACGCATTTCACTTGCCGACGGCGGAATTATGCATATTACAAATTTTAGGAAATATTATTATAATTACAACATATACATTCAAATAGATACTTAATGTGTATATTAGTAAATAGGAAAAGTTCAGAGTCAAACTCATGTAACGCATTTCATTTGCCGACGGCGGACTTATTCATATTACAAATTTTAGGAAATATTATTATAATTACAACATACACATTTAAATAGATTCTTAATGTGTATATTAGTAAATAGGACAAGTTCAGAGTCAAACGCATGTAACGCATTTCACTTGCCGACGGCGGAATTATGCATATTACAAATTTTAGGAAATATTATTATAATTACAATATACACATTCAAATAGATTCTTAATGTGTATATTAGTAAATAGGAAAAGTTCAGAGTCAAACTCATGTAACGCATTTCACTTGCCGACGGCGGAATTATTCATATTAAAAATTTGAGTTATACTATATATTATTATAATTACAACATACACATTCAAATAGATTCTTAAGGTGTATATATAGGAAAAGTTCAAAGTCAAACATATATAACGCATTTCACTTGCCGACGGCGGGCAATACTTTCACTTAAATCTCAAGTGTCGATATTTTTGCCGACATTTAACCAATGTACAGGGGAATTTACAGTTTATTAGATTCGAAGAAGTTAATTCTGGTAGCCTATTGGCTTTATTGAATACTGAGCCCGCGGGTTCGGACCCCGCGGGCAAGTAAAATATATATGGGAATCTGTGCAAATCGCAGATTCCATTGGCTCGACGCCGTGTCTGATGTACGCATGTGTGTATGCCGATTTTTATTTCGTTATGACGCTATGTTAAACGTGTAGGGGAGGATTGGACTGAAGGGACTACCCCTATTAGTCCACTAGGTCCTAAAGTCTAGGAGGTGAGAACCGACCAGATACGTGAGAGAATCTAGTGTAAGTGGCCGGTGTAGAAGTGTTCCCTTCTCTACGTGCTCGGCTAGAGTCGGGGTGAGTGTAAGTGTTGGTATCGTGGGTAAAAACAGTTTGTAAACACAACTAATTTATGTTCTATACAGTCCATTGTATTTTTTTTTTAAAGTTAATAAATATCAGGCCATTGAAAAAAAATTAGCATTACTTATTTTTATATATATTTTATACATTATATAATGTATACTATACATCCACTTATTTAATTTGTATTTTTTATATATGTTTTTCCATATTATGTGATGCTATAATTATTTCTTTAAAACATAACAATGTTCGGGCCGTCGGTGTCCTTTAATAAAATAAAATAATAATAATAATCACTTCTTTACATTTATAAGACTATTTTATATCATTTAATTAATTACAAAAGCATTATCATTAAATAATGTCAATGTTTTTTAAAAAGCAAAATTGTTATTAATAATATTACATTAATTGAATTAAGCATATTTTTATTATATATTTTTATCACACGTTTAAATGTATTATGAGACAAAATATGATAAAAGATGTGGTTTATTACTTTTAATTTTGGATGGCGTGTAATTGTAACATATGGTAGCGTTTATAGGTACACATATTCGAATTTTAATTATTCCAAAGACAAATTTACGGAATTCAACGAGCATTCAAATACCGTTTTCAAAAGTTTTGCCGATATACAATATCTTTACTTTTGTGTTACTTTTAAAGTGAAAATAAAAGTTACCTGTGCACAAAGGAGTATCGGCGAGTAGATTTGCTCACAATGTAATTTAAACAGTTTATTTATATAGCAATGTATTTTATATAATTTTCAATTATATTTCAATTTTTTTTTAGTAAATGGTTACTTTTACACGTATGTGATCTACGAAATGTGAGGAGGCGGAGCGGGGCGGTGCGAAATTGCGCGCGCATATATCGATAATAATGATGTGACACGTTCGCAAATCTGCTATCGATAAAATACTTCGATAAAAATATAAAAACAAAATTACTTTCACTGATTGCCAGTACAGAAACTTATTTGTAAAAACAAACGGTAAGTATACACATATTTACTTTTTTGTAAATTATAAAAATTTATTTCATATTTTATATGCGATATATGTACACTGACCTTTATATTTAACTTATTTTTGTGATTAGATTATCAAAAAAATGCCATAATGCACATTGTTTTCCAAGGATTATGGTAGCATGTTAATTATTAAGGTGAAAATTTATACGGTCCTCTTTTCATACCAAAAATTAGTTTTTATTCATAATGTAGTGGTTTTGGAGACAACATCTAAACACGAAGAGGTAGATTGGTGTTAGTGAATTTATATAGATATGTTTTAATTCATAATATCGATATATTAAATTATAATATGCGTACAGCCGAGCCCTTTTGAGCCCATAAAACGGGGGCGGTTTGGCGGTAACACATTCGAATTTCGTCGGGCGCCCAGTCTAGTTCTGTATCATCTTAGTTCCGAATAATCGCTGGTGTGAAATTAAAAAAAAAAATGTGGAATCTCGAAATCAAACTACCCTAACATAATTGTGGTCGCGCTCATGTATGTGTTAATAAATATTATTAATGTTTTGTGCTCTGTTCAATTCTACTTTCTACTTCTCTTTTTTCCTACTCGAACTTCTCTGAATTTTTTTTTATGCATGTTGATGTATTTTTTTGCCGTTATGGAGTGTGTGTATAAAATAATCTTTATAATATTAAATCAGGTAAGTCTTACTTGTTAAATTTTTTTTTTTCCTCAATTTTAATATAATATTCTTTGCTGCTATTATCAGTGTTGTATTGTAATAAATGTTAAATTAAATCTGTTTATTAATTGCAGTTCAAATTATATTGTTGTTTTTATATTGTCTGTGTATTTTTAAAGTGAATTTCTTGAAAAATTAAAAACAGAATATTCAACATATATAGTATATGTTGAATATTCTGTTTTTAATTTTGATATTTGTTACTGTTAACAAATATCAAAATTACACTTTAACACATTTTATACACTTTAACATATTTTACGTTTTTATTTTATTCCACTTATCCGCATCACTAATACCGCTCTGCAGTGTTGTTATAATTGTCACGCGATGCACACGTGTTTTTTTAACAGTTTAAGCGTAATATCTTAGGAATGACACACTTATTTTCGCTTAAGCACATTTCATTGTGATCTTTGTCAGCGCAATGTAAAATTGTATTTATTCCGCGAATTTTCCTTAAATCATATATATATACTGAGCTTGCGAAATATTAAATGCACTCTATGTAAACAATATTTTGTTTAATATTCAGTATGACCGGCGCGCAATCCACTTTGAGACATATTTGATGTCATTGCATTTGAAACGAAATTTCATATTAATGAACATTTTTGCAGTTATATTAAAAGAGAAGGTTTCGCTTCAATATTTCTTGCTAAAGCGGTGCATTTTTTTTTAATATTGAAATGATGATATTATAAATAGTCAAATTTCTTTTTCATTTAATTTTTTATATTCTTCATGAAAGAATATAAAACATTAACTGAATTAGTATTGCGTTGAAAAACGTATTTTTTTTCAGGAAATCAAATGAAGTTAGAAATTAAGAAGAAAGAAACGACATATGTATATATAGCTTCAAAAATAATAAATAAATAAATGTTTAAACTTAATACATCCTTTTGGAACCTGTCACCTTCTCTTCACCTCCCTTTTTTTCTCCGTAATTACTTCACGAACTCGCCTTTTCATTATTCTCGTCTCTTCTTTACATCTTTTCGTTCTGCCCCTCCCCAACCTCCTATTTGACCCGATACTACCTAACCCCTACTACCACCCTATTCCACCCTGCCACCACCCCATGCCACCGTATCACCACCCCATGCCACCCTTCCACCCACAAGTACCCCTCAACTCCCCCTAACCCCCTACCTTCCTCCACCCTTCACCCTACACCTCTCTAAGCCTCCCTGACACCCATCCATCTCCATTCTACCTCTAGCCCCTCCCTACCCTTTCTTACCTCCCTCAACCTCCTTCTCCCTAACACCCTACCTCCTTCTCAACCTTATTATACCTATTATTCTTTCCTATCTCCTCGCTGCCTCTTTCTTATTCACTTGCTACTCTTCCCTACATTCGATCTACGCTTTCTCTACCCCTCCTTCATTTAATTTCAAGCAGACATTTATTTCTACCATTCCTTATATTAATCTTATTCTCTTCCCATAAATATACTCTATCTCTTTTGAACTGCCTTTAGTTCCCACCTTCACCATCACCATTTCAGCGTTTTCCGTCCATCACCACTACTCTACCGCCTCAATTACCCTCCTAACATGCTGCAATGCCTTTGATAATACATCTGGAAACTCTCCTAGTGACCTGAAGTGGTCGCGCTTATGTACATATGTATTTAACTCATTTTTTATACAAATAAATTTTGGAAGGAAATATAATTTATAAAATTTGGAAAAAAAAAGAAGTTATAGTTGATTAATCTTAACTTTACGGCGGGGAGATCTAGGATCGTGGTTTCTATTTGCAATGTGTGCATATGAGTGATATATGTATGTATATATGTATGGTGGTTGATAAACTATGGCTTCAAGTAAAAAAAAAATGACTGTCATCAAAAACTGTGATAAAAGTTTTATGTTTAGATATTTTCAATCTTTTTTGTCCTCAAATAGTTGAGAAGCACTGACAGTTTACCAAATAGCTTTCTTTTGCGATGGGAATGTTTACTTATAAGGTATACGCCTGATAGAATTTTGATGGAGGCCAACATCCATCAATGCATGAACTAAAGATATTGATGATGAAATAATACTAACAATTAAGAAGGACCATTCCATTGGCGACATACGACAAGGAATTCTATAGTTCTCACACCAGATCCGATACATAAATTAATTACATGTACATACAATATCATCCCGCGGCAGTACACTGATGACATAGGCCTCACTTAACACATTGAAGACGGGAGACGGGAATTCCCGTCTTTTATTTTTCAACTGTTGGCGACGGATGACGGAAATTCACGTTTTTTTGGAATCTGATGCAGTATTGTGTAATTGCAAGTAAAGACAACATGAAGACATGAAAAAAAAATATTAGTTGTAGTGATAATAATAAAAAATGTGCGGGAACTGAGTCTAGACACTTTTCAGCGCACACCGTCTTCAGTGTGTTAAGGCATGGTGCGCCTTAACACACCACCTAGTCCGATCTTCGGCTACACGCATCCTCTGCCAGCCACCTTGCGCAGATCGTCGCTCCATTTTGCATCTACCATTTATGTATATTACGGCTGTATACAACTAAACCTTAGTTTTTATTTATGTTTTAATATCATTAATTGCTTTTCACCAGGCGACATACATTTGTTTCCCTTTTCCTTGAAAAATCCCTACCCTTTACTACCTGTCGGGATTGTTATTCTATCACCTAGCTGTCAGGCCCTCGGATATTAACAAAATGGAGGCATGTGAAGTTGAGGAGTCAAGATGTCGTTGCTCCATTGTGAATAGTTTCACATATTTTATATATAGCTCATATAAAATATGTGAAACTATTCACATTCTCTACGTTTATTCTCATTCTATATGTATCTATGTATAATATTCGCCCTATTTCTGAAGGAATGGAAATTAAGATATCTCGCCTTATTCTTAAAACTCGAAATAAATACCTGTAGGTCAGGTATATTATCTTTATACGGGTATTGAACCTGCGAAAATGGTAACTTTTCCATCGAGTAATAGGTTGTATTACTTTAACTTTGGCGAGATTTTAATGTTCACCAATCGAATAGTGCAAATGGAAAACCAACTGAAAGTCACCTCATCAAATCACTTCACCCAATAAAACTACAGTATTATTAATTACTTGTTCTTTTCTTTGTTTCAGATTGTGATTTGTCTAGTTCCTGTAGTACACAATAGACAATATAATTTTCCTGGTTTATCCCTACTACAACCGTATCATCTGTGTTCGGTGTATCAGTGTAATATTTCAAAGTTTTACAATTTATTTTATTATTTCACAAATCGTTTTTCCAAAAATAATTTATTTTATATATGATATAAATAAAATAATATATTTTTTTCATACTATTAAAATTTAAATAAATGCATATATTATTATACATAAAGATAAACTTTTTATTATATAAAAAGTATTTAAACTAATATTTTTTTAATTATTTTAAAAAGGTTTTACTTTATTTTATTCTTTGCACTACAAAGACTAAAATAAAGTACAGAATAAAACGGGCAATAAAATCATTCGTAGACATATAATGAACGAAGAAGTGCCCAGTTACTTTATCGGATGTTTCATCATATATCTGATATTGTTGTTGAGTTTTGAAATATATAAATTCAGACGAAGGCGCATTCTATATCAAAGGGATTTTGATTACGATATACTGTTCCATTATCACTAAACGAAATACAAATCGAATAAATAAAATCATTGTTAAAAATTAAAAGAGTTTAATATTTTCTATAATTGTTAATCCTTCGTTTCAACTACATTTTAATTTTGACAGATAGTACAAAAATACAGGTAGAGATTCAAAATATTTATATATATTTTCAATATGTAACAAAAGAAATATTTAAATTATAAACGTACATATTTTTCTATATAAAGATACAAATATATTTTCAATACACAATTAAACATATATTTTTAAAATAAATAAAAGATAATCGTGTTATTTTTATAATATCCCCGTGCTTCTTTCGGTTATTATTTTATTATGAAAAAAATGCCCAAAATTGGTAAATTACTAGTTTTTTTTATTTACGCGTTGGTAATGACCATAATTTTTGCTGCAATATTCTTTCAAATTTACCATATTAAAGATGGAAAACCGCGAGCCAGAAATCACTTTGTTGCACCAATGGCTCAGTCGCCGTTCAAAAAATCCCAGGATGAGGAGAGAAAAAGAAAAGCTCAGGACGTCAATGACATATTCCGATTTGACCCCCGAAAGGTAACATGAACATCATATTTCAAAATGTTCTCTTATTATTTCGCTTTTGTAATTCGTATCACAACTAATGTACTCGTAATTCATATCACAATCTACCTATTTTTTTTTTAACAGCTTGTATATGTTCCACTGCTGAGCACGGGCCTCTCCATTTCTGGAGGAACGGACGTTGACCCACCACGCTTATCCAATACCGATTGGCGGGGTTACGCGACTCGGAATAAATATTTGTAATCCATACATATATTTATTCTGATGCAGGGATCGAACCCGCGATTATTTACTCCGCAGGCGGAGGGCCCCGCCGCTGAGCCAATTGGTCGTCATCTACCTATGCCTGCTTATAAATACACCTATATGGAACGGAACAACTGCATCCATATAATCTCTAAGTATAGTTTCCACATAAGTATTTTTTATGTGGAGAAATCGTCACGACTGTCGAGATGATGAAATTACTCCATAGCAGTCTACTTGTAGGTCTCTCATGAGTCGTGAGAATTTTTCCATCTGTCACCACGATTGGCAGATTGGTTGGTGATCGCAGCCATCTCGCTAGTAACGCATGTCCGTTACCGCCTACGTCATCTTCATTATCAGTCAATGGCAGCCCACTTCTGTATATAGCTGTCACCCAAGGCGCATCACTTAGCCCAATTTTTGTCCACTTGCATCCAGTCTCTGCCAGCCGCCCTGCGCAAATCGTCGCTCCATCTGGGTTAGGCATGATTTCTGGCAAACCTTTTACGGTTACGAAGAAATCGTGGGTTGTCCGACAAACGTGTCCGTGTCATTGCCACTTCAGTTTCTTAGTTCCGAATTTTTTTTTATGGGGTAGGAAGACATACGAGCAGGCGAGTCACCTGATGGAAAGTATTCAACGCCGCCCATAGACATCCACAGCGCCATAGGCAGTGCGGAAGCGTTGCCGACTTTGTCATTATGGGACTGGGAGGGTAGGGGGGAGGATATTGGGCTTACGGAACTTAGCCGCTCATCGTACGAAGCGCGGTAGCTAAGCTACCACTCAGATGCCGGTTTTCTGCGTGAATGTGAGTGGTACTTCCCCGGGCGAGCCGGCCCATTCATGCTACAGACAAATATTATGCCATTCCTGACAAAGTATTCGTTTGCAGCGTGGCCCTACCACTTGTATATATCCGCCAATGAATCTCCAAGCGTAGTCTTCTGTATAGGCCTTATTTCCCGGATTGTTGTAACGTTATTAGTTAGCCGTCCGAACCTCTTATTAGTTGGTCTTCAGTGCCTCGTCCGTCAATTAGAGATTGCATCGTATGCAGATGAGACTAGCCGTTTAGGTGACAAGATATGCATGCGCTCTTTATACACCCCATTTGTTTTGATTAAATTTCAATTTTCATCCTATTTTAAAATTGCATCCGAGCGAATTGAATAGATAGTACTATTTTTGGTATTTGTGACGTTTTCAATAGTATGGATACGACTTGTTTTTTTATAAATTATTTTTTCTTTTTCTTTTTTATAAATATGTTATAGTATATGGACTATGTGGACAGTCAGAACTTTTACTCAGCTTTTACGCAGCTTTCTAACTATTTAGGTACTTCCTACGTAAGCACTTATTCTACTTACTTGAAGTACGCAGTATAAGTAAAATATGTTGCATAGATGATTTCTCACAAACGCAACATTAAAAATTATTTAAGCTTTTTGTTCTGAAATAGGACTACCCATTCCAATAACATCTCATATGTAATTGAAATTGTATGTTTTTTGTAAATGTAAAATAACTGACGTTTGTTCAACTCATGTTGACATGACGATCTCATAGGAAAGCGAATTGTAATAGGAACTTTTAGAGCCGAAAGACTAGATTATCCTTTACCTTTTTTCTCCTTTCAATAAATCCTTTTTCCTCTCTTATTACTTATGTCTATACCCTAAGGTAGGTTTCAGTTCCATGAGTATGACGTATGTACATCACTGATGGCGGTGATTACTTATCACCACATGACCCGCTCATTTTCCTATCTGTTCAATATAAAAACTCTTCTCTCTTCTCTGGTGTTCTTTTCTTGATCTCTCTTGTCCGGTTCCATCATTTCACATCTTTTATAAAGGCAGCGTGTTACGGTCCCAGTTACTCATCATTAGATTACCTTCTTGCTCATTGCCACCTTATTTATACCAATATCCATGTCTTATAATCAGTCCTAATTTTCAAAAACCCGCATATGATTTTCTTTTAGAGAACGAATTAATTTTTTAATTACGTCACACGATAAGTAGGGGGAGGGGTTAACACTCGGGAGATGTCATACTTTTTTGGGAGGGATGAGATAATAAAGTTCGTGACGTGACGTGTAAAAATCTAATGTGCTAAATCATCAATGCATGCATCAGTCAATTGGCTCAATAGCGGGGCTGCCGCATACGGAGACAATGCTGGCGGGTTCGATTCCCGCATTAAGACAAATATATGTATGGCTATAGGCCATACATATATTTATATTTATTCTTAGTCTGGTTACCCCGCCAATCTGCATTGGACAAGCGTGGTGGTGGATTATTTTCCATTCCTCCAGAAATGGGATGGCTCGCGCACAGATATATAGACTGTAGAATACAAAAAATACCACATAAGAAAAAAGACCACATAATATATTCTCGTTAATGGAGTCAGGCGTTTCTTTGGGGATATCCGTTACTATGTGAATAGTTAGATCTTTTATTCAGCTAAGATCCACGACAAGCAAACAAAAACAGAAAAATAATAATTTGTGTTTTCTACTGGAAGAAGTCGATTTACGGTTTAAGTTCCCCGTAAATCTACTTTTTCGCTACAATCTTTTTGCTGTCTTCACGCTTCTTGAAACATATCTATAAATGCGCCCTCTGCTTTCCTTAACTGTTTTCTAGTGCATACATAACTGCGAAAGTGTAGTGCCGTCTTAATATAAAATTACTTATAATAATGTGGTATCTAAATTTGATGTATTCTGTTCTAGGTAAGCAAACATGTCGCTGTCCAAGTAAGTAAAAATTATTTTTTCTTTTAATGTTTTTTTTGTTTCATATGGGATTGGGTAGACCTTGAAACAAATTTCAGGTTGCATATCATTACATATTAAATACTAAAGATATGCCTTAGTTTTATTTTCACAACATCTAAGTAGTTAATAATAAAAACAAAGAAATAAACATTTATTTTGCCATGATGATTAAAATAAGTTTAGTCGTGACTTTATAATATATTCATTTTGTGAATAATATTTGAGACGAATAATAAAAACGTGATGATTTTGTGAATAGTTTTTGTGACAAATAATAAAAACGTGTTCATTTTATGAATAATATATGTGACAAATAATAAAAATAATATTTATATAAAATATTTTTTTTTTGTTACATTAATTGATTATATTATCTAAGCCCATATGAAATGAAGTTAATAAATTTTCAACTATAATAATTTCTGATATTGTATAACAAATTTTATGTGTACCCACTGAAAGATTAATTTGAATATATATGTACTACATAACTGTAACGAAATTTCTTTAAATTTTTGGTTAAATATTTTAAAAAATTGTTATTATTTAAAAATTTAATCAGAATAATATAATTAAAGTCCGTATTCGAGACGGCTTATAATATTAATATAATAATAAGTTTTGTAACAACTTTACTAATATTTAATATGGTGAAGTTTAGTATTTTGTCCGTGTTTTCATTCGAATAACATTGTGTGTAGATTTACTTTGCCTTTTATATACTATGCCTATATAGAGGCACATTTATCCTTAAATCGAGCTAGTCCCAATTTTATTACCTCAACATATTTAGTAAAACACGAAAATAAGATAATATGCCAATTTTTTAACAATTCAGCAAAAATCTAATATTGAATGTTTAAATATTTTACCTCAGAAGTAAAATGTTTAAACATTCAATATTAGATTGTTGCTGATTTGTTACTTTTTAAAACAATTTCTTTATACTTATAATAAAATAACACTCAACGAAACCTTAAGCATTATGGTACATTTATGAGTATTAAATGTGTATCTGATACCGCTAAACTAACTGCGTATTTTGATATTGTATAAAATATTTTTTTAACGTATTTTATTTTCGCAATTTACTACTAACTAATATTTTTTTCCAAGTTTAAAAACTTATCTTCAGTACATTAAATAAATACTTATCTTCAGTACATAAACTTTGCTGCTGATGCATTTATGATAATGTAATCATATTATAGAAAGAGCTAGACATAAATAGAGACAAGGTGGTAACTAAGAGGAACTTCACTTGTTAAATGGCAGGCTGGCCTGAAAGACCAATTACATTAAATCTGTAAAATATTAGACTAGTTTAATCTAAGGCTTATTATGTGTTATCACTTATTTTATCGCTGATCTGTGGCAGTCCACTGCTGGACATTAACTTCTCTTGAGGCTCGCCAACTAGTCCGATCTTTAGTTACAAGCATCTAGTTTTCACCAATCGCACTTTATAGATTTTCGTTCCATCTAGCAGAGGGATCTTACACTATTTGTCAAGATGCATTCTTCACTCTAGCACCCGTTTGTTTCGATGGTTCTTGGTTCCGCAGCAAATGTCACCAGCCCCTTGTATCTTCAGTTTAATGACTTTTTTTATAATAGAACAAGCAAACCAATATGCGGCTCATCTGGTGATGAGTGATCACCGCCCATAAAAATCAGCAATGCTGAAGGCGTCTCAGGTGTGTTGCCGGTATCTTGAATGATCTATGTCGTATTCACGTTGGAATACCGCAGGTGGCAAATTGAGTTTCGAAATGCTTTGTAAGTAATTGGTTCTCCGTCGGATTTCTTCATATAGAATCACGTGCACAAGAGAAATTCCAAACATAGCCTTCTCCGTAGCTTTCCGAGCGAATATGAGTTTGATTTTGATTTATTTTTGTTGCTTATATTCGAGTATCAAAAATACACAAACAAACGAACACAACGTTAACTACATAACAGAATACAAAGTGTTCAACCAAACAATTACAAGCCGATAATAATATAAAACGGTTACGGCCGCATACGATCCTTTTTAATCGCTTCACAAACTACAAATAGCACCATAGAAATAGCTGTCGGCAAATTATACGAACGGCGCACTCTCCTTAACAGTTTTCCTGACACTGACCTATTAAGCGTCGCCCAATACAGCGCTAACGAAATTAACACTTCTATATTTACAAGATTTCACGTAAACCGGTGTACCACTCCGCGCCACTTGCTTACCGCGACCGCGCGCCGGTCTAATTAAACGATCATAAAACTATGAAAGCTTTGTTGGAAATTGCGCAAATGTAAAAAAAAAAAAACAAGAAATCTGTCCGCGCCCGAAATAAAACAAGCGGTCGCCGCTAGCGCAGACACGCTCGATATCAAAGTCCCGGAATACGCCGCGCACTCCCTTAAAATATTCCGTGGACACACCGTACTAGAAACTAACCCAGCCAAGCCCGGTGCTTCGCTGTTGGCCGCGTAAACAATGATCGTGTTGTCTTGTGAATGAAAGTGTGAGGAGACCTCAAGGCCAGGTCTGTAGTGTTACAAGTGTTGTGCGGATACGGTATTATTCATGTTTGCGGGTGGAGGCGCCGGTTTCCAAAAGCAGTCGAAACCGCCTTGGGATAGCGCTAACACAAACACAGAAGTATCGCCAAGTTGGTGAGTTGTATTATCTATTATATAAGTCTTAGAACTATCAGGGAAACGTTTGTTATCAAATGAAAATAATCTTTGATAACTGATCCACTTATCTCAGTGTTTGACGCTATTTACATCTTAGGGTAAATCATGTCTAATATCTAATATATTAAATTAATTTAATAATAATACTTAATATATATATATTATAATACTATTTTAAATTGTAACATCTGATACAATTTTAAAATCAATAACACATTATTTATAACACTATATACCCAAATCAAAATATAAGCATATTACATATTATAATAAAAAATTCATCGGATATTTAACACGCGTTAATTTTTTGACCGGAACTGATACATTCCAATATATATATATATATATATATATATATATATATATATATATATATATATATATATATATATATATATATATATATATATATATATATATATATATATATATATATATATATATATATATATATATATATATATATATATATATATATATATATACTATCGTATATCATCTTCCATATAATATATTAATTTATTGAATAATTTAAATCGCATAATTATTAATTTTTCTTTTGGTATTTTGCCATAAATACCTCTATTTGAAAAGCTTCATAATAAAATTTCTCACTAGGTAAGATAAAAATGTAATATCTTAAAGAAAACATACTGGTAAGTAGGAAAGAAATGTAACAAAAAAAATATTTATTATTATATATATATTGTCTCAACATAACACCAAACTTTAAAGGTTATTATTTGAGCACATACATGTGTATGTATATTTAAATAATCCCGCACGTGTGAGGTATATTTTTAACCACAAAATCCAGTTTTGTCGCAGTGTTTTTGCTATATACAAGGTATTTGTTGTGTACCAAAGGTCAGTCTATTTTTATCATTTTTTAACGTATTCGATATTTCGCTTCTCTTATGGAGTTTTTGAATTTAAATTATTTAAATAAGTTTACCAGAAACAAATATACCAAAAATATCTTTTATATTTTTTAAACGCACTCGATTTTTTGCTTCAATTATGTTGTTTTTAAATCGAAATTATTTAAACATTTTCACCAGAAACAAATGAACAAAAATTATCTATCATTTTTTAACGCACTCGATTTTTCACTTCTCTTATGTTTTTGAATTGAAATTATTTAAACACGTTCACCAGAAACAAATGTACAAAAAATATCGGTTTTAATAATAATAGCGTTTTATTGTGTTATCGTTTCGTACGGTGAGAATAGAAATCCGGATGCCCCATTCCTTTACTCTTACTTCCTTTTTTCCTTCTTACCCTTCAAATATCTCCTATAACTTAGGCAATTCATCAAAAGTTCACTTAATCCGGCGTGTTACTAGTACTTAATACTAGTTTTTCAAGTGAACGGGTCAAAAAGTTTTCTAGGCTTTCAAAAATCTGAAAAAAATCTAGATTATAGAATAAAAATATATATAGAAAAAACTTTATTTATGACACCTTTTTTTACAATTATTAATTTTTGCTTAAAACCTTAATAATATTATAATGTATAAAAAAAGACAAAACAAAAAGAAAATAATTTTAATCAAACAAGTGTCATAAATGGTTCTTGCTCAGCATATGCTGGGCGCTCTATTGGAGTACCTGGCGCTGGTTTTCAGCAAGAACCAATGTGGTCAGATCGCGGAAACGCAGCTGAGCACTGGCGAGCAACAATCAGTGATGATCTAGACGCCATGGTATCGCGAGCGCTATTTCGTTTGCAGGACCATGTTAATTTATTATATGAAGATGATGGAGATTCATAACGAATCGTACCAAATAGAAGGGTAGCGAAATGAAACTCTCTACGGTATCTCATTTTTATTATATTAGCTTTATTTATGTACGGCGTAATATGTTCCGTGGAGGTATATTAAACCAAAATCTTGCGCACGCTTTTTATACGCGCTGTATAAGATTTTCGTTCGAGTTATTTAGTAGACGGGGTTCATATACAGTGTTCGCGTAGTTAAATTTCGATAATAGTGAGGAATCGCAGACTGTTATACGGAGACGTATGTTGAGGTAGTCTCGAATTCGATACAGCACTTTAAGTCGTTAGAAGTAATTGCTTCTATCTATAAGCTTCATTCAAGCGTAACTACGCAATAGACCCATAAAGTGTTCTTCGAATCTAATATTTTCACCGATAAGAACACTCAAATTACATGCAATAAGTATCTGTTCATTTTGTTCTTCGCATACAATTACATCGATTACTTATTGAAGTATATACATGGCCCAGTAGTTACCAAACTCAGAAATTTAAAACTGTTCGTAACTCTACAATAAACAAGTATAAAAAAAACTGTTCTCGGCTTTCAAATGACTGTGAGCTTTCAAAAGAATATAGTATTTTTTTGCGTGGATTTCAAAGTTGGATTATTTAAGCACCGGAAAGTGAGGAATATTTTATGAATTCATGCATCTCATAAAATAAACGAAAAGTTAATTTTACTGTACACAATGATTTTTTTACTATATGAAATAGAAATAGAATAATATATTAATGTTAATAATCTAAGAAAGAAAATTCTTGTGCCAAATTGTTGCGCTCCTCGCAATCGGCAAACCAGATGGTCGTAGAAGTCGCGGAAGGCTTATCTCAGATGGCTAGATGGAATCGAGAACGACTTAAGGACAATCGGTGTGAGGGGCTGGAGGGAAAAAGCTAAACGAAGATCCGACTGGAAAAATTTACTGGACCAGGCTAAGGCCCACCCGCGGCTATAATGCCATGATGATGATGATGATGCTCCTCGAAAACTGGCGTTTCCCACAAGATTGTTTTTTTGTTGTCTTAAATCTAAAATATTGACGTGGTGTGTATACTGACTCTTTTAGGGAACACTAGGCGACCTGCACACTAGGTAAACTGCCAGACCCGACGGTCTCTTGGACTCTTTGTCCCCACTACCATCTAAATTTTTTAAGTGAGGTAGCCGAATAAAAAATTTCGAGTTTCAAACTTTGACTGTTCCTTAAAAGACCCAGTATATACACGCCGGGTTAATATCGCGGATGTCTGGGCGGCATTATTTACTTGTGATACCCCGCTTGCTCGATATATATATACATATACACACACACACACACACACATATATATATATATATATATATATATATATATATATATATATATATATATATATATATATATATATATATATATATATATATATATATATATATATATATATATATATATATGACTGTGTGACTGACTAATATAAAATATTTATATCTATAAATACGATTTTGGAACGTTGACATCTAAGACATAGAACCCCGACTTATTTTTGTGTGATCGAAGTTTGGTGAACTCATATTACGTGTATATCTGGTTTTAGAACTTTTCATACAGCCCATATGTGTAGCAATGTTCGACAAGAGGCTTACAGATTTCTGCGAACATAAACCCACTACACTTTAACAAGGTGCACTGGCGGAAAATTCAGCCTCAACCAATATCTGTAGGCTATACACACGTACATGTATTTATCTCGATGTGGGGAATTAATTTCGAAAGCCGTGGCTGCTCTGAGCCATTAGAAACACCAACATATGTGTACGAAATAGCTTCTACGTATTTATTCCAAATCCGGATTCCCTACCAATATGCCTTGGCTGTATGTTGGTGTGAACATATACGTACGTTTGTGCTAGTGAGAATATATAAGAGCTAATAAATAAATTACAATTGTAGGTAAGAGCATCAAATATCTTACATTTTATATTAACATAAAAAAAATAATTAGATTCAGCAATAGACTTTGAAACTGTGTTACTAGAAAATTAAAAAGAAACTGTGAAACGGTGACAACGATAAATTAAAACAAATCAGATTCTTTGTTATTTTAAACGACACTCACAGAGGACACTTGATGATATTTTTTCTTGAGAACAGTTAATGTTTTTATCAAATTATCTTGTGAAACTTCCTTTTGACAAACTTTTATAATAGTATGTTTTGAAAATTATGTTAGTATCATAGGTATGGTTTTATTTGGTTGGTAAAGCGAAATAATTATATATGATATATATTAGTTTGTATAAATGCATAGTTATATATAAAGAGTGTCCAGTCGATGAATAGGATTTCAATCTTAACTACTACTACTTTTAAACATGTAATATTTGACATATAACCTAACATAAATATTTCTTTTTTCCTTGTTTTCCTTAAGTTCCTTGTAGAATATTCCTTGTTTGTACATAGTAGCTAAATTCAAATCGTATCTCTACTACCAGACACCTTTTATATTTATACGTGTTATACTATTCTGAGTCAAACCGTACACACGTATTTGTAAACGGAATTCAAAGATAAGCAATCTCCTGCTTGGCCAGGCTGCGGTTGAATGACCATTTGCAGGAAATTAATCAACTATAACGTATCCCAAGTTACATAAAGCGCTTTAAGCTGTTGGACACAGCGATAGTAAGGTTCTGAATACAGTGACAGCGACATATGGCAGAGATGCGACAGAGACCCGTGTCACGTGACACCACTGGTTATTATTATTGTGTGCGCAATACAAAATAATAATACCCAAAACAAGTACAGAATAATAATAACCGGATATGTCGCAGTACGTAATACAAAATGTTAATAAGCAATAGTGTTGTTGTCGTCGGTATAAAATAATAATAAACAGTAGTGTTGCTGGACGTAATACGAAATATTAATAAATAGGAGTATCAAGTCGCCGGCACAAAATAATAATAACTATATTCGGACCTTTTACCTAAGTTATATGATGATACCGAAGCGAACGTACATTTTTTTTTTTTATTTTAACCATGGATTGATTACAATTCACTGAGGATCCTGCCGACCAAATATCCAAAGGCTATAACAAAAAATATTCCTTTACGCCAATGGATACGTACTATATATTTGTCTGGGCGTTGGTTATTAACCAGCCAAGTTTTATCGCGTAATTATTGAAAGTTTTATTTATTGAAATGTCACTTCAAAGTTTTTTTTATGGATTTTTTTCTTGTATATTATTTTATTTATTTACCTAAGTTATATGATGATACCGAAGCGAACGTACATGTTTTTTTATTTTAACCATGGATTGATTGCAATTCACTGAGGATCCTGCCGACCAAATATCCAAAGGCTATAACAAAAAATATTCCTTTACGCCAATGGATACGTACTATATATTTGTCTGGGCGTTGGTTATTAACCAGCCAAGTTTTATCGCGTAATTGTTTAAAGTTTTATTTATTGAAATGTCACTTCAAAGTTTTTTTATGGATTTTTTTCTTGTATATTATTTTATTTATTTACCTAAGTTATATGATGATACCGAAGCGAACGTACATGTTTTTTTATTTTAACCATGGATTGATTACAATTCACTGAGGATCCTGCCGACCAAATATCCAAAGGCTATAACAAAAAATATTCCTTTACGCCAATGGATACATACTATATATTTGTCTGGGCGTTGGTTATTAACCAGCCAAGTTTTATCGCGTAATTATTGAAAGTTTTATTTATTGAAATGTCACTTCAAAGTTTTTTTTATGGATTTTTTTCTTGTATATTATTTTATTCATTTACCTAAGTTATATGATGATACCGAAGCGAACGTACATGTTTTTTTTTATTTTAACCATGGATTGATTGCAATTCACTGAGGATCCTGCCGACCAAATATCCAAAGGCTATAACAAAAAATATTCCTTTACGCCAATGGATACGTACTATATATTTGTCTGGGCGTTGGTTATTAACCAGCCAAGTTTTATCGCGTAATTATTGAAAGTTTTATTTATTGAAATGTCACTTCAAAGATTTTTTATGGATTTTTTTCTTGTATATTATTTTATTTATTTAATGTTTTGGTACAAAGAGCGGTATGAAGACGGATTCTCTTTCTCTACCAGTAAAGGTAGGGTAGAAAGTTAAACGAGCAAGTGTATCATGGGATGGAATGCCATGATACACTTGCTCGTTTAACGCCGCCCATAGACATTTACCACATTACCAAACCATTTCCGGCTTTTTCGGGATTTCAATAGCGTAATGATTCGAAAGTAGGATGTATTTGATGAGAAATTGGAGGGTATGTTTTCAGCTGTACTAAGTGAACTATCCAAATAGGTATTTTTTGAAATCATATGTATTAAAATTTAAGGAGCGGGCATGTCACGCACTTTAATATTCACATTTATTTTACTACAATCCATATAATGTTCCGCTGCTGAGTGCAGGCCTCCCCACTTCTGGTCGTACGGACATTAACCTACCACGTTTGTCCAAAGCGTATTGGTAGAATAACCAGTTGGTGGCGGGACTGCATTAGAACTGCAACTCATTATTAATTACGTAACCGGGGCTACACGTGAGAGAGTCCTGGCTCTAGGCTACATCACACAATTACGATATATATATATATATATATATATATATATATATATAATATATATATATATATATATATATATATATATATATAATTAACTATCGTTTTCATTTTTTTTAACTCTAACCTAGACGCAAAGCCAATATATAGATAGATACTTCTGTTGGTGCCTTACTTTATAATCCGTCGCTATTCTTCGCGCACTGAAGTCCATGAGGATTTTAATAATATGACGTGTTGTTATTATTATAATTAGCCATATTATTAAAATGATTTTAATAATGAGGATTTTAGTAATATTAAAATAAAAATCGTCTATATATTTATTTATTGGATAATCTTTTTTATATACCACATAATAAAATTAATTACTTTAGAATAAAACTAGATAAACAATTATATGTAATAAAATGGTGACGAGATATATACACACACACGCACATATGAGCAACAAACTCCTTAAAATCCGACTTTTAAAAGTTTTCATGGTAGAACAAATGTAAAAATAATGGTTCATGATATCAGAAATAGTTTAATGAGGGAGGTAAAAGAAAAAATACTACTATAGTTCCCATAGATCCCATATCAAATAGTTCCCATATATTTAAAAAAAAGTACAAATTTGGGTATGTTCCTTTTTTAAATATGTGTAGAATCCAGTAAACTATAATGGGCTTACACGGGTTTTTATTTCTTTGCTTCTCCCGGAATCATCCCCCGGGTGCTATAGTGCCTTACCTCAGCATGCGAGGCTCAGTTGGGGCTGTCCTCTGTCCTCCCTTGCGGATCGTGGGTTTCACTATGACGATTTTATTGAAACTAATTTAAAAAACGACAGCACGTCTCGACCTGATTCCCACGAGAGTGAGAAGCATTTAATGGAGAGCCGTTTCGCTGCGATGAATGTGAGAGGAAAGATGGATTGAAAGATGGATGAGTGTGCAGGAAACAAGGAAGGTGTGCCGGGATCGTAGCGGATGGAGATTTGTGGTCTCTGCTTACCCCTACGGGAGACAGGTGACAATATGTATGTTCTTTGCAATTTCTATTCATAAAATAAAAAATATATAACATGAATTTGCAAATATAATAGAGCTTTAGCACTATCAACTAACATCCGTACACTACCCAATATCGGGACGAAAGGATCTGCCACGCACAGTACACAAGTCTGATGGATACATTTTAGGACCAACATCGTGCTAGGTGAAAGTCATTGTTTTTTTGCGCAGTAAAGTCTACTATTCAGATGGAAAGTTCAAGGAATCCCTATATTCTGTATGTTTTCGTGTGCTTTAGTGAACTGACATTTTCATTTCCTCTTTGAAGCGCTACACGTCAAATGGTAAACACTGTATTTCTCCGAAACACTCGGTGAAGGCCATACGTTCCCACAACCGAAACATCGTTCGTAGTTCGATTTTCGTAGCAGCTGTCCTTCCGTATGGGCGGGGCCTGACGTAGAGTGGGCGGGTCTTGTTCAGTGGTACGTTTAAATTATTATGTAATAAACGACAACGTACATAACGTAACCCGAAACAACTTAAAACAATGTACTGTACACTAACTCCGCCCACTTGTTCGTGAGCGTTCTCTTCTCTGTATGGAATATTTAAACTATATTCTTTTCCATTTTAATGGCAATTAACTATTATGCCAGTGTCAAGTAAATTATAATAAACATCAAGTATCTTGATATGTACTAGTCAACTTTTCACGCTACACCAAAACAAAATAGTGTTAATTCTACACAAACTTATTATACAATTAAATTTGATTAACATTAAAAACTATTCCATGTTATCTCAACTTCTTTCGTTGATAGCGACCATGTTATGTCACAACTGTTATGTCAGTGTCAAGTAAAAAATGTTAACATCAAATCTCTATAAATAAAACTATACACTTATACGCCATAATTAAACTATATTGTACAAAACGCCACTACAATTAATTGAATCAGGCGTTACTTTACGGAATTCCATTACTATGTGGTCAGTTAGAACTTTTACTTAACTAAGATCCGCGACATGCAAACAGAAACAGAAAATTAATGCGTGTTTTACTGCTGGATGAATGGATTTACGGGGAACGTAAACTAAATCTTACCAAAAAACGGCCGTCAGCAACTCCCCACCTACCAACCACTATAAACAACACCAAATAGACACTACCACTTTTCCACCTTACAAACGACACGTGTTTCGCCTCAACACGATGCATCATCAGGCATAGTAGACTCTACGGAAGACATTCTCACTTAACGGTTGTTTAGTTGTCGCGGATCTTAACTAAGTAAAAGTTTTAACTGTCCACACAATATAGTAAATATAGTAAAGTAAGAACCAACGTGGTAAGATTGTGGACCACAGTGATGAAATTGATACATGCATTGAATGCATTCTGTTGTTGGTCGTTACAACTTAATAGAGTTCTACCTCGTGGTCTACTAGAAACTGAATGCGTATAGTCAAAGACCACTCTAGGTGACGCCCCTTGGCGGAGACCACTCAATCAGCGGACTGCCATAAGTTGATGATTATAGTGATGATTACAATTATCACCTTTTTTCACATACATGTCCCATTTTTTAGCCCAGGCGTCTCTATTTCTGGAAGAGCGAACATTTACCACCACGCTTGTCTAATGCGGATTGGTGGGCTAACGAAACTCGGAATAAATATCTGTAGGTCATACTTATATTTATCTCGATAGGGGTTCAACTCGCCACTGTGCCAATTGTTCATCCGGTCATCATATCAAAGTACCAAATATCAGTATTTGATTCAATTATTTATAATAATTACGTGTGACAATGAATATTTGCGTCTAAGATTACTGGATAACACAATAAATGTTTTTTTTTAATTTAAATTTTCAACCCTAAAGCTAATGATTTTAACGGTATACAATAGATGTCGCTCTTAACAAAATTGTTTCTCAAGTAACAATTTTATTGTTTTCGATAACACCTATTTGAAAATTAAAATAACTGTAATGTTTGTATATGTTTTTTTCGTTTCTTTTAAATCAATCAATCAATCAGGGACGTCCACATCTCGCGCAGAGGTGTGGCATCGACCCTCGGGGATGGACCCCACTGCTCGTGCAGCAACTCAATTGTGCAACCGCCCCCCGGTCCCAGTTGCTGCTGTTCCTAGCGGTTTTTGAGCGTTCTTTAACGACTTCGCGTCGTCAAGATATGGCTGAACCTATTTCTACGTTGGGTCCGTCGCTGGCCCTCTTCCCTCGCGGAAGCCAGTCCATGACAGGAGGATTTCGCGTGGGAGCGGACGTCCCTCAGGTGGGCGAGCATGAAGGGGAGCCAAATTATTTAGGTGGTCCATTGTCGGCTCGGTCGAACATCTTCCGAGCTAACCGGACCACAAACTCCACGAGTTTATGGTCTCCACCCTGAGGTCCCATGCTATTACGTCATTACGCACATAGCGAGCCGCCCCCACGATGGCGCGCATAGACAGATTCTGCTGGATCTGGACGCGTTTGCGCGGAGTTTTTGATATCAAAGACCACCAGGCCGGCGCAGCATAGGTCAGTCGGGAGCGATGTGTCGTTTGTTAAATGTTTTGCACATTTAGCGCCATCTATCCAAAACTTATGTAATTTTTATGTACTTAAGTTTGGATTTAGTGCCATCTAACGGAGGGATGTAAAACTTTTATATTGAATTCATATCTTTATACGCCCTTTAAGCTTACACCATTTTGATTGGTTCAAACATATCGGGTTAAGTTACTGCCATCTAGTAGGGGTAGCTTATTTTAACTTAAACAATGAAATGTTGAATAGTGTTATAAATGTTGCCGTTGTCATTCTACCATTATGGAGGCGAGATTAAATTTGTTATCAGCGCCATCTAACGTAGGGTGGTGTGATTTCCATATAGCGCCATATTTACGCTATTTTCCATGAACTACCGCAACCCTAAATTGACAGCGCCATCTAGTTGATGGTGGGTGATATGTAAAGTTGTCCAAACCCTGTTCTAGAGGGCGCTATACCTTTTAGATGCTCTTTGTACTTATAACTAAGCTCTCTCATTGACATCGCTTCGACGTGTGCAATACTAACTAGTGTACATATTATTCCGTTCGCGTATTGAAGAACTAAATAAATAAAACTTTGTGGAAGTCAACTACGCAGTACAAATACAAAAAATAAAGAAGCACACTTATATAATATCAATATAATATTGAAAAATATCTTATATAATATTGGAAAAAACCGAGAGCATACGGCATTAACAAACAGATCAGAAAATATCTAACTTTGCTGGCGCAGAAACCCAAAATGGATCTTGGCCTCCGAAAAGACCTTGCGCCATTGTAGCCTGTCCTGCGCCACCTCCTGTCAGTTGCAGACTTGAAGGATGCGCAATTCATCCTCCAGCATGTATCTCCAGCGTTACCTGGGGTGCCCCACAGGACATCGTCCAGTTGGGCGACCCATATACGCTCTCTTGACTGTGCGATCCTCCCCATCTTCTCAACGTAGCCCAGCCAACGGAGTCGGTGAGCCTTAGTCTCACCGATTACATTGGGTTGGGCCACCAGATGCTCGATTTCGGCATTTTTACGATTTCGCCAACCGCCATCATCTCTTTTGGTTGGGCTCAGGATCTTACAGAAGACTTTTCGTCCGAGACCAGAAGTTTCTTCTCTTTCTTTAGCGTTAGTGTCAAAGCCTCATAGTCATACGTTAGAATAGCCCGAATAATTGTATTATAGATTCGAGGTTTCGTCTTTACACTCCTTCCATAGAAAACACACATTGTTTCGAAAATGGAAAGAATAAGAAACCGATCTTCGCAGAAAATATTACATAGTTCAAATTTATTCTAAGAGTATCTTCTTCTAAGAGTGCCTCTCCGACTTGCGAAGGTTGGTAGCCAATTCAGTACAACTTTCCTTCTCCTTCGCGAGGTGCAGCAGTTCTGGAGCACTGGCTATCCCGATCCACTCCCCGATATTACGTAGCCAAGACTTTCTTTTTTTGATATGACCCAGATAAGCAACTTTTCTATCTTTGACGGTCTGCAAAAGTTCACGTTTTTGCTTGACTTGTTGGAGAACCTCGTCATTGGCCACTATTCGAGTCCAGCTACTAGCGAGCATGCATCTACATGCCCACATTTCGAACGCTTCTATACATTTTCTGAGGTCTTCTTTAAGCGTTCAAGTATCGGTATAGAAGGACGGGTCAGATGTAACAGTGGAGCATTCTACGCAAGGAAAGTTTAATAAAAGAAACAAAATTAATAAAAGAAACAATATATTTGAAAAAATTATTAAAGTTTACCCTGGAATACTATATTATTATTTCGTGTACACTGTGTTATATTATATTTTCATGTTTATATCAAAGTGTAGCAGTATGAAAGAGGATCATGGTTTTTTGCCGATTCCCCTTGACAGTATTTAAAGTATGTGATATATTATAATGTTTAAAAATAATTATAAGGAAATACAAAATATATTGGGACTACTAAATATTAATTCCCATACGGGAATCGAACCAACAACTATAATAGCCTTTGAGTGTGATCAAGTATGCAACTGTTTGCTCGTCTTTGTCTCTTGCATAGAAAAAAAATGTCATTCCTAGTTTTTTTTTTGCTTTCTTATAAAAAAATAAAATTAAAAATAGAGAATTACATATAATATTAAAAATATTTGAAAAAAGTTTTTTTTATTATTATATTTTTTTTTGCTTAAAATCTTAAAAAACAACAGACTAAACGATCGAGGCATACAAAATTTCATCAAAATCGGTCTTTATGCACAGGAGATCAGTGACAAACATACGTACAGAAGAATTACATATCTATGTTTAAAAAAAATATGAACATTAAAAATTTTAGATCCGTGTGTTTTTTTTTGTTATCACCCCGTAGCATCGATTGTATTCTGTTTGCGAGCGAATCTCAAGGTCACTTTAATGGTCGTTTTCCACTGAACCCCGAGCCGCCGGCTGTAATCTTTAGTTAACCCAGTTCGCCCGACTGAACGCGATCAGAGACTAGGTCAGATTAGAATTGTTTCCCACGGATTTATGGTCCGCCATAAGACCTCGTATTTCGATGTCGATTGATTTCATGTTGTGTTCTGTGTATGAATTAGCTTCAAATTGTTTTTTAATAATACAGTTTACGAATGGGGCGCGGTGGTGTGCTTGCATTAGATATAAGGTCGAGGTGGTCAATTTGGTAATTTCCTTACAGTTATGATCGGAAAATGTATTTATATCAAAATAATAAGGATCACTGCTTTGGTTGCATCAACTATTCAATTTAAAAAAAAAATATATATATATATATATATATATATATATATATATATATATACCTTGTTCAAATTTTCAATTTTTTTTTATATTACTTATTAAACTATTGGATTACCATGCATATCAATTATAAGCAGAGCGACAAATTGTGTTTAGAATATTAAAGCTAATGTACACTTTATTGGAAGAAACATGACTTTTTATGGGGTAGGAAGGCAACTAGAACATATTTAACATAACTTTTTAATGGTATATATATATTCATATAAATATAGATGTGAGAGGTTCTCACTATTGGATATTGAACTCAGAACTCATACACCATTGGATATTTTATTTAATTGCGCACTTCAAGTGCGTTTTGTTTAGTTAATTAAAAAAGATATCGATTAATTCAAAAAGCAACCATAGACGATTAAAATCGTCCACAATGAAGGACCAACCATCAAGTAAGATAGAACTAGGCAGGAAAATTTGGCAACCGTGGTTGCCAAAACCGCGACACTACTGAAAGAGATGGAAGGGGAATATTATATAATACCTATTCTAGTAATAAGTTTCTAATAACTTGTATGGGCTTAGGGGGTTCCAAAAGTAGGAACTAATTTGTATAAAAGAAAAGTCATTCGCCACTATACTAGAAAGAAAAATTATAAAGGAAGGATTTTCTTTATTCGTAATATAATATTTCTTAAAATTGTTTAATAGGGAAATATAATAGCTGCTTGAATTTCAACGGAATTCTATTTTTCCCTTTCAATATTCACATTATTTTTAAACACATCAATAGCCGAGAGCGAACATTTCAAAGAATTAGGTTCGCCTAAATACTCTTTAAATAAAGTTAAATCTTTTTTTACGTTCATCTTTAATTTAATTACAGATAATAAATATTTGTAAATTTTTAGAGAAGCTGTTTATATTTTTTACAAGAATATTAATAAGTTTTTTAATATGAACAGAATTCTAATTAACTGAGATTATATTGCTTGTACTAGATAACAGTTAATTTGAGACCTCTTACCAAATTTTCTTTTATGGGATACAAAGGCAAACGAGCAGGCGTGTCACCCGATGAAAAGTAATCAACGCCGCCCATACACATACGCAACACACATCATAGCATTCCAGCAGTGGATTGTATTGATATTAATTGACGCAAAGCCGTGGTAATAAACTAGTGTGAAACAAACAAAGGGTTGCACTTCCGAAGCGATTGCATACAAATTACGTGTTGTAATTGGTTTCGCCTAGTCCAACATAAACGGGTTACTGTGCACACGGCCTTACCTCGCTCCACAATCCGTTGACGTCACTCCGTCATATTGTAAACTGGCACGTGACATGTTTGAAATAAAAAAAAAGTATAGCGCAGGTAAGCGCGAGTTGGTTTAATGTTTTTTTTTTTTAAACACAACTATCGGCAGTATTTATAATAAAGTATCGTGTCATTTACGAGATATTACCTTACTCGTGGATCGAGCTGTTTTTAACTGATTGTCCCATCGTACGTATTCGATAGCGGTCCTGCGATTTGGTCGCAGTTTCCTACCACAAACTGTTCAAATACCTGCGGTGCGGCATAAGTATATAGGGGCAATCAAGAGACGAGTGTATGTGTTCGCTAAAGGCGGGCAACGCATGTGAGACGCTTTTTGTATGCGTATGTCTATGGGCGATCAGGTGATCCGCAGGTTCGTTTGCTTAATGTATAAAAAACAATTCGACGTGGTACGATGCGTTTTTCTCAAAAAATTATTATATAAATATCAGCGGTATTTTCTACACGGTACGAAATTAAAGCTGGCAACGCTTTTACAAAGGCTCTGGTAGTAATTTTTAAAATTATTTTAAAAATATTCTAACAATTATAATAACCAAATAGTAATTTCTACAACAGCATGTAAATAATATGGAGAGTAACGATATTATGACAGTAGTTATTCTACGTTTGAATTTCTGTCTCTGGCCATATGCTATTCATTTATTTAAAAAAAATATCATTACTATTATAATAAGTAACATTTATATATGGGCTGTGAAAAAACATATACAAGCAATGCACAAAATTTGTAATATGTTTACATATTATATTTTTTTTTATTTTTTTTTATATATTCACGCCTATCCCCGCAGGGGTTGGCAGAGACCACAGAGCTCTATACGCTGCCATTCATCGCAGCGAAACATCTCGTCATTGGTCGCTTTTCGCCCTCGTGAGAATCAGGACGTGACGGGTGGCGAACCACATCGCCGTCATTTTTTCGACAAATTAGGTATATTAAATTCGTCTTAGTGAATCCCGCGAGCCGCAAGGGAGCATGGAGGTCTGCCCCAGCAGAGCCTTGCATACTGAGGTAAGGCACCATAGTCCCCGGGGGAGCCCGACCCCGGGACGATCGGCATGCTTCCGACTAGGCTCGCCCCTAGCCACGCATCCATTGGCACGGCAGACCGTGGATTGGTGGTGAGGAAGGGTAAGCGTAGAGAAGAAAGGAAGGGACAGGAAAGGAAATGCGGATTGGGGGGGTTACCAGACTCGGAATAAACATTTATAAATCCATATAAATATTTATTCCGATGCGGGAATCGAACCCGCGACCATTGACTCCGGGCGGAGAGCCCCGCCACTGAGCCAATTGGTCGTCTATTATATTATATATTAGAGAAAAAATTTTCATGTATTTAAATGGAATAATATAAAAATAAAGAATTCATTTAGATACAATAAACCTCGCAGAGTTACTAATTATTTCGAAATACAATATGCTACAATAACTCTTTCGGGGTAAGAGGGCAAATTCTATTTATTGCAGGCTATTTTTGCCAGATTCGAGAACTTTCACTTATTATGGCTGCTTGTAGCCACGTTTTAATTTATTATACGAAAGAAGGTATTTACGACATGCTCTCGAATTTGGAATTAGTTAATATAAATCAATATAGACTCATATAATTAAATGTTTATTCAATCAATAGAATCAAGTATTTACTCATGTATCATAACAACTTATATACACTGCTAATAATGCTTAAAAAATATATGTCTGGTGTATTTTTTTACAGCTCATATATGTATATATGTGCCTTAATGTCGTGCCAAGCACTCCCCGCTTTAGAAGGAATACATTACCCACCGTATTTTACAGGTGGATTGTTAGGGCGTTCATTCTCGGTATAAATACGTATAAGTCTTACATATATGCGTGTATGCATTGCTACAAGGTGTATATTTTTTTTTCGTGTACTTATTTTCTGTGCGTATATATATATATATATATATATATATATATATATATATATATATATATATATATATATATATATATATATATATAAGTAGTTTTTAGTTTATTTTAAGCTGTGCCACTTTCAAACACATTTTGTCAATTTCACATGCGGGTTGTCTGGTGCAGGATGCCCAATGGTACTAAGTTTTTCTGTTGTGCAAATGAATAAAATATATTATATGTACTCGATTATATGTATCTCGATGCGAGAATTGAACCCGCGATGACCGTAAGCGGTAGCTTAACCACTGAGCCAAATTGGAAGGTAAATATATTTTTAGATATGGTTCAGGACAGCTGTCTAATATAATTAAATCAATTTGTTTAAAGTAAAATCATTGTGGTTACAATTAATGTTTTGTTTAAAACCATTGCGGTCTTGAAAATATTTATGTACATATAAAGTTTTACAGTAGAATGTGTTACAAAAGGTGATTTTTAATTTGTCAAGAAGCGTAAACAGTATTATAATCGTATATGAATTAAAGAAATAAATGTATATATGAATATGAACCGAGTTAATTCCTATTATATCAATTGGTTTGATAACATATCTTAACTTACCGATAAGTGTATGTTAAGATGGCAAGTTATATATATTTTAAAGTTATAGCTTGAATAATCAATAAACGCATGCTTATATGCTTTCACTGCCTGCACATGCTTTCAACACGGTGGTGCACATGCTTTCAACACGATGGTCTCTCTGGTAGTGTGAGGCGTGCTCACACTACCAGAGAGACCATGGGGTTTCTTCGTGATTTCTTCTCTAACGTAATAAGTCGTTTGGGCGATATGGCCTCGTCGACCACCTAGGTAGCCGGATTTCACCCCAACGGACTTTTTTCTGTGGGGGAGTGTTCCTCAAAAGTAAAGTCTATGAAACAAACCCGAGGATCAATTATCTCAGCAGTAAAAGAAAATATCGTCTGCAAGGTTAACGGCATCCCATCGTCACTACTTCATCGAGTGGCACAGAATACTGTGACTAGATTCCAAGAGTGTGCCCGACAGTTAGATGAAATAATTTAAATAAAATAAAACGCTTACTTTTCTTCTTAGTGAAAGTTAGTGAATTTTATTTTATATCCTTAGTAGATTTTTAATTATTTACGTTTAAAAACCTAATTCTACCACCCATAGATTAGAAAATAACATGAAAATAGAGCACAAATAACTGATTGCCTTCTATTCTTTTAATTTGATATTATTAACCTCGTTTTAGGGGGGAGCGTGTAGTTTGGGGGCGCTCACCGTACACGGCGTTGGATGGAGCCGTATACCACTGCCATGGTTAGAGCATGGCGGTGCTAAGCCCTTGTATCGGGAGCTACATGTGCTATACATCGTGATCCCTTTACAAGTGGGTGTTTCTTAACTCACCTTCCATCGCTGCTTGCAGAGAAATTACCCATTTGCAAGTGGCGGGTGATTTAATTACATTTTTCCCTTACTTGCTTATTTTAACCAATTGGTTATTATACTAAGATATGTTACAGATCTGTCAAACTAAAATTATTTCATTACATGATTATATCACAATTTATTTTTAAAAATAATATATACTAACATAACTATGTTAGTATATATTTATTTTAGTATACAATCGGAACTGCGATTGGCCTATAATTTCTTATGATATTTGAAATTCTAAAGCAAAATGTATTAATTTTATTATTTCTATTAAATTATATGTTTATTTATATCTGTTACAGTAATTACATTACTTGTGGTAAAGTTTTAAATTTTATGAATAATCTTTAAGTATTCTATTAATCTTTAAATATTCGATAATCATAGATGCTAGCGATGGACTTGAGCCCTCTGTCTCTAGCATCTATATTTGCTAAGGAACTTGACATAGATTAAATGTGTAGAAATAAAGTAATAATCAATGCTAACATACGATAAGAATAGTCCTCTTTACACGGACTCCTTGAAAAAATGGAGTCCGTGAAAAACAGGAGTATTATAAATAAGTTTTAAAAATAAAATACTCTTTAGCATTATTTCATGTTAGTTTTTAAGCGAATATATTCTTATGGATAATTTCATGGTGGCAATATAAAGAAAAATATTCTTATGTATCAATTTACTTTTTTTTTGTGTTCTCCGTCCATAACTTATTGATATTATTTCTTTTGTAAATGTTTATTATGTTTTAAAGCAATATATAAATTTAAATACTGATTTTAATACCATGAGGTAAAGTAAAATTTCACGAACACATGATAGGTAAAAAAAATCGTTTACCGGACTTTGTGATCAAAGCAATTTTAACCTGAATAAGTTAAATTCATCCACTTATCTTAATATTCGTGGTTTATGTTTGTTCGCGGGATAATTTTAGTGAATGTCTATTCAAATTTTGTGTTGTCAAAATTTTATATTGCTACAATAAAATTGTTTACGTAGATTGTTGTTTAGAATATAGATAGTTTTGACTTTAAGTTATATATTGTAAGGTTATGATATTAAACAACATATTATAATATTAAACGACTACATCTACGACTACTAAAATAATCACAACAATGACTAATGACAAGTAATATGAAAATGAAATGGACACTATAAATTTGGAGTGAAGATTATTCAATATAATCAAATATTTACTAATATAATCAAATGTTTATTCAATACAATTAAGTGTTTACTGATATAATCAAATGTTTATTCTATATAATTAAGTGTTTATTCATATAATCAAATGTTTATTCAATAGAATTATATATTTAGTTATATAATCAAATTTTTATTCAATATAATTAAGTTTTTACCCATGTCATCAGATGTTTAAATAATATTTTTAATTAATTACTCACTGAAATGTTTATTTTTCTTACACAATTGTTGTAAATTCAAAAATAAAAACTGTAAATCAAGAGATTTTATGTGTTATAAATTTACAACTAATTCAATCACATTTATTAATTAAATAATATAATAAGTTATTTGTATAATTGATTTAGTGCGAAATATGTTCAATGAAAAATTGAAATAATAACAAATATTATATTATCTTTACAATAGCCTATATTAATTGGTTAAGCATTGCACTTTCGTTCAATTTCGTGAGTGTAATTCCATCTGGTATTGGGTTTTTGACGTGAACCATTCTTACGTTTTCTAGAATTCTAGTTAAATGAATGGCATTGCTACAAATAACTATAGTTGATATTTCTACTCCATTACCTAAATTGCCGATACTCATATGAACCATGACGGCGGTCTGCTTCATAAACTCAGAGTCGATCAGAGAGCTCTGGAGAGGACAATGTTTGGAATCATTTCGGTGGATAAGATTCAAAAGTCTGCCAGGGAAGCAGTTACTGAAATAATCGAGTTGGCAATGAACTGGTTATTCTTATCGATGATTTGGAGTAGGCTTACCCTGGAATGGAGATTGCGTCTTGATTTTGTTAAAAATTTTGTTAAAAAATAAATGTGGTTGGAGGGGTTGTAAAGGTGGCTGGACCTTTGATTTTGACTTTTAGTAATAACATAGTTATATTTTATCGGTCTGTTTATATTATTACTAAAAAAATTCAACTGAATTCACAATTTGAAGTTAATCAGACATGTATACATTATATTATCTACCGGGTTCATATTAATTTTATCTATTTTTACTTTATTTCGCCAAATGTTAATTGTCTGTTCAAATTTAATAAATGTTAGATGCACAACGTGTTTTATTTTAGACGTATATAGTAGTTTTGCTCAGGTTTTTTTTATCTAACGTTAAAACAAATCCAGTAATATACTTAAGTACTTATAACAACAATATACTATATTCTATTTATGAGGTCATCAATATATATCCTTTTTAGAGGTCAATCTCATCAATCAATCTCAATATATATATATATATATATATATATATATATATATATATATATATATATATATATACAAATCAATCTAAATAAAGTATATAGCGTAAAAACAAGGCACATCACCAATTTTCCAACAACATGTACATACATGTTTCATCATGAAGCAATTTTAGTGCTATCATCTTCATGTGTCACCCTTACTAATATAAATATTAGAAATATACTAATTCTGAATTACTAGTTCACTTAATAGTATATTACAATAATGGAATATTCAGAATCATCACGTGTAAGTCGCCATAAGCCAATACAACAGTTTTCACTTAAAAAAAAATGGAATAGTGTATTAATATATAGAAATTACACTATACTAGATTATTTAGATACAAAAGTAACATGAACGATGATAAATACATATATATATATATATATATATATATATATATATATATATATATATATATATATATATATATATATACAAATCAATCTAAATAAAGTATATAGCGTAAAAACAAGGCACATCACCAATTTTCCAACAACATGTACATACATGTTTCATCATGAAGCAATTTTAGTGCTATCATCTTCATGTGTCACCCTTACTAATATAAATATTAGAAATATACTAATTCTGAATTACTAGTTCACTTAATAGTATATTACAATAATGGAATATTCAGAATCATCACGTGTAAGTCGCCATAAGCCAATACAACAGTTTTCACTTAAAAAAAAATGGAATAGTGTATTAATATATAGAAATTACACTATACTAGATTATTTAGATACAAAAGTAACATGAACGATGATAAATACATATTATATATATATATATATATATATATATATATATATATATATATATATATATATATATATATATATATATATATATATATATTGATTAGAATAAACAAAACTACAAAATTATCTTCGGTCGTATTCCTAAACTAGAACTTCCTTTGTCGCAGGAACCATTCTAAACATTTGAATGAAAAGGAAAAACATCCAGACTCAGAAGTTGACTGTAGGTCAAAAATGACAAACATCCAGACTTGACTGTAGGTCACACAACTATTCACGCTGATGTGGGATCCATGATGAGCCTTGGATTTAGAAAGCGAATACTTCGTGGGACGAACTTTAGATTGTCAAAATATGATAATTAGATTCAACATTTAGTTATTCAAATTGTATGCACAATGAGTACATCAGGTAGACTTGAAGCCATGGAGAGCAGGATGGTGGAGGAGAGCGAAAGGCTCTCTTACAACCCTCATAATCGAGGTTCGGGCGGCGGAGAAGGGGGAGCCTACCCGGCTGATATCTAAACTCGCGATGGTGTACCACATGTGCCTACAATGTAGCGAGGAGTCAGAGAGTCTCATTTCCACTCCAATTCTGAGATCGGGCCTTAGTTAGGGAAAGCGCCGTCAGAACTACGTTTCCTGCAGTTTCGACAAATGGCATAATATAGAAAAAAAATACCATTGGGTATTCTCTTCTAGTCAACGTACGGACAACAAACTGAGAAAGTTTGCTTCAGAGGTGGTACAGTTTTATAGACTACTGATATAAATTTAAATACCATCTATCTGTTATTAAATAAGAGTGTTTTGACTTCGTGTACCGAAGACAAAACAATCTGTGAATGTTTTTTGTAACAGTTAATATTAACTGTTACACAGGGCATTTGGGGTCCCTTATTTATAGGAAAGTAATCAACGCCGCCCACAAACATCTGTAACACTATAGGCATCACGAATACATTGCCCGCCTTTTAGATATGAGCAGGCTTGACTATTGAAGGTTCAAAAATAGCTGGTCAAAGATATTTAATACTCTTTATGCCTGCGATACGTAAACGATATAGTTGCTGACATCTGCAAAATATGTTAGATAAATGGAGAAGAAAAGGGAGGTAAAACAAGAGAGTGGGGGCAGAGATAGAGAGAAGAAGGTGACAGAGATTATTATGGTAGGTTTACGTGATTGCTATATCGTCAAAAATGGACTAGCTAGTCCAGGAAGAAATATCATTTTTCTAATGGTAGAGTCACGCTGCAGACGAATTTTTGTCAAGAATCGCATAATATTTGTCTATAGCATGAATGGCTCGGCTCGCCCGGGGAAGTACCACACTCCTGTATAAAACCGGTGCCTGAGTGGTAGCTTAGCTACCGCGCTTCCTACAGTAAGCGACTGAGTTCCGAAGGCCCAACACCCTCCCCCTCCCTCTCCCACTCCGTTTCCCATAATGACACTTTCTTTAAAGGACAGCAACGATTTCGCACTGTCTATGGCGCTGGCGGATGTCTATGGGCGGCGTTGATTGCTTTCCATCAGGTGACAGACAGAGAAACGAGGGCTTGCTCGTTTCTCTTCCTATCCCATAAATAAGAATAACATGCAAAGTAAACTACACTAGGTAGTGGCTATGTAAGTATCATATTTATAAAGCCACATCCTAGTAGAAATAAACCAGTAATTTACAGGTGGATCAACTATAAAGTTTCTCCACGATTTCCAGACGTCCATTCCAATTAAATCTCTGCGTTAAACCAGCTTGTATGTAAGATAAATATGAAGATATACTCATTAAAGGACTCCTGGCTTATTAATTCGAAACTACATGTAGTGGTTTATTTATCTTACATAAAGTGCTTCAAGCTTATTCTAATATAAGGTCGTTTGCCAAAACATCTCAGATGCGTTTATTCCACAAAGATTTATAAATATATAAAATCTTCCCAGTGTATTTTTATAGCCTTAATACATATTTGACTGAGCGGTATGTTGAGCATGTAGCCAGCCTATTTCTGAAGGAGTGGACACATCATTCTTGTCTAAGAAAAATTGGCGGGATATTCAGACTTAAAAAGAACAACTGAAGGTCGTAAATATAGTGATCCCGATGCGAGAATAGAACTCATCAGTTACAGTAATAGCAGTAAAGAAGTAACTTTCCCATTGATATAATTATGGCGTTTTAGGGGGAGCGTGTAATTTGGGGGCGCTCACCGTACACGGCGTTGGATGGAGCCGTGTACCACTGCCATGGTTGGAACATGGTGGTGTTAACCTCTTGTATTGGGAACTATTTATGTACGTCTTAACAACATTTTGGTTACTAATACTAAAATTAATATCTTTTACGACAATGCACAAAGCCTTTTATGTTACATTGGGTAGTGGGTGGTTTGTGTAAGCGTAAATAATTTAAAATCTACTTCGGGAAGCCATATGAAGTACTTACCGTATGACTGTATTATTACAAATTAATTTATTTTTTTATCTATACGCTTAGCATCCGTTAGATTTGGAAATTAAAACGGAAATTGTGTATTGTATTAAGTTACAAAAATCTATAAAGCTTTCATTCCGGCGTATCTGTAATGTTTCTAACTCTATGTTAACAGACCTCTGAGTGAGGGACAACAAAGTGTTGTATTAGCAAATCTCGTAGCTCCGCCCGAGTCGTGATGTCATCACGTTCGCAGATAAATGCAATGGACTCGACTGATAAACAACCAGTTACGGCGTACATGACATATTCATTCTTTGAATAACTACCTCCGTTTATTCATAACGTATTCCCTTTTTTGGAAAAATAAGTTCACATTTTCTATATCACCATTAAAATTTCATATTTTTAACCATTTTTACATTTATTTATTTATTTTCGCGAGCCATTTTGACTTTAAAACTATCACTTAAATTTGTATACTTCTTATACAATTTTTTTCTTTTTAATAATATATATTTAATTTGCAATTATATATATATATTTTTTAATAATCTTTCTTTATCTATTCTAATTATTTATTTAAACTAACTAAAAGCAGAAAATAAACATAAGAGAAAAGTTTCAATAATTTATAATGAGCGGAAGAAATGAAAAGACGGTGAAGATTTGGTTTGTACTCACCAGCCGGTTGAAAGCTCCAAATTTGTTTCCGATTTCTTGTCAAATTCATGCGTTCTTGAATCATCACACATTTTGGGTCGTGCCCGCGTATTTCAGGCGGATTTGGACACCCAAAATTTTAAAACTTTGGGTGTCCAAATCCGCCGAAATCCAAAAGAATCTTATCGGCTACGCCATACACATTTCAGGAACTTGTAAATGCTCTTTTTAAATTAATTGTATTAAGGCAACATTTGATTAATTAAGAGACGTACTGACAGAGTCCGCTGCCAGTGTCGATTGAATACACTATGAGCTTTGTTCTCCTTGATAAAAATGCTTAGTCTACGTTTACGGTGTTGATATTATATCATGTAGACCTTTCCTGTTATGTCCCTTCAAACAACGAGTATTTGTGTATTTATACTCGTTTTTGAAGGAACATAAAAGGGTTAATCAGATTTTTACAATTATATCATCTGAATTAAATTAACACACATGTAATAGTTGTTTGATTTAGTTAAATTTATTAGGTGATATCTATTTTTATTAGTATTTATGTATATATGGTAGCAAGGGACAGCAAGCTGAACACACTAAAACTATCGGATATTATTCCTACATTGGCCCAAAGATCTTCGAAGTTTCTATGTACATTCCTGGGCAAAAAAAGCAGAAAAAAGAAAATAGTAATTAAAATTTGGGTCATATCACTCAGTAAGAGTCAAACCAACATAATGTTTTAAATATATGTATAGTATCATCAGTATTTACGAGTATATTTCTTTACGTATATATATTATTTATAGTATGTATGTATTTATTTATATATAATTAAGATAATTTATATACATTTATGCAGCACGGGTCAGCCTAATGAGAAGTACTATGTTCCATCCAAATTCACTTTATAATAGTTTTTAATAAATAAATAAATTAAAATCTTCTTATGTATGTTGCTAAGTTTCATATTTTTTCATTGAGTTGTAATTCAATTATCACATACCTTTATGATTTTAAATCTCTTCCTTGTCCTATTACTGTCTGTTATTATATATATTATATACTTTCATTATAAATAAGATTTATATTCAGTTCTCCGCGTATTGTAGTATATTTAATTATTTGTATATGTTTGTAGATTATGTGTAAATTCATAACTTGACTCAATGGTTTGGTGCAAGTGACACTTGGAAATAGAGCCCATTTTCTGTCACCTGCATTTCTCGTATCAAGCAGATTAAATGCGCAGTAAACACCTATTAATGAAATATTACTTTATAATTATAATAACGCTTTAGTTTGTAAATTTTTAATATCGATATTAAAAATATAATATAAGGGTTTCGTGAAGCACAGAAGTTGTTAATAAATAATTTAAAAATGATTTTTTTTTTTTGTTATTCAATAATAGATTTAATGCGTTTAGTTTTTAAACAAAACAACTTGTGAAATAAAAACTCGTCTGTTCCGCATTAAAAGTAGAAATTTTATACAATTTTATTTTATATGCAATTTAATTTTTCAAAATAAAATAGATCTTAAAATTGGCTTTATTTTTTATTAACCTTAGAGTATTCTCTGTAAATCAAGTGTTTCACACATGACCATTAGTAAAACATTATCGCGGCAGGAGTTGAAGGGACCACAGTTTCCAACATGTTTATGTCTAAGAAGATTGCTGGATTGGTGGTTACGGCTCATAGCTAGTTTCCCTTGAATTTGTTTCGTTCGTAGGTTAACACCAAATGGATGGTATTACCAGTCTGTATTGACAATACCGTTGTTTCAGACAGTGGCAATCTATAGTGATTTCTGACTACCTATGTACACGTATATATTAAAACATCAGTGCGTGCCGCCCAAGGATCAGGTGTTACAGTCATTGTAATATCTTCATGACGTGGTCATTACTAATTGTATTTGTTTCATTTCGAGTTAATTTTATGTAAGCAAGCCACATGGCTGCCTGGTCCTTGGCCTTCGTTACTACTTGTTGACTACTACCTTGGAGTCATACCTAGTTTCTCCGTGAATTTGTTTCATTTGTAGGTTAACACCCTGATTAGATAGATATGTAGATTATCATCTATCCATTCATGGTAGTTTGCCTCTGAAAGGAGCAACCGTCTCTTCTCTATCCACTATCATGGCGTAGCAGAACTCAGAGATTAGAGAATTAATCAATATTCTTTAAAATCAAGTAATGAGAAATCATAACATGATGGTAAACACAAGATTAAGGGGCATTTTTTATATATCTTAAATATTTCTATAGACACCCGTCAAATTGAGATCAAAACTCAATTGCCCTTCTGTCAATACCAATAATAATAAATGGAGACTGTCTACAATAACATACCATCAGCGAGTAATTACGTATGGATGCGCAACCTGGGCATTAAGTAAGAAGACAATAGTTCGGTAGGAAAATCTCAATGCCTCCGGTGGGCTGGCCACGGAGAGAGAATGCACGAGCATACCCATGATTATTATTTTCTGGAAACCGCAGCAGAAAAAACCACACGGGAGCCCTAGGAAGAGGTGGATCAACTATGTTAAAGAACTCACAGCCATAGGAAGATTTACCAACTGAGGAAAGAAAGCCAGAGTGCGGATTGCGTGGTAAAACAGCGAAGAGGAGGCCAAGCCCCACATGGGGTTGTAGCGCCGCAGAAGAAGAAAATGTCTACAACAAAATTTGTAAAACTTTCTATGGTTATTGTCATTGAACATAGAATTTTTTACACTTTATTGTTGGAAAACATGTTTATATTGACAGTGGAACGATCATAATGTAAATCATATCTTGTTATGAGGATTCAAATTCTTTATTTTTCGACATAAGAAATTACATTGACACGGACGACCGATTGGCTCAGTGGCGGGGCCCTCCGCCCGCGGAGTCAATGGACGCGGGTTCGATTCCCGCATCGGAATAAATATTTATATGGATTTATAAATGTTTATTCCGAATCTGGTAACCCCCCCAATCCGCATTTCCCTCGCATTCATATAATCTATCGCACGCATATAATTTGTTTTTTTTTTATCGTGGTGTGATCGAGATGAGTATTCAGATTCGAGATCGAGATTAGATTGAATGATTTTACGAACGAAGCAAATTTAAAAGGATTATTTATAAAACTAGCTAGTCCGTCAATTTGACAGATTTCGTAAGAATACTTACACTACGTGCATGTTTTAAAACGTAGGAAGTATATGAAAATAAAAATTGTGTGCATAAATTCTTTGGGTGAAATGATTAATTAATTTACGACACAAACTGATTCAGATAAATGCTATAGATTTTTAGGTATTTATTTTCACAATATAAAATTCGCCAAATTGACGGACCCCGAAATCTAATGTTAACTAGATTGACTGTTTAGACAGTGGGAACTAAATTGATAATACCGTTTTATTCTTTCTCTCTGGATCACAGATACTTTCTCTGTCACTATCTGATAATCTATTAGTGGGTAGTGTAACCTGATTTTAGCGGCAACTGATTTCTGTGTATATAGTCTACGTATAGTAGGCACATATATTTGTATATTAAAACCACAGCGTACACTTGAATGATAAAATCTTTTTCAAAATCTAAGTCCGATAATTTTCTCTTTCTTTACTTGCTGCGTGGTGAATATTTCTTTTTTTTTCGCTCGTGTATTAAATGTACATATACATATGTATGTGTGTGTATGTATATGTTCATATGTTTTACTTCTATACATTATTATGTATAGTATGTATGTATTTATTTATATATAATTAAAATAATTTATTTATACACATTTATGCAGCACGGGTCAGCCTAATGAGAAGTACTATGTTCCATCCAAATTCACTTTATAATAGTTTTTAATAAATAAATAAATTAAAATCTTCTTAGGTATGTTGCTAATCTTAATCGTAAAAATAAAATTAATAATATATTTGTATATCAAAACCACAGCGTACACTTGAATAATAAAATCTTAAATAAATTCTTTTTTAAAATCTAAGTCCGATAATTTACCTTTCTTTACTTGCTGCGTGGTGAATATTTTTCCTCCTTTTTTTCGCTCATATATTTAAATATATATATGGATATATGTATGTATGTGTGCACATATATATGTATGTATATGTTCATATGTTTATGTATGAATATATTTATGTATTGTGTGTAGTTAAACGTATATAAGTAGTTTTTAGTTTATCTGTGAAAATTGGTTTGGTGGTAGTGCAACTTGATATAAGCTGCACCACCTCCAAACCAATTTTCACAGTTTCGCCGGCAGGTTCACTGATAGACAACACCCAATGGCTTTGAGTCCACCTGTTGTACACATTGTGGAAAAGTTAAAAAAAAAACAATCGGCGAACCCAAATCCTACCAAACGTGGGGATTGCGTCACTGGTAACGGAATCCAATGTCCAGCCGTGAACCTCAACGGCTCTATTGATTGGAACGCATAGGAAGGCCAAAGTTACGGTCGTGTGTAACGAAATATTTGTCAACAAATGTTTGTATCAATCAGCTTTGTTATTTTTTCTTTAAAGGTCGGGGAGGATAATATCATTGGAGATCCTCACAGTATACGGCGATGGATGGAGCCGTATGCACCTCTTACACATTTTAGAAATGTGTAGGAGCCAAGCCCTTGTATCGGGTTTGCACGCTGTGAGCCCTTTACAAGTGGAATATTCCAAAAATATAACGTCCAATGCTTAGTGTATTGGAAGTTATATTATTGGAGCTTTTAAAAACAGCCATTGATATCGAATCAAAAAATAATAATTTTAAATATTGAAAAGAGCAAGAATTAATCAATCTCGACAAGGTGTCCACTAAGTCTTTACAATTTATTTCATCCACTGCGTAAATAGCGCGCGGGAGGCATGCCGGTGTCGTATCAATCACTAGCCCAGTCCTTGGGAATTTATGATTAAGATGTGCCCAATGAAGCCCACTGACGCGGTTGAGAGACTCAATTTCGCGTGATGATTGAACGATTTTCGTCTTTCATACTACAACTAACAACATTTTCTTGGATTCTCGACTAAAGAATTTTTTTAACTTACCGGCCAGTTTAACAAGCAAAACTGCCGATACTGGGTTTTAACTAATTCAAAACATATAGGGTGTCTGTAAGCAGAATTAGGTTTTCAAACATAAGTTATAAAAAACTTTTTTTATGGGATAGGAGGGCAAACGAGTAGGCGTGTCATGTGATGGAAAACAATCAACGCCGCCCATAGCCATTCGTAGCGCCATAGGCAGTGCGGAAGCGTTGCTGACTTTTAAGAAAAGTATCATTATGGGAGTAGGAGGGGTGGGGAATGGGAGGGGGGGTGTTGGGCCTCCGGAGGTCTCGCTCACCGTATGAAGAGCGGTAGCTAAGCTACCACTCAGACGCCGGTTTGTGGTACTTATCCGGACTAGCCGGCCCATTCATGCTACAGACAAATATTATACCATTCTTGGCAAAGTATTCGTCTGCAGCGTGACTAACAAAACTAGAAAGGATAAAAATAAAATTAAATAACTTTTATGAAGAAGAGAAATATGAATTTTATTTTTGAAAAACTATTTCGTCAAAATTTTGACCGCTACACTTTTAGTAGTATTCTGTGCCACTCGCTGAAGTAGTAACGTCGGGAACTTCGCGGACGATATTTCCTGTTAGTGCTGAGATAGTCGTCGAGTATGTTTCATAGATTGTATCTTAAGGTATCTCCACAAAAAAAGTCCATAGGAATGACATCCGGTGACATGGGTGGCCAGGGGATGTCGCCCGGGATAACAAACGACTTGTTAATTTGTTAGAGAAGAAATCACAAAGAAGCTCCATGGTCGTTTTAGCAGTGCTAGGCGTGGCGTCACCTTGTTGAAATCATGTGCGTGAAGTGAAGGTAGGATGTTCACTCAATATTGGCAGAAGATAATCCGTAAGCATGCGTTTACTGATTATTCGATCTATAACCTAATCTGACCATCAGCAACACTTTATAAATATGAGCGGCCACTCAAATCAAAATATGCATATTTTGGTCTGCAATGAAGGTGAAAGGTACAGTAGAATCGTACATTTTGGAAGATCAAAGAGGTCACATAATAATAGTTGGAAGCGATATGTGTACGTGATCAACAAAAATTTTTGCACCAGCATCACCGAATTTTTTTGGTTTTAATCGAAACATATATTTCCGCAGGATGAAACAAATTCTTACACATCTAACATGTCTTTTACTGTTGTCCTTGAATTTTTCCGTCAAATATAAATATCAGAATGGCGACATCTGGTCTCTATGTAGCTTATAGCTAATGTGGATGAAATTTTCTTGTGGAGCTACCTTAAATGAAATGTATACCGCAATAACCTCACCACTCTTGTACCCATTGAAAGAAGAAGATGAAGTAAAAAAGAAGAGATTGCCGAGAAGAAATGGCAGTTTCAGATCTGGAGCGTTTAGAGAAGAAAATAACACTTGGAGAACATTATTTTTAAGAAATAAATTCCCAAGGACTATTTTATAACTTAATTATCCGTTTTTTCTTAAACATGAAAGTATTTTTTCAATATTGATTATTTATTTAAAAAAAAAGACTTATGGGACACCTTTTTCTTAAACACATTTTGGAGGGTATGTTTTCGATAACAGGATCACTTCAAGAACATAAGTACATGAATCTTAAAATGACAAGTTGTGACTTTGAAACGTATAATAATATTATTTTATTTATTTTAAAAATTATATTACGAAAAACCGCAAAGTCACGCTTGGAAAAGATTTTAGATGAATTAAAAGCAGTCACATTTGATGTCACCACACGCAACATCCTTATTTGCATACTCCTGGTGTTAACTAAGGTAAATTTGTTATGTATATAAAAACAATTGATTGAAATCAATAAAAGATAAACCTATAAAATATATAAAAAATATTTTCAGGCTCACATTCAAAGGAACAAGATGAACTAAAAGTGTTACACATATACCAAAGGAGTAAAATCCATAATCGATACAATTTTCAAAATGATTTATCAATTCCCCATTTATTTAAAACACGACCCAGGAAGAGCTAAAAACCGCTACAAAACAGTGCTTAAGTTTTATTTTGTCTCGAATGTTCTTTTCATAGTGACGAGTTTAAAAGTAAATTAAAAAAATAAAGTTGATGGGAAGATTTGAACGATCACCGTTTTGAAGATAACTTGAGTAAAAATAGACCACAAGTGAAGTTAATTGTATTTTTTTTAAAACTGTAATTGGTCAATTACTAAATGGCCAAAAACAAGTTTGTTAAAAAAAAATTATAAAGAGTAAAAACTTAATAATATCTATAATAATAAAATAGTGAGTATGAAAATTAAATACTTTATCAAGATATGAATAATTTTTATCATATGTAAATATTATAAAATATAGTGAAAAACATAAATAACAATAAATAATATTTAAAAATTATATATATAATAAATATAGATTAAGTATGAATATGATTAATCACCAAAAAAAAAATTCTTTAACTCTATGACGACTTTCATAGCAAAGTAGTAAGTCAATAGCAATTACACAAGAAAAGTTGAAAAGTAATAAACCGCTGAAAAATAAGTCTAATAATATATAGACTTAACAAGCAACGCCTACTAACTACTAAGCTAAGAAAAAATTTTTGACAATAATGCAGAATGAGATCTTATTTATATCAAAGTGGATATATGTGGCTGAGCTTCTACTAAATTTACGAATAAATTATCATACATCAAATAATTCTGACGCCAGATAATTATTAAATACATACATCTTAGTGCCAACTTTTGTAATAACAAACCGCTGCAATTATCGACATAATGAATATGCTGATACATTTCGGCTATAACAAGTTATAATAAAGATTAAATTAAGATAGATATATATGAAATCTAAAGTCAATGTGGCACAAACGAAGCAGATGCTTTGTTCTCCTTTGACTATGTCACCGCCTGATTATAAAATTAGCCAAATATGCGGTGGCTGAATATCTGACGATGTTGCCAGCTACTTTGACGGGGATGTCTTTGACTACGGATGACTTCTTCTTCTTCATTTGCCATCTCCATCCCAGAGGTTGCCAGCTGTCTGTCTGTATTATTCCTATCCTCAATCATGCGAATCAACATTTCTGTGCTTTTAAAAATGCACAGATAGAATTACAAGCGACACAGTTTTGGATTTAATGAACAAAAATTTAGATGCAGTTACAACAATCAAAAAAACATTGTGGACATATTTATCGAAATGAGAAATTCAATTTATTTAAAGTCATTATCGAGGGAAGAAACAAATTTAACGGACTAAAAATCTAAAAGACTAGTTAGTTGAAGGTGGAAAGCGGGAACGATGGATAATAACAAATTCAAAGACGCAGAAAATTAAGCAACACTGAGAAAAGAATGCTGGAGGGGTGAAGAAGACCAACAATACGGAGCCACAGTTTTATTTATGGACTGTTAATTCTTTTTAGGGTTTAGTAATATTTATATATAAAAATATTAACGAAAGCACGAAAGACAAAGATTATTTAAAAAAAAAAACGTTTATGCTGTAACTACTGTGTAACTACTACTAGCCAAGATAATTCGAATAGGATTTTATTATATAACGTAGGTGAACAATATGGAAAATCACCACCCAGAGGGGTTCAATAAAAGGTTTTTGTGGAAGTTTGTCATTTAGCCGTATACCCGGTGGGATTCGCTTTATCGCTTTCAAAACAATGTTGTTTTCAGGAAAAAATATTTATAGAATTTAAGGTCACGACATCTTTACGTCAGACCATTATTTTAATTTCTGTTTACTCTGTATATACTTAATCAATGGCTCTTTGATTGGTTGGCTACTCAATAACTATACATGCTATGTACCACCATCCACCCGCGCGATTAAAAATAGATTTCTTCGACTTATATTACACAATATATTATAGTATATCATTTTTTTCACTTTTCTCATGATTTAATGTAATTGAATCCATATCTATTTAATACTATTACACATCCAAATGTATGCTACATCTTTATGAAATCGTATTTTCTATAAATTATAATAAAGAAGGTATTTCGATGAAAATTTTCCCCGTTAACGCACTTTACAATTTTTTAAAAATCAATAGAATAATTATATAATTAGCTCATATTTATTATAAATTTTTATTAATATTGCGCTCTTATAATAAAATATTTCTTAAGTGATTATATAAAATTTGGATTATTGTAATCATTAGAAACGAAAAAAAGACAGATAAAACAGTTTGTATTTCCAATATTTTAATCCTCAAACATTCAAAACATCAGTCTATATTTTTTCGAAGGCAGGCATTGCATGTTATGATCTCTCGGGGCACAGGTACACACGAGCTGTGTTGATAGTTTTCAAAGAGGAGCTTCGAACATACAAAAATAATACACCCGTTTCATTTTATAATTTATTTTTAAATGTGCCTTTTTTCATATTCATGATTATATCGATTTTATAGTAGAAATTGAAGAATGTCATAATATTTGTCTGTAGCATGAATGGGCCGACTCGCCCGGGGAAGTACCACACTCCCGCAGAAAACCGGCGTCTGAGTAGCTTATCTACCGCGCTTCATACGGTGAGCGACCGAGTTCCGGAGGCCCAACGCCCTCCCCCTTCCTCTACCTCTCCCCTCCTATTCCCAATCCCATAATGATACTTTCCTCGAAGGTCGGCAACGCTTCTGCACTGTCTATGGTACTGCGGAAGTCTATGGGCGGCGTTGATTGCTTTACATCAGGTGAAACGCTTACTCCTTCCTGCTTCCTATCCTATATAAAAAAATTGATATTAGTCTCATAAACTTCACTTTCGTGGTTTAGACAGAGCTTTAAATTATTAAAAAATCGTACTTCATAGCTAGAGCTTTTTAATAAGTTAACCTGCGTGATCCAAGGCAGTTATAGTGTATATAACAAGAAGAAAACCCGCTATGCACCAATATAAAGAACTCTATTTTGTCGTCTAAATAAAAACCTCTACAAGTAAACTCAGTCAGTTTCTAGTATAAAATGAGCAACAGAAAAAAATTGGCTATTAAGAAGGCTATTTAGCTTTATTAATATATTCATACATTGGGTTTTTATTCATGATTTATTGGACATATGTATGTCTTTATTATTATTTTATTTTATTGATCAAGGCAACATGGGTTAATTTCGCTAAAAAATAAAATATTTAGTTAGGGTTTTTATTAATTATCTTACATATATGTACTCTAACTAGCATCTGAGAAAAATAACGCATAAATGGTTATTTATGCGTTACGGTCCCCGAAATTTTTATTTCATTCAATTATCAGCTCACGGCATTCATTGTTGGACATAGGTCTCATACAGGGATGCCACCCAGCCCGATCTTTAGCTACACGCGTCCAGTCTCTGCCAGCCGCCTTGCACAGATCGTCGCTCCATCCAGCAGGGGTGTCCCACATTACGTTTATTAAGACGCGCATCCCATCCATCGCACTCCACTCCAGCACTCGTCTACAGCAATCGGCTAATAGCAATCTTTAAAAAAAAATATTTAGTAAATATTGTCTAATATTTAATAAATATTTTTTTTTAAAGATTGCTATTAGCAATCGTGAATGAATATCATGTCATTTTAAATTATTATTAAAATAGGATACCGTATATGAAACGTCAAAAACCTTAAATAATCTTTTGTATTTTATATTTTTTACAACATTATTTGCAACACCTATGGGAAGCTTAAACATTTTGAATGCAGTCAAAATAATAACATTGGAAAGTATACGTAATTTTAAAGATATGTTACAAACATTACAAACTTGAATAAAAGGATTTCATGGGCTATTATTAGGCTTTTATATACATACATACATACATACATATCGTCACGCCTGTCTCCCATCGGGGTAGGCAGAGACCACAGATTCTCCATCTGCTACGATCTCGGCATACTTCCCTTGCTTCCTCCACACTCATTATACTCCTCATGCTAGCCCGCCGGTTGAGGGTACTCTTGACCTGGCCTTTCTTAAAAAGTTCAGCAATTTGGTCAAGGTATGTTTTTTGGTCTTCCTCTACCGACCCTTCCATCCACATTAGGCTTTTAGGGGCTTTTATTCTATTAAGGTAAAATTATATGCATTTATATGATAATTAGTCGTCATTGATGTATACATACTTTTTTTGTTATGTCATAAAATATATAATATATGACAAAGGGGATTGGGTCAGGGAGAATGGCTCAATCACATTTATGGCGATAATAAAGACATGCATACGTTATAAACTTCAATACAAATAACAAACAAATTATTGCAATTTATGTAAAACGTATCCGTTGTTACCATTGCCATAAATGTGGTAGGAGGGGTGCTGGGGCGGCCATTCTGGGGTGGGTACAATTTTCGATTAAGTGTTCTAAGTTTGTAAATATTATAAATAAATAAAGGGAATTGGGTCAGGGAGAATGGCTCAATCACGTTTATGGCGAGAATAAAGTCATGCATACGTCATAAACTTCAATACAAATAACAAATCAGTCATTGCAATTTATGTAAAACGTATCCGTTGTTACCATTGCCATAAATGTGGTTGGAGGGGTGCTGGGGCGGCCATTCTGGGGCGGGTATAATTGCTAATTAAGTGTCTTAAAGTTGTAAGTATTATACATAAATAAAGGGGATTGGGTCGAGGAGGATGACTTCCGCATCACATTTATATCGAGAATTACGTTATAAACTAGAATATTAATAATATATCAACAGTTGCAATTTGTTTAAAACGTATAATTAACTCTTTTAGCGGGAAATGTGTGTCATTAATTATTATTATTTATTATATGTGGCTTTACTATAATGTTATATTTTTATGCATTTAAAGTTTAAAGGAATTCCGTATCCCGGTTTGGAATTATAAATTTTACTTGGAACGTTTCAAAATGGTACAGATAATTTTTATTATTTATATTATTATGTTGATAAGGAATAATGGATATTATAGATATTTTCTACTATCAATTTGACTGTCATCTTCGTTTATTTTTATATGTAATATGTTTCTCTTAATGTTGTGTTCGTCCATAATAAGGATTGCATTTCATTTTATACTACAGTAATGTAATAGTCTATTTTTAGAATTAAATTTCTGTCATTTTCATGTTTGTGAATTGTATAATGTACAATAAATTTACAATTTACTAATCATTTATAGTATAATTCAGCGTGACTCTTTAAGCTGAAGACGAATTTATGTGTTCAATGATTTGGCAATATTTTTTTAATGGCAAATTTTTAGCATAGGTATTACTGGAGCGTTGCCGGCAAGGTATGCTTATTTTTTGAAGGTGACAATTTCTTGTCGATTCTGAAACACCGCTAAAGGTAGCTAGGCCTTCCGTAGGCTAATTTTTTTTAACGCAATTGGAGTGTATTCATCAGGAAAGATACCATAGAGCACGTTGTCTAGGCAGATTTGATGATATGGACCTCTACACTATCTGACTTCGTGTCAATTCTGACGACCACCCTCGCGTCTATAAGTGCTTCCGCAGGTTCATTAATGATAATTCGGAGACGGACCGTCTCATTGAGCATTTACAAATTGCGATAGATTCTCTACTCGAACCTTCCGCCGAAATGGTCATACTTGGCGATTTCAATACTCACCCCGTGGAATGTCTAAGGTTGCAAGTTATTGATCACATCGGTCGATCTGTTCAATGCGAATACCAGACATATATAATATTAAGCCTTTCCTGTTTAAGTTTCCATGAGGATTCAAGAAGGAATCCAATGCTAATGCCGACCTTATCGCTGATGTGTTGTTTCATGGGTGTATAACTGTTTATTCCAAGCTTTGTGGTGTCCAGCGAAGACAAGCCTAACCTTTAGTTCGATCACTCCTGCAACAGAAAAGAATGATTCTTCTGAATGGCAGTTCAAAAAGTATAACTTTGTCAACAATGTACCTTAAAGGTACATTGTTGACGCCGATAACGTTTGCGTAATACATATGCCGATGCGGATGTCCGTCGGTGAAGAGAACCACATCAAGCAGTGAATGAAGAAGAGAAAACACAGTAAGTGGTTTTGAGTCGTCATAATTAAAGACAATTTTTTTGTTTCTATACAAAATATTGTACTTTCTTATGATTACTTAATATCACAATATTCAGCAGTACGAAGATAATTTACGTTTACCTGTTTAATGGATTCCGTTCAAGAGAACAGTATCTTTATCATCTATCTTTATCATCTCTAGAGGTTTTGTGCGTAATTCAAAACGCAGTTGGACGAATTAACATGTTCATAAACAGTTTACACTGGAGGCTCAACCCCCTATTCCCCCTTTCCTCCCCCTTCCTATAATGACACTTTCCTTAAAGGCCGGCAACGCTTCTGCCCTGCCTATGGCACTGCGGATATTTATGGGCGGCGTTGATTACTTTTCATCAGGTGACACGCCAGCTCGTTTGCCTTCCTGTCACATAAAATTAAAAAAAAAATGCTCTGTATTTAGTGGGACAAGTTCGGTGTTGTTTATATAGGCTGTTGAAACTAAACGAAATCATTCCTAAGGAACGGTATCGACTTCAATTGATGCTTGAAAACTTAGTTGCGCACCTAATATAACATTCTAATTTTAAAAAATATAACATTTGAGGACTTTTCCTTCCAATTTGCATTAGTGACGTGTTTCTATCTCATGTTTATAATTTTATGTTATTATTAGTTAATAATATTTAATTGTGTGGGCGTATTTATACAAAATAGTTCGATTAAGGCGTATAATTGGAGTGATATGAAATGTATCCATGTATCTTGACTTTTTACGTTGACGCTTTTTATGGTACAATAGTCACCAATTTATCAAGGCGTAACATGAAAAGCTGACTACTACATTTCAGGATAGTTGATATTATTATATTTTACTTAATACTGGCATAAATATTTTTTTAGTTATAGCTAATTGCCACCAAAGATAAAGTAAAATAACATTTGACTATTCGACCATCAATTGTTTTTCTGTTCAGCTTTAAAAAAAAGATGAATTCCGTGAGAATGAGCAGAAAATGCAGCAGAAACTGCTTGTAATGTCAACGCTGTATTTGGAAAGGATGCGATTTACCACGCGCCGTGCGTTTTTGGTTAAATCCCTTTCGTAGTGTTAAAATTCGACACTCAAAACATAACTGATCGAAATGTAAATAAAATTTTGACATTTTTGTGAAACAGTTGAAGTCTTGTGCAAGTAGCTGAAGATAAGCCTAAGTGATGGACCTTAGGGGAAAGCCTATATATCCAGCTGTTAATTGCCTTATGCCGATGATACCACAGAAATTAAATATTCACATATGATGTCCTTTTTTGAATTTTGGCAAAGTTCAAACAAAGATCTCAGTAAAGCGTTATCTCTATGCAACTTCTCCCAAGCTTGACGTCCTTTTCGTGAATTATACGTAACAATGTATTTTGATCTTGCATTATGTTAAATAAGATTTGCCGAATGTCGAATTCATCTAAATATTCTTATCGAATTGCGAATCTAAGTCGAAATGCGGACGAAGTTTGTCGAAAGCCAGTTCGGTAAACTTAATCTATGTTACAAATAAAACTAGTATTATACTTTTTAGTATAAATAAATAAACTTTAGCTTACTCGTTTGCTTATATCGTCACGCCTGTCTCTCGGAGGCTACCGTATGTCAGAGTCGGAACAAGCACCCCCTGATGAACCGCCAGTCGGGCCGTTTTAGATACATTCTGACTTTTCATAAAGGAGTACAAGGCTCCATTAACATGATAAATAAAATATAACTGGCAGTGTATACAAAATATTTGTTAGATTTTTTTATTCCAAGAAACAAATATTTGCCACAACAACATTTCCACATATTATGATTTTCTATCGAACCGTTTTGTTTTCTTAATGTAAAATCGATTGATATACCTATCTATCCATACATATATACCAATTGCGCTCGTTGTCTCAGCCCGACTGCTTGTTAAGAGCTCTCATAAAATATTGTCGGAGTGTACGCTGCTCCGACCTTGGCGTTGCTTGTAAACCAATAAAAGCATCGCTAGTTGCGCAGCCTCCCTACAATAAAGTTTTTGCTACAAAAACCGACGTGCTTTCACCAAAAAAGATAAAAAAAGGTAAAAAGTATTACATATTTCATTAGTAACTATAACTTCGTATTGGATGTACGGTAGCAGAATTATGTTTTCAAATATAAATAATAAAAACTATATATATAAATATATATAAACTATAGATATAAATTATAAATAAAATTAAATAAATAAATAAAATATAAATTATAAATAAAATTCAATAACTTTTACGGAGGACTTTTCCCATCAATTTATCTCAGTGACGTTGTGTTTTTATAATATAGTTCGATTAAGGCGTATAACTGAAGTGATATGAAAGAAATACGTGTAACGTGACTTTTTAATTTGACTGAAAAAGTCCACAGAAGGTTTTGGTAGAATAGCCACCATTTTATCACGACATAACGTGGTAAGCTAACTAGTTATATTTCAAGAGATTTGATGTTATCGTATTTTACTTGACACTGGCATAATAAAAAAAAAGAAAAACTTTTACGAAAAAAAGGTGTGGATGTTATGGTAATATAATAACCCCCACGTCAGACACACTCATGGAATCTAGCTACGGTATTCTGTGCATAGTGCTCGGTATCCTAGAAGGATAAAGGCACCCGACGTTGTTATTTCAGCAAAGAGCTTAAATAGCTACGTCGGTATTCCTTAAACCTCGCGAATAATATTTTCTTTTAGCGTTGATATAATCGTCGGGTATGTTTCATAGACTTTATTTGTCAGATACCAATAATCTTTATGGTGTTATGGGTTCTATGGGCGGCATTGATTGCTTTCTATTAGGTTACACGCTTGTTTGTTCAATGTTTGTTCAATAAACATCCTCTAAGATGTCCAACCTAGCGATCCGATCTTCGATTTCATGCAATCAGTTTCAGTCAGCCCGTACAGATCGTTGCACCATCTAGACGAAGGGTGTCCCACTTAAATTCACCAAGAGCCGTTTCCCTTCCAGTGCAACTTTACTATTTAAATTTTTTTTTGAAAGAAAATATTGTACATAAAAACAAGTACTATATTTTCACCACTTTGATGATATCTGTCCACCATTGTGCGATCTTCTTGCAATTTCCTGCTACAAATGATGCTAACCTGGAGCTTTCTTCCACATATCATGTTCGCAAATAATTACTACATTGGGGTATTCGAGAAACGAGCGTATATATTCATTAAAGGTCAGAAATAGATGATCTGCATAAAAATATATTATATTAAATTTCATATTTAGAGTAGGTCTCTACAAAATACCTATAATACGCCCCATGTTTTAATACATGCATTCCATGGATTTGTATTTCATTATAATAGCATATAAGCATAGCATATTTATGTTCCATTATAATAGCATATAAGTAAGAAATTCCAAAGCAGCAACAGGACGTAATTAGTTTTAGTACATTCGCAATCAGAGAATGCGCTTTTCTTTCGAAGCCTTCCTTGTATCTTAACGGGTACAAGAGTTATACGCGGGGAATCAAAAATAAAATTTTAGTCGTTAAAGAAAAAGTTGAGCCGAGCAACTTAATCCGACCGAGGCTCATTAGCGTCCAGGAAACTTAAATATTCCTTTGCATTTACAATGTTCGGTTTTTTATTGTACAATTGTTATCTGATAGCGTATTGCAAAAACGGATTTTTGCACGTAGTCGCGTACAAATATAGAAACTTTACGAGCAATTTCAGTACATTTAGGAATAGCACGTGCTGTTATTGAAATATACACTATAGAAACTATTACGTGAATCGAAACGTCTCAATGTGAACAAATGTTCAGTTCTAACCAAAAAAAATTAAATAATCATGTTAAGGACAATAGCGCTTAAGCATCCTTGTCACAGGTATTATAGGGTGGCGTTATCAGGGCGGGCGGGAGTGGGGGTTGGGTGCGGTGACGGGGGGATGCCTCGGCTCCATGCGAAGCCTCCGCGGCATTCACGCGCCCGGCACCGTCGCGGTAGAACGTGTCACGACCGCGCCCGGTACGACGAATTACGTAACGCTATTTACACCGTCATCTGTTGAACGCGACGGCCCCCGCTACGCGGCACGCTTTCTCACCGCTGACCATCGCGCACGCCATGACCGCCTCAACGACCACCGTTAACGCCCGCCAGCCCGTCGCGGCAGCCGCTACCCATCCGAAGGGGAACACTTAAAATGCCACCGCGATCACTGCCGCCAATACATACATTCCTTCCAAATAATTTTAAGTAGGTTTAATGAGTAGTGTATACAATACGCTTTACCGCTTGTGAGTGGACGATGTGGAACAACGAGAACTCGAAGGCTGATGGACGGGCCCTCGCTCCGCCGGACGTGGGGGAGACGCGTCGCGATTGCTGATTTCACTGCCATTCTCGCTTCACTCCGACCAGCTTACACTGCCAGCCGAGCCTGCCACTAGTGCATTAAGTTAGTATATAAGGAACACTCCCGGTTTCACGTGTTTTGTCGTAGATCGCCGCACAAAGTTGCCGCACAGGCTGTCAAATCGCGAGATTAGAATTTCGCGACGGGTCCTTGCTCGGCAAAATTCGCGACAACATCAGTTCGTGGGTACTGTGGTGGCGTCAACGCCATCTTCGGATGGGCGCACCGCAGACCCCAAAACAAATAGAGGAAGATGAGTGCGTGCCACACTTGGCCGTGGTTGAGGAGTTAAGAGAGGCTCAACAAGAGCGCAAGCTGGAGCGGCGACGGGGAGCCAGTGCGCCGAGGCGTCGCGGCCTCGACAATGAGTTGGAGGGCGAGAGGCGTCGGCCAAGGCGCAAACCTCGGAAGAGGTGAGTCCTTCACAATATTGTATCCAGTCTACAGACTCATTTTACTCATAATCAATATGAACGAAATCCACGTTTAGCTATTCACAAAACAAGCGGAAAGTTCTCCATGCGAAATGGAGACGTAACAATCTGCGGACCGTTAATTTTTAATGATATCGGAACCGAGTTTTGCAGTCGAGGCGGAGGCAATGTTACATTTTTAGCTTGAAACGAGCGGCGTTGACCGTTGATTAAAGTTTCGAACACCAAGATATGGCGTGGGGTGTCTAATCAAATTCGTGCTGGCGAGCAGAAAGAATTGCGCGTAGGTTTCGAGCGTGCCCGTACTGCGAAGTGGGTGTAAGTCACCCCTTCGTGTGAATAAAAGGTAAAATTAGCGAGCAATTTAGTTCTGCGGCTGTTTTGACATTGAACATTTTCGACCTAAAAAGCACACGTACAGTCTCACCTTGGTTGATACTACCGCACCGACAGTCCGGCTATCGATTCGGGTACCAAAGCCGCGTATTACCTACGTCTAGTACCCATATTTCCTCAGCAAAACTTTCAAAGAAACTTTAAGAGCACGCGTAGAATATTTAGAATGTCGGTTCAATGCATGAAAAGTGATTTAATAGTATAACATACATATATTCCTTAGGGCTTTAAATTAGATGACCGATTGGCTCAGTGGCGGGGCCCTCCGCCCGCGGAGTCAATGGTCGCGGATTCGATTCCCGCATCGGAATAAATATTTATATGGATTTATAAATATTTATTCCGAGTCTGGTAACCCCCCCAATCCGCATTTCCTTTCCTGCCCTTTTGTTTCTTCTCTATCCCTTCCTTTCCGCCAATCCACGGTCTGCCGTGCCAAAGGATGCATAGGTAGGGGCGAGCTTAGTTGCAAGCGTGCCGATCGTCCCGGGATCGGGCTCCCCCGGGGCTTATCTGGGGCTGAGTTCCATCCTCCCCCCTTGCGGCTTGTGGGTTTCACTGAGATAAATTCTAGTGAACCTAATTTATTAAAAAAATGGCTGCAATTGTGCTGGTAGTGGTTTCTGAAAACGAGTAGACCGAGAACTATCTCGGTCTACTCGTTTTCCATAAGATATCGTATACCATAAAAAAAGACAGCGTGAAATACTAATTTCACGCTGTCTTTTTTTATGGGATAGGAAGGCAAACGAGCAAACGTGTCACCTGGTGGAAAGCAATCAATGCCGCCCATAGACATCCGCAGCGCCATAGGCAGTGTGGAAACGTTGCCTACCTTTAAGGAAAATGTCATTATGGGAGTGGGAGGAGGTAGATGGAGAGGGAGGGGGTTTTCTCATTGCCTTCAACTTTGTAAGGCACAAGTCAGGCCGCACATGGAATACTGTTTTCCGGGCATTGCAGTATCAGCTTCTTCCTCTTGACCGCATATAACATCGGACAGTTTGAATCGTTGATTACCAAGATCTCTCTGTGGAGGGATATCTCATCCCTCAACATTTTTTATTGATTTTACCACTGGGAGTGCTCCGAGGAAATAAACAATTTCTAGATCGAGAAAATCACTTACAGCAATATTTTTTCCGTAATTGCTCTGCCATCTGCTGCCATCTCAAATTAGTTGTCCATCTTCGCGATTTAGACTAATAATAAATGGGATTTTCTCTCAACTTATCAAAGACTTCATCTACACACTATTCGAATCACACTATTACTGACTATTTTATAATTACTATATTTGAATTATTATATTGATTAATTCGAATTACTATTTTATTTATTATTCACAAAATGTAAGGAAATAGAAGAATATGACAAAGAAAACATCATACAAATAATATTAAATGTAATTCAGCCTTTAGATAACAAACGGTCTTGTTCGAGGATTTGTGATATTGATCTAAACCGACGTTTCGACATTCCCTGGACTAGTGGACTCCTTGGATTGCTGCTAGTATATCCCTTACGGTCGTCATCCGAGTTCTGTCGTTTGGTGGAGCTTCAAAACTCACCAGACCTTCGCGTGCATGAAGCTGAAATTTGGGCTAGGTGGCGCATTTTGGGTGAGATCTATGACCAATAGTGGATTGCCGAGGGCAGGCAGTGGCTCTCTTCATTTAAAATTATTAAATATAAAATAATCCTATGATTTTTATGTCTCGTACTTTTGAGACTTCTGAGAAACTGAAAGGACGTCGACCTCATACTGTAGACAGAATCTATGAAACGAGAAATTTACTACGGCCAAGGCTATTTTTTTTATTTGGGATGGCAGCCAATACTATTATCTGTACTGTTTACTTCATCGTCCACGAACTCGTCTGTGTTGTTACGGTTAAACAACCTTAGCATTCTATACGACAATTGCTTGGTTCAATGGTTAGAGTACCTAATTTCTGAGTATAGAGTTCTGGCTTTAAATCCGGGCCGAAACTAAAAGTTTTTAATTTATATTATGTATGTAAATGAAATGTCTTCGGATCGAATAAAAATCCACTTCATTGTATGAAGGATAATTTGTCAATGATTTGAATAAAAAAAATCCAAAGCCCAAAGGAAAGCTTCCTTGCTTCAGATGGTAGTCTGCTGCTAGAAATAGGCCTCGTGGCAATTTAAGTCGTGGCTTTTTAAGACAATTTAGGACATATTTCGTGCTAATTACTAACTTAGTAATTGGCATGAAATATAAGCATATCCAATATGATGACCATTGGGTTAAGTGGTGAGGCTGCCACCTACTGAGTCAATGGACGCGGATTCGATCCCTGTATCGCGACAAATATATGTATGGTCTACATATATTTATTCCGAGTATGGTTACCCCGCCAATCTGCCCTGGCCAAGCGTGGTGGGTTAATGTTCGTTTTTTTAGAAATGGGGGGATCCCGGCTGTGGAATATATAAATTTTAAAAAGAGGTTTAGCAATGTTTTTTTAAATATTAGTAGAACTCTTGTTAACCACTTCAATTTAAACTTATAACGCTTCTGTTAGGAAATGGTTATCATCAATAGTCCAATGATGGATTCGAACACACGGTGTGCAGATCGTAAGTCCGAGCTTTATTTTGCGGTTTACTACGGTTTCGCTTTTTGAAGTCGATATACACACATAGCGATAAAAACAATACCGTACAGAAGAAACAAATAAACTCTGATGGTAAGTTACTAATTAATATATTGTGTTTATTGTCCTTGATAAAATATTACTATTTATTACCCTTAATAAAATGAAAGGAAAACGTTAATATTTTATTGAAAATAAAATATTTTATTTAATTTTGATTATCATTTCTTCTTCTAAGAGTGCCTTGCGAAGGTTGGCAGCCAATTCAGCACAACTCTCCTTCTCCTTGACGAGGTGCAGCAGTTCTGGAGCACTCGCTATCCCGGTCCACTCCCTGATATTACGTAGCCAAGACTTTCGTTCTCGACCAACTTGTCTTTTACTCGCGACTTTTCCCATCATGATCAGTTGCAGCAATTTGTACCTGTCATGTCTCATGATATGACCCAGGTAAGCAACTTTTCTACCTTTGACGGTCTGCAAAAGTCCAGGTTTTTGCTTGACTTGTCGGAGAACCTCATCGTTGGCCACGTCACTATGATTATCGTTATAGATTAATATATAATAATAATAAATATGAATTATTTTACATCATTTGTTCATATGAGCACAGATTAAAAAAACTATATTTCTCTCCTTTTTTGACTTTTAGTCAAAATCTAAACACACTAGCTTTCAGTAATCTGTACGATTTTTCTCGGAGAAAATACCGCACTGGTGATTGCAACATGCGGTCGAGGATACCAACTACACAGCTGCATCATTACGCCATAATAGACAAGGGGGATATTACACACAAGACAAACACATCAACGTACATATATAACAATTCCATTTAATAGCTTAACGGGAAAATTAAAAATATTATAATCGGAAAGAAGGTGTTAACATCAATGCATGTATAATTAAATCGGGTTATACTGCCCAAACCCCATAAGTATGAACATAATATATAATAATAATAATAATTCTTTATTTGTATAATGTGAGGTTATAACAAGATGAAAAAAAAGACATAAAAGCTCCATCACATTGCCACTTACGGCGTACAAATTTCATTAATTATTACACACTATTAGAAATAACTAAAACAATTATCACAAATGTAAATACATAACTAAACTATTATAATATCATTAAAATTATAATTTATTATTACATTTATATATCACTTTATACTTTACCTATGTTGTTTATCTATTATATACATTTGATCGACTCTTTAATGCAAAAAAGTCCTTAATATTATAAATATTGGCATTTATTAGCCATTCATGTAGTCTTTTTTTAAATAATGTTGCGTTCAATTCTTTTTTTTATATTTGAGGACTTGATTGATGAAAATCAATCGGATTAGCGACGGGAGTCCCTGCCCATGGAGTCAATGATCGCGGGTTCGATCCCCGCATCGGAATAAAGATATGTATGACCAACAAATATTTAATCTAAATCTGGTAAACCCGACAATCTGCATTGGACTAGTGTGGTGGGTTAACGCCCGTTCCTTCAGAAATCGGGAGGCTCTTGCTCAGCAGTGGGACATATGTGGGCTGTGAAAAAAAAAATATATTTTACGGCCCTTCCCCAATTCTGGAGGCATGAACATTTACCCACCACGTTTTTCCAAAGTTTTCCAAAGCATATTGACGGTACACTTCTTTTGAAGGTGTATGCCAAGCAAAGAACTGCCGCGGTCTGTTGATTGATTCATTGATGGTCAATAAAATTTTTTGTAATACCAAAACATTGCTACTTACTTTAAAAGGACTCCTTAAAAAAACATTGTCTACGTAAGTATAAGAAGTCTACAATTGACAGTAATGTTTGCATTCAATTCTTATAATACTGTTATTTACTTGAACAAAGAAACTTTGCCTTGCTTTCTTTCTGGGGGAGTGCATATTTTGGGGGCGCTCACCGTACACGGCGTTGGATGGAGCCGTGTACCACTGCCATGGTAAGATAATGGCGGTGCTAAGCCCTTATACTGGAAACTACATGTCTTAATATCACTGTAATCACTTTACAAGCGGGTGACTTATAACCTAAAACAGAATCATGCCAAGTGGTTGGTGATTTAGTTTTCTAATTCTGTTTCCCATTAGATAAAGGCTATAGTTAGGATAACAGTTTCTTTTAAAAGATTGCAAAGAAGACGACTGGTAAAAGAAATTTACGTTATGGATGTGGATTGAGGGATCACTAGGGGAAGACCAAGGAAAACATCAATATCAATATCAGCCCGCGGCAGTCCACTGAGAAAAACATACCTTGACCAAATTGCCGAAGTTTTTAAGAAAGGTCAGATCAAGAGTACCTATCAAGTACTTAGCTTCTTAGAGGCCAGTTTGGCTTTATCTTCCACGTGACCGCGAAACTGAACGTCACTCGAAATGTCAATGTCAAGGATTCTGATACATGGCTTAGTATCATGGGGAGTGTCTTCAAAACTATGAGATACGACAAACGAAGTCTTTTTAGTGGTAAACGCGCAAACTTGTCTTTTTGGGGTTGTAATGCCAATGGAAAATTATATGTTTCAGTAGAGTGAAAAGTTTGTTTTTATATACTTACATAAAAATTATAACATATATATATTTATGTGTATATTATATATATGTATCATCTTATTTATATAGTATTATTAGTATTTATATGGTTTTATATAGTGTGTATCTCTATGTATATTATTACTATATTTTGTTGTTGTACACTTATTTCTATCCTCACAGCTTATCTTATCTCTCTTTCATTGCTGGGTTTGCTGGAAGAAAACTCAATTTTGAGTTAAGCTCGCCTTTGTACATCTTCTTTCCTTTTAAATCTTGTATGTCGTGTTTTATGTGTACAATAAAGTATTAAATAAATAAAAACATATAAGTTTGTATATATAGCAATCGTGCTCGATGTTTATACATTTCGCGACAGTACGTTACGTATAAAAATATTGTTCGAAACACATACTATGTATGTAATGCAACTGGTTTGTTGATCAGACTCACGATGCTACGCGTGCGGAGGGAAAATGCTGTATAAATTTTCTCATGGCAAGCTGCCAGCGCCATTTCAATATTTGGTTAATTTGTTGCAATATTGATGTTTTGCAACTGCAAATGTATTACACGTTATTGCTTCGGATTAAGCTACATAAAGGTGATTGAAGACAAACTCATCAGCTTTTAAAAAAACATGAGCTCTATTTGCAAGAAGATTGGTAATCAACTCTTTTATATCAAAACAGATAAAAGAACAAGCGATTCACACAATAGTAAACTGGCCTACGCCCCCTGGGACGGAGTTAAGGAAAATGCAGGTTTGCCCAGAGCTTACACTAACCTCTCTGCCTAGCTAGCATAATACACAGGAGAGGAAGTCAATACATGTGAAATATGAGATGTATATATATATATATATATCGGAAGGTACGGGAAGTCCTATTTCCTTCTTCCCTTTCCATTAAATTCTCATCATCATTAAATCCATTTAATTCCAATTAATATTATCCCAATCCTAAGGTTATGCATGGTTTTTTATGCATTCGCAGTGCTTTTAGTACTGTGGATTTCCACGGCGGCTGTAATTACTTACATTCAGACGGCTTCCGCGTTTGCTTACAACTTTAAAAAAAAAAAACTATTCTCGAGTCGTCTCTTTTATTATGTTATGTAAGAGAGAAAAGATCGACCCGACCCGAACGTCGGCATAACTACGCTTTTATGAACTTACATTAACAAGCACTTTTATGAACTTACATAAATGCGGTTTTGTTTTTAAATAGACTTTTTCGCGTCCGGATTTCATTATTTAAAGTTATGACTATTGAAATTGCCTAGGGGTAAAGTTTTCTCTTTCAACTACTAATTGGCTCAGTCGCGGGTCTGTTGTCTATGGAGTCAGTGATTGCGTATTCAATCCCCTCCTTGAGATAAATATAAACGTGTATAGTTGTCTACAGATATTTATTCCGAGTCTGGTTACCCCGCCAATCCGTATTGGACAAGTGTGGTGGGATAATGTACGTTTCTCTAAAGATAGGGAGGCCTATAAAAATAATATATAAGGGCTGTTAAAATTTTTTCGTTTTATTAGCTAAAAACTCAATACAATCCACTGCTGAACATACGCCTCCCCCAAGAAGTGCCATCTACTCAATCTTCCGCCTTACGCATTCAGTTTCTCTCAGCCCCTGTACAGATCGTCGCATCATCTAGCCGGGGGGTAACCCACACTACGTTTACCGAGACGAGGTTTCCACTCCAGCACTCGTCGATGTAATAAAATCAATTAATTAAAATTATTTAAAAACGTTTCTCTTTGAATGCAATTCAGAAACACAGTGTACATTGCATATCAAACCGCGCTTGGAATTCTCGCCTCGTGATATCGAGTTTTATTCCAACCCCTTCGCTATGTATGAAAAACCAACTGTATATATCTACATATACATAATACATATATACAAAATGTGTTTACATATAATTTGTTTAGTTTTTAGTGTAGGTATATGAGTATATAAATTATTAAATAAAATAATTAAATGTTTGTATATCGGACCTTAAATCCTGTTCACAACGTAATTTTTTTTGATACTTTATTTGTGTGCATGAAACACAATTAAATTACCAAAAAACGATAAATAGAAAATCGTAATTTTTGAAAGCCTCCCTTTCAAAAATTACGATTTTACGACACAACCATGCAGTGTGAGGTGCTGATTGCAGGAGAAAAAGTTGAGCAAGTGAATGAGTTTGTATATTTGGGATCATTGTTTAAAAGAGATGCAAAATGTGAAGGTGACATTGCAAGGCTAGTGAAAGCTGGTAATCAAGGTAATCAGGATCAGGAGCTTGCACTCCTTTACGACAAGTCAGAATGTGTCTAAAACGGTCCGACTGGCGATTCATAGGGGAGTGCTTGTTCCGACTCTGATATACGGTAGTGAAAGTTAGGTTTGGCTGAAGAGTCATCAAAGTAGACTGAATGCGGTTGAAATATGAGTATAAAGAAGTATCTGTGGGGTAACTTTGAATGATAGAATAAGTAATGAACATATAAGAGAGCGAAGTGGAGTAAAAGAAGGCAACAAAAGTTGAGAAAGGGATGCTTAGATGGTTTGGGCACATAGAAAGTTTAGATGAAAGACGACTAGCAAAAGAAATTGACGTTGCGGATGTGGAGGTTAGTAAGGGAAGACCAAGGAAAACATACCCTGACCAAATTGCCGAAGTTTTTAAGAAAAGCCAGGTCAAGAGTACCTTTAACCGATGATCTTGTATGAAGAGATTGATGAGTGTGGAAGAAGCAAGGAAAGTATGCCAAGATCGTAGCAGATGGAGATCTGTGGTCTCTTCCTACCCCTCAGGGAAACAGGTGTGACGATATGTATGTATGTATGTGTTAAGTATGAATGTACTGGTTAACTAGGCAGAAGCAACGTTCGAAAATGACCAACTTCTGAACTATTGCTTGGTCTTGTATCGCTGAAAGCCAGAAGAACAATCTTCTCTATCCTCTCCTCCTCTTCCCACTCATCACATACCATCTGGACAGCAGCTAGCTCGCGTGATATCCTTGTACTTTGATATATTCACACATTGCAACAAAAAATCAAGCGGATAGAAAGATAATAAGTACTATAAGTCATTTTCTATTGCTAATTATTTCACTAATGGAAACTTTTATGTAACATATAATTAACTCCTGTTACAGTTTTTTTTTTTTATGGGATAGGAAGGCAAACGAACAAACGTTTCGCCTGATGGAAAGCAATCAACGCCACCCATAAAAAAATATTATTGCTTAATTTTCTACTTTTATTAATATTTTCCATGTGAAATAATCCTATGTATGTATATACATTTTCATATTTTCCATACGCTGCAAAAAAGATTACTCGAATTTATTATATTTCCAACCATATATACGACCTTGACATTTATATAATATATCATAGATATATATTAAAAAATACTTATACCTGATATGGATCTGTCAGAACTGATAGTAGGTGAGACATATCGATAGTACATTATTAATTATATTTCTGACTCTCCTGCTCTATCGGTGATGATAAGTCTATAAATAGTTATGAAAGAACATTACTATAATTTATATAATTAGTTTTTAGTCTATTTCATTACTAGCTCCACCAGTAACCAAACAATTTGCTCAGTTTCACTCGCAGGAAAATGATTAATCTCCACTCCACACTTTACTCAAGAGTCCATGAAATAGTACAGACGCCAATCGCTTACCTAAAGCTCGCTCAGGTCAGTGATTAGTAAGGAACGAAATAAAAACTTTACTCGAGAGTCCATGAAATAGTACAGACGCCAATCGCTTACCTAAAGCTCGCTCAGGTCAGTGATTAGTAAGGAACGAAATAAAAACTTTACTCGAGAGTCCATGAAATAGTACAGACGCCAATCGCTTACCCAAACTCTCTGCATCGGTACTGTGGCGTGCCTGCCGTTCTTCTTACGGCGACACCCGGGATCTTTAGTAGGTTTTATCTTCTAATAAAAACTTCTTGAAATGAATATTATTTTATTCTTCTTGTTATATTTTACATCTGTATTATGTCCACACACGACATTGGTCACAAATTTTTCGATTTCGTATTTCTGTAGGATTCTCTACCTTCCATCGGTCTCCGGCCCGGGGATCTTTCGCATGAAGATCCTTGGGCCAAAGCGTCCAAATTTCACAGGTTATTAATCATTAAAAAATTTGTAAAAAACTCTATCTTTGTTTTTAATTTAACTAGAATTTTTTTGTAAACCATTCCAACTAAGGTAATAAAGCTTGTACTAAGATATGGTTTGCGTCATAAGTCCGATGGAATACGAACTTATGGAATTAGAATAAAGCCCCGTTATTGCCAACTGAGCTATTGTTTCTTGTATTAAATTACAAACTATGAAAGCATTTCCACAACAAACAATAATAATAATAAAATACAAGTAAATCGACTAGGTTTTTCGCATTAAAGTTCTACCGCTCTTTTGTATTCTTTGATCTTCTCGCGTTCTCCTAAGGCACGTAATGCAATTGGAACGTGTCTTTCAATACCTTCTAGAGATTGTTGTGCTGTATGCTATAATGAAGGTTTTAATTACTGTTTAATGCAACAATGAACATGATTTATTTTGCGAAGTGTTTGAAAGTTTCGAGAAAAAAATAATAGAACCTACTGAGGCCATTTCTTTTTAGGAACAATTCGGTACATCTGTACCCTGCTGTCTGACTATGCAGATATCAGATCTCAGCGCTACTCCCCATTGCTTAGACTTCACCTCAGGGAGCGCTGCGGGTGTCTATGGGCGGCGTTGACTGCTTTCCATCAGGTGACACGCCTGCTCGTTAGCCTTCTTACCCCATAAAAAGACGTACCAAATATTCAGTTATTATGCATACAAAAGTAAAAACCGATGTTGTTGCACAACAATATTGGATATTGTGAACACGAATACTAACTAACAAGCAGCGTTATAAAGACCGGTAAAGGGGATCACTATGTCAAACACAAAACAATCACGACTGAGCTCCACCCTCTTAGTGGTACCAAATTTTAAACAGTTTTATTTAGCTTGACTCCTGTATAAAGGGGACAGAGAATAAATAATAAAAATCTGCAAATAATAAAAATAAAATTCAATAACTTTTACAAAGAAGAGAAGTGCTGGTTTTATCATTTCGACTTAATGTTGACGCCACGTCGGGCACACTCTTGGAGTCTACCCACAGTATTCTGCACCACTCGCTGAAGTATACATCGGGATGCCTTTCACTAATACAGAATAAGACGATAATAAGGAACCATAACGACCTAAATAGCGAAGTGGCAAAGTGTTCACATTTTAAATCGAGGGTCGTGGGTTAGATTCCCGCATCAGGATTAATATATACAAATATATTTTGCCTACATAGATTTTTCCTTTATCTGGGTGTTTGTAATTTTATAACGGCACTGGTGATAAATACACAGGGGTTGGTATTTTGAAAGTAAAATTGTTGTATTTTTAATCATTATATGACTTAAATGTGAATGAATAATGAATTATTCAGTAAGTGCGTATTTTTAAAGAGGATAAAATAAGCTTAATAAACTTAAGAAACATTCGTCAAGTATTCAAGAACAAATTCAGTTTGCGTAAGAGGTTTGCTTGGTCTGTGTAACAATACTGTGAAAGCTATAAATAACTTTAATTTCATAGGCTGTAAATTTTGTAACAAAAGGTTTTATATTTCGAAAATCTTTTCTATTCCAAAAATAAATATAAATTGGGCGAATGTTATATTGATTAACAAGTTACAAAACTTCGTTAACAAAGTTTGTTGTTTGTTTAAGTGTACACAAACTTTGTTAATTGTGGATTCCGTACACAATGTTCAACGAAATTTATTAAACAAAATCTATTTCTGTTCAATTCAAATAAGGATTAATGCTTAGTTATGTGTCAACAGTAAAAAAAGTATAATCGGTTATAAATAGCGTTTTTTAAGGAAATAGCGTAATAATCGTGTTGGTCTATAGTCTTTGGAAATATTGTATATAGTCACTTAATTTTTTTTTCTCACTCACTATTTTTAAGAAGATTAGCATTGTTTTATATTACTTGAATTATTGTTAACCATTCCAATTGAGCTTATAATATTTATAGTAAAAAATTTTAAGTTTTAATTTATAGTTAATTAAAATTTACGGTTATTTTATAGTTAATTAAATTTTTAAATAAAAGGTTTACATCTTAAGTCCAATATAAGATACGAAATCACAACGTACTGTGCCAACTGAGCTATTGTATATATGTACATAAAATAATTCTAAAGCAAAACGTAAGCAAATTATTTATATTCCTAAAAACCTTTAATTTTTATGATTAACTTCTTCATCTTCTAAGAGTGCCTCTCCGACTTGCGAAGGTTGGCAGCCAATTCAGCACAAATCTCCTCCTCCTTTTGCGAGGTGCAGCAGTTCTAGAACACTCGCTATCCCGGTCCACTCCCTGATATTACGTAGCCAAGACTTTCGTTTTCGACCAACTTGTCTTTTGCCCACGACTTTTCCCATCATCATCAGTTTCAACAACTTATATCTGTCATGTCTCATGATATGACTCAGGTAAGCAACTTTTCTGCCTTTGACGGTCTGCAAAATTTCACGTTTTTTCTTGATTTGTCGGAGAACCTCGCCATTGGCCACCCTTTGAGTTCAGCTAATAGCGAGCATACGTCTATAACGTGTTTTAATTAACGTAAATCATGTATTAAGGCAGCGGTTCTCAACCATCGTAACGCGACACTTTGGTGTGGCAAGCCCCTGTTAATGTGTCACGAGATTTACAAATACGATAAATAAATCTATTTTATGATTAATGTGTTTGTATATTATTTTCTTACGTATGAAAAAGGAGCTTTTTTCATGTAAGTGTGGAAAGATGTCGCGAATTTGTAGAGTATGTTATTGCGTCGCTCAGTATAAAAGGTTGAGAACTGCTGTATTAAGGTATAAAAAGGGATCGTAACAAATTGAAATTTATTTTCTATTCATTTTGTTAAATTAAACAAAGTTAAATAATTTTTATATTTAAATAGTATTTCTAATTAATTACTCACTCCTTATTTATTATATACAACCATGCGCATGTAAGGAAAAATACGATATACGAACACTTACAACTTAGCACGACATCGTTATGTTATATTCTTGGTATATAATACAGTAATTTCCCGCGCTTGAAGCTGCAATTTCGCTTGCAAATAGAATGCATTAGTTGCTCAGAATTCCAATAACGTTCTGACAAAGCCACAGCGATGCAGGTACGCTGGCGTGTGTTATGATTTGATTGGAATTTCGCACGCTTACACAAATTAACAAGATTGTTTAAAATTATCAGTTATGAATTATTATGAAATTAAGAATATGGTTATCTATGAGTGAAATGTGGGCATAAATACGGATGCTAGGTATTAGCTGGACTCAAAGGATGGCCAATGACTAGATTCTCCGACAAGTCAAGCAAAAACGTGAACTTTTACAGACCACCAAAAGTAGAAAAGTTGCTTATCTGGGTCATATCATGAGACATGACAGGTACAAGTTGCTGCAACTGATCATGATGAGAAAAGTCGCGGGCAAAAGACAAGTGGGTTGAAAAAGATAGTCTTAGCTACGTAATATCAGGGAGTGGACCGGGATAGCGAGTGCTCCAGAAGTGCTGCACCTCGCAAGCGAGGAGGAGAGTTGTCCTGAATTGGCTGCTAACCTTTGCAAGTCCGTGAGGCACTGTTGGAAGAAGAAGAAGATCATTCAAAAAAATCCATGTATGCACGCAGACGTTTCCCGAGCTGATAGGTGGCCATACCTTACGTCGCCCTTTGAAAATGTATACCTGTCTAGCCTACATTTTAAGAGATACTTCCATTTGTTAGTTATCAGACTCTCACCTTTGACTTCTTTACAATAAAAATTTGCAGGAAACGCTAGCTTTGATACACGAGTGCAAAGTGGTTTATTTATTTATATTTCACCGGGAATGGCAACAGCTTATATCATCAAAGGCTGCTGTCCTGCATATCCAGCTAATCTCTTGTTATATTCAACATAAGAAGATTACATCTGTCCTTTCATTTTAATCCTATTATAACGTTCTAGTTGCAAGTCGTTCACGTTTGCAGAGATTTAATGTTGGAATACGAGCAAATGTTGAAAGGAAAATATTTTTTTATGGGATAGAAAGGCAAACAAGCAGGCGTGTCACCTGATGGTAGTGATTATTTTGGATCCAATGTTTTGGATCGACCAAATCAGTTCCGTGCATGAGTGTGCCAGAATAACAGAGAAAAGTGGCAAAGCACCGTCAGCCAAATCATATCTGCCTCTCAAAAAGTTACCAAGTAACGATCAGTATAATGAGGTTGTATCTTGTGTCTATATTATAGAATATTGTGTTTCGAATACACGGTGTTCGAATTCTTTTTCAATAATGTTGAAGTAAAAAAATATTTCTATATTTACTTAAGACACTTAAATGTTTTTTACGCTATTGACACCTCCGGGATTTATAAGAAACAGTCATCGTAGTAGATTAAAATAAAATTATTAGAGCTTAACCTAGAAGGAAATCTACGTTGCCACGAGTATACGCAATCAAGTGCAAATCACGTTTCCTAATGCGATACGCGTTGCACAATTATAGGCTTTGCGGCCGCGGTGGAAGGAAGGGAATTAGTTCAAGTTTCTAATTCCGTGATTCGAATACTTGTATCGCGTTCGTGAGGTTCGTGATAGTAACGACAAGGTCAACAGTGGCGTGCGGAAGGGTGGCAATGTTGCAGTCATACTTCGTCCTTCAAAACAAAAATGGGCGTTTAGCGGAAATACTGATTCGGGTACACCTCATGCTGTGAACTGACTATTCGTTATAGTCTTTCGCGAAGAAGATTTCAAACGATATACCAGGGCGTTGATGGTTGAGAACAAAATCTTAGCTGAAACACCCTAAACTTGTTTGACTCTAAAATGATTCACTTTTAAGACCAAGAATTATCATTTTTTTCCATTTCAATTTATATGTAGTTGTAATTAAGTGGCTGTTTATTGTCAGATAATAATTAATGTTTGTATTTTTGTTAAAGTTTCAAATATTTATAAGCAATATTTGTATCATAATTAGCTATTAAAGAATATCAGGCGCAAATTAAATGAAAGTATGCTTCAATAATTATTACCAAAAGAATTGACTGTAACGTGACCTTTAATAATAAATTAACATGTTTATTTTCTATTAATGGAACCCAATTTGCGTTTATGTATAATTCTGTTATTGAAGATATCCTCGTTTTCATGCTAACTATATAAATATATTGTTAATAATTGACGTGTCTACATTTTTGGTGTTCAAATTAGATGTGAAGTGACTCGTTTTAGATTCAAACTCGGTTGTTGTGAACATACAATATTATTTTTTTATACACTCGCAAATATACTCACACAAACACTAATATAGATTTTTTTCTCCACTGAGTTACTTTTGTTACGCTGTTCTTATTTTTTTTTTTTTCATATTCTATTTAATCCTATTTTGTTCAAAATGTATTATTATTAAAGAAACCTGTTGGATTGGTAACATAAAGTATATGAATGTTTAAGAAAGGCCCAGTGTATTTTTAAAACAACAGATTTCATATTGTTAAGGTAACAATAAATTGCTATTACCCGTGGCAAACATAAGAACTGTTATATAACGGAAAATATGAGTTGTGTCAGAAGATTTATTTAAATTTAGGCGTTACCCACAATGTGTCACAATATTATTCGTAATAATTGCCTTTAATAGCTTAGATGGAGCTGTTTCGGCTTCAACATCTGGGAGAGCCTATTGCCTTCCAGAAATGTCATGATATATAATATTTAATATGATTATTTGGTGAAAAATAAATTTATTATTTACATTTGTTTTACAACCCATTCATTTCATGTCCCTGTTGGACACAAGGACCATTTCTGTAAGAGCTTATATTAGCTCACTACACTTCTTCAAGGTGGTGTGACGGAACACCAAAACACACTCGGATTACCTGAAGACCATACATATATTTATTCCTATGAGGAAACTTAACTCACGACTGTTAACCGAAGAAGATTAGCCATTGAATAAATTATTTATATTATATTTTATTCATTAATTAATATTTTAACTTTATTATTATATTTTTTTATAGTTTTTTAAATCTTTTTGTCGATTTTTTTAATTTTTATTAAATTAAATTAAATCATTTCAAACTACACACCGCTGTAAGGATTAAATGGAAAAAAATTTGATAAAACTACAGTATATCAATTGATATAAAATTGTGCCGAGTACGTCGAGGGGTCAAAATACATTTTTACCACCGAAATAATAAGATAGCAATGCTAAAATTTGTAGTTTAATTAATAGGCACTTCCGTATCCAGCGAGCAGCAGGTCATTTTTTTGGAGAGAGAGATAGCCTCTCTATCTCTCTCTCCAAGCGAGCAAGTATGTCGCCTGATGGAAAGCTATCAACGCCGCCCATAGATATTTGCAACACCATAGTGATTGCTGATGCGTTGTCTATAATTATTAATAAAGGGTGAATGTTATGTCGTTATTGATACCAAGAACATGCTTCCTTCGCTATGTACGTGTGTGTGTTTGTGTGTTATTATATTCTTACAAGGACATGGTTACTTTATAATTTGTGAACTTTGATCGTATATTTTTAAATGTGTTTTATATAATTTTTGAATGTAACTTTGTGTGAATATACAATTGATATTGGTTCTGAAGTTTTTTATTACCCATTGTGGAAGAGTCCATTATTATCGAAGTCTAATAAAATAGTAGGCAGAAATACGGGCATTGTTCCTAATCTATTTTAATTCTCTATTGGGCACGGATCTAGAGAGGAAGAAGGTGCCTTAGGTGACATTTTGAGGGAGTACAAAAGCAAAAAAAAAAATATTTTATTATTGCATTTATAGTTGATATTATAACATATTTTAACTGTGAGCGATATTTCAGCAAACTAAAAAAGAAATAAAGTTTCACAAAACAAATAAGAGATTTTTCGTTTTGTTATTTTTTCGAAATGATTAATCTCCCTTGTTGAAGACAAAGAGCGTTAATCTTTACTTTTTGCCCAGGTTCAAAACAATCGTAGATCCCAGACTGCCATTAATATATCGATGAAGTTGTGCCGCCTGTAAGCAAATCATCGATTATAGCTCGCAGACAATACGGAGACGTCCCTGAAGGATACCGAAAATTTTTTTTCCTATAACAGCTGCTTGGCTTTTGTTAGTGGACTTTTGAACACTGCGTTTTCGGTTCAAATTTCAGTTGAAAGTTAACTTTAATGACACTTTAATCTTTAATAATTACATTTTTATGTCTGTCTGTTATTTAACAAACATAAAAGAAGAGTTTTTTGGAGAACCGACAACCGCTAGAGTAGACGAGTGCTGAGTTGAAGACCCCGTCTTGGCAAACGTAATGTCTGGTGACCCATGGCTAGACCCCTTGCTATTATCTACGCACGGTGGCTGGCTGAGACTGGATGTTAAAGCCGAAGATCAAGCTATCGGACTGCCGCAAGCTTTTTTATGATGATTATGATGAATTTATGAGTGGCTTGATTCAAAATATATTCATACAATATACATATATTTTTTGTCGAGACTATGGCTTAGAGCAATGCTTGGATCAGCTAAGCGTGCAAATCAAGTTATAATAAATTCTGCATTTGTAAACCAAAATGGTTCACATTTTTCAATATTTACTCAGCTTAATTATCAGAATTCGTAAGTAAATATGAGTAAGTTTTACAGGAACAACAAAAAACTGATTTTTTTATCATACTTCACCTTAGTCGTACACTTCTTGCGCAGTGGTTGTGATCATGGATCGGTCTAATAAGATGGTAGCGGCTCCAGTGAAGCTTATGTATCTCTTTTTATCGTGTACTGTATATACCATTTAGTAGATGCTTTGATTAAGTCTGTCCATCTGGTTGTTAATCGGCCGCGAAAACGTCTCTCTTGTACCATTAATTGTTACAATGAGCTTTCATAGTTTAAGAAATTTTCATAATATCATTAGGTATAAAAAGATGTAATTTTAGAGGTAAATATGAAGTATTCCACGCTTTGATATTACCCGTTAAATGGCAAGAAAAGGAAGAAATGAGGAAAAAATGTTTTTCGGACTTATTTATTCTGATAATTAGGTCAACGATATGTCTGTTTAGTGCCAAAAAAAGAAATAAACGATAATATCTGAGCGATAGTAGCACAAATGGATCGGCTCAATCGGGAATATTACTATAAGACTTATATTAACATTTTATTATGTTAACACGTTTTCTATGGTAAGTCCAGGAGATCGGAAATCCAATTCCTTTCCCTTTTCTTTATTTACTTCTCATCTCATCTTCCTTCTTCTCCTCTCATTATTTATATCTAGGGGTGCGCGAATACACGCGAAATTCGATTCGTTTCAATTCGAACACAATTTGCACCACCCTTAAATCGTGTCCTTGCCCTAGCCTAGCCAAAGCGTCTGGCGTTCCCATAGCATTGTGGATGTAGATATGCGGCACTACAGGTTTTAATATATTTTTAATCTTCATTGTTCTAAACCCGGAAACAAAGGCTCTTGTACTTAATAAGACTGCGCAATATTTGCTCTTTACACATTTTATTGCTTGTTTTACAGAGAGCTAACTTATTGCACTTCAATGTCTTGTTCTAAAAGCTTATAAGCTGCCGTTGGCTGGCTGAAACGCGCATTGTAATGAAAACACGCTTTAATACTTTTCAGCGCTAGAGTTCCTTGGATATTTTAGAGCGTTCCTTGTAAAGAGCGGCAACGTAATCCAATTTTCAACTAGACGCATTTAGTTTCTGCCAGCCACTCTACGTAGATCTTCACTCCATATAGCCAAGATTCGGGTACTAACAGTTAGGTTCCATATTTACGAAGACGTGGTCTGCACTCCAGCTTTGAACAACTTTGACGGCTGTCGCTTTTCCGACGAACGTGACTAGCCCAATTACATATTATATAGAACTGCATAATTTATCTTTACTATTATTGTACTCGAGGCAGAGGAATTATATGCAAACCTTCAAAATCTGAACTTTGTAAAAAGTTACTCGATGGCTCGCCCGCATCCATATATCTACGGGGGTCGAACAAAAAACAAGCGCGAACTGGTGGGTGGGGGGAGAAAAAAAATGGTGGAAAACAAGATGGCCCCCATACAAAGCCCATATGGGCATTTTGCTGAAATTTCACTGAAAGTCCGAAACGCTCGCGTAGCTTTGAGGTGCTGGCTCCGGAGAGCTAGTTTAGTATAGTATGTAAGAATAAAAAACAGTATTTATATACATTGGATTTGTACGTGTATATCGATTTATAATATTGTTGTATAAAAATCATTTGGGTTTTATACAACAATATTATAAATCAATATACACTTATTTTTTTATATAAAAGGAAACCAATATGATATAGACACATAAACATTTACTGAAATTTTAATTAATATTTTTAGTGCATTTATATGTATATGTATGTATGTGTGTGTATATTATATGTATTTAACTTAATATGATATTATAATATTATTATACTTTATGTGATATATCTTTTTCCATATTGAACTGAAATTAAATAATTAAATTCAGTCAATGAATTAATATTTAAAAAACCTGTGTTAACATCAAATGTCACCCACTATATGTCTAAATAAAAGTATTTGAACTTGAGTGAATGAATAAAGAAGTATTTTATTAACGATTGAAATAATAGAGAAGAATTGAAAAAAATATTATTGTATTTTTATTATTGAAAATTTGAATTTAGAACAACTAATTTAAATCTTACCCAAAAACTTTTTTTTAACTTAAGTACTTAACTTAAAGTTCCGTAGACTCTACGGAATGATACCGTTAAGTACTTAACTTCTGTAGCCGTACCGTTAAGTACTTATACCTGAAGATGCCTCGTGTAGAGGCGAAACACGTGTCGTATGCATTGTGGAAAAGTGGTAGTGTGTGTGTGATGTTGTTAGTATGACAGCAGATGTACAAGAGGTTAAGTGTTGCTGACGGCCATTTCTTCGGTAAAAATGTGATTTGTTATTCTCTAATTTCCACAGTAATAAAATTCTGACTGTCCACATTTGACTGGATATATATAAATAGTACGCTTTGAAGACGATTCAAAACGGCAGTGAAATAACATCAAATAGTTACGTAAAAATCAAACGACCCACTCTGCTAGTAAAAAAAAATATAGTGCAGAAAAAAATATGTCAGCATTTGTTCTTCAAAAGAGGTCGTTATGGCGCGAATAATTGATAGCGGACACTCGAGTGCATACTGACGGAATGTACACTTAATGTTCCCGGCATAAATACGACATGTCACAATTTTCTCTCATATTTTACCTCATTTGCTAGTTTCTTTTTACGAAAAAGGTATAAAATTGCATTTCAATGAAAAAGGTATAAAATGTTTAACCTTTTTATACAATTATGATTTTTTCATATTTTATTTATGAGACGACTTCAATTCTATTTAAATGCTTTTTTATGGGATAGACAAGCAAACTAGCAGGATTGTCACGTGATAGAATTCAATTCACGCCATAAATACATATCTGTAACACCACAGATACATAGAGAACAACAGCAGGAGCGTAACTTTTGATAAATGTCTAGACTTGTCTTTTGCATGCTATCATATGGTTTCGATTTAGAAATACCACTGAAGACATTTTTTTTCCACATATATCCCACTGTTAAAGCCCGGGCGTACACATTTTTGGAGGAACGGACGTTAACCAACCACGCATGTCTAATGCGGATTGGTGGGGCTACCAGACTTCATCACCAGGAAAAAATAGCTGTACGACGTACATATATTTATTCCAATGCGGGGATCGAATCCGCAACCATTAACTCCGTAAGCGGTGGGCCCCGACACTGAGCCAGTTGGTCGTTGAAGGCTATTATCAAAATCATCCTAATATTTTAAAAGAGTGTCTTAAAACTTTATAGTAAATTTGTATAATGCCTTGTAATATACAATCATCGTCATACGGCTTATAAAGTGAAGAGATTTAAACGATTCGACACATGACGCCTTAAACAGAGGCTTTAAAGTGAGCATAACATACCGTAATTTACCCAATACGTAATTAAACGCTAAGCTGTTACAGTAAATGTAAGCGAGACTAGCTCGAACCGAGATGCGGGTTATGAACCAATAGTGAAGGAAGTGACTTCATTACTATAGTAGTAACTTCATCGACAGCACATTCTCATCGATCTAATTTGTGATTTGTTTTGTATTCCATAAATCATAACTAGTAAAGCCTTGTCTTTTCTCACTAACATCAGTGACGTTGTGTTTTTATTTCATTTTCATAATCTTATATAATATTATTATCAGTTATATTGTTTAATTGTGTGGCGTTTTATACAATATGGTTCGATTAAGACTTATAAGTGAAGTGATATGAAATAAATGCACACATCGAGATTTACTAAGTTGACTGAAAAAGTCCATAGCTGACTAGACATTTCAAAAGATTTGATATTATTCCGTTTTTCTTAACACGGGCATAATAGCTTTAACTAATTGCCATCAAAGAAACAAAACAGAACTAGTAAAGCAAGGTTTTATTGTGTGGGTATCAATTATGAAGATGAAATATTTAAAAAAAAAACCGCTAATAATGTAGAAGGGAAAAGCAAAAAATAATAATAAACCACTAATTCCCACAAAGAGCCAGACGAGCTCGGAAAAACCTTTTGTAATAAAAACATTATAACAGCTAATTGGTCTTTGTTACTTTCCTAGCTATAGGAAAGTAACAAAGACCAATTAGCTGTTTCAAACGCTAATATCACTCCAATCTTCTTCATCGCATTAGATGCGGAGCTAAGCCTCTTCCACAAATTGTATAATCCCATTGAAGCTCACTGCCTAAGGGTATATTAAAAAAGTTCTGTGCACTCGAAATGCAATAATGGAAATTCATTATTGAACTTCTGTTATCTCTTTTCTTTTGTATTACATTAACACAAAGAGACTTATGTTGTATTTGTCGGTCGGTCATATCTGGAGAAATATACATTAATCCTCCCATACTTGTCCAAAGTTACATTTTTTTATGGGATACGAAGGCGAAAGAGGACGCTTGTCATCGGATGGAAAGCCATCAACGTTGTCCACACACATTCGCAACACAGTAGGCATTGCAAAAGCTTTGCCAGCCTTTGAGAAATGTGTAGGCTTGTTTTTCCAATGTCGTATCGGCTCAAATATCTCTGGTGCAAGTTGGTTCCACAGGGTAGTGGTGCGTGGAAAGAAGTTTTAGGAAAAACGGACACCATACTGGATCGCCAAAACATGTTAATTGGGCGGATAAGGCTCCTTCTTAATCGATACGTTACTACAATAGAGAAGAAGGGACCTCAAGTGACTTTAGATCACCAGCGAGAATTTATCTTGGTCACTTGTTTGGTAGTGAAATGACACAATTAACACTCATACTATTTTTCCGTGTTTATTCTACACACCTTCAAGAACTAATGGAGCGACGATTTACGAAAAGCGACTGGCGGAAACCATCGTTAATATAATTGAAAATGATGGCGCATCTTGGGGGAGGCCAGGAATAAACATCCACAGGAAGACACAGTTTGCATATCAGTTCTATTAACAATTGCTCAATGATTTGACGGGGAATCCCCTACCGTACCTACTCTTGACAAAAATTAAATTTCTGTTTACAAATTCATTAGGGCGTTAGCTGCATTCATTAAATGAATTAATGAATTTACGAGCGTGATCACATAAGGCGACTTACACACTATGCAAATGAAATTTATAATTATTTTAGAATCTTATTACCTTTTAACATATCATCATCACATATTTGAACTTCCAGAGTGACATTCTCTTCATCGTGATCCAACTCTTTCTACTGTAGTGATACATTAATAAATGCTACTAATGCAATGAAACCTTTTATATTATTTCTTTTTAAATTCGTTATTTGAAATTAAAAAGAAATAGTTTTCTATTAAAACAAAATTAGTTCAACTGACGTCTTATAAATATAGACATGTTACCCGACATGAGACCCGTTCGGCACATATCAATATCAATCAATCAATATCAGCCCGCGGCAGTCCACTGCTGGACATAGGCCTCACCCAAGGCGCGCCACCTAGCCCGATCTTCGACTACACGCATCCAGTCTCTGCCAGCCGCCTTGCGCAGATCGTCGCTCCATCTAGCAGGAGGGCGTCCCACACTACGTTTGCCGAGTCGCGGTCTCCACTCCAGCACTCGTCTACTCCAACGATTGTCGGTTCTTCGACAAACGTGTCCAGCCCATTGCCACTTCAGTCTGCTAACTTGAAGAGCAATGTCGGTGACTCTGGTTCTCCGGCGAATTTCTTCATTTCGAATTCTGTCCACCAGAGAAACCCCGAGCATAGCTCTCTCCATAGCCCTCTGAGCGACTTTGAGCTTGGCGAGGAGACGGACTGTCAGTGTCCACGTCTCGGCACTGTAAGAGAGTACGGGCAGGACGCACTGGTTGAAGACTTTTGTCTTCAGACTTTGTGGTATGGCACATATATAAAATGTAAATTGAAAAGTGTAAAATATAATAAAGTATTAATATGAATAAGATATAAATGTACAATAAAATGGAAGAATAAATTAATGTAATTTTGAACAATTTTATTAGAAGATAAAAACCTAAAGATCCTGGGTGTCGCCATAAGAAGAACGGCTGGCACACCACAGTACTGTGTCTAATATTAAGATACATTAATCCTGTCCAGTTAGCTGAGTACTGGACCTTTTAGATTCATCCAAACTGATCACATTTTATGACAGTGGCATATAAAATATGAGTTGATGCCCAAGTCCCATGCGGACACAACCTTAAATTCTGAAATTGTGTTTGGCACGTTGCCCTCAGTTCCAGATGTGCCAAGAATTACCCGCAATCGCTTCACGAATGAAATTTCGTCAACATAAGATACATTTTGTGCTTCAAACTATTTTTTCTACTACTACTTCTATTGCCGCAAGGAAGAGGAGAGTTGTGTTGAATTGGCTGCCATTACATCGCTAGTCGATGAGGTTCTCAGAAGAAGATTAGTAGCTGAAGTTTTAAGTTGATATTTGAAAGTTTGTTTGTTCGCTGTAATGGAGCTAGGGCTGAGACGCGGCTTGTGAATGTAAATTGCGAGATATCTACACCGCATTACGCCAATAGTGCGGTGTTACGCAACAAACGTCCTTATGTTGACTTTGAAGATTTGTCAGCCGCGGGGAGGGTAGACAAAGCTAAATCTGCCCTCTCTGTCCGTTCAACAATACAATAATACTGTCCATTAAAATGCCTACTGCTTCACTTGTGTAAACACTTTGTAATACGGTGTCCATATTCAAATGTAGCGAGCTTAACTCGCGCCCGGGGCACAATACCTTTTTAGCCCCCCCCCCATTCGAAAACCATATAATATTATATATAAAATATTCTCGCAAATTAACAAATCGTTTTAGAATAAAAAGCGTAAGCTACATTGCGTTTAAGAAATAAAAATAAATCAAGTACGTGTTTATGGTGTGCGCCATTAACAAAACATTTCATTTCATTTTATTATAATTTTAATTATTATAATATATATTTTAATTATTATAATATATATAATTTATTTTAATTTTAATTATAATTTGCAATTTCAAATGAACATCATTTTCGTCAATCATCAATGGAGTTATAAATTTTCTAGTGTTGTCCAGATATAACACTATTTTACGGTTTAAAGTCTAAATCGACGCAAAAAAGCGAAAACATAGAAAATTAACCACCAGTGCCTAAAAGCTTTTAAGATATCTGAAAAAATTGTATCTGCTAACTTTCAAAAACAGTCAGTTTCAACGCTGTATAAAATTCTTTATTGGTCGCAGAATTCATATTTATTTTTCTAGATACAAACGTTTTCATTCGAATTCCAACGTTTTACTACAGCAAATATTTGTCCTCTCTTATTTACAGTCCATCAACGTTTAAATCTCCTTTTGCTTTCTCACCGAATCCCAATTCGATTCAAGCGCATCCGACGGGCGATTTTATTTGAAATCATTTGCTCTATTTTGCAATTGTGTATTTTCAAAATGTGTTTTATTATTTATGTATAACCTCTTCTTTCATGGAACAGAATTCTTCTTATCTTTATGCTCTTAGCGCAGCGGTCGTGACCGTGGGTAAGTTTTAGAGGGGCTGATGTGACTTGCCTCACGGTGCCTCGCCGCTTTTCTCCATGTGCAGTTATTCTGGTAAACTTATGCACGGGCTCACCTACAGTAGATTTGATTTGGTCAGTCCAGCATATTGGAGTACCCATGATTTAACCTCATCCCCTCGTTCTGAATGACGAGATCACAGTCGTGGATTGAAAGAATATAAAAAGATGTAAAAAGACACATCTTGCCGTCATAATTTAAAACGGATTCGTTTCATGGATTTCGCCTCCTCCTCCGTCAGTCGCCTCTTGAAAATTGTCACCCTTTGCTGATATATATATATATATATATATATATATATATATATATATATATATATATATATATATATATATATATATATATATATATATATATATATATATATATATATATATATATATATATATATATATATCCACGGCTAAGTACGGGAGTTAAACGTCCAAAACTCCATTTCTGGAGTAATGGACGTTAACTCACCACGTTTGTCCGAGGTGGATTGGCGTTACACCCAGGCTCAGAATACCTCTGGGTAATATGCTTTCGAAAGTGATTAGGTCATAATCAACTACCACTGCAAATTTAACTCGATTTAAATTAATGAACTTAGCCCTGAATGCTCGAACTACATACCGAAATTGTTTATTTTTAGTAGCCGCCAGCTCGGTTTGGAGAAATGTTTACATTTTGAAACCGAATCCCCCTTTGTTTGAACTGTTACAATATCCCAAAATGTACTACTTATCAACGTTATTGAATATTGAATGAGGCCAAATCATACTTTGTTTAATAAATAATACATTTGTTCTAAATTTGTTTTCGGGTCAAATTTAATTTCTGTGATAAATTTGGTAGAATAAAATATGTTCTCTTCAAATATGGTACATTTCCAAACTTATCATAATCATTTGTGTAGCCGTAAGTGGCCGAGCACTAACAGCTGGACATTGGTCTTCATCAAAATTTAGGAATCGTTGCCACAACCTTTACGCTTAGCCGAAGGATCAAAGGTCGTAGATTACTCTTTATATACAGGTAGACACTGTTCATTTGCCCATCTACAAGTTTCTCCAAATGAAAAAATGAAAATAAATTTTATTTTTAACCAATGGCGAACTAAGCCTGTTAAAGTAATTCATTTAATTTAACAAGCATTTTAAATCAAGTTGATCTTTTCAATAATTAATAAAATAATTTGGTAACTTGAGTTTTTACAACCTATAATCATAACCTATATCAAAGGCCCAAGCAGAGTAAAAAAAATTAGAAGTACAATTTATAAGTGAAATTCAGAGTAAACTAAAACTGAATAGACATGAGAAATATACGTAGAAGAAGTTATTTAATTTTTTAAAAACTAATACTTCTAAAAACTGTAGCTTCTAAGCTTTTTTAAGCCTTCTTTAGTATTTCATCAATGGAACTGTAGACAATTGGAAGCCCCGAGAACTAGACGCCAGGGGCGTGCCGCCCCTTTGCCCTCCCCCCCCCCTATTCTCCCGTTTATTCGCCATTCTTTATTACATGAGGATGTAAAGTATAAACTCAATCATAAACCTTACCTGAAGTTGTATATCTTGATGCATGACCGAGGCTCCTACTATAAACTATTAGTGGTACCGATCTAAGCCGATAATAATACTCAGTAGTACTTCACATACAGAATATCAGCGTTAAGTGCTAGGAGCCGGCGGATCGACTCCTCTTCCCTTTTTTTAGTCACATCTTAACGTAAGGTAAGGCTAGCAATACTTCCGTAATACGTATGGTGTCGCAGATGCCTATGAGCGGCGTTGATTGCTTCCTATGAGGAGACACGCTTGCTCATATACCCTCTTATCACATAAAAACAATATATTTGAAGTGCTCTTCATCATAATAATAAGCCAGTACTGAATATAGGCCTCTCCCTAAGCGCGCCACCAAACCCAACTTTCGCTAGAGATCACCGCTCCGTATAGCCGGGGGCATCACACAATATGTTTATTTTATCGTGACGCGGTCTCCAATCCAGCACTCGTTTGCTCCAACGATTGTCGGATTTCCGACAAACGTGACCACCCCAGTGCCACTTTAGTTTGCTAATTCGAAAGGCTATTTTGGTGATTTTAGTTCTCTGGCGGATTTGTTCATTCCGAATCATATCTACCAGAGAAACTTCGAGCATAGCTCTCTGAGCGACTCTGCGCCTGTGAAGCAGACGGACTGTCAGCGTCCACGATTTCAGCGCCGTATATATATATTCACGCCTATCTCCCATAGGGGTTAGCAGAGACCACAGAACTCCATCCGCTACGATCCTGGAACACTCTCCCTGCTTTCTCCATACTCATTATCCTTCATCTCACATTCATCGCAGCGATACGGCTCTCCTAAGTAATTAGTCGTTAGTTAGCTAGTTAGGTTTTTTCCAAAGTAGTTGTAGTTGTAAAAAATCCTTGCACACAATCTTAAATGAATTTTCAGTAATATTACACAGGGCCTTGTCGTCACTATGTTAGAAACAATTTAGTGCTCTACCCGTTTTAAAATGTTTTCTCCTCGCTGTCACACGTGATAATGGAGACCTCGTTAAAACGTAACAAAGAGACTCCCGCGGGACACGTTTGCGACCCACTGAGACAAACAGGCGCATATAATTATATCAAAAGTTTTCACACTTTGACAATGATTAGGTACTCATTTATTCTGAAAGTTCGTTGTATCAACGGCTTTATATATTATAGAAAGAACAAAGTTATATTTTATAACTTCGTTCTCCTTTTTTCTCAACGTTATTCTTTCTTTTTTTGTTTTGTTTTTCTTTATTTGTTCACACTGTTCAGCTCAAGAATGAGATTAGCGTTTACGGTAACTAAACTAATGCAGACTGCATTAGTTTAGTGTAGTGCTTCAAATCGCATCGTGCATGTAGTTTGATCCACTATTATACAATATATATGTACAAATAAAGAAGAACAAAGTTATAAAATATAACATTGTTCTTCTTTGTACTTAACATTATTTTCCTTTTTTTATTTTGTTCTTCATTATTTGTTCGCACCGGTCAGCTCAAGAATGAATTTAACGTTAACGGTACCTAAAATATTGCAATCTGTGCTTCAAAACCCATCATGCATGTAGTTTGATCCACTATCATTTTATTAGAGTTAAAACTTGTATTATTTAAGGACAATTACTATTTTTAAGGATGTTAAATTATTTCTCACAGACAAAATAATTATTAAAACGAGATAATATGTTCAATCAGTCCTATTAAGTATATAGCATCATTAGTTCTATTGGTAAGGCCTACGCTTATCTATTAGATCGTGCGATTATTTCTTAAATTTCGACTATTCATACTGACATATTTTACTAGCACGAGGAAACAATTTAGAAGGAGCATAGTAGGTCTCACTAGACAGACCCGTGCCAGTTGATTTGGCTCCTGCTAAGTGATTTTATCTAATTTTTAATTACAAGTTTGCTTTTTCTACGTGTTTGCCCCAGATATGATCATGGGAATATAAAAAGAGTCTTTAGATTCTTGAATCCTTGGCTCAATGTAGGAATGAAGTCGGTTACAGAATACTGTTTTTGTTTTTATGTCCCTTGCTGTTAAGATCCCGCTTAAATAAACAAGTAGAACGTATACATATGTGTAGATACACCATTAGTAAATTAATAGGCACTAGCTAGCCCACACTGTATCTAATAATGCGTATCTGCATTCCAATGAAGCAACGTTAATTGAGGATGTCAAGACTGGAATTGTTCTAATTGTATGCACTGTTCCGATTTCCGACACATGTGCCTTCAAGCTTAATTAATTGCGTAGAGGTATATAGTACACTAGGCTTTACCAGATATGTACAATATGTTCCACGGCAGAATTACATTTTCAATCATAAATGATAAAAAAACAATAATACTAGAAATAAAATTAAATTACTTTAAGAAGAAGAAAGAAGTGTGCGTTTTATTTGTTTTTATTATTACGTCAAAATGTTGATCACCACGCTGGGCACACTCTTGGAATCTAGCCACGGTATTTCGTGTTATTCGCTGAAGTAGTAAATAACGTCGGGATGCTGTTAATCTTGTGGACGATATTTTCTCTTGGTTCTTGATGGTAGTTTAAGGTATCCCCATAGAAAAAAGTCCAGAGGGATGAAATCAAGCGACTAGGGTAGCTAGGGCATATGCCTGTAACGGCATATTAATTTAATAGGGAAGTAATCACGAAGAAGTTCCTCGATCTTGTTGACACCGTGTGCGTGAAGTTGATAGAACATCCTTTCTCTCAAAACTGGAAGAAAATAATCAGTGAGCATACGTGTACGCATTCTACGTAAACTAATTCTGCCACCGGACGTACGTATACGGTGCGCTTTTCCTGTAAGCATCATGCACCACCACTTTTTTGGAACCACCTGCCTTCGGCGATCTTTCCGAACTGATACGACATAGGAACCTTCAAAAAACAAGCGTATTCATATTTCAAAGGCTGGCAACGCATTTATGGTATTGTTGATGTTGACAGTCAAAAGTTTTACTTAGCTAAGATCCGCGACAAGCAAAACAATAACAGAAAACTAATAACGTGTGTTTTTTCTGTTGAGTTAAGTGGATTTATTTGGAACTTACACCAAAAACTTACCGAAAGACTTTTCGGTTGTCTTCCGTAGAGTCTACTATACCTGAAGATGCCTCGTGTTGGGGCGAAACACGTGTCATTTACGAGATGGAAAAGTGATAATGTGTGTTTGGTGTGGTGTATAGTGGGTGGTGGGTGGAGAGTTGATGGCCGATTTTTGGTAAGTTTATGGTTTAAGTTCCAAATAAATCCACTAAACCCAACGGAAAAACACACATTATTAATGTTCTGTTATTGTTTTGCTTGTCGCGGATCTTAGCTAAGTAAAACTTTTGACTGTCCATATAAAAATATGCGCAGTTAAGACAAATGCTATTGAAGGGAAAGTAAGAAGAGAATACCTATTCGTAATCTTTAACGTGAACCTAATATTAAAATGACACTGTTTGTGTGTTATTCGATTCATTTTTACCAAATATATACACTATATTCACCACATGTCCAGCCGTACAATAATTAAAAAATAAGTCACGCGTTTCCCAATCGACATCACGTTTGATCCTTCATGCCATGAAAAATATGCCTACATTTTTTCACAAAAGCCGATATCGCTGTGCAATTCCGATAGTGTCGGATGTCTATTGGCGGCGTTGATTGCTTTCCGTCGGGCGACACGCTTGCTAATTCTCCATTCCAGTCCATAAAAATAATCGTGCACCGACTATTTGTGAAATAGTTCCTCTTATTCAAAAATTGTCATCAACCCGCTGCGGTCGCGTCACCTATTCCAATTTTTGGTTATACGCAATCAGTTTCTGCTAGCAATCAGTTTCAGCCAGTAATCCACGTCATATATTGCCGCGTCGCCGGCCTTTGAGCCTTTTTTTTTTTTATTTACGATAAACACAATTTAGAAGTGAACATAAATTCATAAATTCTGTTTTCTTTGTTGAAGTAAAGGATTTAATCTCTCGACATGATGAGTACACTAGTGCTCTCTTTAATATTGCGTTCCTCGTACAGCCTGGAAAATCTTGAATTAATAATAAATTCAATTTTCCTTGCATCTTCTCATTCCGCGTTCCAAGTATCTCTCTTACTGTAGGATAAAGTACTTATAAATTAAACAGAACCGTCTCTAAGTGCTTCGTAACTTGTAGTTTAATATTAAATTTAGTATTTACGAGACATGTAATACAAAATAAGTCCTTAAGTGTTTTAATATAATAAAGTTCGATATTATGTGTATTATAAGATTAGAACAGGTGGTAAGGAAAAGGGTGCGTTGTGCTGAAGATCGGCCTAGGTATATACGTACAGCAGTGGACTGCCGTTGGCTGATATTGTTATAAGTCTTGGAGCAGCGTAGGTCTACATACATACGTACTATATTTTTTCAACTCCTACTATTAGTTCACACTATCCCTATATATATTTAAATATATGTCTTGTTCAAATTTTCATTCAATATACATATATAAATATGAAGAGCTGTTTTGTTTGTCTCGCTAAAATCCAAAAAGGCTTGACCGATTTGAATAATGTTTTTTTTTATTTTGTTTGCTATAATAAAGTGAAAGTTTATCGTCTAACGGACGTATTGTTATACAAAACTGTCGTTTCCTTTGTGCGATTTTGAAAAGTATTGCATACCTAAGTACTACACACTACATACCAGGAGAAGATAAGCCTACCCTATCAGGTTATTGCACCTGAAAAATTTCATACCCACGCCACCCATCCAGTATGAGTGGCGATCTATTACGGTACTCTTTTCCTGTAAGCTTCATGCACCACCACTCTTTGGAAACACCTGCCTTCAGCGATATTTCCGTACTGATACGACATAGAAACCTTCAAAAAACAAGCGTATTCATATTTCAAAGGCCGGAAATGCATTTATGGTATTGCTGATGTCTATGAGCCGCTTTCCGACACGCTTACTTGCTCGTTTGCCTATATTATATACATTCCATAAAAAAATCAGGGAGCACTGGCTTTTAGACGCACCAGGTTCTCTGTCAGTGAATATTAGGGACTAATTAAGTCGATGGTAATTAAGCAAAAATTTGTTTGCCTTTTTGAGAACTTGTTGCTTCATCTGTTGAATGTAACAATCTGCATGCATTATACGCCCGCCGTTCTAGTTTGGTAATTTGAACTTTGTCACCACCGCGCAATGTCGATTTCATTTTAGTCAACGTGATTGCCTGTCGTCTACACTTGATGTTCACTCACTGTTTGTGGGCGAAATTACGACAGGTCGACACCGTTGAATGCTTTACAAAATTCTCTAGGAATAATCACACGAAACTGAAAGCTCTATACAATGGTGATTCTAAGGGTTTTTTTTATACAGCAGTGCAGGTTAATAGTTTTAAGGTGGCGTTGCCGACCTTTAAGGGAAGTGTCATTATGGGAGTGGGAATGGGAGGGGTAGGGAAGAGGCAGGGGTGAGAGTGTTGGGCTTCCGGAATTCCCCTGCTCACCATATGAAGCGCGGTAGGTAAGCTACCACTCAGTCGCCGTTTTTGTCACTCAGGCTGCGGGAGTGTGGTACTTCCGCGGGCGAGCCGGCCCATTTCATGCTAAAGACAAATATTACGCCAATCTTGACAAAGTATTCGTTTGCAGCGTGGTTCAACCACTATTAAATAGCTGTACCACTATAAGATAACGGCTAAATTCCAACGGTATCAACTACTATTGAAGTAGATGAGTATTTCATCGGAGATCACCGATCTCCGATGAAATACCTCCAGGATTCCTCCAGTAATAGGAGACCGCATAATCGGATGATCTGTAAAAAAAGGTCTTTCCACAACCAAAATGAAATATGTTTATGACAAGTTTGTAGTTTGTAAAATGTATAGTAAACTATTTCTCCAAGATCTTTCTCAGTCAACATCAATTTGCAATTAGATTGTATGTATCGAAAGCAAATATCGGCCGCATTGCGGTTTCTTGCCTCGGTGGCGTCAAGACAAATATAAAATGTTGTAGATGTATTATCAACAAAATCGATTATGTTGAAATTGAACTCGATAAAATCTGGAAATTTCCAACGAAAAAAAAAATATTTAGGTATGATAGATGTATTTTTATTTTGTTTATTTATGGGAACATTACCGGATATTGACCTCTGTCAAATTAGGAGGGTGTGATTGCGGATTATGTACTCAGGAATCAGGAATCACACCCTTTTTCAATGCCCCAGGTGGTGCGAATGTCTATGGGTGGCTTTGATTGCTTTCTATCAGGCGACGCGTTGGTTCATTTAATTTCCACTCTTATAATAATAATATACACTCTGCAAAAAAGGCCGTTTTTGATTTGTCTACATTATTGGTAATAATTACTGGTACTTAATAAAGAGTTTGACTTTTATTTTCTTAAAAAAAAATTCCTTTTTAGTTTGTGACTTTTAATTTACTTTTCGCGGGTTTGTTGTTAGAAGGTTATCAGGCAACTAAAACTACCTTCTGGTTATTTTTAGTAAAATAATTTGTATTTGTTACATCATCCTGCCTTATTGTGACTTAAAATAAATATCTTTGTGTCTGTTGTTATGGCAGAAAAAGCAATAAGAGCCTGAAAAAATACCTGAACTCTATACTAAAAGACAGGTTCCTTTCGAGAAGCAAGGTTCTGGGAGAAAACGTTGCATACAAACACGAGACAATCGCTTTTTAGTGACTCAGGTGCCGAGGAACCGCAAATGCATTTAGATAGACCTCAAAAGAAACCTTGAAGAGGTACGAGGAGTACAAGTTAGCCTATGGGCAGTCAAGAGCCAGCGCGTAGCTCCGACCTTAACCCCATGTAGCATGTCTGGGACCTCCTAAAAAGGCGAGTATGTTATGTCCAACCACCTCCACAAAAACATCAAGGAGGTTGAACGTATGATCTCTTCTGAGAATACATTCTACAGGACACCATCAAAAGCCTGGTGAAAAGCATGCCAAGACGATTACATGACGTAATTGCTGCATGGGGAGATCATACTCGTTATTAATTTTTTTTATTAAAGTACCATAAAAATACTGGTAACCTTAATTTCACTATACCCATAAAAATGTACATTTTCATACTGAACATCTGTTTACATTGACTAAAATACTGATTCTAGGAATAAAGGTAAAAAAAATTGCAAAGTGAAAAAAAAAATTCTAGCCATATAAATAAGCTATACATAAAAATAAAAAATAAATGTTTAAAATTTAACTTAATTACTTACTTCGCCGGCACAACGACTCAAAATGTGTCTTAGCCTCTGGTGCGAGAACCCACCAATGGTTACGATGTTGGGCTGCCTCTCGTCAATTATCTGCCCGAAGCTCATTTGGGTCCGTGATCACTGCGTTCCTTTATAGGTACCTAGGGCGACCGACCGGACGTCAAATGGACGGTAATGCCACGTATACCCTATTGACAACACGACCCTCTCCCACCCTCTCCAGGTGACTGAGCCAACGGTGTCTACACGCTTTCTTCTCTCCGTGTTTTTTTCCTTTAAACGAAGAACAAAATTGTTCAAATGTAATCTTGTATTATTTTCTTTTATTTTTTTATAAATCAACTCAAGTTTACTAAATTCAAACAATTCATTTGAAATATCTTTCCCGTTTCTCTCTTTCACAAAGCGCTTATTTAATGTAATAAACTTTATAAGGAAGCATTTCTGTATTAGCTTGACAAAGCGAAAAATTACTTCAGAAGTTCCAATAGGATTCTTATTGGAAGAAAGGAAATGTGATTTGTAAAATCGTCTGTAAGTTCTATAGAGTGTTTGTATACCATCAAACAAATATTAATATGAACATAAAAATAAGAGCACTATTTTTACATTCCACACGCGTCTGCAAAGGGGTACCTAATAAGAGGAGGAATAAATGTTAACTGACCACGTTTGTCCAAGACAGATTAGCGGGACTTCTAGATGGGGAATGAATCCGAGTCATATAGATATACCTATCGCTCCTAAGCTGTTTAGTTTAACTTTCTCTAAATACAACCCATATATGTCCCGCTATTTGGCACGGGTCTGCCAATTATGACTGGAGGAATAACCCATCACGCATGTCCAATGTGGATTGGTGGGGTAACAAAACTCGGTATGAATGAATGTAGGTCATACATATATTTATCACGATGCGGGGATCGAAATCGCGACCATTGTCTTCGTAAAAGGCAGACCCTCCAATTCGTTACTCTGGATTTCAAATGGTATCCACTAAAGAGGTTTTGAATTTAGCTGCTTTCAAGGTTCGTCTTTGAGCTATTGGATCAGGCAAAATGTCAGTTATATTTATTTTTTAACAGCCCATATATAATATGTCCCACTGCTGAGCACAGGCCTTTCCATTTCTGGAGGAACGGACGTTTACTCACCCCGCTTGTATATATATATATATATATATATATATATATATATATATATATATATATATATATATATATATATTCCCATGTGGGCATCGAACCCGCGACCATTATCTCCGCGGGAGGGGGGCCCCGCCACTGAGCCAATTTGTGTCAGTGACAATACTTGATATTGTTTACTTGACACTGGTTGACATAATGGTCAAAGCGAATTGCCATCAAAGAAAAAGGAAAATTAAATTTGAGCAAACTAAGGAGTGGGTTCACTAAATCGATTATTAAACTAATTCACAAAGTTTTCGTTCTAAAATATATTTAGTTGTTGAACTCGTAACTATATTCATATATGCGTGCAGTGTGGACCAAACTTTATATTAAGTTGGTGTGGTGGAGCCGCAAGTGTGAATTAGTTTAGTACGATTATGGCCCAACAATGTCTGGCAGTGTAGTGCTCCAATACAGAATTCTCAAGACTATCGAGTGGTTCATTCGTTTATTTATTTATTTGTACTAAGAACATTGGCAAAATGAAATAAAGCTAATATTTAAATACTTACCTAATAACTAGTGTATATACCTCATACCGGAGAACCAGAGTCACCGACAGAAACTCTTCAAGTTAGCAGACTGAAGTGGCATTGGGCTGGACACGTTTGTCGGAGAACCTACAATCGTTGGAGTAGACGAGTGCTGGAGTGGAGACGGCGACTCGGCAAACGTAGTGTGGGACGCCCACTAGATGGAGCGAAGATCTGCGCAAGGCGACTGGCAGAGACTGGATACGTGTAGCCGAAGATCGGGCTAGGCGGCGCGTCTTGGGTGAGGCCTATGCCCAGCATTGGACTGCTGCGGGCTGATATTGATATTGATAGCTCATAATAAAGGTCCGAATTTGTTACACAAATTAATAAATGTGTACCATATTTTTTGATGTGAAACATCTTATCACGGGGTATGGGAGTGAAATCGTAGATGACGTCGGGAGGAGTGGAATGGAAGAGAATTCGTCTCCATTTTCGCTCCCTTCTACTCGGCGCACCAGGCATAATTTTTATCTTATTCATCTACCAAGCGTCCTATGACTTCTTTTTCTTATTTATTATTATTATTATTATTATTATTATTATTTGGTTATTACTTTATTTGCCAAGGAGTATCTTTACCTAGCCGCCCATCCGGTAATGGTATTGGTACACGGGTACGCGATCCCGGCCTCCCGGGCTACTTACTACAAGCAAGGCGTGCCGGGATCGTAGCGGATGGAGATCTGTGGTTTCCGCCTACCCTTACGGGAGATAGGCAATAATGTATCTATTATTTCTTCTGCGAGCAGAAGCAAAAATTTCCATCACCCTTTTTGTATTTACATGCTACAGTGAAATATCGAATTGTGACGAAGATGATGCGAGTTGCATATATTGTACTAGATGACAATTTGCCTTACAGACAACTATAGACACATATCAGGGGTAGCCAACCTGTTGTTCCTAGGTATTAGTCTAATCGATCGTAACTAGGCAGAAATATAATTTAATAATAAATTGTATTTTAGTAAGAATTATCTTCAATTTGTTTCATTTTTTATTTTTATATATAGTCCGATATTTTCGCATACTGCACATAACTATTTTAGCATTTTTCTAATTCCTGTGGGGTGTTTAAAAGAAATAATTAGGTCGTCTATAAATCTCAGGTGACTAAGATATTTTCCGTCTACATTAATTCCTCTGCGCTGCCATTTTAAATCTATGATTACGAATTCTGTTAATACAGATATAAAAATCCTCAATGATAGAGGGTCGCCTTTTTTAACTCCTCTGCAGATTTTTATTTGAGGCCCTAATCTATATAATTTTACGCGGCTTGTGTTTTTTTTCATATATATTTTTCAATATATTGATATAGATATCAGTAATACCTATATATTTTAGAGAGCCATACATTTGTGTGATATTGAGTCGAATGCTTTTGTCATGTCAATCAATGAAAGCAAGGTATATAAGATTATTAATGGAGTCAGGCGTTACTTTGCGGAAATCCATCACTATATGGACAGTCAAAAGTTTTACTTAGCTACGATCCGCGACAAGCAAAACAATAAAAGAAAATTAATAATGTGTGTTTTCTGTTGGGTTAAGTGGATTTATTTGGAACTTACACCGAAAACTTACCGAAAGTCGGCCATCAATTCTCCACCTACCAACCACTATATACAACACCAAACACACATTATCACTTTTCCATCTTGTAAACGACACGGGTTTCGCCCCAACACGAGGCATCTTCAGGTATAGTAGACTCTACGGAAGACAACCGAAAAGTCTTTCGGTAAGTTTTTGGTGTAAGTTCCAAATAAATCCACTTAACCCAACAGAAAAAACACACATTATTAATTTTTTATTATTGTTTTGCTTGTCGCAGATCTTAGCTAAGTAAAACTTTTGACTGTCCATATAGTGATGGATTTCCGCAAAGTAACGCCTGACTCCATTAATAATCTTGTATACCTTGCTTTCATTGATTGACATGACAAAAGCATTCGACTCAATATCACACAAATGTATGCCTCTCTATATAATTATAATTTTTTGCAAATTTATTTAAAATAATAATTGTAAAATAGGTTAAGGAAATAAAGGCTTTTATTATTATTAAAATCTTCAATTTTGGTGTTTTCCTCTATTCAGAAAATAGGAATAGTACTTAAATACTCCTTTATTTTTATACTAATATTAAAAATGCAAAAGTTTGTGAGTATGTATTCTTTCACGAAAAAACTACTGGACGGATTTGGATGAAACTATACAGTATTATAGTTTATACATATAGGCTACAATTTGTAATGATTTTATGTAGTTTTTTTGGTCTTAATATAACGATACATGTCAATTAAGTCGGAAAAAAATCTGGCCTCTGAGAGCTATCTTGGCGTACGCTGCCCAAACCATTAGAGTTACACAAAGATGATGTTCCGTAGGATTGTTTGTCTTGCATAGTACTAAATAAAAGTCCGCGACAGCATATATCTACCTACATTTTATGTGGAAGCCACTATGACCAAAATTGTGAACCATAAATTAAGTAAAAAATATATATATTTATTTAAAATGATCTGTCACGAAACTTAATGTGGCAGACCAAATTCCACGTGAACAAAGCCGCGGGCAAAGGCTAGTACATATATAAGTATAATATGAAGAAGTACGGATTATGTCATTGGTAGATCGCACAGTATAGATAGCGAACTGATCAAGTTGGTCACCCCTGATATATGAACGTACCATTGTTCTTAACGAAAAAGCAAACTCAACAAAACTCAACGCGCTCAACTTACTTTCACATACTCGTAATGGTAAAAGTGATGAGTGGATGGTTCTCGTCCTTAGAATCAGTTATATCATATTGCAACGGACTTGGCTGGGACTCTGTTTCACGCCATTATAGTGACAGGAGTTAAACGGATCTCAGTGCTGCTAACGGGTGAATTTTGGTGAGAATATTTTAATTTTTTTTTTTTTTATAATTGTGTTATCTTTTAAGCGAACTACACTATACTGCTAAGTCCTTCTTTGCGAATATTTTATTTATTGCGGCTCTTTGCGAAATATTATTATTAATGCATAAAACTTTATATTAGCCATTTAATACAAATTATCTCAGCTTTAATTAAAATAAAAATTAAATTTCTTTTGTTGATTTTTTTTTCATTTTTGTGTCTTATTATTATATTTCTATATATCTGTTAATAAATTGTGCAAAGGTATAATTGAAAATTGCTTATATCTTGTTTTATTTATTTATTAGGTGCGCAACTAAGTTTCACGCTGTTTTTTTATAAAATTACTTATTAAACAATTGTTTTTTAATATAAAAATTTAGTTGGGGAAAAAATGCTTACATATATTAGGTGCGCAACTAAGTTCTCGCTGTTTGTCATTAGATGGCTCCAGCAGTAAGTGTTAGTCGATTTTGACATATCCAAAATATCATGAAACAAATTTTGACATATAGGAAACAAACTGCTCTGAAACGTTAGTGATTTTATTGTGGCGTTATATACTTTTAGTTATGTGAATATGTCTGATTTTGTGCCAAATAACCGTCATTTGCGGAAAGTGTTACTTTTCTTATTTCATTCAAAGAAAACGGCGACTAAAGTGCATCGCGAGTTAAAAAAAATTACGGAAATGCTAAGTGAAACAACATATCGCGATTGGTTCCGTCGCTTTAAATACGGTGATTTCGATGTCAATGACTGTCCGCGCGAAGGTAGGCCAAAAACATTCGAAGACACTGAGACGACGGAGAAATTACTCTATCGTGATCAGTGCCAAACGCAAAAACTGCTTCCTTGAGTGTTAGAAGTTACTCGCCAAGCCATTTCTAAGCGATTGCATACTTTGGGAATGATTCAAAATCAAGGAACTTGGGTTCCTTATGATTTGAAGCCAAGGGGCGTTGCGTCGTTTTTTCGCATTTTTAATCGTTCCCAACGCATGCAATCGCTTAGAAATGGCTTTTGCAGGTAACTACTAATACTAAAACAAGCTGTTCTTGCGTTTTGCACTAATCATCATCAAGAAATTTCTCCAGCAGCAGCTTCAGCGTCTTCGAATGTTTTTTTCCTACTTTCTCCACGTCAAAATAATTCGTCAGATCAGAAAGACAGTCGTCCACATCGAAATCACCGCCTTTAAAGCGACGGAACCAATCGCGGCACGTTATTTTACGTAGAGCAGCATTTCCGTAAACTTTTTTAACTCGCGATGCGCTTCAGCCGCCGTTTTCTTTGAATGAAATAAGATTAGTAACATGTCCCGTAAATGACGATTATTTGCCACAAAATCAGACATGTTCACACAACTTATTTAACGCTACAATGAAATCACCAACGTGTCAGAGCGGTTTGTTTACCATATGTCTAAATTTGGTTCATGACATTTTGAATATGTCAAAATCGACTCACACTTACTGCTGGAGCCATCTAATAAGAAACATCAAGAACTTAGTTGCGCGCCAAATAACAATTTATTATTATAATATAAATCAAGGTTTTTATAATGAAAATGGCATAAAATAATTTATTATTAATTGTGGCGTGTAATATTTTGTTTTATTATTAACGAGAATCAGTAAATAAAGAATATTGTTTTTAAATGACGTTATACACAATCAGTGTTATAGTTCACATAAAAATAATACCTGTATAATGAAAAACAAATAGACATACACACAGAATAAAAATATATTCATATTTATATATTAATATATAATAGATTAAAAATTTATTTTGTGTTCATTATAGATAGGTTTTATAATTGTATCTCAATGATTATTTGCCAACTTATATTATCGCTATTGTAATGTGAGATTTTCATGTCCCTACTTGCAACTGAGATGTGCCTTATCGCGCTTATTTTTTGATATGTGTATAACTTCCCGTGGGAACAATGTTAAGATATAGGTATCAAAGCTTTTCTAAGCTTATAATGAAACGAGAGAAGCTTCAGTTGTGTAAGTTCACAGCATCGAAAAAGAAATATACAGGGTTTCCGGTGGCAGAATTATATGTTTTTTTTTAACATAAATAATAAAAAAAGTACAAAGGATATAAAATTAAAAAGAGATAATTTTAAAAAGAGAACAGCGGGTTTTATTTTTCTAATTATGTCGTCTAAATATTGACGGCCAGGTCGGGCATACTCTGGGAATCTATCCACAGTATTCTGTACCACTCACTTAAGTAGTGTCTACGGGATGCTGCTAACGCGGACGATATTTTCTTGTAGTGCGAAAAAAAGAGATAGATTGAGACGAGACGAGAGACCTGGATTGCCAGGGGATATCACCGAAACGACTTATTAATTTGCTAGGGAAGAAATTACGAAGAAGTGCCCTAGTAGTGCAACCGGGGGGGGGGGGGAATAATCGACCAGTATCTTATTCTGCCACCGGATATTCTATATATTATTTATCTTTGCATGTTACAAAAAACGTGTTGTCTTGGTACAGAATGTAGAATATATGAATAATAACATAATAACTCTAACAAACTTCCTCATAAATTTATTTATCTTCAACATAAGCCTGTGACGCGTCACTAGTAAATGTCCCCTAAGGCGTTGATTATAGATGTCCAATTTCTACCAGGCACCCCGGGAAAATCTTTGCTCCATATGACCGGGGGTTCTCATACTACATTTGCCAAGATGCAATCTGTACTCCTTCACCTGTCCACATCGATTTAATAAATTTACGTAAATGTTTTATTAACCCATATTTGATGAGCTTATATGTAATAAAATCACCGTAGAAACAGTTCATAACTTTATATATGTATTTTGAAAGGTTGATTTGTTACGTATACATTTAAAGAATTCACTGGCTAAATTTTAACGTCAGCCGTGTAAGAGAGAAAAAATGTTACAATATGACGGATTAATTTTTTTTTACTGCCATTCCATCTGTCTGCCAAATAAACATGATCTGACAATTCGTGATTGAAAAACATTTTTTTAATTAATTTTTGTATACGCATTTCAAATAAACTAGTCTACATATTTTAAAACAATTTTTTTTTATTCATTCTTCTCGTACAGCTGCAAGAGTAAATACCTTTCATATATATGCATTTTATATAAATAATACTGGAAAGGTCCACTTCTGAACATTTGACTTCCATCTAGTTGAGAGTTTGCTATTATATGTAGTGAATAAGGAATCTGAAAGAAATATAAAAATAAATTTTCGTTGCAAAATAATTTAAATTTTTTAAACGTGCTTCTACCACATGTTCTATCCAATAATATTCTAATTTAAACTAACCTCACCCTCGCAAAACCGGTTGGGCGGTTTCGGGGATAAGTGTGTACGAATATAATATTGACATGTGATTTGTACAATTATATGTATTAAGAAAGAAAAAGTATAAAAAGATACGTGCACGTCAATTTTATATTGTTTTATATTTCTTATTCATGTTTATGTTACTTTATAGACTAGTATATAAAGTATTTTTGATACTAAAAATTGAGGAATTGCAGTAATCTCGCTAGAGATTAAAAATATAAGGAATTTGACACGTGAAAGCAAATTTTTTCACAAAAGATTTCTTGCATTGAACAAAAAAGCTATACCCATAGTGAGTTTTAAGACACCAAGATTCTAAATTATTAAACAAAATATTATTATAAATACACTAAACTACCCGGAACTGGTGTATTTAATAATATAATACATTAATTTAATTAATGTGAAATGTATCTTCGATTTTTTAGTCTTATAATATATGTATGTTATAATTGTAAAAAAATTATTTGAATAAATGTAATTTCAATACTTGTAATAACTGTGTATATGTTCACATCATCTTATGAGTGAGAATGTGCCTCCTCATTTGCTGTAATAACTTTAGCTCTAGTTATCATGTCTTAGAACAATTAGAATAGCACAACAGTAACACGTACACACGCGATAGCTTGCTAACGTGTGTGTGTGTGTGCGTGGAACCAGCCAATTTTTTATCGAAAATTGTACAGAAGCCAAAATTTTTTGGAAATTTATGTATACGCCGTGAATCGGCTGGCTATTCAATAGAAGAAAAAATATTGGCTCGTTTACATGATTTTTCTTTAAAGCAGTTCAACGTTGAAAAGCAAGGAGCAATGCAGTGACAACCCTCGTAATATGATGTTTGATTTTCGAACTGTATTGTTGACCTACCATTGAGTGAATTATGCTAGGCAGCAATATAGATTCGAATATCGAACGTCCAAGCTGCACATCGATAACCTCAGAAACATTTGCAAGTCGACAATGATCAGAACTAGCAGCATTCTCAGAACAGCATGACGCGTGTGAAGAATTATTACATGAGAAGAAGAAGAATTATTACATAGATTACATGAGAGAATGAAATTCTCAACGGAGTTTCATTACTTCTATGAGGAATCGTAAAGACAAACGATCAATAGCTGATAATATTTTGAAAGCCGAGGTAGCGCAGAGGCGAAGCGTTAGCTTTCTGTGCTAAGGATTATTGGTTCGATTCACGCATTGGGATATTTTTGTATGACGTACAAGTGTGTATATACTCATATAATGACACCCCGTCAATACTAATGTGGAGCTATAAGTACACCATATAGCTTTATGTTATTGTTAATTGATACAGGCAGTCCTCTTCATATGCTGTGTATATTTCATTTCGGTCGTTTTGGTCAAAATATGGACGTAAATTGAAACCACGTAAGTTCCTCCCATCGGAAATACTCTTGGAGAAATTACTCTATTGACATAATTCGAGACCTGCCTGTTAAAGGAGTAATTCATATAGTTCGTAGTTTCCAGTATTTTTATGGGATAGAAAAGTAAACGCCGATAGAGAATCAATGCCATCTGTAGACATCTGCAACTCCGTAGACATCACAAAGGTTTCACTTCCGTCGGCAGTCTCCAGGGTTTTTTTTTTCAATTTCCTTCTATTGTTTTATAACTTAGACGTGACTGCAAGTGATATAATGCTCTGACGACATCTTGAGGATATATACCTTAAAACCAAAGCTAGACGGTTTCTCCCGGGCTTGTGATGAGCAGCATTATTTCTTGTGTGGGGGACCCCGGACCCCTCGTCCGGGTCGTCATCTTGATTCTCAACTTGATGTTTACGGTATGATTAGGAAGACTAAAATTTATATGAATAATCATCCAGCTTGTAAATTAAATATTAACGCGACAGCTTTGTGTATAATTTACTTTGTTCTTATAGGTAATTCATATCGTTTATATGTATTTATATTGGGTTCATTCGAATAACTACTGTGTATATCTTGGTACATGTTTGTAAAATGTGCATTTAATTTACCGATGTAATAAAACGTTTAACAATTTGTGTCTTACTTTATCATTTTGTATTATATATATATATATATATATATATATATATATATATATATATATATATATATATATATATATATATATATATATATATATATATATATATATATATATATATATATATATATATATATATATATATATATATATATATATATATATATATATATATCTGTGTTCGATTGTTGTGCAGTTTTTGAGATTCACTGTTTTGTTTAGATATAAATCTCAACTTGCAAAATGTTATGTATATATAATATAAATATTTTTTCAGGTTACACTTAGGCTTGTCGCAGACGAACTACAAAAGTGTGTACAAAGTCTACTTTAACGTAAACGTTGAACAAAATAGCTGCCTTAACGCACTGAAGTCACTTCAACGATCCGATCCGATTATATAGAGATAAGTGTTAGAGCACACGAGTCACGGTGCACTTGGGTCACTCATACACGTTGGGTCTTCATAAAACCGGACTTCCCCGCTTCACATCGTTGAAGATTTATTACTTAAATTGTATATTGATAAATCTTGAGTAAACAACTTAATGTAACTTTTCAGTTCATTCCTGCTAAAGTTTTATCATCGCCTTAAGATAGTGGTATTAAAAATATAAGTGATTCATTTCGCATTTGTTTAATACTTTTTAATTTCACTGTTGTTTGTTGTGTTGTTGTTAAGCGTATAAAATAGCCATGATTTTGATATGCGTAGAGATAGATCCATTTAGATACGAGTATACCTGTATATATTTATATCCGTGTACGTGTGTATGTGAATGTGAATTTGATTGTACATGTATATGTACGTGTCCTTATCTATTTACAATGACATTTATTTATACGTCTACTTGTCCATGCACGCACGTATTTACGTATATGTATACATATACATATATATGTGATTGCGAATTCACATATAAGTATACTTACACATATACAAATATATAAAATGTTTTATGAAAGTTTTAACTTCATTGTCATTTTACACATACATATATAACCTTTCCTTTTTTTATGTACACGTATACATATCTATGTGAATGCGAATTCACATATAAGTATACTTACACATATACAAATGTATAAAATGTTTTATTAAAGCTATCACATGTATGTCATTTTACACATACATATATAACTTTTTTTTTTCATTACTGTCTACTATTACAAAATTATTCTTTATACATGTTTACGAAACTAACGATTATATGCAAATTATATGCTGTATAACTGTTCACATATAATAACTGTTCACAATTAATATATATAAATTATATATATTAATTGTGAACAGTTACAACTTTTACTTAGCTAAGGTCCGCGACAAGCAAACAAAAACAAACAGAAAAATAATAATGGTGTTTTTTACTGGAAGAAGTGGATTTACGAGGAACTTAAACTAAATCTTACCGAAAAAAATCACTTCTTACAGTAAAAACACATTATTATTTTTCTCTTTTTGTATGTTTATCGCGGATCTTAGCTAAGTAAAATTTCTTACTGTTCACATAGTCATGGATTTCCGCAAATTAAATGCCTCCATTAATCATGTAATTACCTGATCAATATCTGTCGAAAATTCCATAAAAATTGTGATAGCGTCTACTGACTTAAAATTTATATTTGTATCATTCTACTGTAACATTTATAACTATGTCATGTTTAATCATGTAAACCAGTTGGGTTTTGAAAAATATAAAAATCAATCAAACACACGTATTTTATTCTATCATCCTCAGTTCTATTTTTCACTGTAGCCACTCTTTGAACTACTTTCACTACGTTTCTTCTCTTCACTCTAGTCCATTACTAGGAACTACCCACTTCACGATCTCTATCGATATATGATATACGCTGAAGTATTAGAACGGAAACCAAAGCAGGAGAAGATTATGAGAGCCGTGTACCAATATATATTAATGCGAGGAATGACCCCACGATCCTCCGCAGATTAATAACTAGTGCGCCATTTCTACCAGTAATTTACTTCGTTGGCTCAACAGCCTAAATAGCTTCTCGGCCTCCTACCTATAATGTATGGCTTACGTATGTTTTTCTATTTCTATATTTATTCTAATGCAGGAATCGAACCCACAATCATTGATTTACCACTGAGCCAAATAGATCGTCGAAAACTTTAGCTAAATCAAAACTTGTTCAAATAAAATTATAAAATACTTATAACCGTCAATCAATTGCATATTTATAACCGTCAGTCAATTGCATATTTATAACCGTCAGTCAATTCTCTTGGCATATAACTCAATATAATTCGATTAAGTTGTCGAAGTGAAGTGAAGTTGTAATGCAAGTTTTGATAGAACGTTCTGAAAAGCTGAAATAACATTTTAAGATACTTCATTTTATTTTACTTGACACTGGCATAATAATTATACTTAATTGTCGTCAAAGAAGAATAAGAAATATTAAAATCATATGTATCGATTTTATTTTTCAATTGAAAGTATCTATCATTTTTGAATATATGAAAGTACCTAAAGTATTACATACTTATTAATTTACGCTATCAAATCAACAAGTCAACATTCGAACGGTTACTTTTACAATTACAATAATTAACTTCATATAGGAACACGTATGTTCCATAATACGATGTTTCACGGGAGTGGAACATCGTATTGTGGAACATACGCCTGCGCGGAACACGTTTTGGAGTCGTAAAAGCGGTCCCGCTCTTATTATTTCGTACTCAGTATAAGCTCGCGTTTCGAGTTGTACGTTTGTGTTCTTTGTGTCCGCGCGAATTTCCCTCCAAACTGGCTCGCACCAAACGAGGATCGGTAAATAAACGATCTGAATGTGTTGTCTGTCCAAAAATTTTTTTTTTATTCTCAATCTGAAACTTTTTAATCTTTCAATGGTACCGATTTTTTTCCGCTGCCAAACTTAATCCAACCGTCGCGGCAATAGTTGATGCATATTTCTAAAATGTTATTACTAGTCCATCTTTACCCTTGGGATTTTTAACACACTAAATTATAGTTTCTATGTCGCTTTTTCAATGTACTAAAGTGTGATATCAGACTTTTAAAAATTGCTAAAGTTTTCAAGCAGTTTGAGTTTAATTTGTGTCTATTTTACGTATGTACCTCTATTAATTTTCCTTCTCGTATTTTTTTCCTTTCACTTATAAAATGACTCTCAAAAATATATTGTATCTAAAAATAAAAAATGAACGTAAAAAAAAACTTGTTGAATTATTAATTTTTGCGATTGTACAAAATAAAAATATATTTTTGAGACAGCTAGTCTGCAATATATGGGCTTCTTCATTTTATTTTTGTTTATGTGTAAATGTCAATGTTAGAAGTAGAATATAACATAGATTTATATTGCAAAACTGAATAGTAATGTGTTAATTTGCAAACATTTTATTACATAACAAAGAAATGAAAAAAAAAAATACACAACCAAATACTATCTATGGTAAAATAATATTGAAGTATATATTACTTAAAACATTTCAATAAAGTTAATAGAATTTTGGCGAGTATTTTTCGTACAGTTGGGTTTTTTCTATGACCATCCAGACGTTTTTTGTGTACGCGTACAAAAAATACCGTATCGTCGGTGATAACAATAATTCTACTAATGCTTGCAAAGTAATTAATTTAACAAACGTACCGTTGACCATTTAATTTATTAACAACAGCTTAAGTAAACAGTGTGTAATTTTTATTATTGTGAAATACATTTATAATCTGTAGATGTACATAGACAAATTTAAAAAAGGTAACCGGAAATAAATTGTATGCAACGTATCAGCAAGTTTCGAATATTTTATGAACTTTTAATAAGATGTAAAGTTCAATTTAAATATATAATTTTTAAAACTTTTATAATTGGTATTAGTGGTTTAGATAAAACTAGAATTTTAACTTTTCCATTCAATGTTAACTTTTCCAAAGGTAGTGGAATCAAACCTACGACCTCAAATCGTAAACGCAATCCTTACTTACCCAAGCTATTATAGCTATATTTATCAGTGACATCTATTTAATATCAGAAAAATATTTGTTAAAAAGTAATAAACGATGCATTTAAAAATAAAAAAAAAAATTAAAACGTAAATTGTATTTATACAAAAAAAGTCCACTTTTAAGTATATTGTCCACTTTTAAGTATATGTAGTATTGATGTGTATAAAATAGTAGTTTTACTATTTTATAATACAATATTACTATTACATATATAATTATAATATATAAAACATTTGAAAAATCTCATTACTTCAGAAAAATATAATAGCATACTATAGGTTAAAACAATCTTTTCCAGAGGCTTGTTAGCACCTTCCGTCGATCTACACTCTCAAACTATTTGCTCGTTTCTGTTTTTTTATGTTGAATTAACGGCACCCATAGACAACTGCAACACTATTTTTTTACCAGCCCATATAAGTCCCACTGCTGAGCACGGGCCTCTTTATTTTTTGGAGGAGCGGACGTTAACCCACCACGCTTGTCCAATGTGGATTGGCAGGGTTACCAGACTCGGAATAAATATTTGTAATCCATATATATATATTTATTCTGATGCGGGGATCGAACCCGCAACCATTGCCTCCGCGTGCGGAGGGCCCCGCCACTGAGCCAATTGGTCGTCGTTGTGCAACTCTATAGGCCTTTGAGATATGAGTAGCTTTGATTTTTTAACGCTATAATGTCGTGTCGTTTCGAATGCACTGCTGATAGGTGGTTCCATAGAGTGGTGGTGCGTGGAATGAAACTTCGGTAAAACACACCGTACTATATCGCCATTTATTTAGATGATGGGGATTAAACTTTTCTTTGAGGCGTTTTTCACAATATTTTTTTCTGATCCGCAAAATGTTATATACATTTTTTGACAGACTTTTCCTGACAACTTACATCAGTGACTTTGTGCTTTTATTTCATTTTTATAATCTAATATTATTATCAGTTATATTGTTTAATTATGGTGGTGTATTCTACAATGTAATTCGATTAAGGTGTTATGTACAGCACTTTCGCTTTTTGCGTCGATATATACCCGGTGGCGAGTAGTAAGACACCGTTTAAACTGATTGTCTTCTTTTCAAGACAATTTTTAACTGACCAATCTCTTTCCAAATAACAATTTTTGGGTTGCTACCGGTCCGTTACTAACCTGATGCGTCTTGCACCGTTTTAGCTGTCCTAGATTTGAAAAATGCTTCCTTATAAAGTAATATGGTTACCTTATAATGAGATCTGCAACATAAATATTAAGATTTAATATAATAGGAGACAAAGAGGACAGGAGGAAATAGAAAAGGAAGGGAGAAGTAAGGGAAAGGAATTGGAATCACCGTTGAAACGCGATAATACTAAAAAATTCCACTACTACGTTGATATTCCTTAGGGGTTTCTGCCGTGCTCTACTTTTTGGACCCAGCCTGTTGGTGTCATAGTGACGTTAATTAGAGATTGGCACCCTGTAAATTATTTATGTGAAATAGTATAGTCTTTTTTATCTATGAACTTAATTGAAATTTAAGAAATTACCTATGGTAAAAAGTTATATATCAAGTCTTCTCGTCGCCCATACCACAAAGTCTGAAGACAAAAGTCTTCAAGTCAAAATCTCTTACGGTGCCGGGACGTGGACACTGACAGTCCGTCTCCTCACCAAGCTCAAAGTCGCTCAGAGGGCTATGAAGAAAGCTATGCTCGGGGTTTCTCTGGTGGACAGAATTCGAAATGAAGAAATTCTCCGGAGAACCAGAGTCACCGACATTGCTCTTCAAGTTAGCAGACTGAAGTGGCAATGGGCTGGACACGTTTGTCGGAGAACCGACAATCGTTGGAGTAGACGAGTGCTGGAGTGGAGACCGCGACTCGGCAAACGTAGTGTGACGCCCTCCTGCTAGATGGAGCGACGATCTGCGCAAGGCGGCTGGCAGAGACTGGATGCGTGTAGCCGAAGATCGGGCTAGGTGGCGCGCCTTGGGTGAGGCGTATGTCCAGCAGTGGACTGCCGCGGGCTGATATATATATATATATATATATATATATATATATATATATATATATATATATATATATATATATATATATATATAAAGTTATAGACGGTAAAAAGAAAAATGAGGTGGAAATGAGAGCAGAAGTATGTGTGCTGTAACTTTGAATGATAGAATAAGAAATGAAGATATAAGAGAGCAATGTGGAATAAAAGAAGGTGTTGTGACAAAAGTTGAGAAAGGGACGCTTAGATTGTTTGGGCATATAGAGAGGATGGGTGAAAGACGACTGGCAAAAGAAATTTACGTTGCGAATGTGGATGGAAGGGTCGGTTGGGGAAGACCAGGTAAAAATACTTTGATCGAATTGCTGAAATTTTTAAGAAAGGCCAGGTCAAAAGTACCCTTAACCGGCGGGCTTGTATGAGAAGAATAATTAGTGTGAAGAAAGTAAGGGAAGTATGCGGAGATCGTAGCAGATGGAGATCTATGGTTTCGGCCTAACCCTACGGGAAACAGGCGTGACGATATTTATGTTAAAAAGTTACATGTATATGTATGTATGTGAATGTAATTTGTAGAGTTAATAGTATTGAAGTTTTCTAATTAATTACAAATCCTTTAGAAAGTTACCCTCCTTTGCAATAAGTCTGATATATTGAGAGATAGAATCACTGTAAATGTCTGAATAGGATAATTTATACGTTACACTCGGGTAATGTGATCAAGGTACTTGGAAGGTATAGTTAACACCTTATAGTAACTACTTTAATGAGCATATGCTTTGAGACACATATACTAAACACGATGCAATGCAATACTATTTAAGGTATTGAGAAAATTAAATCATTATTAACAATCCTCGTCTTCTGAATAATATCTATCTAAAATCAATTTGATAGTGGTAAAGCCACGCTGCGGACGAATACTTTGTCAAGAATGGCATGATATTTGCCTGTAGTATATGGCCCGGCTCGCCTGGGGAAGTACCACACTCCAGCAGAAAACCGGCGTCTGAGTGGTAGCTTAGCTACCGCGCTACGTACGATGAGCGGCCGAGTTCCGGAGGTCCAAGACCTCCCTCCCACCCCTTCCACTCCCATAATAACACTTTCTTTAAAGGTCGGCAACGCTTCTACACTGCCTATGGCGCTGCGGATGTCTATGACCGTTGATTACTTTTCATCAGGTGATACGCCTGCACGTTTGCATTACTATCCCGTAAAAAGAAGCAATTATATACACCTAGTAGTATTCATAATGAGATATTTCTAAATATGAATAATGTTTGAAATCCACTGTTGTATACAAACGTTATAGTTTAACAGCGCTCTAAGCCCAGACCTCGATTTTTATGAGACTTTTGGATAACTACCATTCCTTTCCTCTTATGATGCTTTTAAAGGGAGGCTTTAGTTCAGCGATATCGTAGAATTAGTTTCACTCCAAAATCACTGTCATTATATACATCGTTGCCCCTATTCGTATGTTACTCGACTCCTACTCACGAGTCATTCAGACGTAAATGAAATAAAGATAAGATTAAACAACGTTTTTTTTGAAATTGCTTAGCGACGCTGAAATTGCTTATCTACACTTTCATCAAAAGAAAACCTATAACTGTTGATATATAGAGTTTCTCATATAATGAACAGAATATCTTATCTACAACAAATCTGGCGGTTGTTATATAAAATAGAAATAAATACAAGAGAATTATTTTGCCTATCATTGTATTTTTATAAATGTGTTACAAAGGATACAAATATTAGCGTAATAACTTATACGAGCGTAAATAAATTATACTGATGCAGTAAAGAAACTATACAGAAGTCGATCGTTTGGACTGTGGTTTTTCATAGAACGACCGAATTGGTTTTTTTATGGGATAGGAAGGCAAACGAGCTGGCGTATCACCTGATGGAAAGCGATCAACGCCGCCTATAAATATTCGCAGTGCAGAAGCATTACCGACCTTTAAGGAAAAGTCTTTATGGGAGGGGAAGGGGGGCTCCGGAAATCAACCGCTCACGGAACCACGATAGCTAAGCTAGTAGCTTAGCTCACACGCCGGTTTTCTGCGGGAGTATGGTACTTCGTTTTGAACAAAAATGTTAAAAAAAAATCACATTGAACTTCTATTTAAATTGTCATTCAAAATCGTAGATAAATTGAGACCTGTGGAGTCTCTTTTGTCATAATTAATGGAGTCAGGCGTTACTTTGCGGAAATCCATTACTATGTGGACAGTCAGAACTTTTACTTAGCTAAGATCCGCTACATGCAAACAAAAACAGAAAAATAATAATGTTTGTGTTTATACTGGAAAAATTGGATTTACGGGGAACTTACTCTCCACCTACCAACCACTATCCACAACACTAAACACACACTACAACTTTTCTACCTTGTACACGACACGTGTCTCTTTTGTCACTTCTCCATCCTGAGGAACCTCATTGTGTATTGTTAATACAAGATTTGTTTTTGAGTAGACTGATGTTTCATAAATCAATAGTTGTTTTTTATGCCCCAGTAACAAATAATTTGAATATAAGGTCCTCTTAAGTGTAACGGAAGGTTACATGTTTTAATGATTTATTTTTAGTTAGTTTAGGTATAAGTTAAAAATATTAGTATTAGCACACTATTCCGTATTCAAATTTAAATACTTATTCTAATATTAGAATTAATAAATTACTATAACAAAAACACGATCTGCCATCGAACATTTTTTGCTTGTCATACGTTAAGTGTTCAAAGCAACGCGGTGACAGATTGAAGGAATTTGTAAACTCAAGTAGGTGTAGGTGTGGCGCTCGCGCCTTCGTGCTATTTCGGTCTTGTTCGTGTGCCGCTCGGTTTTTTTTATGGAAGTTACTGACGGGTGCCGAGGAACGACACCACCTCAGTGAGGGTTCGTCCGTTATGGAAATATCAACGGGAACCATGACGTCTCTTAAGAGCGCCCTCGCTCAGTATTTATTTTAAAAATAAGTGCAGGAATCAAACCCCGTTTTAGGGTAAGTTTTGAATAGCACATGTGTGTTTAATTTTTTTATTTTGTAATTCCGTTCTGGTTTTAATTCACCACGACAATCTCGACATAATGCTTTTCACGAGTTGTCGCTGATTAACCAGAACGGAAGTTGATAGGCCATGTCGTAATCGATGGGTATCTGTCACTTCCAGGGTTTCACCTGCACATTTTATCTGCGGGGTTCTACCTGCCAGCTTTTACCTGCGGGGTCGATTCCACCTGCGGTAATGATTCTACTGCGGAGCACAATGTAATGGAGGGTGTCACCTGCGATCCAGGGTGTCACTTGCCCTCCGCCAGTATGTTACCTGCGGTGCAAATGTAACGGCAGGGTTCTACCTGTGGTTTATTTCTTTGAGTGCTAGCTAGCTCAGGGATCGACATTTAGGTGTCTCAGCGCATCCTTTACAATCGCTGAGGGCAAACCGCTGTCAACTTGCAGGGTTCTACCTGCGGTTTTCTTCTTTGAGCGCAAGCTAGCTCAGGGGAGTGTTAGTCCGCTTACGTGGCAAAATCAGATCGGCCGTTTACCCACGACCTACAAATTTGTGTCTCACCTACTTGATTCTCTTTTTTTATTTTTATGTAATAAACATTTCTTTATACTGATAACTCCTTGATTTTATTTGCAAAACCCAGGTAGGTGTTGCATAAGCTTGTTAAGAGAGAGCGCTACAATTTAAATTTATACTTGAATAAAATCAGGAAACCTTTGTCACAGCTATTTCCGTTCACAGTACATTGACTATTTAATTAACTAGCATATTGCGCGATCGGCTACATAGTTTCTTGTTATACGTTGTTTATTATTTAAAACAAAATTATAACAGTGTTGTACCATTCTGTTTTAGGTGTCTTGAGTTGTTTGATTGTTTTGCAATTTTTATTAGCATCGTTTATATGTTGGCTCATAAGCGGTACTAGTCTTTCGAAGCAGATCGCCTTCCAAGTAGCTTTACTACTACCCTGCTTTTTGCGAGCGATTAGAGCTGGATGCTCAACGTTTTTTTCTAAGTAGCAGGTTTAGTATCCTGCTTTTTGTGATCGATTAAAGTTAGATGCTATTTATTAATTCTCTATACTTGTATGAAATTAGTTTCATACGATTGTAATTTAGTGAGCGATTTTGTGCATGTAGCACGGTGTTGTTGGCCCAAAGGATTTGTGATATTTTTCGACTCACAAGCGAAATGTTCGCTTGTATATTTAATATAATATTATTGTCTTTCCTGAATTTTTAAACATATTTGATTTTTTTCCAAAATCTCTTTTGTATCCTTAAACTATATATTTTTTGTATTTTTTAAGTATTTTTTATTAATATTAACTCTTATATATTTTTGCAAGTTCGCAACTGTCAAGTCAATGGTCAACTATTTGCGGAAACAAGTTTCATCATGATAATATCTGGCGATAAAGATCGGCCCTGAGTCTTAGATCTCTGCTCAGGCAAAGCCAGACACATGACGACAGCAGATAACTAGTAGATCCAAGAGTCCGATCTTATAAGAGCAATAGCTACAGTTATAAGTCTCTGTTAGATATACAGTATTGTTTTACCTTAACTGACAAAAATGAGTTCCGCGATCGATTATTCAAAACAGTATTTTGTTACGTAAGTTCATCGACCCGATGGCTTCTGTGTAGGTATATTTCGCCTGTATTGCATGACAAGGATGGCATTTTATTGCATCGTTACATTTCGTCACTAACGTATTGATATTGTGACACACTTTTAAAAATGAAATCGGGATATATTGTTTTCTCTCTCTTTCTCTTGTATGTTAAATTTAATATCTATTTAGTTTTTAATTTCAGCATTATGTTACTGTAAAAAAACAGTTAGTAACATATAAACGTTTATATTCTTATTTAAATTTATTTATTGAGTTGATTTAGTGGCGAAGTTATCACTTCTGATGTTTTGTCGTCACGTTTTCGATTTCCGTATCGGAATAAATATTTGTATGGTTTATAGTTACTCCGAGGATTTATTCCAACTTATATCTCGCCTGTCCTCGACGTTGACGACAACTTCCAGTTCTTGACATGCGTGAAGAGCATTTCTCCAGAAATATAGATGCCCTTTACTTATCAGTAGAATTTATGTATTTGTTCTTCTTTAATCAGTCCCTCATCAGAGGGAGGGGTAGTGGGTGAGGGGAGAGTGTTGTGCCTTCGGAATTCGGGCGCTTACCGTACGAAGCGCGGTAGCTAAGCTACCACTCAGACGCCGGTTTTCTGCGGGAGTGCGGTACTTCCCCGGGCGAGCCGGCCCATTCATGCTACAGACAAATATTATGCCATTCTTGACAAAGTATTCGTCTGCAGCGTGGCTCTACCACTATTAAAGTTATTTGAACTTTTAATTTACTTTTAATTTTTGAATTAAAGTTGATTAAAAAACTCAACAACTCTTGGTCATCTTACGTGTGGCGCAATAATTTATTGCGAATTCGTTAAACGTTTGAGAGTGAATCGTGATAAAGTGAAATGAGAAACTCGCCTTTGATTCCCTTTTTCGATATCATGATTGCATTGCCAACTCTGAAAATAACTGTTTCAGTTTACATTGCTGCATTTTTCTAGCAGGAAAACAAGAATATTTTTAATTAAAGTGATTGCCATTTACTCACATACTTGTTTACACATACACCGTATCGATTGGAATGAATCAACATATTTATGAATATTTATTTCTTCAAAGATAAGCCTAACCTCTTGTAATGTTTTCTAATCATTGTTGTAACATACACCCACTTCATACTTTCAATAAAGGTTGTTGGATATATTATAATAAAATCGGTCTTAGATGAAAAATTCTTAAATAATGTAACAAAAATAATTAATAATTATAATATATAATATGAATAAGTATCACTAATAACTTGAATAAGTATATTGATAAATCATTTTATTTCCACATAGGATGTTTCAAAATCAAAAATGTGTAACCATAGATTGTTATGTTACGTCATGTCACAACAACCGATTCGGCTACGGCGACTTCTTCTTAAAAAACTTACAAGATCTTACGCTGTATATATGAATATACAGCGTGAGATCTTGTAAGTTTTTTTATTATTAATAATAAATACTTTTTTATTATTAATAAACTAATAACTATAAATAATAATAATTAGTTTTTTTATTAAACAAATATAGATGTCACTCTCTCATCCTAATCCTCCTTTGTCCAAGTAACGATTTTTTATGAGAGGAGAAATACGATGCAGTATATGATGAAATCCAGTTTTTACTGCGACTGACTTTTCAGGTACATTAACCACTGTGATAAATGGTACCCTATACATGTGCTCGAGTTTCTTCAGCTTCAGCTGTTCTCGAGTTTTAGCGAGACTAATGAACAGCAATTGATTTTTATATATATAGATATCAGTACGGTGCGTGCAGCATCTAGATAGTAACAGCTTGTTGCTCTTGGCACCCATTTCGTTTAGTTTAAACTTCAAAAGTTTTATAGGCCAACGGTGAAACGCGCGAAAGATTTATAATAATAAAGGGACACTGGGAGACACATTTATTCATTTTATACCGTTATACACCATTTCAAAGCTGGTATGCACGTAAAATAATCTGTCAAATATTATCTGCAGACAATAACCGACAAGAAACATAAAGTTTATATTTTTTATATTTTCAACGGATAAAATAAATAATTAATTTGACGTTAATTGTTGTTTTTTAATTTTAATTATTATAGATAGTATTAAATAATATCAAGAACTATTAAAAATATTTATTGGTTCCCTACACCAAGGCATGAAAGCCATAAACAGATGAAAAAATAAAGCAAAAATAAATAAGATAATATGACTAGATATTACTTGCGCAAATTATGTAGACTAGATATTACTTGGTTAAAACTTACTGGTTCTATGTCCAAACTTGGTTAAAACTTACTGATAGATCAATAATGAGCATTTTTCTTCATCACGCTTTTCACTTTAAATCTCCCGTGTATTCTCTTACGGTGCCGAAATAGTTTTCTGCTGTAGGATTCACTACATCATCTACCTACGGTGTTCCCGAACATATACGACATAGAAGTATTTAAAAGTCGAGCTCATGTGCCGGCCTTTGGCCTCTGATATCTGATACGCCTACAGCATTGCGGATGTCTATGGACAGCAATAATCACTTACCACCAGGTATATATATACATATGCTCATTTGCCTACTCGGTTATAAAAAAAATTACGACGCCCGAAGAGGCAAAAAGCGGTGTATATTTTGGTGTTAGTGGGTTTGGAACGTGTTGTTTGACCATTTTTCAGTTATCGTTTTAATCATTATGGCAGTCTAGGTCGTCAAATCTCACCCCTATGGACTTTCTAAGCACTATAAGAAAATATCGTCCGCGAGGTTATGGGCCTCCCGACATTACTGATTCAGCTAGTGGCACAGAATACTGTGGCTACCTTCCAAGAGTACGCATGACGTGGCGGTCAACATGTAAACGAAATAATTTTTGAAAAATAAAACCCGCACTTCTCTTATTCGTAAATGTAATTGAATTTTATTTATATCCTATATAGTTTTTTATTTCTTACGTTTAAAAATCTAATTCGACCACTGGACACCCTGTATTACAATAATTGAGTAACATATCGTATAAACCTTGACAACATGGAATGTTGCCAAACAGCTAGCCGCGTTTCCTCGCTGGAAAACTAAGCTTATATTTGGGCGGAAAAAGATCCAACCCTCTTGTCTCTTAATTTATTTTCATCATTTTTCTCGTCATAGGACCGTATAGACCGTGCGTTTCTACAGCGAATGGCACAAATACATTTATTTTCTGTAAACAATCATATATTTACATATATAACTTATTCAGTCAGTAAATGTATTATAACAATAACAGTCCACTGCTGGATATTAACCTCCCTCAGAAATGAGGGGTATTGCCTTAATCCCCTCTTATGGTAGGAGAATTGAGGATCACATATTGGTTTTCATTACACCAGCAAACGCGATTGTCCGTCCACTGTTATTTGTACCATTAGTGGCAACATATGATATCCAGAGCTTTTTGTTGTTTGAATGATTTTAGTCAGCTTGTAACGTAACGTCGTAACGTATGATATAAAATAGTGGTCGTCCTAACAAAACCTTTTATGGACTTTTGCAGTCAACATAAAAAGTCACGATACACGCATTTATTTCACATCACTCCACGTATACGCCTTAATCGATCTATATTATACAAAATACCACTGCAAAAATCAATATAATTGATAATAACGTAAGATTATGAATATGGACAGTCAAAAGTTTTACTTAGCTAAGATCCGCGACAAGCAAAACAATAACAGAAAATTAATAATGTGTGTTTTTCCGTTGGGTTTAGTGGATTTATTTGGAACTTAAACGAAAAACTTACCGAAAATCGGCCATCAACTCTCCACCCACCAACCACTATACACAACGCCAAACACACACTATCACTTTTCCATCTTGTACACGACACGTGTTTCGCCCCAACACGAGGCATCTTCAGGTATAGTAGACTCTACGGAAGGCAACCGAAAAGTGTCATTATCAGTTTTTGGTTTAAGTTCCAAATAAATCCACTAAACCCAACGGAAAAACACACATTATTAATTTTCTGTTATTGTTTTGCTTGTTGCGGATCTTAGCTAAGTAAAACTTTTGACTGTCCATATAGTGATGGATTTCCGCAAAGTAACGCCTGACTCCATTAATAAGATTATGAAAATGAAATAAAAACACAACGTCACTTATGTAAGTTGGCGGGAAAAGTCGACACCCACAGAAAAGACGTTTCTTTTCTGTTGTCGGTTGCCCTATTCTATGCCAGATGTCACACGGTAATACAATTTGTAATTTATTATCTTAACGGATATCATAGGGAAAATTCAATTACAATAACCATACACTACTTTATTCTCTTTATCCCATTTGACACGAGATAATATTACCTGATGGCGTTAAGGAGGATAAAGAAACAATAACAATATCAGTTAATACTTCAAGTAGGTACACGCGGAAAAGTCTTTGTATTCCCCACAAACTCTTTGTATTCTTCTACCAAATTGTGGCATGTAACAATTTTTAAATATCGAAGCAAAAAAAAAAAAACGAACACGTAGTAAAATGTAAAATGAAAACTTACCACCAGAGCCAAAAGAACTTTTACAATTTCTGAAAAAGAATCAGTTACAACGCTGTGCAAAGTTTTATATTGGTCGTAGAGCTGTGAGCTTTTTTGATCCGAACATGCAATATTTTTTTGTCCGCTGTATCATTTACAGCGGTTTTTTTTCTTCGAATATGTATTTCTTTTTCATTTTTTTTCACAAATCATATATTATCCACTGCTCAGCACGGGTCTCTTCATTTCTGAAGGAACGGACATATGTATGGACTACTGATATTTATTCTAAGTCTGATTACTCCACCAATCGATGTTGGACAAGCGTAATGTCCGTTCCTTTAGAAATGGGGTAGAACGTACCCAGTATAAGCTGCCGTATACATATATAAGCTGTGGAAAAAAATGGTCTATAGTAAGATTAAAGGTCAGGACATTTAGTTTTCATTTTGTGCTTGTAAAAAGTGTATATAATACCTTTATTTTAATTTTTTCGATGTAATACAATCTGAGTGTTATTCAGTAGGACTAGGAACTCAATACCCATTTATTTATTTAATAGGCACATAAACAAGTTAGTCTTAAAGAATACTATATAATATAAACTTAACAACGTCCGGACTATAACTCTTTAAATTTGCGCACAGCATGGCTACATTGTAACAAAAGGGTTACTTATACAATAACGAAATACTATAAAATTGAATCGATAAAATAAAATAAAAAAATAAGAAATATAAAAAAGAAGGATAAAAATTATTTTGTGATCTATCGGCTGCCAAAGATATCATGGATCGATTGTTTTAATTTATACTTGTGTTGTACTTCGTATTGTAAATATCGTACGTTTCTATACCGTAGTAAATAATTGCTGAACAAGCAAATAGTATCTACTACTATTTTTATATCTGGTTTCCGAGGATAAAGGGTAATATTTTGCTTCTGTTTTTATTTGTACCTTTTATATAATTTTTTTTTAAAAAACAAAAAACTGTTCTAATATTGCTAGACTTCTTGTTTACTACTTTAAGGAGGGAACTGTGAATCGTGCTTTAATGCTAATACTGGTTGAAAGCATGGTTCATAGTTCCCTTCTTCCTCTACTGTTCCAAATGAGCTACATATACCAAATCCATACAAATGCTACAACTTGCTTTAGAACCTCAGATATTTTAAAACACAATGTTGAATTTGTTCAATTTTGGATGAGTTTACATCATAACAAATTCCAAACAATCAAAGTCACTCAAGGATACTCCGCACGTAGCTAAAGCAAACATTTTTTATTGCTTCATGATATTAAAATTGCGACCTTATGACGGATGCAAGATACTTTTTTTAATTGGCCATACAGTTTATTTAAGGATAATATTATATTATAATCATATATAATATATATTGTTATTTATTTTTATATATGATTATAATCTTGAGTAAAATTAAGATATCAGTAACAAACTGACTCTAACAAATATCCTCTCCTAGGATGAATTTGAGCACTACACCACACACACGCCCACACACACACACACTACGCAAACATCGACACTTTTTGTAACAAATGACCAAATTTCCAATTCATATTTTTATTTCTTGAAATACAAAATAAATCATCAGTTAATAGAGGCTTCAAGATGCTGGCAATCAGGTAGTTTGTGGTCCACCTATAACGCAATTATTTTATTGTCATACATTTTAGTCAATACGTAATCGCAATCGTCATCAAGGCATTACAGCTGCGGGTGGGCCTTACACTGGTTCAGTAAATTTTTCCAATCGGATCTTCGTTTAGTTTTTTCCCTCCAGCCCCTCACACCGATTGTCTTTAAGTCGTCCTTGACTCCATCTAGCCATCTGAACTTAGGTCTTCCGCGGCTTCTATGAGCATCTGGTTTGCCATTGTTAATCGCAATCGGATATTTTGAAATCTAGTTTTATTTTTCAGTGTTATACCATTCGGATCTAAACAGATATTATATAATAGTAAAATAACGCGATAAGCTGAAGAAACAAAGTTTAAATATTCAATGACGATCTAACAACTTCCTTTTCATTTCATTCCAATTTAATTAGCGCTTGTATCAAAATAAATCTGTATGTATGGCCAACAGGCATCTGAGTTTGCATGTACCGATAATCCGCCAAACAAGCGTGATGAATCAATTTATATTCCTCCACAAATGAATAGGTCCCGTTTCCAGCAGTGTAACATTTATAGGCTTTTAAAAAATAACCAATATAAATATTTAAAATGATATTATAATGGAAGGAAAATAAAAATGGTTAAAAATACATATAAATTGAAGTTTTGTATAAAAATAGATTCATCTGTTAGGTTTGTCATGTCTGTTAGGTTCATCTGTTAATTTTGTCATTATGTTTCACAGTTCCTTATACTTCGGTATAAGGAACTGTGAAACATAATGTTAAAAATATTAAATCTCCACCCTCCGCGTGACTTATCGGGGTCGAAAAAGCCAGTCAATCCGTTAATGTGACGCGCACAATGCTCTTGCGTAGGGAAGATAAATCGAGCCGTTGTTTCACTGTATGATATTCGTTTGTGGATATCATAAATAATATATGGAGAGAGTCACATCAAACGTTCCTTTTTTAAACATTTTTTTATTTATGTGCAATAATCTTATCGGGGTGTATTGGAGTAAAATCGAATACTAGGATCGTCGTCTCGATTCAGGCTACGCTCCCCTCCACTCAACTCTACACAGGGTCATTTACACGCGGCCGTGACCATACGGTAGAGACGTCGTCATTGTTTCACATCTACCAAACTTCCTATGACGCTTTTTTTTTAATTTTAGCGCAGTTCTGTACAAAACAAATTTCTTCACAATACTACGCAAAAGAAAAATCAGTGCACTTCGTTAGCCTGAGATCCACAAATCCATCCCCGTAACTCTTACCTTACTTCGTTTTTATACTGCCCATTTTTGTACCACTGTTAGCCACGACGCCTAACCAATTCTGGAGGAATGGACATTAATCCACCACGTTAATCTACTAGGGATAAATATCTTACCTGTAGGCCATATATATACAACTTCACTTCTGATTCAAATAAGTTACGGCGGCATTGATTGCTTTCCATCAGGTGCTATGCTCGCTCGTTTGCCCACCTTCCCCATTAAATAAAATAACTATTGACCTTTTTTTTCTCATATATATGTAGAAGAAATATTATCATCGAAATAATCTTATCCAAACCCTTTTGAACGACTTTTAATATACAATGTTTACACAAAATAAATATGGTAACATTCCCGTTATGATTTAACGCTCAGTGTAATCGCTTTCACACTTACCATTAAGAAACTCATAAAAATATTGTTTAGTTTTTCTTATCAACGTAAAATTTTATATTTTGTTGAAAAATATACTATACGTGATTTACAGATTGTTTAAAATATATATATTTTGTTTCAATTCAATTCAAATTTTTTGTTTACGCCAACTATCAGTGAATAATATTTTTTCGTGATTCAGGATGTCAGAGGCACGTACACCTGTCGATAAACATGACATTTGATTTTTCACAGAATATCTGTTTTTTTTTTAAATTCTATTTAAAAACCTTCACTTCTGAACCAAATTTGACTGACGTGAACGTCAATAGTTCACTAAAAATAAGGTTTATTCGACCTATAACCTAATATAAATATGGTTAAATAACCTTTGCTTGAAAGTAGTATTTATGTTTTGAAAACCTATTTCTGCCAACGGACATCCTATAGGTAATTTGCCTTACCTATAGGGTGTCATTTGGCACTAAGACACCCTATAGGTAAGGCAAATTACTTGGCACTATGACTGCCACAGGCTATCTTGGAGATAGCCTAGCCTTAAGGCTGCTACATGATGTCAGCGATGTAAGTTATGGTCGATGACGTCGTACAGCCAAATTGAATATGGTCGTGTGTTTTTGCTTGATCTGCTATAAGAATACAATTTTGTAACAAAACTACGTGTTATCCAGATGCGCTGAGTTTTTCCAAACTTAAAGCCTACGCTACAACTCATTGAGGTTCTTAACATCCTCTAGGATTCTATCTTCTTTCGCTATCTTCACCAAACTTCTCATACACCGAAGATGCACCTCGACACAGTCTGTTCACCATTTCTGGGTTTGTCTTTGTGTCTCTTCTATTGTGGGGTCCATTTTTAGATTCAAATAATAGAAAAAAGGCTTAGTAAAATACAAAATGAAATAACGCTCTTAAATTTAAAATATTCTAACCTTGTTTGTTGTGGAAATAGTTTGATGGAATAATGTATGGGTATTGAAATGTTTTAAATGCTTGTTAGCAAAATAGTGTATAACATCTGCATATTCGTATACGGTAAAGTTTTGGTACATAAGCATGTTTCCTAGTATTCTACATCGCGATTCCCGAAACCACTTTCATCCAGTTATTCATGAGAGTAGTTTCGTTGGCTGGAAAAGCTGGCTAACTTATAACTAGTTAACTGAATTCCATGAATTATCAAATGGAAGTGAGTTAAAATGTAATAATATGGTATAACAATTACATAGTTACTCGTCACTTAATCAAAGTCGCTCAGACGGCTATACTCGGAGTTTCTCTCGGAGACTATGTCAGAATGGAGGCAAATGATGGAGAATATACGAGCTATACGAGTTATCTAAATTAAGTGGTAATAGGCTCCATTATTGTCAAGGGACCAACACACGTTGGGGTTGATGAGTCTTGGAAAGCCATTCTGCTAGATGGAGCTAGAATTTTTTTTAAAGGAAAACGAGCAGAAGACATGTCACCTGATGGAAAGTTATCAACGCTGCCCGTAGACACCCGTGGTGACGTAGGCATGCGGATGCGTATAGCCGAATATTGTAGACCTAACAGTAACAAGTTAGTAGAGCAACGCTGCAGACGAATACTTTATCAAAAGGTCATATTTGTCTGTAGCATGAATGGGCCGGCTCGTCCGGGGAAGTACCACACTCCCGCAGAAAACTGGCGTCTGAGTGGTAGATTAGCTACCGCGCTTCGTACGGTGAGCGGCTGAGTTCCGGAAGCCCAACACCTCGCTATTACGTCATATACGTATATACGTAGTATATACGTAACGAGCCACCCCCACGATAGCGCCTCTTTTTCATTGCAAAGCGTTTTTGAAAAAAAATGTAGATATAATTTTGAAAGATTCGAAATATCGCTGAAAACATTTGAATCAATTAAATGGTGAAGGCGTGGAAAGATATATCTAGGAAAGAACAGTATATTAATCTTCTAATATATAAAAATCTCGTCTCACAGTGTTTGTTATCGAACTCCTTCGAAACGGCTTCACCGATTTTTATGAATTGTTTTTTGTATATTTGGTAAGTCTGAAAGTAGGTCGTAAATTATTTTTTATACCTATACCTAGAAGTAATTTATATGGCAGAAGAACGTTTGTGTGGTCAGCTAGTAATTATATAATAAAAATTTATATTCCTTTATTTTTTGCAGTCAGCCGTAAGTAGAAATTGTATTTAAAAGTTATTCTGGTATCGATAATTTTCCAGTGAAGGCCCATTAAACTTAATACATAGACTGAATCCAGGTCAATTGCAATTTGTACTGTCAGTTCTCTGCCAATACGTTGTTATTACCTTACCATGTATAATTGAATCAAGCCATATTTACGTTATATAATATTCACAACAATTTTGTTTCAAACGAAGCTAATTATTTCCGCTTTTAATAGAACTGATGGTTCATTAATTAATCAATGTAGACGTAACAACCACTGTACGGCGTTGGCTGCCCTCAAAAATGAGTAGGGTTGCCATATTCCCTGTGCTTTTTATGGAATACGTAGATAGATAAATGAGAAAATGTGTCACCTTGTGGTTAGAAATTCCTACTGCCCATAAATGATGTTGGACGTCCATTACTACGACATTGGACATCTTCAAAAACAGATCTATACAATTCTTAAAGGCTAGGAACGCTTATGCAATGCCTATGGCATTACGGATGTCTATGGGCGGTGATTGCTTTCCATCAGTTGACACAACTGCTCGTTTTGAAGTGTTTTTTATGGGACAGAAAGGCTTCTGTCCCATAAAAAATACTTCAAAAAGGTATTTGGTGTGTTTGGCAGGTACGGTATACAAGTTTAGCTTGTATGTGAAGCCTGCCAGTATGTGGCATCGTTATTTAGAGGCTGAGTGGATGCATTGTCCACCATGATGTGTTCCGATTATCTCGATAATCGTGTTTCAACCGCCTACGTTGAGTTGACGTTGACAATAGGGACTCCATTTAGAATATAATTGGACGTCGTTGGTCTATTATCAATGTAAATGAGTGTTTCAATCGAAGTTTAAAGGTACTCAGAATACAAGTAAATAATTTTTTTTCACAACCCATTAATGTCTATACTATATTCTATATTAATGTCTCACTGCTAGATCGAGGAATATTGGTGGGGATTGGATAAATAGAATCGGAACACACACACAGACACACACATATATATATATATATATATATATATATATATATATATATATATATATATATATATATATATATATATATATATATATATATATTTCCCGATGCCAAAATTAAACTATGTTATATTATAATAAGTAGAAATATTTAGCAAGACTTGGGTTTACGATCTATACGTCGTAAGTTCATGTCCTCCAATGACATAGACCACAATCTAGCACAAGTATTATAAACTTAGTTGTTATGTTTAACAAGAATTATATTCAAGTAATAGTTTAAAAACATTGTATTGTTTAAAAAGAAATAATCAAAAAAAAAAATTGAACCCACGACCACTGAATGAATCTATAAGCGGTGGCTTCACCTTTTAGCCGATTGTATCGTCTCTGAATATGTCTTACATTAAATTCTATTTACAACATTAAAAAAAGTTGAATATTTTATGAGAGGTTGTTAATCGTTCTTGGCAAAACACAAACACACAAAGCCATATATCGACGATAGCAAACGTATTTGCTGTAAGCAGAAAATGACGTATTTTGCTTTTTTATACACCATATGAATCAGAAAAAAAACTGCGTCCAGTGGTTGCAGTCGCTTTTTAAAACAAATTCAAATCTTTTAAAAAACCACCGAGAATGAACTTGTTTTAATAGGGAAATTAACCACCTAATCGAAACACTAAGAAGATAAGATATCCAACACATTTCAATATTAACAATATATGTTTATTTCAAGATTAGATGGCCCGGTGAATTTCGTTTCACTCACAATTTATGTTCCCCTGTATTTATCTTCTCCTGGTATATTAAAAGTTTTGTATAACAGACAGTTTTGTATAACAACACGTCCGTTAGACGGGAACGCCGTCATGAACGGTAATTGGTAGTAAAAGGAAGAAAAAGAATTATTCATTTTTCAAGCTGTTCTTTTATGTTTTCCCTATATTTTTTACTCGTAAACCTTCCCTGTATTATATATAATTCCCTGTAAATATATAAAAAATATTTAAATCCATCGAGCTGTTTTAGCGAGACTAACAAAATAGCTCTCCACTTTTTTATATATAGAACATGCAAATAATGACTTTTCTATCCTTATGATCAGAGTCGTCTTATGATTATCTTTATATCTTTGACCCAATTATTGAAATTCGTAACTCCTAATCTTATGTATCCGATGGAATACTTCGTATTTACCTCAAAAAATACCTCTTGTCGCAACTCGGGACATAGACGGGTGAAATTAAGAGTCACTTCGAATAGATATGTGTTTTATTCGGCGGTTACAAGGCAAGAGTGAGCTTGTAGGCCTTTTAAAATACATTTATCGGGAGTCAATCTGTACGCGAGCAGCGCTATCCAGCAAAAAGGACTCCAAACTTCCCAATTACATCGATACTGAGCCCGATGGCCTAATACAATCTTGTAGGATATATCAGTGCAGACAACATCCCGCAGATGGTGCTGTTTAGTACTTAACACCTTTTTATATTTAAAGTAAGAATGGCGTGGGACGTCCACTCCCACGCGAAATCCTCCTGTCGCCTCCTGGCTCCCGCGAGGGAAGAGGGCCAGCGACGGACCCAACGTAGGAATAGGTTCAGCCATATCTCGACGACGCGAAGTCGTTAAAGGACGCCCAAAAGCCGCTAGGAATAGCGCACCTAAGACCGGGGGGCGGTTGCCCCATTGAGTTGCTGCACAAGCAGTGGGGTTCACCCCCGAGGCTCGCTCCTACACCACTAAGAGGGTGTAGATGTCCCCCGATTGTAAGAATGGCTTTACAATAATTCCTCAAACTATGAAAGAAAATCAGTTTTTTACTGTTCGTGTAAAATTTGCTCATATGGACTTACTATTAACTGTAATTACATCAACTATATTCTTATTTAGTTTATTGTTTAGTTTTTAAATAAATCTGTTATTAATTTACGCTTGATATTTTTCTTAAATTTGTTAAAACTTGAAACACTGACCCGTGAAATAGTTAATGGACTCGCGTTATTGGAACTTCATGTTCAATTAACTACATACTCATTTATAATTAATTGTCCACTTTGTGCGTGGTTCCAACAGAATTGACGTCAAAGTGAATGAAAATCGCGTGTAAATTCAACGTCCATTTTGACGGAGTGATAAAATTTTCAGCATGGTTTTCCTGTTATTGTTATATTTTTTTTATTTTTTGCACGAAATTGAGGAAAATACATTTCAGTTGTTGATAAAAAGGCGACACCGCGTCTGTGGCCGGGGGCGACGGGACGTCTCATTTCGTCGGCAACTAGACTCTGAACAAAGTGTTTTTGTCCCGCTCTCCGCCTTTTAAGCTTTTACAAAGCTTATTCAGTCCGCTCAAACAAAAGCTTCGACTTCATAATTACCAAAGCGTTCTCACTACAGTACACTGGGTTACTGAGTTGACACTTTGTTTTTATACGTAAGCTACATACTTTCATATGGTGTTAAAAAATTATTAACGAACACATATGAAATTAATATACATTAAAACTTTTATATAGACAGAATTAGGTTAAAACGAAATTATATAGGCAGAATTAGGTTTTCAAAGAAATAATAAAAAAAACTACAAAGGATATATATAAAATTCAATAATTTTTACGAAGAAGAGAAATGCGTGTTTTATAATTATCATCGTAATTTTGCATTCGAATATAAGTAATGGTACATCACCGTGCATTATTTCAGAAACCTTTTCATATATCCGGAACAACTTCATAAAATCTTAAGATAAGTCAACGTATTCCGAACCGATACAGCATTAAAAATAATTTGTTGAAAAATGACGGCGACGTGGTTCGCCACCCGTCACGTCGCGATTCTCACGAGAGCGAGAAACGACCAATGGAGAGCTGTTTCGCTGCGATGAATGGTAGTGGATGGAGCTCTGTGGTCTCCGCCAACCCATACAGGGGATACGTGTGAAAATATATATATAAAAAAAACAGCATTGAAATAGTATTTATAAACCGATACGACATTAAAATAGTATTTACGAAGCGATACAACATTAAAATAGTAGTTACATACCGATACAACATTAAAATAATATTCACGAGTCGATACGACATTAAAAATTCATCTTATTTTCCGCTCGTTTAAAATATAATATATGCAACATCGAATATTTATAATCAATCCCAGGCTTATTGATCATCTAGATAGTGAACCGTTGAATAATAAGCTTTGTTGCATTACAGCCTTCAATAGATACACATAAAATTCTATTTTAGTGAATAGCTCATATTCATGATAAAATCATCTTTATTGATAGTACAAAGTATGCAAATGAACCCAACTGTACGATTATTTAAATTTCGAATTACGAACCTAACAGTTCTACAAAATTTTGAAACAATATTATATACACATAACCCACTTGAACGTTTGTCTATCTTTTCAATTAATAGATTATAAATTAAAAACAGATAGATGCGGAAAATCTTTTTTATTTGACTCCACGCGCATGCAATTAAATTTTAAAGTGCATTTAATTGCTTTCGCGTAGAGCATGTTTTAATTAAGTACGATTTTATGCGTAGAGTATATATTAAGTGGAGAGCGTATTTTAATTGATTCAAGTATTGAAAATAACAATGAAATTATAAGCATTTATATTAGTAGTCAGGTATTGTCTAAAGAGTACCACCTACATTATAATCACCTAGAAATCTGCTAAGTAGGGAGTATGATATTTCTATGATATTTTATTATTTTTATTTGATATTTAAAAAAAAATTGACGGAAATTTGACAGCATAATTCTACTATATACATTTCCGTAATCATAAAAGAAAACAAACTATTTAAAATAAAATCAATGTATTGTTTGCATAAGTAATATGTAAATATCTTCAAATCATCTTAAAATTACGATCATTATTGTTAATATTTTATCGCTGCCCGCTGTACTTAAAGATGGCGGTTAACAAATAGCGTATCCGTAGTCATGACATTTTTGAAGTACATTTTACTATTTAGGAATGATTTATTTTAGAATCTTAAAATTTTTACAAATAAACTTTGTTATTTAATTTTTTTCTCACCTCGTATATTTATTATGCCCTAGTATCGCTGTAGGTTTGGTCGTAATATATATAATAAGTTAGTTTAGCTTTTTTAAGAAAACCTGTCTTTACTTCCACTAATATAAAATCGAATTAAATTATTTTTAAAGTTTCATTTCTTAAAAATATTTCTGAATCGTCTATTCTTTTTTAATCTACCGTAAGTGCGAGATGATGATTTGGCCAAGATTTTTTTTATGGGGTAGGTAGGTAGGCAAGGGAACAAGCGTGTCGTCTGACAGAAAGCAATCAGAGTCGTGCATAGACATTTGAAATAGGCCTTACAAAAGCGTTGCCGGCCTTTAAGATATGCGTAGTGTTGTTTTTTTGAAGATTCCAATGTGAATCTGTTCGAAATAGCGCTAAAGGCGTGTGAAAAACGGATGAAACGCAACAGAAATTAGCCAATTTTTTTTTAACTTCCAAAATTTAAAAAAAACGTTCATTTGGGACACACATATTATTATTTTCTTTCATTAAAGAAATAAAATTATGTTATATGTTGAATCTAAATATACTATAATCATTCATCATCAAAATCAGATCATTTTGTTAAAAAATAATATTTTCTAACAAAATGATCATTTTTCGGCATTTGTGCTACCTTGGCTGTGCAACTATTAAAAATAAAATTATTTTCGGTATTGTAGTAATGCTTTTAGTGTTTTTCAATATAGCTTTTGTTATGTGAAAAAAGTCGGTACCAAACATTCATTTCCAAACATCGGACAGACCACCTCATGCACCATGCGACGGTGCTATCGCAGGCGAAACTCACTTGCTGGATTCCATTGCTGCCTCATTTTGCTGTGCGAGTGTGGCGCCTTCTGGCGGGTGAAATGAGTAAAGGTTTTGTCCAAGCCGTCGTGGAAGAAAAAAAAAGACGACGGCGACATGCAGATGATATTGGCTGCCGGTGGAGAGTGAGTGTTATTTTTTTTATGTGATAGTGAGGCAAACGAGCAAGCGAGTCACCTGATAAAAGCAATCAACGCCGCCCATAGACATCTGCAATTCCATGGGCATCACATATGCGTTATAAAGGCTAGCCTTTAAGATAACTATTTAAGATATAGATTATAAATTAAAAGATTAACTGTTTTATTTAATCGGCGCTCCATGGGTGAGGCCTATGTCCAGCAGTGGACTGCCGCAGGCTGCTGCTGCTGCTGATGATGATAATTTAAGCGTCACTGTCAATGAGGATGAGTTGGATCCTCTCGTTTGCCACGACGTGTTCGTCTTGGCACACAAGCGAACGCAAAGCGAGACATTGGGAGTATTTGAATGAACCAAGTATTCAAAGATCAAATTACTCGATTAGTTTACCTCTATATGTGATTTGTGTATATTTTTCTTATAGCAAAATAGTCAAACGAACATGCTTGTCACCTGGTGGTAATTGATCACCACCCACCATAGACATCCACTACGTCGGAGGCGACTCAAATGCGATGCCAGCCTTTTGCGAATACATATGCTCGTCTTTTGAATACCCACCTTATGTTATGTCTCAATTCATATCGATTGTTTCTTGAAGAAAATGCATCGGTTTCTCTTCTAATTTTCGTTCTATTGCATAAAAGGCATGCTAGAAAGCGATATTGCCTTTTGTATTCACCCGTACACTTAAGGTATGTAAATATGATACTTTACCTGTTTAAATGACACTTCTAAGATCGCACGAGGTCGCTGTTACCGAATCGGATGGGATAACATCAGTTTTATATATATATATATATATATATATATATATATATATATATATATATATATACTTACACGCATCGTCTCACGCATAGTGTAACGCGTGGGTAACGATGCATTTTATATTCTCATTATCTAGATCAAATTATTACATATTCGAAAACGCCGTCTTTTATTGTATCAAATATTTTAATACATCTAAAGGCATAATGTTTTGTGACGTGCCCGCCGTTCTTCTTAGGGCGACACCTGGGATCTTTAGGGGGTTTTTAATTTAGATACTGTAGTGATACATTTACTAACGTATCACTACAGTATCTTTATGACTCACTTGATGCATTTGTTAATTATATTTGTATTGTAGCAATACCGTTTGGTTTCCCGTGCATACGTTCCTCATCGTTAACTTCAGCCGTCGATAATCCACTTATATGGCCTTCCTCAAGACACACCGCTAGGTTAATCTTTTGTTGACACAGTTGGCAGAAATCGAATGAGATAATGGATTACTAAAAGCGTTTTTTTTTTTAATAAATATTGAGCTCTTCTCTTACAAATGCATTTTGCTGAATCCCCATACTAACATTATACGTTTTGCAGTGTGTGAACAGTTTAGGACAGGGGTGGGGAACTTTTATACCATGAAAGGCCATTATTAATTTGGGCAGTAACAAAGGAGGCTTCATAAGTTTAAATAAAGACCAACAAACCTACAATTTAAATACATTTCTAAACTGAATTGGTCAAAAAGTTCAAGCTCTGGGGCGATTTAAAAAAATACTTGAATATCTATTAAAAATATTAAAATGACGTTTTAAACCCGCCAACTTCAGTCACATCAGTGACGTGTTTTTATTTCATTTTTATAATCTTATTTTATTTTCAGTTATGTTGTTTAATTGTGGTGGCGTTTTGAACAATATAGTCGGATTAAGAGGTGTAGTGATATGATATAATTGCGTGTATTGTGATTTTTTAAGTTGACTGCAAAAGTCCATAGAGTGTATTGGTAGAATAACCACCATTTTATTAAGAGATAACGCGATAAGCCTAATAGAGTTTTACAAGATATTTGACGTTATTATATTTTACCTTACACTGGCTTAATAGTGGGAAGCAGCCCCAGGGCCATCGCCTGGTCGGTCGTCCTAGGTACTGTAGCATGCCCGCCGTTCTTCTTACGGCGACACCCGGGACCTTTAAGGGGTTTTTATCTTCTAATAAAATTCATGAAAGGAATATTAATTAATTTTTCTTGTTTTATTGTACATATGTATGATCACACACTTTATAAAAATTATTTTATTGTGCTACGAAAGGCGATATGTTATATTCGAGACGTCAGTCGATCGAACCTATTTTGTTTTATTCACAATTTATGTATTTTTTATTTTAAAAATTAGGAATGTAGACAAGAAAATAATACAATATAAAGGTTTTATGCATAAGTGACACATTCATTAATGTATCACTACAGTACCTATTGGAGTGATGCCGTGGAGAAAGACTTAAAGGAGTTCAAAGTCGAGAACTGGCAGACAAGATCGGTTTAAGTGGCTACTCTTATTGGTGGAGGCCAAGACTCATTTTGGGTCATTGCGCCCGCCTAAGTAAGGCATACTATTATGCCTTAATCGCCATCAAAGAAAGAAAAGAATAATAATGCAGTAGAAGCATTAACAAATAAATGTATTATGTTAAAAGGTATAATAAGAAAAATTCTATTTTGTTAATAACTGTTTCGTGATATTATTTTTAAGGAAAGAAAACCGTCACATTTTATTTTGCGAAAATGCTGAAACGACCTAGTACTATTGAATCATAAGGGCGCATAAAAAACAGAGTCACATGCGGCTCCAAGGCCGTTCTTTCCTTGCCATATGGCATCATTTTTGAGAGTGGATATTTTGAAATTTCTCACGCTGAACTACATAAATAATAAAAAAGACTACGAATGATATAAAAAAAAAATTGACAACTTTTACGAAGAAGAGAAGTGCGGGTTTTATTTTAAAACATTATTTGGTCTAAATGTTGACCGCCATGTCGGGCACACTTAGAATTAAGCCTCAGTATTTTATGCCATTCGCTGTAGTGACGTCGGGATGCCGTTAACCTTGTGGACGATATTTTCTTTTAGTGCTGAGATGGTAGTCGGGCTCGTTTCGTAGACTTTACTTCCATTTATATACTTTACACACACACACACACACACACAGAAAATATCCCAATGGATATTTTCTGTGTGTGTGTGGATTTATTTTTAGCCTATTAATTTGTTAGGGAAAAAATCACGAAGATGCTCCATGGTTTCTCTAGTGGTGTGATGCGTAGCGCCATTTTGTTTAAACTATGTGCCTAAAGTGAAGTCAGGATGTTCTCTCAATAATGGCAGAATATAATCAGTAAGCATGCATTTACTGAGTATTCGACCTATAACCTTATTCTGCCATCGGACGCAGTATGTGAACGTCATATTGAAAAAAGAATAACAAAGAGTTCGTGAAAAAAAAATACAAGCTTAACAGTATTATTGTAAGGCTGGACATTGGCATCAGGTAGACTCCGCAAATACAAGACAATGAATAGTATTTCGCTGGCGTTTGGTCCGATATATACCCAAGGGAATAAGGAAGTGAGTCATCACTATAAACATGTTTATTTGAGGTCTTAATGTGATCAGGCCTGCTTAATTGCGATAGGGGGATAAGTGGAAAATAAATGTACCAAGTTTTTACATTAATTTAAATAATAGCGGGCAATTTGAAAAATTATGACCCGCTATCGCACCCTTTAATTTGTGCTGTCATTGGAAGTGTATTCAATTAGAAATCCAGTGTACACCGTACAAGGTTTAAATTGGTTTGCTTAACTTCGACAAGAAAAGTCTCAATCGATTAAAACCTGACCGAAATACTACTAATATTTGTTTGTTAAAAAGTGATGCCATAAGCCGAAAATGAGTGAACGAGATATTATTCAAATCAGATCATTTGGGTTTCCATACTGTGCTTTCATCACTGGTTTATATTGAACAGATACCCGGACTTGCTCACGTGGAGTTGTTACTGCTATCTATATGGTATCGTTATGATACCTTTATATTGTTTTAAAGACGGCATTTGAGATGTTATGTTTTTTGGACTAACCATCGCAATTTATTAAGAAGTTCTCGAAGTTTATTAAATCTAAATCGATTCGTTCGGTTGTTCAGAAAAAATATCTCTTAAGGTTTATTACAATATTTTTTAATTAGTTTTCCATTTAATTATTAATTAATATAATTCAAGGATTTGTGTCATACTTTCTAATTATGTCTTTGGTCAAAGGAAAATTTTGAAACTAATAATCAAAAAGTTTGAACAAGTATTGTCAATCAACATTATATTGTCACTTTTTTTATTTGAATTTGTAAGTCCATATGAGCAAAGTTTACAAGATTATCAAAAAACTGATTTGTTTTTCGTAAAAAAAAGAGATATTTTTTAGACAAATATGGAATTTTCATCGGGTACGCGTTAAGATTATCCGTAAGATGACATCGAAATTGAGAAATAAGAAAACGTTTTTTGAAGTAAATATCCTCAGATTAGCTGCAGCGCCATCTACTATTGTAAGATAGTACTGAAAGGACAAAGCACCTTTGAAAACTTTGTCGCTTTAGATGGCGCTGTAGACGTGAACATTTCTAGGTTTTAGTCCACTTATCCGCTAGATGGCGTTGTTGACAGACTGTTTCACAATTTTTATCATGCTGCTGTTTCAGTATCAAATAGGCTAAAGTTGTGGTAGAAAATGAAAATAGTCCTGCTACTCACCGCTAGGTGTCTAACATGCAGTATATGCAGTAGAAATATTGACTCAAGCCTGCTCCATTGTATATAACCTACCGAACTTTAACTAGTGTCGGTAGCAGATAGATATTCATACTTGACGACACAAATGTAAAGAATATATTTTGTCATTAGTAGTATTCTGAGTAAAGTTGGTCCTGAAAAAAATCATAATTTAAATAGATAAACTATAGATGTTTTTATAACATAAATAGTTGTTGTTAAAGTAAAGGATTACGCTTTTTTATTAGGGAAGTTTTTAATTTCAAATTACACTTTTTTATTGTAAGGTAAACCAACTCTCAAATGCTCATAATCGTAACTTATACACTTAAACTGAACAGCACTCAGTTCTCATTGTCAGGAGACAAAATCCAGCATGACATACATTTCTTAAATAGTTTCATGTCATGGTATTTCATTACTCTCATAAACAATATACAAAAATTAACGTGTATATAGAAATTAAAAGTTATTATATTTAATTTCTTTATAACGACACATTTATATGTTATAATATAAAATAATTGGAAGCATTTAATGTGGGAAGACATAATAGGAATGCTTACGGAGTCAAAGGCAGTGGGTTCGATTAGCGATTTCATGTCTATATGTATATATTCATGTATATATATATATATATATATATATATATATATATATATATATATATATATATATATCTTCGAGAAGTGGTAGTAGTGAGAAAATAAGCTATGAAAAGAAAAGAAAATTATAATTTTAATTTTGTAATTCGCATACGGTTTTAATATATTTTTAAAAATATTAATAACATTTATTTTCTTTCAGGTAAGTAACAATTTTTTCAAATACATCAAGGACCTGATACACACTAATGGAACAGCGGGGTAAGAAATCCTCCATTATTTCTACATGTAAGCGGGCCCTTGTGGAAGCGAAATATATATTTGATGCCATCAACGTCGATTAATAGGGCTGCTGCATCTCAATACTCATCGTAGGGTCTTACCATTCATTTGGTGTAATGGAAATTTTAACTTAAACGTAATGTTTTTATGATCTATTAATGATAAGTAGATTAATGCCGAAAAATTAGTTTTATCTGTTTTTTTATAAATAAATAAACAGTATATCAACGAAATATTGTTATATATAATAACAAAGTTAAAATGTAATTTACATCTGGAAAAATGCTTTCAATCGCTGAAGGGTAGCCGAAATCAGTGTGATAATAAAGTTACGATTATTCTAGATATGTATGTGTGTACATATAGAGTAAGCCCCCGCTTTACACCGGGGATGCGTTCCGTGAAAAGACGCGTTAAGTGAAATTTGCGTATATCGGTAGTCACGTATACTAGGTATTGCTAAATAATTTTTAAATGAATTTTATTTCATACACGGCTATACAATATAATTCATTTAAAAATTGTTTAGCAATAGTATATTGAACGATCGTATTCATAGAAAATGACTTGATTGATGAGGATTTTTAAAATATTTATTTCTTTATTTCTAGAGCGAGATAAAGTGTATAATTAAGAGTAACAAGTCCAATTTTGCACTGGCTGTATATATAATATATACCCATACTGATGTGCCGAGTGCTTCAAATTGGACAGGGAAATATTTAAAACAATTACTAACCAAGGAATTGTAAGCTTGTATACTAATAATATATGGAGCACAGCTCTGAATTAAACGAATTTTATTTATTTTATTAATATAGTAGTAACATATACAACTAAGGTAGAAACTCTAAGATTTCTTAAAATATAAAGTCATGCCGCCTGTATGGCGACATTCGATTTTTATAGAATATTTAAAATGTCGCGAGTATGGCGGCATTCGTTGACTTAGGGTTAAAAAAAACTAGTTTAAAAAAATGTGTGCGATTAACACGCGGTAGTAGTGAAATCATCAGAAAAGTAAACTTCGAGAGAATGAGACGAATGAAGAGTATCAGGAGTAGGATAAACTTATGGTATATTTAAAAAAAATATATTTTACATACATACATATCGTCACGCCCTCTATGGTTAGGCAGAGACTCTACAGACCTCCATCCGTTTACATTCATTCATCCTTTCTCTCACATTCATCGCAGCGAAACGGCTCTCTGTTCATCGCTTCTTGCCCTCGTGGGAATCAGGACGTGACGGGTGGTGAATCACGTCGCCGTCATTTTTTAACGAATTAGGTATATTAAGATTCCTCGTAGTGAATCCCACGAGCCGCAAGGGAGGATATAGGTCAGCCCCAGCAGAGCCCCGCATGCTGAGGTAAGGCACTACAGTACCTGGGAGAGCCCAACCCCGGGACGGTCGGCACGCTTACGACTAAGCTCGCTCCTAACAACGCATCTTTTGGAAAAGGATAGAGAAGAAAAGAAAAGGAAGGAGAAAGAAAAGATGGATTTGGACAGGATGATAGAGATATGGTGGGATGGGATAGGGAAGGTAACAGAGGTAACAAAGCACCGCATAAACAGGAGATCGAGATGATAGGAAACATTTTATCTTATTCAGTATTACACTTTCTTTACTTCATCCACAATCATCACTCTCTTCATACAAGCTCGTTAGTTAAAGGTACTTTTGACCTGGCCTTTCTTGAGAACCTCAGTAATATGGTCAAGGTATGTTTTTTCTTTCCCTTTGGCCTTTCCCCATCGACCCTTCCATCCACATCCGCAACGAAAATATCTTTTATCAGTAGTCCTTCAGCCATCCTCTCTATGTATCCAAACAATCTAAACATCCCTTTCTCACCTTTTGTCACGACACCTTCTTTTACTCCACATGGCTCTGTTATAACTTATCAGCATACTTTATAATCTATCAGTCAGTTACGCCACACATACATACTTCTTAACGCTCTCATAATAAAATAAATTCAATAATGATCAGTTAACACATGCGGCTTATCATTCGGTTGCAGGGGCTGCATCACGTGAATTATTGACCTTAGCTTGATTAACTGCCTCGGACGTAGCATAGTTATTCGAGGCCGCAGAATCGAAAGAGAGTGGTGCATTGCTATTTATTTAATACTTTTAAATTAAACTGCGAACAATCGAATATATATATATATATATATATATATATATATATATATATATATATATATATATATATATATATATATATATATATATATATATATATATATATATATATATATACTGATTGGCTCAGCGGCGGGGCCCTCCGCCCAAGGAGTCAATGGTCGCGGGTTCGATCGGGTTCGGTTGGAGTAAATATATGTATGCCCTTTCTTTCTTTCTCTATCTTTTCTTAGTCGCAAGCGTGCCGACCGTCCCGGGATAGGGCTCCCCGGGTACTATGGTGCCTTGCCTCGGCATGCGGAGCTTTGCTGGGGCTGACCTCCATCCTCCCTTGCGGCTCGTGGGATTCACTCACACGAATTTTAATATACCTAATTTGTTGAAAAATGACGACTAATGAAGAGACGTTTCGCTGCCATGAATGTGAGAAGAAGAATGGATGAAAGGATGAGTGTGGAGGAGGCGAGGAGGGTATGCCGAGTTCGTACCGGATGGAGCTCTGTGGTCTCTGCGGGGGATAGTCGTGAATATTTTTATATATATATTTTTGAATATATATATTTTTATTTAATTATCTCGAATACCACTTCAGAGGAACTTTTCCAAGAGACAGAAATATTTAAAATATGGCGTCGATGCAAAATGGCGACTACTTCAGTCTAATTAAAAAGGGTAAGATAGATTTGTAAAAAATAAAGATCTCGTAGTTCAAGGATTGTCGAGTTCATTAGACACAAGATCTCTTTACTAATTAGACTGTTTACTAATTAGTGCGATCTACCAATTATAAAATCAGAATTTCTTTACAATTTACCTTTAGTCGTGTTTTCCAGTAAATATTACTTGAATAAATAAAACAGTATTCAAATATCTTTTACTAAGAATTAGTTAAAATGATTCAGTAAAACCAGCTCAGTACATCTCTAACAACATAATATAATATATAAAGTATATACATATAGCATATCTACAATATAGGGGTAATACTGGTCTATAGTTGACAAACTTTGTACCGAGACAAATTACTCTGAACCAATTTTCGGCAACAATACAATTCCGTCTGACCAAATTGCTTACCAATTTGTTGAGTATGCCCGTTTAACGGTTGTCACCGGGCTATGGGCGGAAAATAGTTGGAGCAATCTAATCGTCACTTCCCCCACATTTCCTGACCACTTAAGGCACGCAAATCAACCGTTAACATGCTCACAGACGAGTAAGCGACCCGTTTCAAAGTCAAAATCAAAAGCAATTTATTCAATTTTGAATTTTTAAGGTTCTTATTAACATCAAATCATAGAAAGTGTCGGAGAACCCTCGCTGACCCGCTACTACTTTATAAAAATCTATGACCACAACCACTGCGACAGGAGTGTTCTACTGGGGAGGAGGATGAACATCAAATAATACTATCCTACTAGTCCTATTCTACTAATATTATAAATACGAAAGTTTGTGAGTATGGATGTATGTTTGTTACTCTTTCACGAAAAAACTACTGGACGGATTTTGATGAAACTTTACAGTAATATACATTGTACATCGGAATAATATGTAGGCTATAATTTGTAATGATTTTATGTAATTTTGGTCGTAATATAACGATACATGTCAATTAAGTCGGAAAAAATCTGACCTCTGAGAGTTATCTTGGCGTACGCTGCCTAAACCATTGGAGTTACATAAAGATGATGTACCATATGATTGTTTATCTTGAATAGTTCTAAATAAAAGTCCGCGTCAGTATATATCTACCTTTTGTTTGAAAGCCACTATGACCAAAATTGTGAACCATAAATTAAGTAAAAAAACATATATTTATTTTAAATGATCTGTCACGAAACTTAATGTGGCAGACCGAATTTCACGCGAGCGAAGCCGCAGGCAAAAGCTAGTATATCAATAGTTTAAAAAGATTTTCGTAAAGAACAATCAAAAGCCACTCAAAATCTATTGTGGATGATGTTTTCTTTTTGTCTTAATCATCAACTACCCGGAGATTAAAAGCATCCTTATCCTTTTACACTCGATGAGGTTAAAAGTTACCTTCTGTTCAATATTGAATTAATAAAAAATTATGTTTACAAAAAGTATTAATGTAACAACAGTATACTTACACTCACGCACGCGTGCATAAAACATGAGAGGACATTGAACGCGGTTTGTAATGAGTGGTGGTCACAAACGATCGATACCACGACGCCCGTACTTGGTCACCAATCGATTGGGTTGCTTCACACTCGCCGTCAATTTCGGCTCACATTTGAAACTTTTAATTGCATTCATTATAACGATGTCATAAATACTTGTTCAATCTACGTTGTTGTGGTGCTTGATTTTATTTCTTCCACGACATTTATTAATTTAATCCTTGTTTTACGGTATAGTTTTTTTTAACAGCCCATATATGTGATCACGGGCCTCTCCATTTCTGCAGGAATGAACGTTAACCCACCACGCTTGCCCAATGCGGATTGGCGAGCTTACCAGACTCGGAATAAATATTCGTAATCCACACATATATTTATTCCGATGCGGGGATCGAACCCGCGACCGTGGGCGCTTAAATGACACCGTGGGCGGAGGGCCCCGCCACTGAGCCAATTAGTCGTCTGGTATAGTTTTAATGAGATAAAAAAACAAACGTTTCATCAGTCGATACGCCTGTGTCGAGTGATGGAAAGAAATCAACCCTATTTCATTACATAAATTTTATGTGGAAATTAATTTCATATCTGAGGAAAATCGCTGAGGAAATTCGTATATGCGTTCTCGATCAAACATGTGTCACAAGAAACTTATCATATCGCGTGTACAATAAATAAATAATGTGTTTAACTCCAAAATAAAGTATCCTCAAATAGAAATAAACATAATTGATTCAACCATTGAGTTTTCAGCTGTCCTATTTTCGTCAATCTTACCAAATTATTTATGTGTTATTTATACCTTTATTAAAAATGTATCTCTATTCCAAATTAGAATGCTTGTCTTATTCTTGCCCATATTTTAATTTTTATATATCATTTATTTATACCTCCAAAGTTATTTGTTATCTTATAAGTTCTTTGTTATCTTAATTGAAATATTAATTGTATTACCTTTAATATCACAAACACTGTTAATATATTTTAACGGCATCTATGAAATATTCAATACTGGTTTTACTTTTAAAACAACGCTTATCTCATTTTTGCGGATCTTTTAATTTGCATGTATCATTTATGCCCCTTTGGTAATTTTATTTGTTAATATCTAAATTTATACAGTATATAACCTAGTACATCTTGAACTCTCTTAATATGTTTTGAAGATCTCTTCCAAGTAGGGGGAAAAGTATATTCAATATTGATCATACCTTTGAAACTATGGTTTTCTCATTTTCGCGGATCTTAGTAAAAGCTTCATTGTTAACTGCAACAAATTTCCTTTCAACTCATTTTGTACAAATTAAAAGAGATCCGAATTTAGGTTAACATTCGAACCTCATTACGTTTATGTGTCTCTTGACAAAGAAATGGCATTCGACTCGGAAACCTGAATTGTGACATTTGCCACTTTTATTCTGTAATGTTCATTAGCGCTGCTTGCCTGCCATTGAAATGAATGGAAGGTTAGGTGTCGTTGACTGCGTTTAAGTTTCTATTTAATGGCTGTATTACTGCGCAGTTTGTAGTTTAAGCTACAATGTTTTAAACGTAGAAAAAGATACACGTAACAAAGTCATACCAAGTCGATCGTCCAAGGCGATCTAATTTTTTAGGGAAATGTGAACCGAAATTGTCAAAATGCAGGGTTGATGCTTCTTCGCGTATAAGATTTATCAGATGTACATTTTTATTCAAACTTAACCGTAGCATACAAATATATACATATTATATATATCGTCACGCCTGCCTCCTGTAGGGGTAGGCAGAGACCACAGATCTACATCCGCTACGATCCCGGCATACCTTTCTTGCTTCCTCCATACTCATCCATCTTTTCCTCTCACATTCAACGTAGCGAAACGGCTCTCCGTTAGTCGCTTCTCGCCCTCGTGGGAATCAGGACGTGACGGGTGGCGAACCACGTCGCCGTCATTTTTTAACAAATTCGTTATATTAAAATTCGTCATAGAGAATCCCATGAGTCGCAAGGGAGGATGGAGGTCAGCACTAGCAGAGTCCCGCATGCTGAGGTAAGGCACCATAGTACCCGGGGGAGCGATCACGGGACGTTAACCATAGCAAATAAGAAATATTAGTGTACTTAAACAAAATTAAATCACAATTCTTCATTTGCTTTATAGTTAGGGTGTTTGGTGGCAGAATTACGTTTTCAAAAGAAGACAAGACCGTCTAAATGTTGTCCACTAAATCTTTAGTAGTATTCTGTGCCACTTGCTGAAGAGGTCGGGTTTCTTTCATAGACTACTTTTAAATTACGGCGACCTGGATGGCCAGGGAATATCGCCGAAACGGCTTATTCACTTGTTAGTGGAGCGATCATGAAGAAGCTAAGGAGCTTTTCTTGGAGCCAATGGGTCTTTAGCAGTGTGAGGTGTGGCACCATCGTATTGAAACCATGTTTTTGTAATTTTCATATAGTAAATACTTTCGAGGAAATAATTTTCTTTCTTGATACTGATATTGATAGTTATATTGAGTGAACTGCATGAAGGGCTTATGTAGCTTAATCTCAACTAACGAGAATGTTTCACAACATCAAAATCTGTTATACAATGAATAAGGCAGATTTAATCCTAACCCATAATGCACAAACATATGAGCACGTGTAACAACTATATTCGGATAATCACCCATATATTTCTATGCAAAGCTGAAAATCGTTATCAAATTCAGTAAAGATTTTCTATTGTTTATTACATATTTGCGAAAAGTGAATCGATTTGGCAGTATTATTTGAAAGGCTAGAAGACATTCTTATCAATTATTTTGAAACATTTTTGTTCCCTTTTTAAAAAATATTCGATTATAACACTGCTATAACACTTAACGGTTGTCTTCCGTAGAGTCTACTATATCTGAAGATGCCTCGTATTGAGGCGAAACACGTGTCGTTTACAAGGTGGAAAAGTGGTAGTGTGAGTTTCATGTTGTGTATAGTGGTTGGTGGTTGGAGTGTCGCTGACGGCCGTTTTTCGGTAAGTTTTTGGTTTAAGTTCAAAATAAATCCACTTCATCGAACAGGAAAACACACATTATTAATTTTCTATTGTTGTTTGCCTGTCGCGGATCTTAGCTAAGTAAAAGTTTTAACTGTCCACTTAATATTTTATATATACGTCTATATGTTCTACGTCTGTATGTTTGTTCCCTATGCGATCGCGACTAGTATATCCGATTACGATGAATGTTCGTATAGTTATTATTGACATAAGGTTTCTGATATAGTACCATCAGCGCCAATACTCATGCAAACACCTACACTGGCTCTCTACAAGATTATTTTCTATAGCAACGGTGTATATAGAGAAAGTATTAACACAGGGTTTGAAAGGACCGTTATTGAAACCTCTTAGAAGATCCTTCAGTTTAAACCTGAGGCAAGGGTACAAATCCCGATTGAAACAAAATTTTGTTTGAAACGTAATGACGGAAAAAAAGGCGTAATATAGTGTTAAATTTATATATATATATATATATATATATATATATATATATATATATATATATATATATATATATATATATATATATATATATATATATATATATATTATAATTTGAATATGTTGTGCCAGACGGGTAACATGTCTATCGAACTAATGTATCACTACAGTACGGTTGTCACAAAATTTCGTGTTGTCATAATCCTCATGCTTAGATGGTGGTTTGGGGATCGCAGATCGGTTTTTATTTCTCAGGTAAACACCGTTGGCCATCTACTGGTGTTCATATCTGTAGGTATATATGCGACTATTACAATAGCCGCCTCGCATAATACCCTTAGATTTGACCTGTTGTATGTCGAGAACTACACAGCATACACGTACATAGAAAAAGAAATAACATGACACATGCAATTACAATGTGACTGCCTCCATCAACATCCCAACATCCAATACGACAGAGTTATTACTGCTTTTAAACGACATACATATATTCATTTAATATTTCACATGTAAAATCGAATCTCATAGCGGATTATGCTGTGAATTTTGCATCGCGAATTTAAATTCAGCTGTCATATGTGAAAATGGACCACATCCTGCTACATATAGTTTCATAAGCTTAACAGATTAATTTATTTTTGCATACGAACAGATGGAGATTCGTGGTATAAAATTCAACAAATATTTGACTTATGTGTTAACTCATTAAAAAAATATTCTAAAGAATTTAAAATTCATGTATACATTACATAATTTATTTATATTTATTATTATATTTTATTAGTATTATTATATTTTATTAGTATTATTATATTTATGTTACTCCGAGGAATTGTTTGGAATAATTCTTGCCGTTAATTTCCACTGCCGCATAACTTGCCACAAAATAATTTCATCCCTACTATCTGGATATCTGGCGGTCCTGTACGGTGCATTTCCCCCTAAACTTTCTACGCACCACCACTTTATGTAACCGACATTGAAACCTTCAAAAAACAAGCCTACTCGTATATCAAAAGCAACGCGATTGTACTGCTTACGGTGTTGCGGTTGTCTATTGGCGGCGTTGATTGCTTTTTATAATGTGACATGCTTCCTCGTTTGCCTCCCTACCCCATACAAAATAAATACATGTTTAGAAAGACATAAATATCGTTTTAAAATAATAGCGTAATTTTTTTAACTACAAGACAACTTAAAGTTTCACTTTTAAGTCATGATAGGACAAATTATATACTTTACGGAACAGTTTTTTTTGCGTTAAAAGGTTTGCGGAAATGGGAAACTGAAGCAGCTTAAAATCGGGCTTCCACAGTGACAGGACCATTTGACCAATAGAGTGTCTAGTGGACTGAGTAAATGAAAAAATTTAGTAGAGTTATTATTAATATACGTATTATATCTTTTTCGATGTAAAGTTATGATAAACCATTTTTAACTTTTACACCATCACCACGTCGAAACTTTTCGAAGTTGTCGTGTACACTCCGCCGAAGGCTTTTGGAGTAGTATATCTATCTTACGTCCAAGATAGGTGGTGTAGAATAAAAACAAATAAATTCATTTTCCTTTCTTCTGAGATCTCAGCAACGCGTGATGGTTTAGCTTTTTTTTTTGCAATACTAATAAACTTAGTTCAACATATTTACAATGAAATTAGAGTATATCCTAACAAGCGTATGTCTTAACTAAGTTATCCAACAAAAACTATATTTGGTACGTATATTAGCATTTTCTGCTGTGCTAGGCCTTAGCCTGTATCACAGCAAAACATTGCCGATCCCTCAGTTGTATCCGGGTATCATAAATATTTTAATAAAATATATAAGTTTTTATAATATAAACGTTTTTATAATTTTACATACAACTTTTTATGATATATAATTTTTTTTAGTTTCTTTTTTATGAAAGAGGTGAGCAAACAAGCGGTGGTTCATTTGGTGGTAGGTAGCCCTTCATGAATATTTACAACGCGAAGGGCACTACGATACAATGTGAATAATGGAGAGACAGGTATTTATTCTGAGTGTGGGTTTTTGTCCTTGCCATTTGTTTAGTTTATAATGCAAGGCAAAGGGAATCTTGAAGGGGCTATGAGGGTAATATAAAACGTTTTATTTATTCATTTGGTTGACAAATGAAATTACACGATATATATCTATAGGCGGCGGTAATTGCTTATCACCATCAATTTCTTTTACCATTTTTTTCGTAGGGAGTGCTCCGAGCAATTATTTCTTCGAAATACCCGCTCGCTGAATTCCACTACCGCACAAATCGCCACAAAAAAGGCTTCATCTCCTCCATCCAGATAAATGGAGATCCAGTATGGGGGGTTTTTTCCGAAACTTCTTTTCACGCACCAATCCCCTGTGGAATCAGCTATCTCCAGAGATGTTTCCGAACCGATGAGATGTTTCCGGCATTAGACCCTTAAAAAAATCAAGCCTACAATTTCCTCAAGGACTGGCAACGCATTTATTTCGTGTTGCGGATGTCTATGAGCGGAGGTATTCACGTACGACCAGGTGATCTGTACGCTCGTTTGCCTTCCCATCCACTTAATTAAGTAATATACGTATGTATGTAAATAAAATAAATCAATTACAATACCTATTTTATTTTTCCTTATCCAAAATAATCCAAGCCAAATTAGACACCGACATAGGTTGGTGCGGTTACCTTTGTCTCCTGATTGAACAAACTCGGCCGCATGCAAGTGCCTTTGGAACTTATTTCCACCTTCATTATCATCGGCTTACCCATGTTACTCGGAACACAATTTACGATAGCAACTTTTCGCAACAGAACCTATAGGAGGGAATTAAATATATGTATTTAATAGGAGGGAACTGAATATATATAATACGATGTAATTAAAAAATATATTATCGCCATCACCAGCCTAAATTGGTGCATTAATATGTACTATATACATCTCTCTAGAGTCTGCACTAAGCAGACGTCGTGGAACTAGGCAATTTATATAAGCAGTGCTATATCTTCAGAGCTTCGTCCGTTTTAAGACTATATATAGTCTATACGGTTCAGTCTTATAACGGACTAGCCGTTATAAGACTGAACCGTGGGAAAATTATATATCTAATTACAATTACATTTATTATTAATTATTTAGTATGAAAAAAATAAAAAATATGTCAAGGCATCAAATTTTAATATGATAGTAAATTTAGACTCATTCAGGCAAATTACTTCTTTTGGTGAGGCTCATGGGCTGGAGGCTGCTCAAACCAAAGATTCGTTGCTTTTGCAAAACGTTGAAGCGAATCTTTGTTGTTCTTTCTGTTGCATATAATCATAGTCGATTCATACCGTCATAAGAATCTATTACTATTTCGAATGATTGGGAAACAAATGCGACATTGTAGCTCGAAAAATGATCTCTGTCTTTCTGAAACCCCAGTAACGCTACTGCAGCCCCTCTGATGGTGCAGGTGATGGCTACTTACTACCTTGTGATATGCATTCTTGCTCCTTTGTATTAGGGTAGGGCGGGGCTAGTTGAGCAATTTTTCACTTAATTGTTCATAACTTCTCAACGATAAGTCCAAATTTCTTTTTACGTATTTTGATGGGTAAGTAATTTATCCTTTTCAAAAGTGTTCACTGTAATTTATATTTGACAAATCGCATTTAAAAGCTACAGCCGTTTAAGTGAAGAAAGTCAGACATGATCATCATACCCCATAGGTGATGGAAGTTGAGCAAGGGTACAGGGTAAATTGAGCAATTACAAAATGTAGCCAAACCTAGTAAAAATCGGTAGTCACTAGATGCCAAATTAGCAGCACACTCACAGGCAAGGCGACGAATTTCCTTCGGAGAAGAATCTTCTTGTTCAGCTGAAAACATTTGCCTAAAATAAAATAAAATGAACAACAAAAGTAATGCTCAACTTACCACACACAAACAACTTGAATATATGAAAAAAACAAACGCCACTCGTTCGACAGATCGCAACTGGCAGTCGCGCCATATTTTCCTCTCCCTCACGCGCTTCTTTCCACTATTTGGTGTATTAGCGTGAGATGTATAGTTTCTGAGATATTTCGATTGCCCCTTACCCCTATGCTCAAAAGCCCTGCTCTACCCTGTATAATAAGAAAGTACTTTCTGTGTTTGGGAACATACTTAAATATTTCTTGTTCAGTTCGATAAACATTTAAATGTATTTTGTGCAGTTGGGAAAGGACTAAGTACACGGATCGTCACAGTATCTAACCGGGGCAGGCCAACAGCACATTTGCCAAGACACGGTTTCATTCCTACACTCGTCTACTCCATTAGTTGTCTGTTCTCCGCTAAACTTACTCGGATAACTATATGGCTGACTTTGGTGAGAAATCTGGCGGATTTGTTCATTCCGAGTCATGTCTACTAGAACCATAGCTTTCTGAACTATTTTGATTTTATAAAGCATGTCTCAGGTCGAAGACTTCCATCTTAAAGCTCTAAAGTATGGACGAGGAAAACGCTTGACGAAGTTTCCTAAATGTGAGAAAACGAGAATAAATGGAGGGATCGTATTCGTATGAACACTATTTCAAAATAACGTCATTAGTAGAGAAATATTTAGCAAGGAGTGCTAATTCAGGCAACAAGCCTTTAATGGCTGATAACTTATTTACGTGCTCTAAACTCGGTTTCCAATGACCGGAGTCCGAAATAAATAGCCAATGTTGGAGTTAAACGCGAATTCTCTTTCGTGTTTAGAGCTAATAGTAATTAACGGAAAACATTTATTGATTCATTGGGAACTTCGTTTGGAGCTTATAAGTGTGAGCTTTTAAATTTAGCTTATTTATTTCAAATTCAAATTCTGTATTTTTCGACATAACAATTCATTTTTTATATAAGAAATAACAATTCATTAACATTAATAAGAAATAACAATTCATTTTTTAAACGTCAGTCCATTAACAATAAAGCTTTGACTACCATTACGCAATGAGGTTCGTCTGAGTGGAGCAGAAACAGCGAAAGAAACTCCGCATGTATACTTTTTTTTTGTATGTACGAACAATTGCCCCCCCCCCCCAAAGAGTCAATGGTAGCGGGTTCAATCCCCGCATCGGATAAATATTATTTTATGGGATAGGAGGGCAATAAATATACTATGCATGGTATACAGATATTTATTCCGAGTCTGGTAACTCCGCATTGGACAAGCGTGGTGGGTGAACGTGCTCAGCAGTGGGACATTATTTTATGGGCTTTGATACAAAATGTGTGTAATCTTTGTAGTCTCACAGTTAATTAGGAGGACATTCTAAGGTTCTTCGTAAGGTTATGTTTAATTAACATTCAAGTTACAAAAATATTAAAAAAAATCATTAAATGCGAAAAACAAGCCTGAGTACACCAGTCTTCACAAACAGCACCTGTTTACAGATTGATGCATATGGCAGCCATCGCCCGCTTGAACTATTTTAAAGGAAAGTAGAATATCCGTCACACGACCCCACCGTGTGACCAAATTATGGCTTTTTTGATCCCGGTATAAAAAACGGCGACCCTCTTTCTTCCTGTGAATGAAACATCAATAGAGTAATAAGGCAGCAGTATTGTACGACGTCCAATTAGCTCAGTAGCGGGGTCCTCCGCCCTCAGAGTCAATGATCCTGGTAACCCCGCCAATCCCAATGAGGATTGGCGGGGTTACCAGACAAAGATGGTAGGTTAACGTCCGTTCCTCCAGAAATGGAGAGGCCCGTGCTCAGCAGTGGTACATATATGGGCTGTGAAAGAAAAAAAGAAAGATTGTGTGTGAGTGTGTGTGTGTATGTGTGTGGAGTGGTTGTGGTTATAGATTGTCTAATACCATCATCGCTGAAGCCGCTACCAAGATGGTAGCGGCTTCAGCGAGGCTTCACCATCTCTTTCCATCTGTGGTACCGCGTGTACAGTCTAGTTAAGTAACATTTGGTGGACGCTTTTAGGAAGTCTGTCCATCTTGTGGGTAATCAGTCACAAAAACATTATCTTTTTAATCTCTCTTGTGTTTCTAATCGTGCCAGTTAGCTTTCACTGCGGATAATATACCCAAACATCTTAAGTGGTCGCATACATACATATTATACATAAAATGTATAAGGCTCGCATAAATATTAGTAAGATATTTATTTAAAAGATATATTTTGAGAATCGTAGATAGCGTTTGAAATTAATAACATCGTTAAATATATCCGAAATACGTCTGGACGCTGGCAGTGTACGGCACCTGGAGCCGAGTGAATAATCGCTATGTCATACGTGTTCAAACGACCCACTGGGTTTCTCCGCGTCAGCGATGCGACCCTGGTATATTTTCGTATCACTCATAATAATCGTAGTGTCTTACGCTATTTATACTGAATCGCTTACCACCCATCAACGGCAAATAAAAACGGGCTGTTCCTCAATAAATTATTGAACACGGACACGACATATAACATAATATTATATGACGTCATTGTAGCTCTGTTCTGTTTTTTTGTAAACTATTTTGAGAGGATATTATACAATTCGATCTGTGCGTTCGAAACGTATTTTGCTACGGCTTCGATCTGCATGATAAAATGACATGGCTGCCAATGCATCAACTTGTGAACAGGTGCTACAAACCGGGGCTGGTCTGCCCTGGCTAGTTTTACATTTTGTATTATTATTATTATTTTTATTTCCCTTGATTCTCGCCTTAAAGGTGTTACCAAAACCAAAAAACTTACTGAAAATCAGCCATTAACTCTCCTCCCACGAACCACTATACAACACCAAACACACACCACCACTTTCCCACCTTCCGACAACCGAAAAGTGACGTCCTTAGAGTCTACTATACCTGAAGATGCCTCGTGTTGGGGCGAAACACGTGTAGTTTACAAGATGGAAAAGTGGTAGTGTGTGTTTGCTGTTGTATAGTGGTTGATGGGTGGACAGTTGATGGCCGATTTTTGGTAAGTTTTTGGTTTAAGTTCCAAATAAATCCACTTCATCCAGCGGGAAAACACACATTATTAATTTTCTGTTATTGTTTTGCTTGTCGCGGATCTTAGCTAAGTAAAACTTTGCCTGTTCACATTTAATTTATTTTATTAGACTTGTATCTATTTCAAAAGTAAATTACTTACCACAACCGAATATTTTCCTTGTTATTTGTGTGACCTAACGATACACACAAGTGCATTGTAAAAGGCTCTCTATGTCCCATATCCATCGTCAATATTATACAATATAATTTGTATTACAATATATTTGTATAAGTTTTATTTTTAGGTCGCACCGTTAGCTACCGTTTGATTATACCAAAATAATACCAAAATAGATAACCAAGTCTCCCTGTACTTTAAAAGCTCAGTTGTGTAGTATATTTAAGTTTCTTAGGAATATTTTTTTTTTTTATTAGGTTATAGGTCGAATAATCTTTGTTTGAAAACCCGAACACCCTATATAACCAGGGACTCTCTTACCTCCCTTAACTTATTTCTTTCTTCTCCCATTATCCTTCAACGTTGCTACCAGGTGACCCGTCTAATCTATAAATTGCTTAAAATGACAAAGGGAAATACAGGTTTTCACCTCTTAAATTAATTGGTACAATCAAAACTATTAAATTAATTAGTACAATCAAAACCAAATGGCGGGCCAAACGAGATGACATCTGCAGGTGTGTCACCCATTAAGTTCTGTTGATCGATTTGAGTTATTAGTGACAATCAATTTATCTTCATGTTGTGGATATGTGGTTCATATGACTGGCAGACAGCCATTAGACTCAGTGGTTAAAGTGCCTGTATTCTGGACCAAGGGTTCTGAGCTCGACCGATATTATAATTTGTTATTTGAGAGGAGGGACACACTGCTTATGTATATCAATTTAAAAAAAATGCGGCGACGTGGTCCGCCACCCGTCACGTTGTGATTCTTACGAGGGCGAGAAGCGATTAACGGAGAGCCGTTTCGCTACGATGAAGATGAGTATGGAGTTAGGAAGGTGTGCCGGGCTCGTAGTGGATTGAGATCTGTGGTACCTGCTTACCCCTACGAGAGACAGGCGGGGCGAAATGTATGTATAGTCTTAAGTAACTCACCAGCTACGTATTAGGCTAAGCTACACCTAGTAGCGGCAGATCGATCAGAGAACTCGAGAGTCCTCCCTCGCGCTGATGGCGGCCGTCGTGGGGCATTAGTCGATAGGCGCAAAAACGCCAGAAGAGAATTGTATGAAGAGAGTGATGAGTGTGGAAGAAGCAAAGAAAGTGTGCCTATATCGTAGCAGATGAAGATCTGTGGTCTCTGCCTAACCCTACGGGAAACAGGCGTGATGATATATATGTATGCATTATGTAGAATTTTAAATTCTTCGTTAAGCGTAAGGGTTATGTAAACATGACACTCAGTAAGACAAGCAACCGAAAGTGAAAGTCCATTAATAGTTTCGGTGATCCGGCCCAGTTTAAAAATGTGTGTATATGTGCGTCACAATGGCTGGTTCATAAACATAAAGTAGCAGACTGAGTGTCACGACATTAATTTATAATAGTATAGTCCAAAGGTTCCCCCAGATATTTGGCAACGAAAAAGTAGGATGTGCGTCTTCACGATCGTAATTGTTGGCATGCCCCGTTATTGTTGATATCTGGCTACAGAGCTTCCCAATCCATGCATAACTTTTGAGAGCAAAACTCTTGTCAATAATATAGATGAGATAATATTTCCTTACTATTTAAGGGTCAAACTATCTATACAGGTTATATATACATTATATAATTAAAATATGTTAAAAACACACCTGGAAGCGCTCCGTAGCAGCCGAGATGAAATCCGTCGGGTTGAGGTGGCCTGAAGTGAAGCGCGTCGCTCAAGACCAATCCCAATGGAGAAGCACTGTGGACGCCCTCTGCCCCATCTCGGGGACGTAGGACCATAAGAAAGAAGAATGTATGTTTTTTTCAATTACCGTTAAAGCCCGCACCGATGGCTTTTGGGCAATTATGCGAAAACGAACAGCCTCGTTGCTTCACAGAATACGGGATAGCTCGAACTCTATATTGAAAACCGTTGTTGCTAGATTGAAATCGCGCCTTATGATACAGCTAAATGGGCTTCAATGTAAATGATTTACTAACACAATTTTTAACGTGTACATAATTACTAACATAAAATACGTAAAAATGTTAAAATGTAAAATGAATGGACCAAAAACATTGTCTAAAATAAAGATTATATTATTGTTATCCTTTATTTACACATTTATCTCTTAATAACAATATTATTAATATAAAAAAAATCTCTATAAAAATAATATTATTATTAGGGTTATTAATCCTTCATGGCGGGATAAAACAAGCACACGACGGATTATGCATCCAAGAAAAGGAACATTCTCACGATCCTAGGCGTGCACAATATGGCTGCTATTTGAATTTTGAATTTAACCCACTTACCTAAACCTAACTTGGATAGATGGGGGTCCAAATTTTTACCGATAAGTCCATTCACATTATATTATTATTAGATGTATGTACATATATTAGATTTTATTGATCAATAGGTTACTATCATAGAGAATCTATATTATAGAAAAATATCAGATGTGATCATAATTTGCAGTGATGAAATTATACCCTGCATAGTGAATATTAATGTGTGTGTATGTGTACATGTGTGTATATATGCATAACATATATGCTTTATCTCTATTTTAGAGATTGCAATTTACATGGTTATTATACAGAGGGATATGTTAGGTAACTTTAAATGGAAAATGTTCAACGCCAAAGTTAAAGGAATATCGTTTCCTCAGTACATTTGCCTACCAAGTGATAAGCGACTGCAAAAATGTTAGTATAAAATACATATTCGGATGCGAACGACTTTAATGATATATGCAGTGTAAGTGGAGCTCTTCCAAGCATGTAGGATTTGATGATACGCTAATTGGCTCAGTGATAAGACATACGTAGTCAATGGTACTATATTCTTCTCCATTTCGCTCTATTTTTGCAAGATTTGTCGTTTCTGAAGTTCGCCAAACTGAAGTTCTTCCCCAAGACACTTCACTCCGCTTTACAGGTCTTCCTCTTAGGTATTTTAAAATGTATTCAGGCTGTTTTGCATTCATATTTTCTCTTTTAGGCTTCTAAAGAATCGACATACTTATACACAGCTACTTGGAAGAAGACTACATACAATATCTCAACAGTATACATGTAAACTCTGAGGTATAGAAATTGTATTTTTCTTCTAGGCATACTAGAGTGTTTATATATAAAAAAAACTTCGTCTAGACTGCGTAGGAAGTCGAGACAACGTAAACATTGACCCAAAGAATAATAAAAAATGTCAAACAAGGTGACTCTTATGTCATAAAGTTGTTTAAAATTTTAACATTTCTATTCGCTGTCATTATATATATTCTATAGCTTTACCAAAGCACGCCTCAATTTAACTATTCTCAAAAATATTTGAGACCTATATGTATCTTTATAATGTCAAGGTTTTTAGTAATTTTTTTTTCTTTCAATTGTTTGAAATAATTCCTGTCGCTGAACTCCACTACCGCTCAAAAGAAAAGTTTCCCACCATCTGACATGTTGACGCCGATGAATGACAAACCAGTACGGTGCGTTTTTCGCGAAACTTCATTCTATTTTATGTCTATTTTATGAATTTCTAAACCAATGCGATATTGAAATCTTCAAAAAACAACTTTACTCATATCGGAAAGGATGGCAATGCATTTGCAATGACTAAGGTATTGCATTGACACATTGATAAATGTATCACCAAATGTATTAAAACTTTTTATTACAATATAATAAAACCTTTTATATTATTTTACATTCGTAATTTTAAAATTGAAAATAAAAAACAAATAAATTGTTTTAGAAAAAACAATAATATTAACTCTACTGACGTCTTTCGATAGACATGTCACCTGTCCGGCATAAGAAATTGAGATATAAAATGTAAATTGATAGAGTGTGAATAAAGTATGAATAAGATATAAATGTACAGTGAATAGAAAAATAAATTAATTTTATTTAGATGAAATTAATTTTTATTGAAGATAAAACCCCCTGAAACCCCGTGTGTCGCCGTAAGCAGTACAGCTGGCACGACATAGTATTGACGACGTGGTGATACATGATGACTATAATTATGTGTATGGACGATATTAATTGCTTTACATCCATCGACTCGCTTGCGCCTCCTAAACCATAAAAAATGGACAAACTAACACAAAGGTTACAAATGATACGTGATAAATTAGTTTTTAAAAGTCACTAATTAGTGGAGTACGTCCAATGATAAAGCGCGTGAGCCCAGAATGAGAAACACACCACCGTTCGTCTGTACGTAGCGTGGACGATCCTCGATAAGTGCAGTGTCGTTTTGCTGGACGCGATTTTTTAATCGATATATATTCGATATTCACTGATTATTATCAAGTAATTTCTAAACAAAGAGACATTTTACTATATATGATATAATATATGAATGAATATAATTTATTTTTAAAAAATATAACTTGTGTGAATCAAAATTTTTGGCGATATCCGGATTTGACGCCTGCAGGCATTCCGTATAGACCACATGTCAAATTTACGAGTATTTATACTAAGAGTATTTATACATATCTATTTCTCTTATTTTATTAGAATCAATGTTTGTTTTGAGTTTAACGTAAATTATCTTTAAATATTATAACCAATGTAATAAAATTCCGCTAAAAATTTATTATCTTTCAATTGGTTTTCGCTTATGTTATAATCGATGCAATCAAATTCCGCTAGTATTATTATTTATTCTAAATGCAATCGACGATGAAACCCATCAGAAAATCAGAGTTTCAAACCAAGAATTTCCAGTTAGTAAGCCGATGTGACGATGGGCTGTATACGTATTTGGAAGGACGAATGAACTTTGAAGTAAACGAATGGTGGTATCAATATCGCGTCTCTGCAAACATAGTATGGGAGGTCCCCGGCAAGATGAAGCGGCGATGGGGTGTGGAAACTGGATGCGTGAAGCCGTTGATCGGAATAAGTGGCGCGTCTGAGTGAGGCTTATATCCAGCAGTACACTGCCGTGTGCTGGTGTTGATAATATATGCAATCAATTACTGCTTATTATGAATACAAAACATGTCACCAATTATTAATAATTTCATCAGTGTTATGTCTTCTTCCGAAAATATCCGTATCGTCCGCTATCGCTTCTTCTTGTGCCTTAGGACATGTCTTCGATAACTACCTCGTTCCAAAGACGTGCATAACGTGAACCGCTTTATTAATATTTACAAACGTGTCTCAGCTACCGTCCTTTGAGTCTATATTTGTGTTGGGATTATTTTTAAAATATTTGTGTTCCGATTATTTTCGTTATCAATGTCAGTATCCGTCATAGAAATGACCAGATATTTCTTTGTTGTTTTTATCTGTATTTTAATATTTAGAAGCCTGCTAATTTTGAACGTACGCACAGTTGATATGCCTTATAGTTAGCACATTGGGACTGCTATCGAATTCTGGCAGCAAACTGAGTGCCTTATAAATTATATCTGATTCGTTCGATATTCTATTTATATTTCTGTTTAAATCTCATATATATGAACGTTTATTATATACATTTATATGATAATTATCCTTTCATAATGTATACAATCTATTATGAAAGAAATGCTGAAATGGTCTAGCATGCAATGGCTAGCAAATAATGAAAGAACACAAGAAAGATTATTTTACTTGTCTTGTACTATGTGAGGTGTCAGTGATTATGCTTGTGCAATGCCACCCTGAAGTTTAATTGTTATGCGATTGCGTAACATGCTTGTAAATATCAAAACTCCTTATCCAATGAATAGACGGAAAAACGTCGCTCAACGTAACGGTTCAGAAATATCCCTTGGCTTCAAATGATGAGGAACCCAAGTTCCTCGCTTTTGAATCATTTCCAACGCATGCAGAAAGAAATTGCTTGGTGAGTAACTCTTTATACTGAAGCAAGCTGTTAAGCAGTGTTCAAACTTAAAGTATAAAACGCCACTATAAGGAATCGAACTAAACATAAGGTTTGTGGGTATAATATATAAAAATGTAACAATGAACAAGATTGTGATTTTGTACATGTTCTACAGATTGTAGATATTATTTCCAACCTCTATTTTTTTATGATAGCCATGATCAACACCTCCATAGACATTCCGCAATATCAGCAGCCAAACATAGCACACCATAGTCGCAATTGTATAGGAACATTGCAGGTAGAAATATCATCATTTTACATTTGCACTCATTTTATATTTTATATTTGCATTGAAATTTCGTCTGGATCGCATGGTGGTGGACTACCAACACCACAGATGGTGGGGATGGAACTTCTTTTATGGTATCTACCATAAAAAGTCTAATGATTTAACTGTGCGGCTGGTTACCTTGAAAATAATAAATATCACTAAGTATTTTTGTCAATTTTATCACTTACACTAAATACGTATCTCTGTTCTCAATTGGTTCTTTTGAAAAAGTAATCTCGATGGAGATGGGAAAACTTTAAATAGAATAATGCACAACTAATTTCTCCGATTGTCGCAACCGCTAAAACGGATATAAAATTTTTTTCCATCATTATAAAATAGACGGGCTAGTACCAACTAGCCCGTCTATTTTAGAGGCCTCATAAGAAGCACCAGCTTCTTATGAGGCCTCTACATATGGAAACAGCTACTTTCGGCGGTATTTCCGAACCGAAAATAGAACCTTCAAAAAGCAAGCTTACTCATATCTTAAAGCCCAACGCATTTGTGATGCCCATGGTGTTGCAGTTGTCTATGGGCGACATTCATTGCTTTCCATCAGGTGCTTGCTCGTTTGCCGCCTTCCTATCCCATATAAAAAAGCCTATAATTCAGCAGTGGACCGCTGCAAGCTGTTGTTGATGATGATGATAATGATGATATTATAGTTTGTGTAGAATATTACAACATAACATAGCATTGCATAATATAAATATAATTATAATTTAATTTATAAATATGTTTTATTGAAGTGACAAGTAAACGGTAAACACCTAATGGTAAACAATTTCTGCTGCCCAAGGAGATCAGCAAGTAGAAGAAGGAAGGAATGGAATTGGAAGGAGGAAGGATAGGAAGGAGTAAGGAATTGGAATCGCATCACAGCATTTATCATACTAAACTTGGTAACACAGTAAAGTAATACCACTTGACGTGGAAATACCGCTTAGTGCAGCAGTACCCAAAGTGGTGGTCCGCGGACCACTAGAGGTCTGCGAGAAAATTTCGCTGATCTGCAGAAAAATGTAGAACTGCATTGTGCACTGAACAAATGTAGATATGCATTGCAACATAATTCAATTCATAACAATACGTGAAAAGTTATAAAAACTTTCGCCGCACTGTACATACTGGCCATTGGATGAGCGGCAAGGAATGTATTTATAATGCTAAAAGTTTAAAATATATTTTAACCATCTTTTAATATTTTGAAATATCTTTTGATATAATTAAAGTATCTTTTAATAATGTTTTGATTAACAGTTTTTGTTTATTTTGTTTATGTAATTATGGTTTATTACTAAAGATTTCATAATTTGGTCACAATTAGTAGTTTTATTTTATTAACTAGATACATTTTAAGTCTTCTAAGATCACAATTTTTCATTAATATATTGATTACTTAAAAATTCCTATTAGTGGTCCGGGGGTTTTAAATTACGAATTTAATGGTCCGTGAAGTCAAAAAGTTTGGCGACCGCTGGCTTAGTGTACAATGTCTAAATAATTAAATTAACGATACCAAGCAAATAAGCCCTTGTTATCAAAATTAATGATAAATATAATAATTAACAATATCTAAATTAGCTAACAAATAATTAGCGATAACAAAAATGTTTCAATTAGCATCATAACTAGTTCGCGTTGGATCAGAAACAAGTTGACAAGGGAGTAACGATTCGCAAAAGGTTGTATGTTCGCGGTGATGTAGCAGCGAACGCAGAATTGTGTTATGCAAGAGAAAGCAGCCATGTAAGTGAAATAAAATATACACAACAGCGAATTAATTAAAGGAAGGAATCGTGAACCATTCCCTTAATGATTTAGTTTTTGGTTTGTTCCTTGCTTCCTCTCTTTACTTACGTACACTTACACTTATGTTCCTATGTCCCCTATGTGAGGCAGAGGGCGTCCGCAGTGCTCCGCCATCGCGTTCTATCTTCACTTACATATTTTAGTATAGTATAATATATTTGTTACTCTAATTGTTTTTGCCATATTTTAATGTATGTTATGGGATATTAGAAAACTGAGCAATTATAATTTACTCTTACAAAATTTACTTCTATTATAATTGTAATGCTTTATTTATCAGTGCCCACAAATGAATTTCTAGCATGAAAAATATTTTTTGACAATTATTGTATATTTTAATGATCCACGACTTGACCAGGACACAAGATGCTTAATTTAGTTTTCATTTCCGAATACATAAACGCTTGTCTTCTAGCCCATTCTCTGAGTACTAAACATTGATAGGCACCCTGTCTCTATAATAATGGTCATAAACCCATCACGCTTTTTCAAGGCACCCATACTCGGAGTAAATACACGTAGGCCTTACAAATATTTATCCTAATGCGGGATTCAAATCCGCGACCATTGACTTCAAAAGTAGCTTCAACACAGAGCCAATTAGTCAGTACTTGAATGTTAATCGTAAATATATAATTTTTTTTCTTTGAAGGCAATTAGTTAAAACTATTATGCCAGCCAGTGTCAAGTAAAATAGAATAATATCAATTGAAATGTCGAATCAGCTTGTCACGTTATGTGCGGTTGGGAAGAGATTTAATAACTCCTCAGAACATTCGCTATAATAATTCAAAGTACTTTGAATTTAAAATTGTATACACAGCTTGTTTAAAAGGACAAAGTTTAGCTACAAGAGCTGTGCATTTTAAGATGGCGACAGATGGCAAACTACGTACAATAGTTTTTAATAAATTTATTTCTCTATTTCAATATTGCAGACTACCTCCTTTGACGTAAGTTTGTCGTAAGCATAGTTCATATTTACGACAGCGTAACGAGCGCTTAAGCTCTTTTTGTTTCGTATTTGAACAGCTACGATCTCGGCACAAAGACAACTGATGCAAAGTTAGATAAAGGAACTAGTCATAGTCGTTTTATCATTTCTGAGTGTCAGAATATTTACAGTCGAGATGTTACACTGGTCTACAGTGGAGGTATTAGATTAAAATAAGATTATTACATATAACTTTTACATACAACAAGCATACCACAACAATGCTGTGTTAAATATATTATTATTAAACAAATAAATAAAATTAAAAGACAGGTCTGACGTATGTTGTTCTACTACCGTGTAATATTCCTATCGTGGATGAATGGCGATCCAGTTCTGTGTTTCTTTTTATAGAAAAACACATGGAGCTGTTGTTTTACAGAACTTTCTTGAAAACTCTGCGAAATCAACTACTTTAAGTGGTATTTCCAAATCGATACGACATTGGAATCTTTAAGTAAGGCTACATCGAAAACTAATTAAAAAAAACTAACTTTTTTGGCGCAGCGACCCATAATGGATCTCGGCTACCGAACAGATCTACACCACCGTGCTCTGTCAGTTCTGCTAGTTGCAGATTTGAAGGTTACGCAAGTCATCCTCCACTATGTCTCTCCAGCGGTACCTGGGGCGCCCCACGGGACGTCGTTCAGTTGGGCGTCCCACGTACGCTTTCTCGACTGTGCGATCCTCCTCCATCCTCTCAACGTCTCCCAGTCATCAAAGTCGGTAAACCTTAGTCTCTCCTAATACAGACAACGCTTCTGTAATATTTATGGTGTTTTAGATGGGTGGCGTTGATTGCAATGAACACGTTTACTCGTTTGTCTTCTTGTCTTACAAAAAAAATTACCATTATATATTATATGGAATTAATAGTAAAATATGATAAAATTACTCATCGCTCCCAATACTCTTCTCAATACTTCTACTCTTCTCAATGCCTATCCAAGAAAAAAAATGAAAACACTGTATTCGCTTGGTAACATAAAAATTAATTTGAGTTACAAATCGAAAGGCAAATTCCAAGATCACGTACTGAATTTTTTTAACAGCCCATATATGTCCCACTGCTGAGCACGGGCCTCTCCATTTCTGGAGGAACGGACGTTAACCCACCATGCTTGTCCAATGCGGATTGGCGGGGTCGTATTAAGTAAGCCGTCCTAAAATTCCGCAGTTGTAAAGTTGGTTGGTTATTTACTTAACAGTGATCCACTTAACGAGGAATAATTTATACTTTGATAACTTACAACCTCATCCACGCTTTCTGAAGAATCTGTTAAAAGGCAAACTTCAGATCTCTTTTTAAGAAAGCGAATATTTTTGTACGTACATGCAAGCCTAAATTCGCAAAGTTTTGTTTGCAACATAAACGAATCGGCTCATTGAAGAAACAATTGTTCAAATTCTCCTCTTGTCTCACCTCCCACTTTCCTTCTCAATTTCTCTCTTCATTTTGCAAGTCTTTTCTTAAAGCAGGAAGCGATAATAGTGGAATACCTTTTCTGCCATACAGCATTTGATAAATAGAGTGGGATTTGAATAGAGGTAGAGGCACGTTGCAAACGTATACTTTGTCAAGAATGGCATAATATTTGTCTGTAGCATGAATTGGCCGGCTTGTCCGGGAAAGTTCCACACTCCCACAGAAAACCGGCGTCTGAGAGGTAGCTTACCTACCGCACTTCGTACGGAGAGCGGCCCAGTTCCGGAGGCCCTTTCTTTTAACATACAGTTCTCACAGGCAAATTTTTGATAGGTCGTTCGGTCTGTTAGTGCAACTACTGTTTATCTAGGACCATTATGCTGTATACTGTGAACCGCAATTATGCCTGACTTGTTTCTAAGTTTTTTTTCTAAGGTTATTGTGTATATACTCGCAAATATTCTTTACATTTTTATAACTTTGTCTAGGACTATTGTTTTGTATTTCATGAATTGTAAATATTCCTTACTTGTTAACAAGTTTGTTTATCACTATCAATACTGCTGTAACCAGATTCATATGACATGTTATTATATATGTTTGGTAATTGAATAAAATGGCTTTGTACGTTTATAAACGTAAAATCACACGCAAGACACCTATGTTTAATCTAATAGCAACATGTGGCGTCCAACTTTGGGGGGGGAGGTCTAAACTCTTTGTGCAAATTGTTTCCACTCGCGAGGGCGGGGAACGCAAGAATGCGGCGTGCGTGAGGGCGACGCGGCGGGGTGCGCGGTCTCCGGGGCAAAGTGGGGGATGCGTCGTGGAGCGAGGCAGGCGCGGGTCGGGCGCGTGCCGCAGTAGCGTGGAGTCGCCGCCGCGGCCGCTCGCATACGCCCCGCCGTAAGACCGGCGCTCCGCCGCGACAATCGAGCGAAGGCTAGTGTACACGCGGTGGTTCCCGACCTCGAGGAGTCGATTTCACGCGCCACTGAAGGTGTCCCACACTAGGTCTGATTCTCCTACGGCCACTTTGGGTTTCGGGGACAAAGCGCTGACGGACGCCACCACCGACTGCCAGCAATCATTGTTGCGCCTCCCGCCTCCCGGTCATTGTTACGAAACTCTGAAGCCTACTGCTCACTTATACTCAAACGAATGCTCCTGCATTGCGAAGGCGTTAATTAGCCCCCCCCCCCCCTCAAGAGACTTGATCTTGACGTGATCTCATAGTCCGATTGGCTCTTGCGAACTAGCTGAACATACATTCCTCTAATAAAGAATGGCCTATATTGGCAATTGTATAAACAATAAGTTATATTAAATTTTGTTCGCGTTAATATTTTGAATTGCCGCCAAGATATCGGTAGAAAGCATCACCTACCCAGCTATTAATGTCACTAAAAGCGCCATTAAAGTAGAGATTGCCTCTACGTCATAAATTAACCTATATTTGAAACGACTTCTTCATTATTTCTTAAATAAATGTTGCTAATATTTGCCAATTTATTTTTGAGGCTGGTGTTTGACAGTCACTTTATATCGGAGGACATTGAAGAAATAAACAAGACAAAAGCGACGGATTGTAGTATATAATAGCAATTTTGTTTCTATGGCAATTTGCATCGCGGTGTCTGTACAGAATAAGTGTTAGGTTTTGTCGAAGATTTTTCGAATTACCTTGTGCGTGTATACTTTCTCATAAAATTGTTTTCTTGTAATGATTCTTTTTCCCATTCATGCGATAATATTATGAAAATTGTCTGCGGGTCAAATTGGTCTTAACAACAATAACTCATTTTTTTCTTATAAATCCGTCCGTTCATAATTTAAACCTGCTTCAACATTCCGAAATAACAATATTACCTATTTTTATCAGGTTAAGTATAAATATTTTAATTAAACTAAATAACAGTTTTAACTAAACAAGTATTTACTACTGAGAAAAAGTTTTACTCGTTCGTACATTACTTGTTATGAAATAAATGGGAACAAGATCCTTTTTACTTTTCTAGAATAAATACTATATATTTATTCATTATTATATTTTTAATTTATCTTTTTCCATGCTTTCTCATGTTTTTCTTTATCTCTTTCCGTTTATTCATGTTTATCTTCCGTCTTTCTTTTTAAATCATATGTGTATTCTTTTTTTTAATTTTCTTTATCTATTTACATTAAAATCAGCAGCAAAAGCCAGCAATATCTCAATTGGATGAGATTGCGCGATCTCGAGTCCTGGGTTCGTTAGTATATTTATCTAACACAAACGTTATCTGTTAACAAGAATTCCAGTAATAACAGAATATTGCTAGTCTTCTGTAAAAAAAATCATTTTTTTCCTTTTTATTTCGTAAATTCTCTCCTTCTCCTGTTTCTTTTCCTATTTATCCTTATGTATCTGCATGTGTATTTTAAATATTCTAATACCATATGCTGATAACAAGAATGATCTTGAATCATTTTTTTTTACATCGCCTCATCATCATTCATTATCATCTTGTCCATACACTGAGTCCATACGCTGGCTAGTCGGATCGATGACTACGGATCCAAGAATCTTGTACTTGTCAGTCTGCATGTCACAGATTTTAGGATAGTTATTCTTCTTCGTCGTTTTCATACTTGTCAAAGTGATCGTGATTATCACTTCGAGTGGTGGCTTGCTTTATAAGACATCGCCATTCCTCGCGTACTGACGAATTCCTCGTGCACACATTTATAGAACCGTTAAATGCAGCCATCATTTGGTCAGTCCAAAATATTGGTTTTCCATCGCGTGACTTTGTCCCTTCAATCTTGCCCTGCACCACAAGGTTTCCTACAGATGTGTCATTCTCTTGCGACACTAACCCCAGTAATCTGAGGATGCGAGCTTGAACAATGGAAGGGAGGCGCTACTTGATGCTGAGTTTTTCTAGAATAGATTCATATGACCTCAATTCAGTCCAAGACATACTCAAAATTTGCTTCCACGGTCACATTTTTGCTTGAAGCCAAGAGATTGAACTAAATGGCGCTTAAAGAAAGATCTCCAACAGTGGGCTTCTGCAGGCTGTTAATGACGATGATACCGACTTCGTTAGTTGGTCAGACCTCGACTTTGATAGTACTTAAGAGGATCAAGGATACTGAAGGTTAAAAATTATGAAACTAATTGACTTCCTCTCAATTCTTATTCTATTATATAGGGTGTTCGGTGGCAGAAATTAGGTTATAAAACACAAATAGTATAAAAAACTACAAAGGATATAAATAAAGTTTAATAACTTTTACGAGGAAGAGAAGTGCGGATTTTATTTATTTTATTTTTATTTTATTTTATTTTTTGCAATTTATGATAAAATGTTGAGCGTCACGTCGTGCATGCTTTTGGAATCTAGCTACAGCATTCTGTGCCACTCGCTAAAGTAAGGACGTCGGGATACCGTTAATCTGGTGGACCATATTTTTTCTTAGTGCTGAGACGGTTGTCGGGTTTATTTTATAGACTTTACTTTTGACATACCCCCCACAGAAAAAGTCCATAGGGGTGAGATCCGACGACGTGGGTGGCCAGAAGGTATCGACGAAACGGCTTATTAATTTGGTAGGAAACAAATCACCAAGATCTACGACCTAATTTTGCCACCAGACACCATATATTGCAATACTCACCCGTTTGCAAATCTCTATTGCTATTTATTTATTACCTCTGCTTATTACTTATTTATTTAATAACCTTACGATAGATCAGATTAAAAACAAAGAGAGAAACCTTAACCATAACCTGAGTGAAAAACCTTTTCGAAAGGAAAATCACAATTTGCGTAATCGCATTGTGAAGTCTAAAGTTTTATGTTTTATCTAAATTAAAATCTATGTCTATTTTTCCAAAGTACATATAATACCTTGTATGTAACAGAAGATATTACATGCAAAGAGTACATATGTATCCATAAAATTTATATCATTGCTACCTAATATACAATATAAAATATATTTTTGCATACAAAATCTTGTTTTTTATGCAAAAATATATTTTATATTGTATATTGATATAAATTAAATAACAAATATAGGTAAATTAGCTAACAAATATAGGTATTTAAAAAAATACATTTCACGTGTTTAATCCCCACAATATATGCGAAAATGTATGTTTTACAGTAGACTTCTTAAAACTTTGAATAGTCATTATTTTTTTTCTACCATTGAATGAAGTTTGATATTAACTCCTTTAACTATTAAAATTTGATACAATTCTTGAAGACAGTCAAGCTATATCGACGCAGAACCCCACAATAAAATTATTAAACAATAATCAACCAATCATTATCATCCTATAATGGATGACTATTGGATTTATGTCTCGTACAAGTACAAAAGGTTGACTAGCAGAAAATTATTTCCAGTATTAAGTTAATCTTTATACTAAAAACTAAACAATAAGAATAAATAAATCAACGTTGAGAAATTTAGGACCACCAGTGGTCCATACAGTGGACCACTAGGAGAATATAATACTATGTAATTCATATTTCAATATGAATTAGATAGTATTTTTTTCTATTTAAACCATTTGGCGTAATTATTTAAGCTTATTTGGCATAAAACCTATAAAAATATCCGAATAAAATTCCTTATAATATTTAGCATAATTTCTTAAATTAAATTTATATATAAAGATATAAATTAAAATAGTGAATGGAGCTTCATTGTTGCATAATACTTTCGCGTTTCACAATTACTGGCTCAAGCGAGCCAAGCAGTCTCGTGTTAGGAGCTGGGTCAATTTTAGCGTTCCCGCTGACATTAACTTCAAGGGTTTACTGAAAACATCGAGTGGATTTTAGCGGAGTAAATTCTTTTACTTTTGGTTAGCAAACCTTTTAGTTTAACGGACCTTATTACTCTTATGATTAACTAATTTGAATATTTTTTCCCTTTGATATTAGCCGCGTAGCATGTTATATGATATACGTGAGAAATTTGAATACCACAAACTAAATCATTTGCTACTGAAGTTCTTTTCGCTGAACGCATATATCACGTCAGTGATGTAAATCCCGCTGGGAGACAAATCGTGATCAGCGCGTGCCTTCTTCACTGCCCAAAATCGAGATATATCTTTAACTTACGAACGCTATTTGTAACTACTGCTTTAAACACCATTGCTCTCGCCTAGACGTTCCAATTTAAACAACTTACATTAAATTTACATATTACCTCACTCAGTTATAAATGATCTCCTAATTGGCTGAGATTTAAATCACCGTTTTCTTATTTAATGGTTTCCGCACTGGGATAAATATTAAAATCAATCTGCACCCTGCGGTAGTCCACTACTGGACACAGGCCTTCCCCAAGAAGCGCCACCTATCCCGATAATCGGCTTCACGCATCCAATTTCTACCAGCCGCCCTGTGCAGATCCTCGCACCATCTAGCCGAGGGGACGTCCCACATTACGTTTTCCGAGACCCGGTCTCCACTCCAACACTAATCTGCTCCAATCGTTGGAACGTCGGATAGATATAATATAATTGAGATAAATATATACACTATATGTAGATAAGGTATTTATTCTGTGCCAGGATGTCCTGCCAATCCACCATGATAATGCGTGGTAGGTTAATATTCATTCCTTCAAAAATAAAGAGGCAATAGGCATAGCCGCAGGACAAGTGTGGGCTTTTTCATGTATATAGTAAATTTGAGAAATAATGTTAAAAATAAAATTTTCTTAATACATTCATACATATAATTACGCTTGATTCCCGTTGGGGTAGGCAGAGACCACAGATCTCCATCTGCTACGATCTCGGCATACTTTCCTTGCTTCCTCCATACTCATCACTCTCCTCATGCAAGCCCGCCGATTAAGGGTACTCTTGACCTGGCCTTTCTTAAAAACTTCGGCAATTCGGTCAAGATATGTTTTCCGGGGTCTTCCCTACCGATCCTTCCATCTTCATCCGCAACATGTAAATTTCTTTTACCAGTCATCTTTTATCCATCCTCTCTATGTGCCCAAACCATCTAAGCATCCCTTTCTGAACTTTTGTCACACCTTTTACTCCACATCGCTCTCTTATATCTTCATTACTTATTCTATCATTCAAAGTGTAGTAAACACTCGTACTTCTTAATGCTCTCATTTCCACCGCATTCAGTCTACTTTTATGACTCTTCTGTCAAATCCAACTTTCACTACCGTACATCAGAGTCGGAACAAGCACTTCCTGATGAACCGCCAGTCAGGCCGTTTTAGACATATTCATAAAAGAGTGCAGGTCTCCATTAACCCTTTAAGCGGTCAATTATTTTACCAGAAATGCTTTCAAAAAAGGCATATTTTTTATTGCGTATAATTAAGTACCATACTTAATAGAATAAGAATATCAAGATTTTTTTTTATTTTTTTTTCACTTTTAATTGTTAACCCTCTAAGCAGTTTGCCGTCGTACAGTCGCAGTACGTCGTACGGGCAAACCAGATGTGGCCGATTTCGGGTAGCACGTACACTATACGGGGCAAACTGCTTAAAGGGTTTACCTGATTTCTTAATAGAAAAAAAAAAACATAAATTTAACTCTGAACCATATAATAAACTAGTAGTACTCGCAGTACTCGATACATAATCATTGCACATTAAGATAATTGATGAAGTCAGGCGTTACTTTGCGGAAATCTATTATAAAGATGGACGCGTTAAGGACGGCGGAGTTTTTCACGTTTCGCTTCATTGGACGGCAGCAAAAATCATGCATTGCTTTATATGTCGGCGCCTTGCAAAAAATTTTGTAAACCAAAACTTGAGTTTAAAAAAAATATATTTAACCAAAATTTTTTTTTCATCTAACAAAACTAAAAAAACTTTAGCCGATGTGAGCCACCGGTGGTACACGCCGTCCTTAACGTGTTAATCTATTATAAAGATGAACAAACATATCTATTATACAGATGGACAGTCAAACTTACTTTGCATCCACAAACACAAATCAGTAAAATAATATAGTGTGTTTGCTACGAAGTGTGTATATTTAAAGTGAAAAGAAGTGGGTAATTGCAAGTCTAATTCTTACCATGAAATCCATCAGCAAAACTTCCCCGTGATTTCTTCCCTGGTAAATTAATAAGCTGTTTCGGCGACAACCTCTGGCTATCTAAATCGCCGGATCTCACCCCTACACCAAGGGGTGAGATCCGGCGATACCAGCCTTTTCTGTGGGAGTACGTCTAAGTAAAGTCTGTGAAACAAACTCGACGATTATCTCAGTACTAAAAGAAAATATCGTCTTTGAGGTTAACGGCATACTGAAGTCATGTATCTAGAGATGTATCTAGAGAAGTGGACGTCCTTAATTTAATGATATTCTATAATCTTTTCTAATATCTAATATATCTCTTTCAAATTAAGTCCTTAAATTAATAATACATACATATGAACAACATTTCTAATTTGTTTTCAACACAGCCTTCATCTTCGCTTACGTCACACCCGTATCTTGCCGATGTTATTGAATTTTGATAGGGCGTTCGACCGCACTTCGATCTCAATAGTGCGGCGTCGAGAGCGAAAGCCTCGGTAGTGTTTAACTTGTCTGAAATAGTTAGCCCCGTTTCTATTGTAACACTTCCTTACTGTCCAATTATTGCTAATTGTCATTTGAGGGCGAAGTCCGCTTTTATTCAGTGGCTTTTTATTATACCAATTAAGTTTGATTCTGGTTGAATCAGCGAGCGAGATAGTTACAAAGCGGAATTCTATAATACATACATATAATATATAAATTAAGTGTCATACAATTTTAATTTACCCGTGAATATCTCGGTATTGTTTGTTTCAGATATCAAAACATACAATGAAGCAATTTGCCATATTTCTATACTCCTAGGAATTAAAGTTTTTAAGTAAAGTTACCGAACGTGAAAATTGGCAGATTTGTTTTTGACTATAAACCTCACCTGACCTTCGCAATAGACCCGAACTGGATAGAAGGGGAAATTTGTTTGGTGAAACAGGCCGTTTGTACACACAATAAGGCTTCTAGTCATCCGTGAATAATTAATTAAATGACTAACACGTATGCGAGGTAACCCGCTTAGTGAATACAGTTTATCAATAGCCAACTTCACCCAAGATCAATAGTAGATTCAATAAATCACCCTTTTGAACATTCCGTTTCTCATTTTTTCTCTTAATTCTTCGTGTTTAGATGTAAATTATTTGATGCCAGTCGTTCTTCACAAGTGTTGGGTTTGCCCATCGCGTCATTCTTTGGCTGTGAATTCTTGTACTGTCTTCTTTCCCTACTATAGGGTGTCCGATGTCAGAATTGGGTTCTCAAAAATGTTTTATATATTTATTTCTTTATTTATTTCATATGAAAACTATTGTTCTCACATGAAATAAATTATTATTATTATTCCAAGATACATAAGATATAAGACAATTATATAGCAATAAAGCGAGTTACTGCTCATTCATAAAATAAAATTGGTTTTCTATTTTAAAAATTATTTGATGTAAAAAAAAATAAAATTACAACCACGTCTAGTAATATTCTATACAACTCGTTGTAGTGACGTCAGAATGCCATTAAACCCGCGAACGAGTTTTTATATATTATATATCGCCTACCTAATTTAGAAGGATTTTTGGGTAAGAAGGAACTAAAGGAAATGGGTAGGAGTTGAGCCGTGTCATCTACATACAATATACAACACGCGGTAACAGATAAATGCTACCACTTTAACGCAGATCAAAGAATCAAACTGACCGACATAGTATTCCGAGGTAGCAAACTGAAGAAACAATGGGCTTGTCACGTTTGTCGGCAAACCGACAACTGCTGGAGTAGACGAGTACGGGAGTGAAGACCGCGTCTTGGTAAACGTTGCGCTGGACGCCCCCGGTCAGATAGAGCGACGATCTGCATATGCCGCTAGCAGAACTGCATGCAATGAACTTAATCAGACTACGTGAGACGTCTTTAGGAGGTATTTATTCAGCAAGGAGCTGTCGCATAATAATGATAAAATGCGGAATTTTTGTGATTTTCTCTCTAATTCATTCGCCTGATTATAATTGTAATAGTAAACATCGAATAACTATTATTTTTTAAATATATTTCCAATGAAAAGTATAATTTGCAACGCGGTAATAAAAATAAAATACTTTCTTGTTCCTTTATCGCAGCAAAATTGGATTCATTTAAAATGAAATCATGTTAAGGCGACTCCGTGATACAAACACACCCCAGTCTCATCTCAATTGGATCTTGTTTGCAGATCTCTTCAAATAGACTGAAACAGGAGTTGTAAAAGTTAAACTAGCCCGTAACTTTACAGGTGAATAAATCGTTTTAAACTTACCAACATTCCATTCGAGGAATCGGTTTAATGTTGTAAGTTACGTTAATTTTTTATTTGTTTCGCTGAACAATTTACCGTAATAGTGGAGATATATAAGTAGACAGCACGCTCTCCTCCTTGATTGCTTTTGTGTTGTTTTTTTCATAGTGGAGCAGGCAAACGAACATGCCGGTTATTTGGTGGTAAGAAATCACCGCCCCGATAGACATCCCTAACTCGGGGAGACGTCACAAATGCGTTGTAGGCATTTTGTTGGCTGAAAAGAAAGGTCTATAAAATTGTTACCAACACTGTATTGCTTGTTTTTCGTAGGCACATTGGAAATCGAATTTCAAAAAAAAGCCTTTAAATTTCTTCGCGTGCGGATTCATCACTGCGACTGTGTATGGGCTGCGTTAATTGCTTCCATCAGGTGACACGCCCGCTCGTTTGCCTTCCTATCCCATAAAAAAAAACTGACTTCTTTTATGTTTTGCGACTACACCGCAGTGTCCACCTGCGATGTAGTCGCAATTTTTCTCCTTTAAAAATTCGATCCCGGTTATCATTTTTGTATCCCAACAAATACATTATTGAGGTATTCAAGAAACGAGCATGTCAACCTTCTAAAGAACGGAAATAAATATTCATCTTGACGCAGAACTCGAACCATCGATTCTTAGTTCAATAATTGAACTTTGTGCCGCCACTCTATTCGGATAAGCAGCTTTGCATTCCAGCTGTCCAATCGCCATTTACATTTGTGCTAAATTGAATTGGTCTTGCATTCCATGCTCGGCTTCCTTGGCGGTACATTCTGTCTACACGGTCGTGTCTATACGAGCGTTGCGGTTGGAAATGTTGCCATAAGGTGTCCCACACACTTAATTACTTTTGTCAAATATCTCCCGAAAATATACATTTAATGTGGAGTGATTCGCTGCAGAATTTCTCAACGTAGCCGTTGTTTTATAAAGATTCGAATTATTAATATCGAAATTCAGTGGTAGACTAGAGAGAGGTATAGTAGTAGGAGTTGGGGGGGGGGGGGGGTGACCCTCGTGCATCTGGTTCTGGGGGGCCTCCAAATGTGTACAAGTTCCCTTGTTCAAAATCCTAAACAATGCTTCAAAAAATGCTAGATACAGTAACTACCTAACGGATAGTTTGAATAAAATAGGTTAGTAATTTATTTTATAAATAATTACAAAGAAAAATAAAATGAACTTCTTAAACTGGGGGCCTCCTTTAGCTTTGCCGCCCCGAGCCTCTGACGTTGAAAGTTGATATAATAATCTGCTTAACTCAGACAAAATAAATAACATCTTCAAAGAAAACTGACTTATCTTCAGCCCTTGGCAGTGGCCTTGGCTGGACTGCCTTTACCCATTAATAACCTAACAGCCCTACGCAAATTGTCGGTCAACTTGACCGAGGATTGTTTCGGTCTCCATTCGCCAAGAAGCGATCACTCAGCGCCTGGCTTGGACTAGCCGGTTATCGATCTCTTACAAAAATTATAAGCCCATTGCCACTTCGGTTTGCTATGGTTAAATTATATCCATCTGAGAAACTCCGAGTATAGCCCTCTCCATACTCTCTGACCGTGTTTGAGCATGTGAAGTAGACAAACTGTCTTAGCCGAAGTGAATTTATTTGACTTGACTTAATGCTATGGTACTTCGAAGAACAGCCTGATGTAATGCTAAAAGACTATTTTACTTGAAGATCTGTCAAAATAATTTGTCAGTTTATCAATCGGATCCTGCTTTGCACAGTGTTGGGATGCTGAGTAACAATACTAAAAAAATCGCAAGTAGTCAACCAAAGAAACTACTTGGATTTCACAAACAGCTCGCTAACAAGCAATTTTTTTTTATTTTTACTGGCATTCACAATTGCTTCAAGTGAAAGCTTCTTTAGAATTGAAGTTAAAACATGAAAGCCTTAACACGAAAGTTTAGTATTGATTCAGTATTCGCCACTATGATGGTAGGGCGTTCACAAACCGCTTTTACGGACCAAGCTAATAATTCTTTTAATCGTGTTGTAAAACAGCTGATTCGCAAAAACAATTATCCTGCGATTGTATATTTTTATTAGTTCAAATGCTACGTAAAGGAAAAAAAGTTTGGTTTTATAATATATATATATATATATATATATATATATATATATATATATATATATATATATATATATATATATATATATTTATTTATTTATATATATATATATATATATATATATATATATATATATATATATATATATATAAATTATCTCGTATACCACTTCAGGAACATTTCAAGCGATTATTCATATGCTAGGAGTTCGAATTGCTTTAACTTTGTAATAGTTCTGTAATTAATTTTTTGAATTTATCGCAAACAGCTGCAATATGAATTTACCAGGGGACAGAGTAACATTTTAAATATGGCGACGATGTACAATGGCGGCTATTTCAGACAAATTAAAAAGGGTAAAATAGATTTTAAAAAATGGAGAGCTCGTAATACGTCATAAAATAAAACTTAATTAGACAAAAGATCTGTTTATTAATTAGGCTGCGCGATCTACCAATTATATAATCAGTACCTTTATCAAATTAACATCGTATTGTATTTCTCATAAAATTTTATATTCACATTTAATGATTTACTAAAAAAGTTATAAAGGTATTTTAGACATTACTAATACATATTAAAATGTGTTTTTATAAATCTGTGTCTTGAATAAAGAATATTATTATTATTATTAAATTTCACAGACTGTCTTGGCCTATAATAATATAATATGTGTACAGCAGTAGATAGCTGTTGGAAGACATACATATCGTCACGCCTGTCTCCCGTAGGGGTAGGCAGAGACCACAGATCGCCATCTGCTACGATCTCGGCATACTTTCCTTGCTTCCTCCACACTCATTACTCTCCTCATTCGAGCCCGTCGGTTGAAGATACTCTTCACCTGGCCATTCTTAAAAACTTCAGCAATTTGGTCAAGATATGTTTTCCGTGGTCTTCCCCTACCGACCCTTCCATCTACATTCGCGACGTAATTTTGTTTTGCCAGTTGTCTTTCATCCATTCTATATACCCAAACCATCAAAGTTCTATCTTCTAGAATTCTTAATAGCTATCGTAACATAGAGAGCCACAGTGAATAAGACAATGAATTATTAACATCAGCGTCGCTATTCATAAACTGAATGATATCCTTTTCCAATGGTGCAGTATTTTTCTATTAGGCAATACCCTATAGAATTGGCAACAAGCCAATGGTAGCGGGACCTTATAGCATTCGTTCAGAAAGTTGATACCCCGCCTGATATACTGTCGCTTCCAGTTATATGAGTGTCCTTTTGAAAAAAAAAAATTCAGTCTCTAGTCAAATTTCTTTTTAAATCCATAGAGACTTCACGCACGTAAAACTTAGTGTAAATGTATAACAAACAAATATTTTTTTTAAATTAAAACTGATGACTGTACATACTTTCAAAGAGGCTCATCAAACCTACTTTTCCGTCCGTTTGCCTACTTATCCCGTAAAAAAATCCGAAATAAACATAAAATATACAAAAAATAACATCTATATATGTGAAAGTTACTTAAAAGACTAAAATACTTTAATTAGATACTCTACCGACCGTGTACATATATCTTTCTCTTTCATAATTGCACTATAGTATTTATATATTTTTTAATAAGTATATTATGTAGTTACAAACTGCTTATTCTTCGAAACGAAGCCTGTGGGTTCGATTTTGAGACTGGTGTTTTCCACACGAGGTAGAAAATCTTGGTTCTCGCTAATATATTAAGTGAAACGAAGAAATTAAATGACGCACATACTTTGATTGTTTACCTCAACTGCATGCGGTTTAGTCAGTTTCACGGATTAAGACCAACTAATGTCTCTATAACCATTCCAATTTGGGACAGATATAAAAAAAGAGCACGGAGTTTTTTCCATTTTTCTGCTCTATTCTGAATAATAATTATAGAATAGCGGTAGTTACTTGATTACGTATAGACTGACGAATGAAACGTATACAAATAAATTGTATTGTCTGGCGTCAAAGAAATAAAGTTTTTTGAATTTGAAAATGCCAAATAATAAAGCAACATTTCCACCGGATATGAAAGCGGATATGTCGTGCAGCGAAATGCAACTGTCATAAATGCGTAACTCGAAAAAGGAAGTCTACACAACAATACATTCAATATAAGGGTATCCGGTGGCGGAATAAGGCAGAAAGAATAAGGTTTTCAATCTTAACTACTACTTTCAAACAAGTTATATTCAACCATATTTATATATATACAACAAGGGTTATAGATCGAATATGCCTTGTTTGAAATTAGTAGTTAGGTAATGCATTATGCATGCAATATAAAAAAAATCTATATAAAATAATTATTTAAACAAATATTTATAGTATAATAAATTAATTTTATATTTATTTTAAATATCATTTTTTGATTTAATTAGAATTATTTTAATAATATATATTTTTTTGTAGTAATTTATATTAAATATTTAAGAAATTAAGATTTAGTAATATTTAAATTATTAACAAATTTTGTACCAGTAATTGCAGTTATAAAAAAATTTAATTTTATTAAAATTTATTTAAATTATATGATTTATTAAATTTTATATTAAACTAGGATTAGATACGCTATTATTAAAAATGTAAACTTTGTAATACTCAAATATTAAATAATAATTTATTGAAACTTAAATAATTTAGGGGTATTTTAAATAGTTTATTGGGAGGAATCTGTCTAATAATTAATAATCCACGTATACTTGTAAATTTTATTCGTGGTTTTTTGATTTTACCAAAACATGTAGTATATTTATCTTTTATAAAGCCTACAACTTTATTGTGAGACCCTCCCCGGCTAGATGACACAACGATCTACGCAGGACGGCTGGTAGTAACTCGATATGTATAGTGGAAGATATTACTAGGTGCTTAACTTGGCAACTACCTGTCTTTTTTATAGCATAACAAGCGAATGAGGATGCGAGTCACCTGATGTTAAGTGATCACCGCCGCTTTTAGACACCCGCAGCGCCGGAGGCGTCTGAGTTGCGTTGCCGGTCTTTTGTAAACACATACGCTCGTCTTTTGAATACCCCTATGTCGTATTCACGTGGGAACACCGCAGATGGTGAATCATTCCATATTTGCACAGTTCGTGGTAGAAAATAGCGACTACATCGGACGGTGGTGAACGGTCAGCCATCCGAGTGATGGGGATAGAACCTATTTTTATGGCGCATAATGCGATGGTGGCATTGTGTGGCTGGAAGGGAACACCCGTAAGCTGATTAAATTAATGGACGGGAGTGATAGAGTCGTGACATGCCCTTAGGAAATTGCATAATAGAGAAAAATATAACTTTTTGAAATATAGTATCTTAGGACGTGTATTAATGTGTGAATGAAACCTTAAAGTTGGAGATTAGGTAAATCGATACCCTTGACATCAGTTTCGTATGCAAACTTTTTCGTTCGGTTCACAACAAAGAATGCCTACGCTGTCTGAAAAAACTACGTTATTTACGCATTTTACGTTTAGATTGACGTAAAATATTATATATACTAGAATAGACGTGAAATATTCTTCTATATAGCACGTTATATCAAAAGTAAAGAGCGACATTTATCGATGGATAATAATTATCGCTGAATAAAAATATATGAGTATATGTCTATAAACGCTTTCTTTCAGGCGACACGGTTCCTCATTTGCCCTCTAATCTCATCTTATACCATAAAAAAAATGTAATAGTCCCTTTATAGTCGTTGATTTCCACAAACAAATTATATGTTCCACAAACAAAAAAAAAGTTCCACGATTGGCTGATAGAGATTGCGTATTTGCTTCCATAAACGATTCGAAAGCATCAAAAAACAGGGAGGCCCTTTTCTATAACGGTAATTACGCGGAAAAACAAGAACGAAATATACGTGAATATCCTATTGCACACATGGACAAGGAAAAATGGACACCAAGGGTAACTACCTGGCAAAGACCAACAAATAAAAGATTAAGAGGTAGACCAAAGGAAAAATGGATTGATGAAATAAAAAGAAAAGCTGGTGAAAACTGGATCACCAAAGCAAAAGACAGACAGATGTGGAGCAAAATGGAGGAGGCCTTTACCCGTTGAGGGGTCTATAATGATTTATGATTTATAAAAATTATAATAATTTTAATTTTGATTCTTTAATTTTAATTAAAATTTATATACATTGAAATTATTTATTATGATTGGAATTTAAATTGATTATTAATAGTAATATTTCATTTTTTAATGCATACACATATTATGTAATAATTAATCATATGATATACTTGTTTAATATATTATTCATTATGGAAATAAAGAGGCTATAATAATAATAATAATAATCCTATTGGCTACTGGTTCTAGAATATTTAACAAATGTTCTAATAATATTAAAAGTGTTCACGTATAGTTGACCTTAACTCGTAAGTTCATGTATTTGACCTTAATCCCAAAGTTCACGTGTATCTGACCTTAATTCTTAAGATCATATATAATTGAACGATACTAATACTCACTTAGACATGTTTATCTATCTGTTTGTATGACCTAATTGTGTAAATGGCTGGATCGAATAGTATAGAAAAGCGGGATTATTTTTAATTTATTATGATTATTGGATTATTTTTATGAAAAGTTTTGGAGGTTTTCGGCCTAGAAAAAAATATTTATATAATAGTCTGTAAAAAATATTTTTTTTTAACAACCCATATATGTGCTACTGCTGAGCACGGGCCTATCCATTTCTGGAGGAACGGACGTTAACCCACCACGCTTGTCCAATGTGGATTGGCCGGGTTACCAGACTCGGAATAAATATTTGTAATCCATACATATATTTATTCTGATGCGGGGACCGAACACGCGACCATTGTCTCCGCGGGCAGAGGGCCCCGCGACTGAGACAATTGGTCGTCAAAAAAAAAATATATCAATTACAACCCTCCAATATACAAATCTCCGTCAGTGGGCAAACATGTTAAGGCTAGTGTTTCAGTATACCGAAAGTCTCAACATGTTGACTACTCATCCTGCTTTTAATTAGGCTTCATAGATTGCTACTCGTGATAATCGCCATACTGGACCCTCTACTAGATAATACAATATTACCTAAATACCACTGGATTGCAAGACGTTGAGCACGCTATTTAACCGTACGTCCATTAACTAATAATTCAAAAGCTTTAACTGACCTTGTCGGTCAAATTGATTATTTCCTACAAACTTCCTTGAAAGTGAAATTAGATATAGTTTATACGCCAATCATATATTCGTTACCACTCGACTCGACAGTGTGGCTCAGTGATTAGAGTACTTTACTTTTGGACTAAAATTTGATATCATAAAGACAAAAATGTAATCAAATGTACTGAATCAAACTTTCTTCCGGTCTCATCGAACGGAATCTGTATTAACGGGAAATAAAAAACTATCTTTACGAGTGTCTCTCCGACTTGCGATGGTCGGCAGCCAATTCAGCACAACTTTCCTCCTCCTTCACGAGGTGCAGCACTTCTGGAGCACTCGCTATCCCGGTCCATTCTCTGACATTACGTAGCCAAGAATTTCTTTTTCGACCAGCTTGTCTTTTGCCCGCGATTTTTCCCACCATAATCAGTTGCAGCAACTTTTACCTATCATGTCTCATGATATGACCCCGGTAAGCAATTTTTCTACCTTTGACGGTCTGCAAAAGTAATAAAAAAAACTATAAAGACATATATTTTTATATGGTGTGACTTAGCAGCTCGAATTTTAACGCATTAATGACATCTATAGGTTGGTATGTCTAATTCGTTAATATTCCATTGCAGCTGTTATATTACAAAAATGCCTATTATAATTGGTATTTGTAACCTAAACCAATGAAAAATCAGGATCTTTACGGTGGACGTAAGCTAACTCTAATTTTGTTCACTTTCAAAGTTATTCTCCTTACGACCGGGTTATCAATCATAAAATATGAGACGCTTCAGAATCTGAGACTCTTACAGCTTCATCTTAAGATGTCCTTTTAATCAAACTCAAGAGAGCTTCTCATTAGATGCCTTCGGCTCGATGTGACATTAATTCGCCCACATCCTTATAGCTTAGCCATTTATATTATTAACTTACTTTTTATTTAGTTATGTGCTTGGTTTATTGAGTTAGGCGGGACTTACTAAATTTAAACGTACGGACGGACGTAATAAATTTAAAAAAAATAATCTTATGTCTACAAGGATCAGCATATACTTGTCTAACTACTAGTCTAAATACATTACCGAAAGAATAATCATTATCAAATTGTGATTTGCTTACGATACAGGGAAGCTGTCACCTCCAGCGGTGTTTACGAACTAATACAATATTGAAACCTGTAAACAAGCAACAAAAAACAAGCCTACACATTTCTCAAAGGCTGACAACGCTTCCGCTATGCTAATGCCACTGCGGCTATCGATGGGCGGCTTTGATTGCTTTACATCAGATGACACGCCTGATCGTTTGCCTCCCTATCCCATAAAGTGAAGACGGGTAGAAGAAGATAGAAGGGAATTCTAGTGTTTTGAGTACTTTAAGTAACCTAGGACTTTCGCGCCACCCGCCTCGGACAAGTACGGTGAGTTAATGTCTATTCCGTCCGAAATCAGGAAACCTCGTGCTCAATAGGGAAACTGATATAGTCTATAAGCTTTATCTCGTGCAAATTTTCCCTTAACTAAAGTTTCTACACGATTAAAAGGTAATTTGTTTTCATTTAGATACGAATTAGCGCATAGCGTGTTCACCAAAGGCCGCCAACGCATGGTGATGCCCCCGGCGTTATGGGTATCTATGGCTCCGTTGACCACTTACCACCATATTCGTTTGTCTGCTCTGCAGAAAAATAGACTTAGAAATAATTGAGTACCGGGGACCTGAAAGATAATCCACCAGGATTTGAAGTCAATGCCTAAAAAGTCAGATTCAAAAACCGTTGAGTGTAAATCGTGATTTGTATTAGAATAGATACATCTATTTTCAGTTTTTCATTTCCAGCACATAAGCTAGAACATATCAAATGTGCCTCCAACCCGGGCTTCACTTTGATAACATCTTGTCGGTGCCAAAGAAACCCCTTAAATGTGAACCCCGGGTCAAGAGAACGAGCAACAAGTATCGACCCCGGAGCGTCAAAGCCTTACAGTTTTTGATGACTATTCACAGTTCTTAACCATACACATGGGTATATTGCAAAGAACTAATACAACGCGCTAACAATCACGATTGCATTGTATTCCATGGGAATAGAAGTATTTTAGGTTAAAATCTAGGTCGAAACTACTACTAATTTTTAATCAGAAACGTCGGCTCGATGTGACCTTAAGTCGGCACCATCCTTAAAGCTAAACGGTTCATATTAATCATTTATTTTTTATTTAGTTACATGCTTTATGTAGTCAAGTGTTATTTCGCCCAAATTTACTTAATATTGTTTAAATTTTTAAATATAAATTAAATAAAATTAATATTGTTTTAACGGATTAAATTCGTTACCAAAATAACAACCATTATCAAAATGTCAAGTGTCCGAAGTTATAAGACTTATGATACAGAAAATGCCAGCCTAGATAGTCTAGGCTGTTTTTTGAAGATTCCGGATATAGTATTGGTTCGAGAATATTGCTGAAAGTATCTGGTTCCATAGTTATAATATATTAAATAAATATTTTATTATTAACCCTTTCGCACCGAAGCCCCTATATTCCCGTACGTATTTATTTTTCTCCTCGCAAAGGAGGAGAAAAGTTGTGCTGAATTGGCTGCCAACTTTCGCATGTCAGAGATTCACTCTTAGGAGGAGATGTATTTTTTTACAAGTATATAATTACAAATTTTATATTTTTAATTTAGTACAATATTCTTGTATAGACGCCGACTACCATACTTTTCCGGTAAATGTATGCTATAAAGACGAAGACTGTACGATTCCGCAAACATCGAAAACAGCCCGTTTTAATAAGAAAATAGTACGTGGTTAAGGACGAAACTTATCCTAAGGCATTTACTTTTTAAAGCAATATATATAAACCAGTTTGAACTGCGCTTGAGCAAAAATAAACTTACATTGAACTTTACGAAAAATAAATAACACATTATAGTGATCCGAGCTTCAATAATACTTTGTTTTAACTGGGAGTTAAATTCATCACACTTATCTATGGCAACAGGTTTGCCAGTGAGCCAAGTATGCTATGTAACAAAACCAGCGCTTCAACCATAAATTTGGCAAAGATTCACGTAGAAATCAGTTCAAGTGCCAAGTTTGATTGACCATCGGTGTCATTCTCTTATTATGTCAGAAAAATTATATATACCATTTACAGTCTTCATTCAGATCAGAATCAATTTTTGTGGATCTTTTATCATTTCCCATTATAAAGCGCTTTTAACTACTTAATTAAAAGATTTAGATTCGAAGATGTTGGGCCGAAATCTTATTCAAGCTCGCGCAGCGTTCGGATTTTAGATTTTGGATGTTTCTATAAATAAACATTTTGTAACACATTTCGCGTCTACCACAATTATTGCATCAGCCTGTAATGCATATCAAATATTCCACGTAATATTTATTCACTTCTGTCCCGATCACCGTACGCGGGCTATGCCCGTAATATTTACGTTTGGCCCGACCATCGTACGCGGGCTATGCCCGTCATTGTACATTAAGGGGTTAGAAATCTTAATTGAGTTTTTTCAACTTTTACACTAAAAAATAATAAGTCTGAAAAGAATATAAATTAATCAATTTTGTTGCGTAATAACACATGACAAATCATTTTTTTATGGAACTATTAAAACCTCATTTTGATATCTCAAATCTTGGTTAAGCCAGCCATTACAACTTTTAAAAATAAACTGAAAAGACGTCCGTTAATGCGTGACAACAACAGTTAATAGGAAATAGCTGCTCGCGGAAAAGAAACGGGACTATGTCTAGAAGAGACTACATTGCTGGAAGATTTTCAAATTTGGAGAATGCTAAAACTTTCGATCGTTTTACCTATATAAAGGTGCGATGATGCATCATAGGAGAGTTTTAAGTTTAATACGGAAGAAGATCGAAAGAAAATAGTAGTCGAGAAGAAGTCGAAGTAAAATGAAAAGGAATGAAATTAGTGACCGATTTCATTTTTCTGATCCCCGAACATCAGCTCGTAACAATATTTTAAGCTCCATTAACATTGACTGATTTACTGACATGTCCACACTGTAAGAGATAGGGAGTAAGTTTGTTCTGGGGAAATGTTTGAATAGGTTTCGAAGCAGAGGAATTATATCCAAACCTTAAAGATTTGAATCTGGTAAAAATGGCACAACGGCCTGCCTAAATTGTAATACCCACGGGGTTCGCTCCCGTACCAAAATGATTAAAAGTGCAAGTACTCTCTGTAGTACAAGTCTCTACTGCGCTCGCGTAGCATAAAGGGGCCGTCATAGGCGGACCCCGAAGAGCTAGTAATATACAAATCAAATCATTGCATATTTTCCATTATTTTTCTTTAAGGAATACAAAGGGTTTCTTCCTCTTCTTGAAGTGCTTCTCCGCGAAGCGAAGGTTGGCAATCAATTCAGTACAATTATCTTCATCTTTAGCGAGGCAAATCAGTTCAAAAGTACTCGCATTCTATGTTCACTCCCGTCTATTGTATACATATAATATAATACAGAGGATAAATTAATAATTTATTAAAAAACAACGTATATAGGGTGTTCGGTAGCAAAATTAGGCAATTAGTGCGGATAGTCAGTTTCATTTTTATAATCTTATATTATTATCAGTTATATTGTTTAATTGTGGTGGCGTATTATGCAATATAGTTCGATTAAGGTGTATAAGTAAAGCGATATGAAATAAATGCGTGTATCGTAACTTCTTAAATTGACTGAAAAATCCATAGAAGGTTTTTGGTGAAATTGCCACCATTTTATCAAGACGTAACATAATGAGCTGACTTATTACATTTTAAGAGGATGGATATTATTGTATTTTACTTAACACTGGCATAATAGTTGTAACCTATTGCAATCAAAGAAAAAGAAGCAAACATTCGGCATTCGGACTGCACTATATCAGCGAGTAGCACAGAATACTGTGATTATATTCCAAGAGTGTGTCCGAAGTAGTGGATATCGACAAGGACCTCAAAAGTGTGGTAAACATCTTACGGGAGGAAGGGGACAGGTTTTGTGGAAGAAGGCATGCAGGCCGGAAGTCTAAATTCTCAGACGAGACCCTCCTACGAATGGATATGCGACGTGAAGCAGCCAAACACGAGGAACAGGTGGCCCTCACCAAGCGCATTAGACAGTGCGTATGGCAGGACCTGCGTCGCTCTAATGCGGACACTATTAAAAACGCAATAGAGCGACACAAGGGTCCTAAAGTATTTCTGCAAAAGCTTGGGAGAAGCCATCTCACACATTTAAAAGCTCAAGATGGCTAAATGCTCACGTCCAAATCCTAGGTTCTCGCTGAGATTGAAGACTTTTATGGAAATCTGTATGCCTGAACCCACACGCAATGATCCCAGAGACACACTTACCCGCCACTACACCGACGAGCTGCCAGATGTCTGCCTTGAGGACATAGAGCTGGCTCTCCGGCAACTTAAAAATGGAAAAGCCCCAGGCGAGGACGGAGTTACTGCAGAGCTTCTAAAGGCAGGGGGTCGCACCGTACTGAAAGAGCTCTGCAGAATTTTCAACTCCGTCTTGCAGAACGGGAGAACTGGCATGGAACAGGAGCATAGTAGTCTTATTCCACAAGAAAAGGGATAAGATGCTACTTAAAAATTATAGGCCGATCTCGCTCCTGAGCCATGCCCATAAGTTGTTTACGAGGGTCATCACAAAACGACTCGCGCGAAGGCTTGACGACTTTCAACCTCCTGAACAGGCTGGGTTTCGGGGAGGATATGGCACCATAGACCACATCCACACAGTGCGGCATACTATACAGAAAACTAATGAGTATAATAGGCCCCTGTGCATAGCATTTGTGGACTATGAGAAGGCCTTTGACTCCATCAAGACCTGGGCTATCATAGATACCTTGCAGAGGTGTCAGATAGATCATCGATCAGATAGATCGAACCGACCACGATCGATGGTGAAGTTCTCGAAGTTGTCCAGGAATATGTCTACCTAGGCAAAATAGTGCGATTAGATGGAGACAACTTCGAGAAAGAAGCCGACAGAAGGATACAGTTGGGCTGGGCAGCGTTCAGAAAATTCCGTCAAGTCTTCTTCTTACGGTGCCGAGACGTGGACACTGACAGTCCGTCTCCTCGCCAAGCTCAAAGTCGCTCAGAGGGCTATCGAGAGAGCTATGCTCGGGGTTTCTCTGGTGGACAGAATTCGAAATGAAGAAATTCGCCGGAGAACCAGAGTCACCGACATTGCTCTTCAAGTTAGCAGACTGAAGTGGAAATGGGCTGGACATGTTTGTCGGAGAACCGACAATCGTTGGAGTAGACGAGTGCTGGAGTGGAGACCGTGACTCGGCAAACGTAGTGTGGGACGCCCTCCTGCTAGATGGAGCGACGATCTGCGCAAGGCGGCTGGGTTGGGTGAGGCTTATGTCCAGCAGTGGACTGCTGCGGGCTGATATTGTTTACTACTATATATATATATATATATATATATATATATATATATATATATATATATATATATATATATATATATATATATATATATATATATATATATATATATATATATATATAGTAGTATATACGATATACACAGAATACTGTGATTATATTTCAAGAGTGACCACGATTAACATTTAAAAAAAATAATTTTTAAATAATAAACTCCTATTCTTCGTAAAAATTATTGAATTTTAATTTCAGATAAAGCCTGTATGTAGATGGTTTGGATATAATTTTGCCGCATTAATGATGATTTGCATAGAAATCACTGGGCTTAGCCATAAAGGCTATTTATTGGACAACCGGCGTACTGCTACCCTTCAAATTGCTTTAACGAGGGTTTAATACTATGTACAAAATAAACGTACACTTCGTAATGGGCTAACCCCTTAAGCTTTCTATATCCCACATTATTGTTATTGGATTATGAAATTTATTAATCGGTTTTTATTTCAAATTAGTATAAAAAAACTTAGTCACGCTTTGAAAACAATAGATCGCGGCCCATAGACATTCACAACATCAGAAGGAACAAATATATGTTGCATATCTTTATTGAATACTAGCTGTTGCTCGCAGCTTGGCTCGCGTAGAATTTGGTCTCCCACATTTTCGTGACAGATCATTTTAAATAAATATATATTTTTTACTTAATGGTAAAATTATATTACGACCAAAATTACATAAAATCATTAAAAATTGTAGCCTATATATTATTCCGATATATAATCTACATTACTGTAAAGTTTCATCCAAATCCGTCCAGTAGTTTTTTCGTGAAAGAGTAACAAACATACATTCATACTCACAAACTTTCGCATTTATTATATTAGTAGGACACATATAGGTTTTTCGATATAATTTTATTTTTATTTATGAATGGACACTAATATTTTAAGTTTTATTCAAGAGATTAAAATAAATACAAAAACAGACGAAAAATTAAGTACGCCACATAATCTAATTTTCGCCTTTAAGCATCCAGTTCTCGCTAGTGAACCTCCTCATATGGCTCCATTTAGCCAGTTGCATCCCACATCTTCCACACTCCTCTCCTCCAACAGTTGTCGGTCCTTCGCCCAACTTCAGGTCTATTACCACCTCAGTATGCTAACTACCGCAATTATGTTACGAGTGTCATAAGAGGTAACTATGGGAGATATCAGTAGATGGAAAAGCGTCTATCAGAGTAATGGAAACCAATCCGCTAAGAGTGGGGTTTACGGCCGCAATCCCCAATTTAAAGGGGGGTCAATGTCCAGAAGTAAACTATTGACAGCTCAATTAATTAATTGATTAATTGGATATGTTGTTTTATAATATGCTACGCATCTGCTACGTCTTCGTAGCAGATACCTACGTATCGTAGCTGAAGCGTAGAAGTAATTTTGAAATGCAATTTTTTTGGATAAGTTTATATTAAACAAATTGTTTCGTCTCGTTCTCTTTTGTTAGATAATTGCAAATTCTTGTGTTAATAACTTTCTATTGCGTTACTCCTGAATTTGGGTTTTATTTCTCGTTATGTAATACATGAATTGATTTTTTTTTATTCATTCAATCAGTATATGTTCATTTTATTTCTTATACTTGAATATAGCAACTACTCCATATTATTCAGAATATATAATAGACCCGCATAGATAAACTAATACAGTTCGCCACGCTTGAGTTAACACCTTGTATCAAAACACGTCGCTTACGAAAATCACTGGGAATTGCTCGTATTTGTATTGGATTTGAATAATTTAGCATAATCTAAAGGAACTAAGAGTCGTATGTAGAATTTGTCTACGAACCGATTCGGCTAGATTATAATTACAATGGAAACGCCATATATAATATATTTATAATGAAATAATACCACTTAGTGTTTTTAAACATCGTGTACTAAAATGAAAAATATTATATTTTATAATTCTAATATAGATATCTCCCAAGGCGATATCTGATGTTCAGATACACGTATCTACAACTAGCTGCCTTTTGCAGATTGTCTCCCACTCCATTAGGCCGGGGACGGTAGACACCACATTTGCGAAACTTGTTGTTATAAATATTCAATATTACAAATGTCACGATAAATTAAAGTTGGAAAGTGAAGATGAGGGTATACCCTAAGGGCTGTATAGTGCTTTAGACAAATATAATACAATCGAACAAACTTGTGACAGAAACCGATATGACTTTAATTTAAACAAGAATTTGTTATTAGCCAAATGTCGATATTGACAATGAGTCTACGTAATATGTTTAAAGTCAAATATATGATCGGTTTCTATTTGTTTTATGTTGTGTGGTTGTTATAATGAAGAATCGGTTTACGGCAAATGAGATGATGGACAAATATGGTATCAGAGGCAATTTAAGTTTGAAACTGTAGCAGTACACTGCTGGACATAGGCCGTCCCCCAAGAAGCGCCACCTAACCCGATCTTCGGCTTCACGCATCCAGTTTCTGCCAGCCGCCATGCGCATATCGTCGCACCATCTAGCCGGGGGGCGTCCCACACTACGTTTACCGAAACGCAGTCTCCACTCCAGCACTCGTCTGCTCCAACGATTGGAGCAGACGAGTGCTGGAGTGGATCGTGATCTCTCTCTCTATCTCTGACAAACTTGACCAGCCCGTTATCACTTTAGTTTGCTAATTAGTTAGTTATATTATATTCTAAAATTCAACAGTCGATAAGTCTCGGCCTTATAATCTGAACGTCGTGAGTCCGTACCTTCCATTGGATTATTGATGTGAACCATAATATCCTAGCACTAGTATTATTAGCTTAGTTGGAATAGTTAACAAAAATTCTAGTAATATTAAAATATTGCCAGTCGTCTTTTTCAATAAAAAACAATGAAAAGATATAAATTAATGTGTCTGCACCCTGGACGGTTTAGATTCACAATTGAACCCGGTAGTTGGCGCTGTAATTGGATTCGAGGTTCTTTTTATTTTCAGGGCATGAGACATTCTGCCAGGCCAGTTAGTAACATGTAAAATAAAAAAAACACTTTCGTATGTGGCAACACTACGCGTACTATGTATATTGAATCATATATTTTTTTTATTCCTTTGACTGTCAAACGTCAGTATGTAAACAAGCTCCTACCATCGTTCCGTAATGAGATGTCATGAATAGAGAAGAAACAGCGGAAAAGTCACCGCAGGCATCCTATTCTTTTGTCTCTCTAGTTTTATTATACAGCGCAGTATTATAAATAAAATCGGTGTTGTTTTATGCAACACAATTTATGAAATCTGATAGTCCGCGTCGCGTTTTTACAACCTAAATTCTAGATGTAATGTATACATATATCCCCATGGTATCATAGAATAAAACATCCATGTCTTATTCGCAACTTCATTAAGTATAGTTAATTTAATTATTCAAAACATAAATTACGTTAAAACGTATTGAATTAAAAAACGAAAGAATATGTTTTATTTTCGTATTAGCAATATATATTGCAAGCAATTGGATTATTCCTTCCTCGAACGATAATAGAAAAATCCTTAAACAATGGTGAGAACAAGAATTAATAATTGAGCCAATTCCACTAAAATTGGTACTAAAATACTTTGGTGCCGGCAGCGGTATTGTTTACAAGTAAATCCGAATCAAACCGGTCGCTCTGCTAAAGAAGGATCTCGGTTGAAACGTTTCCAGCGGGTACAGCTTAATTTGATTGATATCTGTACCACAAAAGGGTATTTCACGAAGTATAATACATTGCCGCTAACGTAGCGTGAGAATTGATTTAAAGCCGGTCGGAACGCCGGACGAATTTCTCCTATCTGTTTCGACTTTAAAATACGATTTCTCTGATGCGTTCTTTCTAATCGATTCGCTGTAGATATACCACTTTTCGGAATGCCATTTGCCACTGACGTGTGTATATTTATTTTTTTATATTTACTTAAATTATGGCATCGTGTAAGTTTGTACGTGTTTATTATATATATGATATATATATATATATATATATATATATATATATATATATATATATATATATATATATATATATATATATATATATATATATATATATATATATATATATATATATATATATATATATATATATATATAACTAAAAAGGATATTAATAAAATCCAATAACTTTTACCAAGAGAATTGCGGGTTTTATTTACTTTATAATTATTCCGTCTGAATGTTGATCGACATGTCGGGCACACATTTGGAAACAAGCCACAGTAAAGTGCTAAAGTATTGAGGTCGGGATGTCGTTAACTTCACGGGTGACATTTTCTTTTAGCGCTGAAATGGTCGTCGGTTCTGTTTCATAGACTTTACTTTTGAGAAAGAAATAATTCCATAGGGGTGAGATATCGCAGAAAAACTCCGTGTTCTCTCTAGCAGTGTGAGGCGTAGCACCAGTGATGAAATCATGCGTGAAGTAAAGGCAGGATATTCTCTCTATATTGCCAGAAAATAATCAGCAATCATGCGTTTAATGCTAATTATTCGGCCTATAACCTAATTCTGCCATCGGACGCTCTATATAATAGTTTGCCCAGTGGTGAAATTACCGCATTCGTAGCATTTACTCTGAACTTTTCGTAGCATTTTCGTCCCTACATTTCTCTTGCTCAACGCGTTATTTCCGTTAGAAAAGAGCTGGATTACTTTTAGAGTAGACACAATTTTGGTTAATAACTTTACAATCAATAGGTTTTTAGTGTTACGCGATCGAGATATTCTTTTTATCTCGAATGATTTACTAGTTTCACAACGGTCTCTTAATATTGTTTATACATACGAGCTGTTTTCCTGCTTCCTATGCTCGTGGTTGTAATTTAACAGGTTTCGATTCTAACGTTAGAAAACTCAACTTTTTTGTGGGCCAATTTTTTAAAAGCTGTATTCAGTAGCTTTATACCACCGACACTATATTGGAACATTCAAAAACCTTCTCATTTGTTAAAAGTCCGCAACGCATTTGTGATGCCTATGGTGGATTGCTCTCCATCGGGTAACACGCTTGCCATCCTATCCTATAAAAAAGCTTTTATTTATGTGTGATGGTTATATTCATAAAAAAACAATGTTTTAATTCTTACTACAATAGCCAAACTATTGTTTCCTCCCTTTATTTCCTTCTACCTTATCCATTATTGATATTCTAGAAATAACAACACATCTATAGTGTCCCTAGTGATGCAGATGTTTCGGGTCATTATACATTTGCCTATCTCTTCCATATAAGAATAGATCAATTGTAAATTCATGATATATGCAGAGACACCTTTTGGTAAAATATATTCTTTATTGATATGAGAAATATGCATGCGTTCATCAATTACATTACGCAAGTTCAACCACACTCATATGGAGAGGGCTTTTTTGACAATTTCTCTTAAGTCTTCTTTTTTATGGGATATGAAGGCAAACGAGTTGGCGTGTCACCTGATGGAAAGCAATCATTGTCGCCCATAAATATTTGCAGTTTCATAGGCAGTGCAGAAGCGTTATCGGCCTTTAAGGAAAGTATCATAATGAGAGGAGGGAGGGGGGATTGGGTCTCCGGAAATTAACCGCTCACCGGACGAAGCGCGGTAGCTAAGCTCACTCAACTCGCACGCCAGTTTTCAGCGAGAATGCGGTTCTTCCCCCGGCGGGCAAGCCCATTCAAGCTCCAGACAAATAATATGCCATTCTTGACAGTCTTCATCTGCAGCGTGGCTCTACAACTACAATAACTACATTCTTCTTCAGGTACTTCTCCATTACTGGATGTTGATCTTCAGCTTACTTCAGCGAACTTATATCAATCCTGCACCAAATTAAATAGTTGCCCTACGCTTGCAATACTAGTAATCTCTTATGTTTCGTAGCCATGACATTTTCCTACGTCCAACACGTCTCAATTTTCCCCATCATTAATCTCTCGAATTGAAATGAAGAAATCCACTAGAGGATCAAACTCACCGACCTGATACTTCGTGTTAGTAAGTGTGTTAGGTTGCGTTAGTCGAGAACCGACAACCTTTGGAGTGCACGAGTGCTTGTGTGAAAATCGCGCCATGGTAAACGTTTTTATAGTCTAAGCCTTTAATATTCTATTATCAGATATATGCCTTCCCTCGCGCGTGTTATTTGCTTCAGTAGTCGGTTTCTGCCAGTGTAATTCGTGCCTTCACCTCTCCAGGGGCGGTTTCATATTCCATCCGACAAAACACGTTGTCAGTACCAGGGCTCATCTTAAGCGGTTTGCTATTTATTTATTTATATACTGTTGCGTATAGCAGTATTAGGATTTCAACCTTAGCTTATACTTTCCAGCAAAGTTTATATATATATATATATATATATATATATATATATATATATATATATATATATATATATATATATATATATATATATATATATATATATATATATATACATTCGTAAAAAACGTAACATGCATATTTCCTATCAAATTTCCTATTGCTAAGTAGTTTCAGAATTAAAAAAAATACGAAAGATTTGTACTAAAATTTTTATCATACGTATTCGATTCCTCGAGGTCTTTTCATATCGTAGAAAAGGATCGTTAAAAGAATTACTCAATAATTAACTTCAATAATTTTCAATGCACAGATCTTGACAATAATAATATTGGAGACAAATAATTAGAAACCGGTTATGAACCGTTTATATCATTACCAGTAATATAATCGTGTAAATATAGTTCAAAAATATCCTTTCGGGAACCACCAAAGAGAAGACAGTGAGAAAATCAAAACAAAAAAACAAGGAACAACACTAGAAAACAAGAAAACGATTCCACGCCTAAAACTGCCCAAAGCAGATGCTGCTACCACTAACAGAAAACACCAGAGCCCCGACACCGGACTCGAAATGATAATGTTTAGTTAATAAAATGTAAACCCTCAATTCCACTTATGACAAGATACAATAATAAAATTGTGATCATTAAAACATACCAATGAAGGCGTCCAAATTTATTGTATTAGACGAAGGTAAAATCGTAGATTTAGTTTAGTTTAACGAAAGCCACACTTATCATCAAGATGATAGTTGAATGTGCGATTGTGAACCCCGCCTTGACCCCGATGACTATCATGCTGTGAACGTGGGTGATGGTGTAAGGGAGGCGACGGCAAGATGGCGGCAGTAGCCGGCCTCTACGGACTGAGCGACGAGCAACGGGCCAGACATCGGCGCGGCCAAGCGAACACAGAACGCTCCGAGTCCCGGGATGACAACACGGAAGCGTGAGTTTTAGCTTGTAACTCTTATTGTTATTTATAACTTAAAAACCATTAAAAGATCTATTTTCTAAGTTCTTGTACAAAGTACATTGTATGGTGCTTGAGTTGCTGTTTCCGTTACGGTCGAAAACGTAAATTGCAACTCGGCATAGTCATCGTATCGTGAATGTATTCCTGGGTTTAAGTTAGTGTTGAAATATACTCCATCGGGTGAACTCCGTCGGCCTTTTCCTCGCACACTACGTCACCCTTATTAGATTCCCAGTTGATATATTAATACATTATTGATATTGCATCCACCCTCACATCTGACATTACTCTTAAATTATTTTTTTGTTCATTCGATAAAAGGACAAAGTTTTATTTGCATCTTTCATTGTTTTAAAGTATCTACTTTATCATGTAGTGACCTTGTGGTTTTTGTCCTCTGAAACGCAGCGCAAACTCGTCCAAATCCAGCAGCATCTGTCTCTGCGCGCCATCGCGGGGGCGGCTCGCTATGTTCGTAATGACGTAATAGTGAGGGACCTCATTTAGAGCATCTATGACTTTGTGATCCGGTTGGCTCGAAAGATGTTTGACCGAGCCGACAATGGACCACACTCACACCTACAAAAATTTGCTCCCCTCCACGCTCGTCCACCTGAGGGACGCTCGGGTCAATGACAGACCGAACGTTTAACCACTCGACGTGAAGTCGTTAAAGGACGCCCAAAAAACTCTGGGAACAGCGGCATCTAGGACCGGGGGGCGGTCGCCTTTTTGACCTGCTGAGCGAGTAGTGAGGTTCATCCCCGAGGCTCGATCTCACACCCTTGTGGGTGTGAATTAGATATCAAATCTCTTCAAATATACATACATTTATCTCTTCTTTTTTATGGGATAGGAGGGCAAACGAGCAAGTGTGCCGCCTGATGGAAAGCAATCAACGCCGCCCATAAGCATCTTCATTTCCGAACCGATTCATTTCTTCATTTCCGAGACATCTTCATTTCCGATCCAGATGTTTGGGATGAAACTTTTCGATATATCTGTAGTAAATACCCTTAAAATTACAGATATCTATGGGCAGCAATGATCACTTATCATCCGGTGAGACGGTAACAGTATAACAAGGTAACAGAGGTAGACTTCTTTCAAAAAGCCGAACTAAGTTATCTCTCTTTTTATGTGAATTACATGAAACAGTTTCAATTCTGCTATCATGACGTACAGCGTCAAGTCTTTAGTGTTTATTACGTCATAATGTTAAACTAACGTGCCAAGTTTAATGATCTGTTGTGAAACGTTCAGCCAAGTTGCGCCATATTCATGCTGCAATACGCTGCGGACGAGCAATAATGTTGCCCAAGTAGTTATAAAGTGCGAACTCTCTGCCCGACAATTTAACTAGATATATTCGCTTCAAAACGGCGATAGCAAAATATATAATATGGGAGTGCATTTTTTCTCTGTCCTTTCCTACGGTGCTACAACCCATGATGAGTGTTGGCGTCTACGAATCGTAGAGGAGGCCCTTATAAAATCACTGTAACTTTTACTATCGTAAAAACATACCTACTATTCACATACATTTAGAAAACCTTGGTCGTATTGTATATTATATTTTTTTTATGGAATAGGGAGGCAAATGTGCAAGCGTGTAGTCAGATGAAAAGCAATTAACGCCGCCCATAGACATCTACGACACCATAGGCATTGTAAATGCGTTGCCGGCTGTTGTGATATGAGTAGGCTTTTTTCTGAAGGTTTCATTGCCGTATCGGTTTGGAATTACCACTGAAGGTATCTAGCTGCCATAGAGTGTTAGTGCGTGAAATAAAGTTTCAGGCAAAACTCACCTTACTTGATCGCCGTTCGTCCAAGTAGTGGGAATGAAACTTTTCTTTTTTGTGAGTTGTCCGATAGTAGATTTCAGCGGTAGGAATTATTCCGAACACTTCCTTGGAGCACTTCCCATTTTAAAAGCGGTAAAAGATGCGGACAGTTGAGACATCGTTCCGCAATGAGAGAGAATCAAGCTGTCCGCGGAAATTCTAGTTCTTATTATTCTTTATAGGCAGTCAATTTAGTACAACTATCATTATCTTCAGCGAGCGATTCTTAAGCAGCTAAGCAATTTGGGAGAATTAGCTATCCTTGTCCACTTCCTTATAATACGTATCCAAGATTTCTTTCTCTGACCAACCCGTATTTTGCCTGAGAGGTTTCCTATCATGGTTTGTTGTATCAATTTGTACCTACATGTCTCATGATCGTCCAATGGTCGCGGGTTCGATCCCCGCATCGCAATAAAAATATGAATGTATTACCTACAGATATTTATTTCAACCATGGCTACCCCGCCAATCCGTATTGGACAAGGGCGGTGGGTTAATGTGCGTTCCTCCAAAAATGGTAAGACCCGATACATATGTTTCATGTTTTGACCGAGGTAAGCTAATTTTCTAAGTTTGATGATTTGACATTTTCGCTTAACTTGTCGGAGAATTTATCCTTTGTGTGACTATAATTCGTTCCAAATGAATAAAATCAAATAAAAATTGGGCCTAAAGAATAAAATAAAATAAAAATTGTGCCATATAAATAAAATAATAATAGCGTCGTAGTGTAACCATACCACGTGATGCGTGCACGCCCCTTGTGCATTATTAATTGCAGTGTTTACTTGTTTGTTAGTTCGCTCGAGTATGCGCCACGTAATGGACGGAAGGGTGGAAGGATAATCACCCGTGTAATCAAAGCCAGTGTTCATGTATCTACGTTTTCAGACTTGATTGGAAAAGCTCTTACGCTGTCAGTCTAAGCTTTATTTACTTGGTTAAGTGGGTTTACAAGTGAGGCTTTATTTTAAAATACGTTCACAAGGAAATCTTTAGGACGTCAATGTTAAAACTAATAAAGTACCGCCACTTCGAAGACAGAGAGGCGGGTTGAGAGGGAAGAAACGGCGCGAGAAACTCGCTCATACATTTTATGCATTCTTTTAAAAATAATTTACTTAATATTATATATTTAGTCCCAGTCCATTTGATCATTTATGTAATTAGCGCTTTTTTATGTATTAGGAAGGCAAACGAGCAGGCGTGTCACCTAATGGAGAGCAATCATCGCCACCGACAGTGCCATAGGCATTGAATAAGCGTTACCGGCCTTTGAGAAATGTGTAGGCTTCTTTGTTGAAATTTCCAATATAATATGGGTTCAGAAAGACTGTAGTTGATTCCATGGTAAAGAATAGTATCTTTTTTTAATAAATTGATTTTATTTATAATGTTACTACGAAAGTCTTCGACCAGTGTATCCTAACTATACTCTTTTACGGCACCGAAATGTGGACGCTGATAGTCCGTTTGCTTCACAAGCTAATTGTCGCTTAGAGAACTATGCTTGGAGTTTCTCGAAATGAACAAATCTGCCAGAGAACTAAAGTCACCGATATAACCTTTCGAATTAGCAAACTAAAGTGGCAATGGGCTTTTTGTCGGAGATCCACGTTTGTCGGAGATCCAACAATCGTTGGAGCAGACGAGTACTGGAGTGGAGACCACATCTCGATAAACGTAGTGTGCGACGCCCCCCGGTTAGATGGTGCGACGATCTGCGTAGCGCGGCTGGCAGAAACTGAATGTGTGAAGCCGAAGATCTGACTAAGTGGCGCTTCTTAGTGGGAGGCCTATGTCCAGCAGTGGACTGCCGCAGGCTGTTGATTGTTAATGTTACTACACTATATTCACGTCTCTCTGTAGACTACTGTAAGATAGAGGCCTCCATAAAAGTGGACCACCGACGTTTGTGTCAACTGTCCTTATGCCGTCTCAAACTTAGCCTCTGATTCCAATATTGGTCCATCATCCCATTTACCGCAAACCCATTCTTCATTATAACAGTCACACAACATATAACAAATAGAAACCGATCATATATTTGACTTTGAACATACTACGTAGACTCATTGTCAATATCGACATTTGGTTAATAACAAATTCTTGTTTAAATTAAAGTGATATCGGTTTCTGTCACAAGTTTGTTCGATTATATTATATTTATCTAGAGCACCGTACAGCCCTTAGGGTATACCCTAAACTTCGCATTCCAACTTTTATTTATCATTACATTTGTAATATTGAATATTGTACTTATAACGATTTATATAATCTACATATAAATTATTATTCGATTTGTTATAATTCACCAACAGTTTATACCGATCTTCACAAGTTCAGTGGGTGGCACAGTTCTCAATAAAAAATACACTAAAGAGACAAATCCAAAATGACTCTTCGAGTTTGTAAAGTTAAGTGTAAAAATGTTTGCTAAGAAACCGTTAAAGTAAACCACGTCTTGTTAAACTTGAATCTTGATCATTTACCACCAGATGACCCGCATGCTCGTTTGCCTTGTCTATTTTTTAAAAAAAACCGTAGTGTAAGGCGCCTCTAGGCTAGACGACATACGTGTTAGCCGTCTTAGGAGAGACAGAAATCCTGTATTCATAAATTGGAATTAATTGAATTTATTTGAAATTTATTTTATGCAATCAAACGAATTCTATTAGTTAATAATGCAGCATACGATATATTCGGATTTTCGCATCCTGCACGTTTCACGTTCCAATTATCCGGGATGAAAGCCAGAACGGTAATCCGACATGTGGGTTGTGTACGCCGCGTGCGATACTTTACTCATGCGTGCAGTATCCTATGACGCGAACTGACTGTTGATGATTCCGAATAACTTGCTTTATTTGTGACTATATCGAATTTATTATGGCGAAAGTTCTGAGGACATTCAGAGTGGGAATGCCATCGAATCTGCGATTGCGAGTAACGTTTAAACTTGATTAGATATATAATTACATAACTTGTTTATTCAAAGCACAATATAAACCAAATCAAAAGTCACAATCAAAATAAAAATTAAGCTAAGAAAGTACTACACCTTAGATAGATAGAGAACTTGTGTATTCAAAGCACAATACAAACAAAATCAAACGTCACAATCAAAATAAAAATTAAACTAAGAAATTAAAGTAAATTACTACGCCTAACAAAGATAGATAACTTGTTTATTCAAAGCACAATACAAACAAAATCAAAATCAAAATAAAAATAAAAATTCAGTTAAGAAATAGTGTAAAGTACTACACAAATTTTCGGAATAACTTAAAATTGACGTTAATGTGCCAAAGAATAGGCCTTGTCTTGGCTTTAATGCTGTAGTTAGTTAACTATCATGCTGATCATTCTACCAACACCTGTTAGAGTATGTCACCAACCAAACCACTAAACAAATCTAAGTATTTCAAAAAAAAAATAATGACTTAACCCCTTAAGCGCTCCTAACCCATTTAAATCTCAATTTATTATCGTTAAATAGTATTGTGTGTTTACCTACTAACAAGTTAATACAGACGATCAATTGGCTTAGTGGCAGGGCCCTCCGCCCGTGGAGTCAGTGGTCATGGGTGCGATCCCCGCATCGGAATAAATATATGTATGGATTACAAATATTTATTCCGAGTCTGGTAACCCCGCCAATCCGCATTGAACAAGCGTGGTGGGTTAACGTTCATTCCTCCAGAAATGGAGAGGACCGTGCGCAGCAGTGGGACATATATGAGCAGTGAAAAAAATGTTAATACAGAAATAATAGTCGTAATTCTTACAGAAACCAAAAGTGAATCACTGCTTATTGTCACTAAAATTAAAAACATTGAACACACTACAAAAATTTTTCAACACTGTATACGACTGTTTCGCCTCAATACGTGGCATCTTCAGGTGTCATCATTGAACTCTATGGAAGAAATGATGAATAAAATATAGAAATAGGAATCTCAATGCGTGTAGAAGTGCCATATTAATGTTATATCATTTCTTATTACGGATCTTGGCAAAGTTTTTACTTCCATTTAGTAATATTACTTCTCCTTATTCTTCTTATTTGGCCTGTACGTCTATTTACAACGATTAAACAACGTCATTGCGCTGCCTGGGACGGAGTTAAGGAAAACGCAGGTTTGCCTAAAACCTGCATTACCCTCTTCACTTAGCTAACTAGTTCCACAGAAGAGGCCAAGCCCACACATACCTAAAAGACCGGCAACGCTTCCGTGATGCCTGCGGTGTCGCGGTTGTCTATGGGCGACGTTGATTGCTTTCCATTGGGCAGTACGCTTGCTCGTTTGCCCTTCTATCCCATAAAAAAAGAGACGGACCAATAAATTTTGAGCTAGGTTGGCTTTAGGAATCTGCCGAATATTGGGGGTTGTAACATACTCGCGCCTAACGAAGATCCCGTTCCAGGTTTGATTTCGGAGTTTCTTTCTTTTAGATGGGTTGCAAAGTAATATTTATGAAATATGCGATGTTAATAATATTAATGTAGTAATATTATTAACATCGCATATTTCATGAATATTGTTTTTGTTTTAACTATATAAACACATTTTCAAACTCTTCTTTTCAATTGTTACGGTCTCGGTAGAGTTTAGGGGCAGATGTGACCTACGTGACGGTGCTTCGCCACTTTTCCCTGTTTATTCTGGTACACTCATGTATGGCATTGCTCACAGCCGATTTGATTCAAACGAATTTATTTGAAATTTGTATCCAATTATTGTAATAAAATGTGAGTTAATTCAATTTTATTTTCAAATTTCATTTTTGATTTTACATATTCGAACAGTTTCCCTCTCAGGGGAGAAAAATCACAGCGTTCATCTCGATGACTAGAGCCTCTGAGTTCCGAGGCATCTCGTTTCGACTATTTTAAATTAAAAAAAATCACTTGTTTAAAACTCCGACAGCACTACGAGTCGAGCATCATGCGAAGCTTTTGTACATTTTGCAAATGTCGGCCGACTTTATCTAGGCTCGAAAAATAGGTCAATCATATTTTTTTCTCGCCACGCTAGAAGGAATTTAGTACCCACAATCAATGTTGAGGTAATTTTTACCAACGATGTGTAATATTCCCAGATGTGGCAATTCATATAAGCCGATAAATGGTTGTTCATACAGAAACAAAAGCTTGATTGGTCACTGTTTACAATGTGTCCACAGTAGGGGCAATCGAACATTGTGGGTTCGATTAACCCCTACTATTGACCTAATGGCGAGAACTATTTTCTCTTGCTTATTTAGATAAAAATCTATTTATTTATATATTTATTTGGAATTATCAATGTATATATGCTGCATGCCTGTATTCTTTTATGCTGTCAAGACTTGGACACTGATCGTCCGTCTGCTTAACTAGTTATAAATCGCTCAAAGGCCTATTGAGAGGGTCATTCGCTGAATTTATCTGGTGGATATGATTCGTGGATATAATGAAGAAATCCGCTCGAGAACCAAAGTCATCGAGAAACTGTGTGGCAATGGTTTAGTCACCCCTGTTGTAGAACCGACAACTGTTGCAATAAATGAGTGCTAGAGGGGAGAATGCGTTTCTGTAAACGTTGTGGGCTGTTTATCTGTAACATGGAGCGACGTTCTGCTTCAACGGTAGAAACCGGATATGCTCGCCGAAGATCGGCTAGTTGGCACGCCTTGTGTAAGGCTAATGTCCAGCTGTGGACTGCCGTGCGTTGATAATAATGAATAAACCTATACACATACGTTAACTAACTTACACGCTGGCATCGTAGAATCATTGCTGGCTTTTTATGTTATACTATTTTTGTAAGGCTGATCAAGTCTGTCGGAGATCCGACAACCGCTGCGGTAGACGAGTGGTTGAGTGGAGTCCGCGTCTTGGTAAACGGCGTGGGCGGGGCGCCACCCAGTTAGATGCGGTGCGACGATCTGTTTAGGGTGAGTGGTACAGACTGGATATGTAACGCCGAAGCCCTTCTTAGGGGAGGGCTATGTCCAGCAGTGGACAGTCGCAGGCTGTTGATGATGATATGAAAATGTACGTATCTATGTGTTATCTATCTACTTATTAGATTGTATGCTTCGGACATAAGAAAGGATAATGTTCTCTTGAAAGAATTTTACGGTTGTTTTCCTGATTTATTTTTCCTGCTCCATCTTTTTTTTGTATTACACTGTGCGATATAAACATTTTCTTTAACAGAAATTACATACACATTCTGTTTCCATAGCCAATCAATACCATAAACAACTTCAAGTTCGGGCGAATCAAACCAGTGACCCCATCGACCGGAACTAATTATCTGAATGAGGCCAGAAAGATGCGACAAGTTGACGCCGTCCGTCTTATGAATGCTTTGACAGCCCTAAATTAATATTTTATTCAACATTCCGTTTTTATGTTACCAATGAGGAGGTTCGGGTGAAGCAGAAACGTGAACATTTGCAGGTGTTTAAAAGTCGAAAGGTTGCATACCTGAGGCATATAATGAAACATGATAGTTACAAGTTGTTGTAAATAATCATAATAGAAAAGATGTCAGACGGAGAGGATGTTTTGGTTTAACAAAATCAGAAAGTAAACAGGTTTAGCGTTTGTCGACAAACTTTTTCGCCTTCCTAAACGCAGCCAACCTTCGCTAATTGGTGAAGCACTAATGGAAGAACAAGTATTGAGCATTAAAAAAAACTTATTGCAATTTAGTTCCACTGACTACCCAAAAAGTGAAAATCCATCTACGACTGACAGTCCTCGTGTATTTAACAATTTAATCGTACAAGGTCAAATCAATCAAGCAACGCATCCAAGACGCCTCCGCGTTGCGGATATCTATGGGCGGCGGTGATCACTTACCACCAGGTGACCGACATCCGCAATGCCTATGGCACTGTAGACGTCCCATCCCATAAAAAAGCTGTTAGTAGAATAAAATGGGCCTTAATAACAACTAATTATCAAACTAACGCGTTATATACAACCTAAAATTATTATCTTGTTATGTCATTAATTGTCGTACTGTTTTATCACATTGAACTAAATTTATAAGCCCATTAAGATCTTAATCAGAGTGAAGCTATTTATCTATGACAAAGCATGCGGGTAATCAGATCATAGGTGATCACCACCGCCCGTACATACGTACGGGCCCGCACATAGGCACTAAAAACCTTTTGCCAGCCTTTCCTAGACACATGAATGCCCCAATATCATAGTTGTAATGGAACACCGCAGATCATTTTTAAATTGTATCCTCCGTGTCAGGCAATTGCAATAGAACCTAAGAACCAGATACAATGGTACATGGATGATTATAGAAACCAATTTGTATTAATGATCATTAATATTGACTTTTATAAAAATGAAAATTACGGTGAATTTCTTTTCAAATGAATACTTAATACACACAGTACTTATACAGCACCTTAGTAAAATTACCATTTCATTGCTTACATAACTTAACATTGATAATGTATGTAACTGGTTAACCCCGGTAAGCTAGCGTGTTCCACCAAGTGATATTGTACAAATCGATAAGCAACTAACCACACCGTATAAAGTCGTGTCAAAAGTAACACAACAAATAGCCTTGCATAATTTCACAATGTCACATGAAATGATAGTGTTAATTTTATTGAGTCGTTTTAAATATTTATACTGATAGTGAAAATGTTCGTCACGAACATTGTTTTTGGCGCCATCTAGCGGTAAATATAGAAACTAATACGACAATTTGTAATGAGTAAAAAAGTAATAAATAAAAAATTTAAAATAATTATTTTAAAATATTTAAATTTGTATTTTTGGACAGTACAATTATAAATAATTAAAAGTGTTGCATTATTTGGTTTGGCTTTTCGCCGCTAGATGTCGGCGTTAAAATAGTTCTTTTGTGTAACATAGATGACTCTGAGAGTTGGGATGAAATGCATGTCGATAGAAAAAAATGTTTGAAGTAAAATTCTTTACATGAAATTGAATAACATTTGTGAATATTACAATTCAATATTGGAAATAGTATGAATAATTATTAATTATATCTTTAAATTTAATTAATAATTATTAATTCATAGAAAAAATAATACAACATAAAATAATATCAAAGATTATTTATTCATATATTTGTTTAAAATAAAATCCATACAAGTCTTAATACTAAAATTTATATAAAAAAACATTTCGTTATTCTACTTGGCAATATATGGCTGGACTTAATATAAAAATGTGATTATTTGCCAGATATTATTCGCTTGTGGTTTTTTAACAACTAATTTTGTCACCCAAAATGCACAGAGTTGTCTCATGTCTATCTCTAAAAGATATTCATCGCGCGTCCATTATAATAATAATTAATTTTCTAAGAAACTTCTAAGAAATATTTATATGTATTTTATTACTTTATATACATATTTTATTACTTTATATAAATACAGGTATCACAAAGAGACACGTTAATACTTTTTCAATATTGAATACTTTTTACCTCAATACGAGACAACTTTAATTAGAACTCTGTGGAAGATAAAGTCTGTTATTGTGTTGAAACGAAATATTTCAAGAAATGGAGAAAGGTCTCTTCGGGTATTACTTTTTTATGTTTTTTTTTTCATCTTATTTTCAGTTACAAAGCGTTATTGATACATAAATAAAACTATAGTCCGATTAAGAATCACAAAAAATGCACAGTAATAAAATTGAAAGCACATAATTTCATATTTAGTACTAAGGGCCTCTGGTTCGAATCGCGTATTAGAATATATTTTGTAATGCCTAAATGTTTTTCTGAATGTCTGTCTGTCTGAATGTGAATTTTATCCTTATAATATTTGTGTTTTAATGGCATCCACGACACAACTTTAGTATAGAGAAAAATTTGAGAGAAACATTATTTTTTGTAAGTATGCAGTATTATATAGTAGTAGTTATTTTTAACAATAAATACAGTATTATATAGTAGTAGTTATATTGGAAATAAATTCAAATAATAACAAAAGTGTTAACATTTCGCCACTTCGCTTCCCCTTAAGCTAACTTAGAGAGAGACAGCATGGCGCCGGACGAGTCAAGCCTAGGGCCTCCCACCCCTACTGGGTTTCGGGATCGGGAACGATATAAAACAACAGTGCCACGGCCGGTGAGAAGCGAGACAGACGCCGGGGCGCCATAGAGCGTCGCAACCCCCTTCCTTATTGTAGGTCACTGAGAATGCTCCACTTCGAATGTAACTTGTTAGCAATTAAGGCGACGTTCACGAATTCTTCGTGCAAAGGGCATAGAGCTGCACTAACCCATCCTGCATTTGCCCGTAATACGTTTTTTTTATAAGATTAGCAATGATTTTTTTTATTTTGAAATAAATTTTAAAATTCCTATAACACAATGCATTTTCATTACAATAGAAATTATACATATCATTATCTTTGTTGTATACCAAAAACGAAGTTATACTATTATTGATTGTAATAATATTTATATTCAACTGGCGGTCTTATCGCTAAAAGTGATTAAATTTTTATTTAATCACTTTTACCGAAATTTATAAACTCCTTTGCAAAAAGAACGGGCATGTTACAGTCATAGGCTTTTCTATGGATATAATATAATATATCATTAGCTTAGATGACTAGAAATTTCTTCTTTTTTAGAATTTTTGTAACACTTATATCCTAGAAACGGTGTTTTAGTCAATATAAACAGAAATCCGTGTCAAAATTGACGTTTTTATGGGTACAGTGAAATTGAGGCTACGAGTATTTTTATGGTAATTTAGTAGAAAAGATATTAAATAAATTAAAATTAATGTATATAAGACGTCCCCTTGCAGCAATTACGGCATGTAATCGTCTTTACATGCTTTCCACCAAGATTTTGATGGTGTCCTGTGGAATGTGTTCCCACTTAGCCGAGATCACATTGATCGTACTTGCCTTGTTAGGAGGTCTCAGATGTGCTCTATGGGGTTAAGGTCGGGGCGCCGCGCTGGCCAGTCCAAATAACGAATACAAGAGGTCGCTCTTGCATATTTGCATCGCCAGAATGGTTGGCTCGAGCATTATCGTCCATGTAAATGGCATATTCAACAATTAGAGTCAGTACGGGTTCTGCATGTTGAGAAAGGATTTCTATCATGTACCATTGCGCATTTAGTGAATTTTTCAATGAATACTATCTCGGTACGATAGCTGAAAGTTACGCCCAGCCAAAAGATAACAAATCCTACACGATGAGAGGTGATTTCTTCAAAACACACATCAGTATATTGTTCCCGTGGTCTTCGTAACATTCGTTAACCTCGATCCTCACCATGCAGACAGATTTGACCCTCATCGGAGAAGAGAACGCTACTCCAGTTACCTAGTGGCCAAGATAGGTAATTTATAGCGAACCTCAATCGAACAATCCGGTGCTCACGGAGTAATTTGGGGGCCCGTGCTAATTGTTGACTGCATATTTTAGCCGCTAAAAGCCTGCTCCTCACAGTCCATAGGCTAACTCGTGCTCTTATACACGACAGGTGACTATAGTTATCCGCCACGAGATGCCCCTTATACACGAAGGATGACTATAGTCATCAGTCACAAGATCCCATAGATACCCGCTTCAAACATATGGAATTAAAATTAATGTCACATAGTCGTTTTTGAGACAAAACACGTTACACGTTATACACGAGGCACTCCACGGCTAGGCCCACCGTAGCGAAAGCGTTACGCTTACTAAGACAGACTTAAGTATGTATATTTATTTAACAATTATTTTTATTATTAAATCTCAGCCCTATACTTATTTTGAATTTTTGTATTATGTATTCATAAAAACTATTGTATTACCAACATTACATACATATTTTTATTATTAAAATCTTCAGGTGCAAAATTGGTTTTGAATAGTAGGTTGTCTAGGTGACAGACACTTAACCAGTAATTATCAGACAACATCCGAAATCCCGGCCGAGCTCCACTTTTTGCGCTTTCCCGGGATAAATAGGGCACGCCCCCCCCACCACCCCGGGAGGCGGGCTCTCTGTGACGTCACGCCGCATCGCTCCCCGCAGTGCAATACAGTGCAGCCTTCCTGTCATGCGGTTACACTTAAAAGGCACACACGGATAATTTGCTGATAACAATGCTCCGCTGACAATCAGTTAAAACTTATTACAAATGAAAGCGTTCCATTTAAATATATTTTTGAAGAGCTTCGCCTTATAATTAAATGGTTGAACTACAAACGTCTACTTAAGCCAATTAACTCGCATTTTATTTTTATAGAAACAAGAAACGGTATTATTAAAACACACCAATAATACAAATAGAAATAAAACTTTCCATTTTATGAACTTTAAAAACCTAGAAGTATTAACTACCTTCTTTTTTTAGAATAGGAAGGCAAACGAGCAAGCGTGTCACCTAATGCAAAGCAATCAACGCCGCCCATATACATCCGCAACTTAATAAGCGTGACAAATGCTTGCGCTGCTGGTATTTAAGATATGAGGAGATTCTTTTTTGAAAGGTCCTGTGTCGTATTGGTTTCACTGAAGGCAATGTGTGGAGTGATGTTTTGAGAAAAATGCACCATACTGGATCGCCACTGATTCAGATGGTGGGGATGAATGTTTTACTTTTCGGCGATTTTTGCACTCTCCTTGATAAAAGCGATAAAAGATGCTGAGAGATGAGCGTCCCTCCACAATGCCAAAGAATCAAGCCGTTGGGTAAAACCCTGGTCACTGCCGATTCGAATCGCACGACGTTTTATGCGGTCAAGAGGAAGAAGCTGCTATTGGGGTGCCTGCCCGGCCCAGAGATTAGAACAGTATTCCATATGTAGCCGGACATGTGCTTTTTAGAATTAGTGGCGAAATATCATTTACTTCCTTCATGACTTCCAATTAATCACATCTTATACTGAGGTGGGCCCACTGTAGTGCGCTATATTGTTTATCATTAACAGTCCACTGCAGGACATGAGTCTTGCCCAAAACGAGCCACTTAGCCCGATCTTCGGCTTCCATCGAACATCCCATAGGTGGCGGTGATCGTTTACTATCAGGAGACGCCCGATGATTTGCTCGTTTCCCTACCTCTTCCATAAAAAAGACCGCCGTATCTCAATATTTTATGTTGATATTTAAAAATATATGTATTAAACTAATTGGGCTTTTTAATTATTAGTAGTATTGAAAATATAATTAATCTTATATAAAATAAAAACTAAAAATACGTTAGAACATCGATATTAATTACTATTGGAAACGATACATTTCTTAGAAAAATATAGCTTCAGTGATAAAGTTTCATTTGAAAGGCCATAATTAACTAACAAATCTTTCAAAACTTTCTGGCAGCAGTTTTCCTCAGTATATATTCATAAAAATTAGTTTAATGATCTATTTTTAAAGAATAATTATTAACTAAAATAGAACTTTTCTGTTATACGAAAAGGTATTGGTTTATTTTTGTTTATTTTTCCTAGAACTGAAATCACCGCCATGACCCTTGTCGCGAGTTAATTTTAGAAAGATAAACGAGAGTTTATAGTTTAATTATTAGTAGTATTGAAAATATAATTAAACTTATATAAAATAAAAATACGTTAGAACATCGATATTAATTACTATTGGAACGATACATTTCTTAGAAAAATATAGCTTCAGTGATAAAGTTTCATTTGAAAGGCTATAATTAACTAACAAATCTTTGAAAACTTTCTGGCAGCTGTTTTCTTCAGAATATATTCATAAAAATTAGTTTAATCATCTATTTTTAAAGAATAATTATTAACTAAAATAGAACTGTTCTGTTCTACGACAAGGTATTGCTTTATTTTTGTTTATTTTTCCTAGAACTGAAATCACCGCCATGACCCTTGTCGCGAGTTAATTTTAGAAAGACAAACGAGAGTTTATAGTTCGTCACAAGCTGGATATATCTCTTTAGAGGCTAAATTAATTATACCTGTATCTAAATATACAACCTCTATCGATTTTAAAAGTAATTAAAAATATTTTTGTAATCCTCTCTTAGAAGACTTTGATCTAAATATCTCTGGTGGATAATTCGACACGAAGAAACCTGCTGGAGAAATAGAGTCACCGAAATTGCTCCGCGACAGAGCAAACTGAAATGGCTGATCACATTTGGCAGAGAACCGACAAACTTTGATTCACAACTAAGATGTCTTGCATGTGGTTTTACGATTAAAAAAAAGTATTAAGCTATTTTACTTATATTTCGTTATTATATTTGCGAAATATCAGGCGAAACATATACTGCTTAAATTCCTATCCAATAAAAAATAAAATTAGCCATCATTGAAGCATAAAACTGCACTGGCTTTCATTTCCACTGGGGAGTCGTTTGAACTTCCACAACCCCCATCACAATGCGCTGATTTTATGAGCGCGAGACTCACGTATCTTGCGTGACTACTATGGCCTCTAACGATTACGGCACATTACTCTCAATGCTGTTTTACGGTGATTTAATTCTATTACAATAAAAGTTCATACATTTGTAGCTTATATAGTAATAGTTTATTAGCTCACCTTTATGAGTCTATAATATCTCGTCGATGGACAACCAATTGCTCAGTGGTGGCGCCCCTGCCTACACAGTCAATGGTCGTGGGTTCTATCCTCGCACCAGAACAAATATATGTATAGTCTACGGATATTCATTTCGAGTCCGGTTACCCCGCCATTCCATATTGGACAAGCGTGTTGGCTTAAAATATGTTTTGCCAGAAATGGGGAGGCCCGCGCCCATCAGTGGGACATATGTTGCCTTCCTATTCCATAAAAAGATATGTATGTTGGCTGTAGAAGAAAAAATATGTCGTCCCGAATTCTAATTTTTTTTCCGCAATTTGTCCGTAATAATTTCGGACATATTTCAAATGATTTTAGGAATTGGGATACAAATTTTCCTAAATTATTATTATTATATTTAATTTTAAGCCAAAAAAAATAAACACTCCAATTAATCATAGTAAAGGGATCATATGATATTGAAAAGTTTCACCGAATTCCAAAATTGAAGAACTCGTGACCGATTCCCACATATTCGGAAAAACAAAGGCGCATATACTACGTTGACTCAGTCACATGGGAGGATGGTGCAGCCAATAAGGGATACGTAGCTAAACCGACCGGTCGACGTCCGATCCGGTCGCAGACCCAAGCGATCTTCGGGCAGACAATTGGCGAGAGCCAGCCCAACATCGTGACCAGTGGCGGATTCTCGTATCGGAGACCAAGACAAACTTTGGGTTGTTTTGCCTTTCGAGCTAGCCAATAGTAGTGGCAATTGACTGGTCACGTTTGTCTAAAAACCGACAACTGTTAGAGTAGACGAGTGTTGATGTTTAGACCGTGTCTTGGCAAACGTCGTATGAGACGCCCCCTACTACATGGATCGATCGTTATTCCGAGACCGATGACAGAAATTGTATGCATGTAATCTAAGGCTTCCATCGGCTAGGTCGTTTATGATGAAGAGGGATCAAAGTATAAAACGTAATATATAGTATGTATTTGAAAGAGAAGCCATCGATCTATTTCTAGAAATAAATACCACTGGAGGAATATAGAGAAGAAATATTTCATGTTTTTATGGAATAGGAGGGCAAACGAGCAAGCGTGTCACCAATGTATCACCTGATGGAAACCAATCAACGCCGCCCAAACAACCGCGACACTACAGGAGACACGGAAGCGTTACTGGCCTTTTAGGTACGTGTAGGTTTGTTTTTTGAATGTGCCAATGTCGTATTCCGTAGCTAGTTCCATAGAGTGGTGGTGCGTGGAAAGAAGTTTCGATAGAAGCCCACCGTAGTAAATCGCCACTCATCCGGATGGTGGGGATGAAACTTTCCTTTACGGCGAGTTTTGCGGTTGTGAAATTCGGCGGCGTAATATATTCCAAACAATTCCTCAGAACATTCCCCGTGATAAAAGCGGTAAAAAAATGCAATTAATAGTTAACATACAACAATTTTCCACCTGCGGTGTCACTACATAAATGCAATATAAAGGCATTCAAGAGATGAGCGTGTTCGCAAAAGGTTTTCAACGTATCTGAGACGCCTCTCCATGATCCGTCTTCTCTCTTCACTGGTCCCAATATATATTTTATATTATTTGTTTATATTTTTATAAATTTTTATATATAGTTTCTTTTTAATTATAGTTTTATAAGACCATCTGATTTATAAAACTATAACAAAAAAAACTACATACTACAACTATACAATCATTCATATTAGATCATGTGATTTAGTCATATTTGTCTTCTTGATTTTATTTGTTATCAGTGAGATGTAATTGAGATTTTGTAATCACAAACATTTTGTAATTTACAAAGGATTGAGTCAAAATTTGGTAATATCCACCTCCCTGTAACCACTTCCAGGACGATCGATACTCTCCAAATGTGTCCTTTCTCTCTCTTTCCCACTTAAAGCTATATTTCCTGCTACGCCTGTCAAGTATGTGCATGCGAATTTAGCTCTTAAGAGGGAAAGCATTCAGTAGTTAATCGCGAAGTCCATTTTTTGCAAATCGACTAACAAGCGTAATGGTTTATTGTTTAAATTAAGATATACTCGACCATGGGAGTTCCGACAAACTGGAAACGTGATGCCGACAGAAGCAAACAGATTAGACAGGGCTCAAATTTTTGTGATTTTTTATTCAGTTTCAACGCTGAAAGGGCTTGAGCTACAACAATTTTACGTGGACACGTATCTCTATTATATTTTAGGATATTTTCGATTTAAAACCTTCTTCCTTTGACGGTAGCTCCGAACTGATACGATCTTGCGGCCTTTAAGAAATAATTTCTGACCTTTTTGAAAATATGACAACGCTCTGTAGTAGTCTTGGGATTGTGATTGTGCATAGACGACAGTTATTTTTTTAAGTTGAAACCGTTTTTAATTTAAAAAAAAAAACACTATTTAACGCTTGAAATGCTTACTTTTACTGGCGTGGTACTAAAATGCTAGAACCAATTTACAAATTTCTCCCTAATCTTATTGCGAGAGTATTTTCAAGCTGAGGTTTTAACCTTACCCGAGTCCCATTGACTACTAGCCTCTCCAATCCTCTCGACGCATCTAACAACTCTTCAGCGAAGTCCCGGATAGTCGGGAATTAATTTCACCGCTGTGCCAAGTCTGCAACTGACAAGCTTCGTGCTTTCATATCCATCCAAGAAAGTAAAGGTCTCATGTAATTAAATTTAGTTAGTATACTTAATGTTATCAGATCTGGAAATTTAAAAATGTGACTATCGTCGATTGTTTTTTCGGCAGAATTCTTATATCAACCAGTGATAGATAAAGAAATATCGATTCAAAAGCACTTTTATAGGTCTTTTGAACTCCTTAATTTCCAACAATTACTTGTAGTAAAATATTATGGTTGTATTGATGATGAAAAATTTTTTCTGATGAAAAGAATGAACGCCGCCCATAGTTATTTGCAACACCGTAAGCATTGCAAATCCGTCGGCGGCCTTTGAGATATGAGTAAGCTTGTTTTTCGAAGGTTCCAACATCTTATCCCCTGTAGGTACCTGATCAGGCTCCCCCGGGTACTATGGTGCCTTACCTCAGTATGCAGGGCTCTGCTGGGGCTAACCTCCATCCTCCCTTGCGGCTCGTGGGTTTCACTAACACGAATTAATATACCTAATTTGTTAATTTGTTGAAAATGACGGCGACGTGGTTCGCCACCCGTTACGTCCTGATTCTCACGAGGGCGAAAAGCGACCAATGGAGAGACGTTTCGCTGCGTTGAATGGTAGCGGGTGGAGCTCTGCGGGGGATAGGCGTGAATATATGTAGTGTATATATATATATATATATATATATATATATATATATATATATATATATATATATATATATATATATATATATATATATATATATTCCAAATAGATAGATACATACTTTAAAACAAAGTATGAAACATTCACTCACGTATAACTGCGGCCTTCGATAAAACGGATGATTGAATGTTGAAAGCTTAAGGTAGCAACGTATTTATGAATGCACGTAATCTCATACAAGGCAGGCAGAATCTCTACAAGAACACCCATGGCCATTGACACAGTTATAAATATATATTGTGAGCGTACTAGTTAAAAGTGTCAAGTTGCCAGAGCATCGGATTATGTCACGCACTGGAATAGCTGCCGTGAGTTTTCTAGTGTAAGCCTTATTACAGAATTGTAGAATTCTTTTTGTAATGGCATTGCTGACCCTAGGGTCCTACAATTTCATCAGACCGCCTAGTTAGCTGCTGACCAGCAAGTTGTGGAAATTAGCCTCCTTCAGAAATAAGGGTATCTCGCCTTAATCCGTGCCTGGCAGGCAATTACAATCAATCAATTAATTAATAGTCCGTAACAGTCCACTACTGATTATAAGGTTCCGCCAAGAAGCCCTATCTTCGGCTTCACGCATCCAGTTTCTGCCAGCCGCCATGCGCAGATCGTCGCACCATCTAGCCGAGGGGCGTCCCGCACTACGTTTACCGAAACGCGATTTCCACATCAGCACACGTCTATTCTAGCGGCTGTCGATTCTACGATAAACGTGATCAGCCCATTGCCACTTCGAAAAACTATGTCGGTAACTTTGGTTGGAGATTTAGTCAACACAAACTATTTTCTGTATCTTAAGAAGACGCTGCTACCGTCTTCTTGTATTTTCTCCCATTTTCAATTATCTGCACGGGGAAGCTGGAAGAAAGTGGGTAAATAAAGTTAGGTGCCGCGTCTTAAGGTTGACAGCTGCAAATCATTGATGTGATGCTATAAACTATTAAAAGTCGTAACTATGATGAAAACTAGTTAAAATCATCTTCTTCTTTCGTGTCAGTGGTTCAACTTATATTTTTTCGTTCCAGTAGTTCGCTGCAATTGCAGCAGCATTCGCCTTAATAAGGTCTATCTAATTTGAAGACCCTAACACCTAACACCTGGTGTTAGCACCTAACACCTGCAGTGTTAGGTGTTAGGGTTATCCTCAAATTAAAAGTGTAATCTTCTTATTTATATACATAAATCACGTGACATATACATTGGTCTTCGCCACAGCCTAACCGATATCAATTAAATTTTGCATTTGTATGGTTGCTTCTAGCTTGAAAGATATGCATGCTTATATAAGATATTTGAACCAAATTGTTGAATGCTGATGTTGAGATTGAAAAAATAAATATTCCTCATCTAAAATATATACAATATCAAATTTTCACGCCTGCTCGTTAGCATTCCTATTCCATAAAAAAAAATTCCCAAAAAAGTCAGTGTTCAGAAGTGGACTATCACATCTACATATAACGATCTTTGATGTCACATTAAAGTGATTAAAGTACAATTTTTTTTTATTTTATCTCCCGAAAAGGATGTTCTTCGACTAACGGCTGGCAACCCTAACTAGTTGTGGCTGACACGCGCTAGTCGCTTTTTGAGTCTGCAATGCGGATCTAAATTTGTAACCTTAATTTTGCAACGCTTGAAATCCCCGCAATGACGCTCAAGACGTATCCCTATATATTTACGTTAGTGTATAAAGTAATTTATTTGAAGCGATATGCTTTTAGAAAACTGAAGATAAATTTACTTTCACATATCTAATAAACAATTATTTATCTCGATGATCAAGCTTTTTTGGGTTCTGAAACGTAACTGAAGTTGCGTAACTCCGGCATGGCTACTTCTTGGATGTCTACCTATATTGAGGACAGTCAGACATAAAGTCGTTGTTAAATTAATAGAGAAATAAAATTTTATTCTTTTACTCTTATTTAATAGCTTAAGGAAATAAAGCCAATTTAAACCATTACAATTGTTAGTTTTCAGGATACAAGTTTAACATACAAGTATTTATTGGAAGGCAAGGGTACAGGCGAAATTCTCTCAAAAATTCTTGACAAAAATTTGCAAAATGTCAAAATTTTTCTTTAGTATTAATTGGCCGCCTTATCAAGGGAATAACTAAAGATTGTGATGGTGGGTGATAACTGGATATTGAGGGGTCTTTTTAATTGAAAAATTGTACTGAACTTTAGCAAAAAATTACAGACAGTTTTACAACACGTTATCACTGAATGAAAAATGAAAAATTTATTCTATTGTTTGAAAAATAATTAATTCTTAAAAAATTTAAAATAATCGAATTTTTAATTGGTATTGAGGTAATTTAAAGTGGTTTTATTTCTTTTAAAAGAAATAAAACCACTATACATATGTATAGAGAAAATGGTTATTACAGTATCACACTCCTACAGTAAAGCGATTCCAATAGTTTTCCGACTGCGGTTTAAGACTGATATGTTAGCTTTATGAATTCAGTTATATACGTGGGTTCGGTTAGAGCAGGGGCTGCCAAACTTTTTGGATTATCGACCCCTATGTAATTTTTGAAAACTCCATTGACTCAACCAAAATGTAATTTTCGTTTAATTAAAATAAAACTATCCATTAGATACTGTGTTTGTCATTTATTTTATGATTTCAAACATTTACTAAAGTAATTTTACATTGTTACACAATAGTTTTATGTAAAATAACTTAATGTTTAGTTTTAAATACTATATATTTATTAAATAATAAGTAAAAATAACAACAGATTTATTGCTTCATAGATAACTATATGTATAAAAGATAAATATTAAATGTGAATCTGTGTGTTGATTATTGTCATTTATATATTATATTTATAATAATAACCCAAATACGGTGGATCTCAATGTGTAAAGCATTATATTTGTTCATTTACTTCTCTATTCCTCTCCCATTGTCCACATCATAAACGAAGCTACGATGTATATGGACAATGGTGATTATTTACCATAAAGTGACTTGCTAGCTACCATAAAAATCAATAAATAAATTGAATTTATATTTTATTATTTATATTGATTCCTTTTTATTTATATACAATGTTTTGCAGTGTAATATTATGATTGTTTTAAGTACTAACACTGAAGACGGTGAAGAGCCAATTATATTGCCTTTCTTTTCAGCAGAATCAACCCTTAAAACCTTCAAGTTGACTGACTGATCATTATATAATAACGATGTACAATTGAATAGCGTATTAATTAGCATATTTCTTTGTATGAAATACTAAAAACAAGACTTTTTTATAGCACAGTAGGCACACGAGGCACCTGGTTCAGATACGTTGTCGGTCTATTGTGAACATATACGCTCGTCTCTTGAATGCTAATATGTCTGTTTTATGTGGAAACACGAAATAGACTATATGAAAAGAGAATTTTGGTTTTAGTAAGAATTATTCGGGTTATCTAATTCGTCCATTACACAATTAGAGTTATTGGGGCATATGTAGTTTGGCACTGCGGCGTTCCAGGCTCGTTGATTATTGACGAAGATTTTATCAAAATCTATATACATATGTTTACATGTATTTTTTTAATCATGTATGCTTCATTTTCTTGAGCTTTAAACTTTGTGTTAAGTTAATTAAGTAATAATTAAACATTTCTTTTATCTGTTAGCAACTTTATAACGTATAGGTGTAACTTGATGAAATGATAGACTTTTCCCGTCAACTTACATCAATTACGTTGTTTTTATTTCATTTTTATAATATTATATATTATATTATATATTATTAGTTATATTGTTTAATTGTGGTGGCGTTTTATACTATATAGTTCGATTAAGGTATATAAGTGAAGTGATATGAAATAAATGCGTGTATTGTGACTTTTTAAGTTGACTGAAAGTCCGTATAAGGTTTTGGTGAAATAACCACCATTTTATCAAAACGTAACGTAACAAGCTGACTAGTTACATTTCAAAGATTTGATATTATTGTATTTAACTTGACACTGGCATAATAGTTATAACTAATTGCTATCAAAAAAAAAAGAAAAAAAACTTGATGAAATAAAATTATTTTAATGTATTATTCAACCTCTTTATTATCTGCCAAAAACAAATATCACAACTAGTGAATCGTAGCATTTCGTAGCGGATTCGTAGCGTCAATGATAAATATTCACAGTAAAAACGAATACCATTTAATTTATAAATATTCTCGTGCATTTTATTTTTCATTTTTTATTCATGTTTATGTTATATCATTTCATGACTATACACATGTCATTTTTTACTTTATTTCAAATTATATTATTTTATTAATAATATACATGCAACAAAACGAATTTAATAATAAATGAAAATATGTTCAGATATTTTCATTTATTATTAAATTCGTTTTGTAAACGAATATTTTGTTAACATTTGAATGGATTAAAATATAATAATTATTTTCGTTATAATAAATTGGGATTAACTTGTTGAAAATAATGTTTTGTTCAAACATAATATTGTTATCTGCAGTGAAGGTTGGCGATGTGAGAATTTAGATCGTGAAATTTTTTAAATTATAAATTGCGCACGTGTGTGCATATAAAGCAAACGTTCCTAATCTGCGTAAAAGCACCAAAGGTCCGAACTAGATAGAGGTCGTTACCGTTTTATCAGTTGGCACAGTTTGGCTCCGAAGTTGAATTTACAAGCAAGTTCCTCTCTATCTGCGTGATCAGACGGGATTTGGCTCACACTGCGGCGCGTCGGTGCATCACACCGGATCCGCGTTGCAGTTGCCGACCTGCCTCCCCGCCGGCGACGGTCACTTCCCGCCACGGGAACACATGCTCCGCTAACGATTTTGTTGGCGGAGCGCGGAGGTGCCCAGTCGTCATGTAAAGTATAGTTTCCTTTTTATCTACACGCCGCCCTACATCGCCGCGCACTGTTACAGCGATCATTGCGCCTCGTGTAAATCACCCGGCTTCCGCGACTGCGTACTCAAACCATACTGCCATATAGCATTATTCGTTCAAATAATTTCCCATCCAATCATCTAGCTGGGTTCGTTCAATCAAATGAGCCGGGAAAGTGAATCGAATTGTCGGAAGTTCAAATGGGGCAAAGAAAGCGAATGTTTTGCTGACACTCGCAACGGTTACAAGGGGTTGCGTGCGGCGTGCAGCGGCGGCGGTGTGGTGTGCGCGCGGGGGGAGTCCCGGTTCGAGGTGCAGTGGTTGGTGCGTGGTGTCGATACCCGTGCGGTCGGTGCTGGCGGGGGTGAGGCGCGGCGGAGGGCGTCGCCCGCGGGTGGGGCGAGGCGCGCGGGCCGCGGGGGTGAGAGGACGCACGCGCCAGTCCGCTGCCGCCGCGCCACGGCGATACACACTCTCGTTTTGGTCCGCGACCGCCACGCGGAGACCATGACCCGCCGCGACCGGTGAGGCGCCGCCGAAAGCGCCCCGCACGTGTTACGTAAAGACTCCGCACGAACAACACATATCCAACGTACATATTATATTTATATAATAGCTAGTTTGTAAGTAAGCACACGGTCGTCATATAGTAGGGTCATAGCGCGGTCGGTCGGGCGTGCCGTAGTATCCGCGATGCGCCGCCCGCTGTAGGGCCGCTATGCGAGGCGGCGCGGCCGCGCTGGCAGCGGACGAGCGAGCGCGCGCAGCAGTGGCGGGCGCGGGCATGGCGCGCGTGTAAAGTGGCGTCCGAGGCGCGCGCCACGAGCCGGCCGGGGGGCGCAGCGCGCCAGCCGGCCTCACCGCCGCGTCCCCGCTGTGTATCCGCACCGACCCGATGACACATTGACGTTGAGCAGCCACCATTGCTCGCATAGAGTTGGTCGAGAAATGGGGGCTGACGCCTGTCCTCAGGCCGAGGCAGGAATGCCCCCGGGCCCAGGAGCAAGGCGAGGACGAGAGGTACGTATAGGAGGCGGCCATGGCGAGTAGGGTATGTCGTTTACGTTAGAGGAATTCGCGTTGTGCTCTCCAGACGCAAACGGCGCTGGAAGTGCGGGCGATACACGCGCGTTCATCTTTTGCGTCTCCGTCACATATGCGTGCCAACGCTATGGAATATTTCGAATTGTGTTGGTGAGTGCGCCGCACCACGGTCGCTACTACTAACTCCTACTAACACTGCCTTTCATACGGTGAGTGTCATAGCAATTCCAAAACAGCTTTCGCATATCGCTTATGCGGCTCCTGTATCTTTGTGCGACTCTTGTATCCTTCTGCGACTCTCGTATCTTTCTGCGATTCGTGCATCCTTTTGCGACTCTTGTATCAATCTGCATCCTTTATATCCGCGAACCGTTACCATTCTATTCTGTAATCATTCTATTGTCATTGTGCTGTACTCCTCCCGAATTAAGATTTCTGTTAGACAAGCCTCAGTACCGCGTATCCAGATCATCATTCTGCAGAGACTGTAAAAATATCGATGATTTGTATCGTGAACCGTCACACGTCGGATGCCGTGTGTCGGTTACACTTGGATGTGATTACGCCCGAATTATATAGCTCTCAATCTGGATCAATAAAAACATCATAAACACCAATATGACTCACATAGTTTGTAGCAAAACATATAATAAATATCGCGGAAATATACCGTGCCTCGTATCGAAAATATGTATTCGGGAATATATTATAATATAAATTTACATTTAAGTTTATTCATATCATGTAAAATGATTTTACAATTCAAGTAAAACAGAAACAGCAAACAATACCCGATGCAAATTGCCCGTTATTGATAAATTATCTGGACGCAGTCAAAATATAAAGCACAAAATATGACTGGCATTAAATAATATAACTACTAAATCATTGGATATTCATGGGCGCTAGTGTAATACAGTTAAACAGTACAAACTGTATTTTTTTTTATCAAAATGTGATTCAAAAACAATGACGCATTGCAGTTCCGCATTGGTCAAACATGTGTATCTGAAATCCGCAGACGACAAAATAATGCAGACGTACTAGAGAATCCACTACGTACTACATTCTACATACTAAAAACATACCTACTAGTTCGATTTTTAAATTATTATAAAATAGCATTAATTTACATATCAATGAATGTTCATTACAAAATCGTAACATTTTTCTTTCCTATATTATGAAATTATATAAACACATTGGCATTGTACAAAACGCTCGATATTATATAAAAAAAAAAAAACGCTATTAAATGTACGCTAAATGATTCGGTTTATTATAAATAAAAATTCATGGAACTTGTCAGCCCCGGTCTAACAATAGTACAGTATTTTTATAAAACTAATACATTTTAATAATATATTTATTTCTTCCAATCTTATATAATATAAATTTCCAATCTGATATAACTTAAATGGGTAAAAGCAAAATTTATTACCGGTTCTTCCCCACAGAAACTAACTAAATCTATGATTAGTTAAAAAAAGTAATACCTAAATATCACGTTTAAAATTTATATGTCGACACTACGATTCTCTGTGTCATAATTCTTATTTAAAGCTAGCAATGTATCTATCTGTAAGGCCTACGGTGTTGCTTTAGGCGAAACGCTTATTCGTTTGCCTTTCTATCCCATTAAAAAATGACAAGATAAATATTAAACGCAGATAAGATATCTGTAGGGCATATAAATACTTGTCGTGATGCGGAGTTCACACCTGCGACTTTTGGTTCTGGAAATGAAGAATACGCCAATGCGCCATTTGAACCGTCAAATCGCGGGGTATTAAAATAAATTCATAGACATACTAATGTTAATATATCGGTAGATATGAGTTAATTTTTCATTTCCTTTTGCAATCCCCGTGAGTACCTTCCTTCAAAATATTCACATCCAGAGTATTAGACGTAACGATATATTTTTTAAAATTTGTTGTTTCTAATTTATCAGTGTCAAGTATAATACATACATAATAGTATCAAGCATCTTGAAATATAGTAGTCAGCTTGTCGCGTTACATTTTGATAAAATGGTGGCTATTCTACCAAAATCTTCTATGGACTTTTGCAGTCAACTTAAAGTCACGATACTTATATGCCATAATCGAGCTATATTGTATAATGCGCCACCGTAATCAAACAATACAACTGATAATAACGTATGTTTATGAAAATGAAATAAAAACAAAACTTCACTGATGTTAGTTGGCGGGAAAACTCCTATAAACTTTTTATTGCAATGACACAATTTTTTTAACAGGCTGAACATATTAGCGTACATTGCATGAAAGATAAAAGGTGACTCTGGTGGGTGATCTGAGAATTATCATATCTACTGTTTTCGGAATTATTTTTCATATGTATGTTTATTTTCCAAAAAAGTTTGTTTATTTGTTTTTTCAAAGTATTATTTATGTATGTGAATGTCATTAATAAACAATTAATTAATTGATTAATTCATATCATATAAAGATTTCAGTATGTTGCCCCATTAGATTACGTTGGAACATATGACTAACAGATTTCTAGCTAACTATTTGGAATGGAGCGTAAAAGCTATTCGCGATCAAACGTAAATAGAACCAAACGAATTGAGGTGTAAATTTAGAACGACATGTCACCGGTGATAATTTTAATTTAAGTGATGCAGACGCTGTAGGGGGACGCGATCTCTAACGGGGGACACAGGAAATTAGTTACGTCTGCAATCAGCAATCGACCATGACAATTAGTGACGTCATGTGCAAATGTCGGATAAAAATATATTATTTTGTCAACGAATAGAAGCATTGATGAATATGTAATGGAAAAATGTTTTATCTATATTAATTACAATACAATTTTATATTAATCGACGTAGTTGTTCTAACTGTAACTTCATTAGCTAATTACAAATTTATATTTACGGAATCTTTCCTATTTTCTTCAACAAAAAAATTAATTATTTTTCTTAAGATTATTAATGGAGTCAGGCGTTACTTTGCGGAAATCCATCACTATACGGACAGTCAAAAGTTTTACTTAGCTAAGATCCGCGACAAGCAAAACAATAACAGAAAATTAATAATGTGTGTTTTTCCGTTGGGTTTAGTGGATTTATTTGGAACTTAAATCAAAAACTTACCGAAAATTGGCCATCAACTCTCCACCCACCAACCACTATACACAACGCCAAACACACACTATCACTTTTCCATCTTGTACACGACACGTGTTTCGCCCAAACACGAGGCATCTTCAGGTATAGTAGATTCTACGGAAGACAACCGAAAAGTCGGTAGTCTTCCTGTTATTGTTTTGCTTCTCGCGGATCTTAGCTAAGTAAAACTTTTGACTGTCCATATATTTTTCTTAAATTAACGGCCCAATATGCACAGTTACAAAATATTCGCTTTCTAAGCCAAGGGTCGGGAATCGATTGCCACATCAAGATAATTGTTAGTACTGTAAAATATTTTATTATTATTGTTTCTATCACTTATATTGTTATATTTAACGCAACATTACTATTTTTTCTCTCTTAAGCATAAACAACACAATATTTTTAGTTTTTATAGGATAGGAAGGCAAACGAGTAGGCGTGTTACCTGATGGAAAGCAATCAACGCCGCCCATAGACATCCGCAGTGCCATAGGCACTGCAAAAGCGTTGGCGGCCTTTATCAAATGTGTAGGCTTGTTTTTTGAAAGTGTTTAAATACTCGGTTCCTTCCTGATTTATAAAAAAGTTGAACATCCATTCTTACTCGTGTTAATGTAATATTTAAAAAAAATATTACTATGGAAGGTATGGAATATATAATAATTAAACAATGTTGAGATTTCGATTGATATATTATTTATTGTACACCAAAAATAAAGTTATACAATAATTGATTATAATATTGTTTGCAATACAATAAAAATAATGAAAAATAACAAAGAGAAATATCAACAAAATCAAGTAAAGAAATGATAAGCTTGGTTAAGACGTATGAAGATTAAGTTCGTAAACCTATACTATTATAGTATCGTACTAGTATAAAGGAGGTGTTTGAGGCGGAATGAGGGTGGGGATATTACCCGCTCGTCTCATTGCCTTGGACGATTGGTGCAAAGATTACGCAAGTGCCCGTCGTATTCCAGTTGCATAAAACTATGTATATTACCAGCATAGTGTTAATCCAATCCAGTCTAATGTAGAAACTTCCGAGAAGAGGGAGAGAATTGGAGATGCGCGCGCTGTCGGGAAATGATTTAGTGATAGTCTCAAAGTAAGGAGGCGGCTATGGCAAAACGCTGAAACGTTTCATCGCAGAAAACTTAGTCGGAGATGGCGGTTTCGGTAAATTTGATGAATTCGAAATTGTTACTTCTTTTTTTTTGGGATCGGAGGTCAAACGAGAAAGCGTACCGCCTGGTGAAAAACAATCAACGCCGACCATAGACAACCGCGACACCGCAGAAGTAACAGAAGCCTTGCCGGCCTTTTAGGTATGTGCAGGCTTGTTTTTTGAAGGTGCCAATGTTGTATCGTTTCGGAAAGACCACCGAGGGTAGCTGGATCCACAGAGTGGTGGTGTGTGGAAAGATGTTTTGAGAGAAGCGCGATGAAACTTTTCTTTACGGCGAGTTGTACGGTTGAGGAATTCAGCGGCGGGAATTATTCCAAACAATTCCGCGGAGCACTCCCCATGATGAAAGCGGTAAAATATGCCGAGAGATGAGACATCCCTCCGCAGCGCTAGAGAATCAAGCCGATCAGTGAAATCTTGGACAACTTGATCACTTCACATCAAGAACGTCTTTTGTTTAACGACAATGGTGAAGTTTTGTATGAGAAGGGTCGTTTTGGCAATTTTAATAGGTGTTTCGCTATTTCCTATTATTATTATTATTCTTTTTTATTTACTATTATTTTTTTATGAAATAGGAAAGCAAACGAGTAAGCATGTCACTTGATGGAAGGGATTCGACGCCGCTTATACATATACGCTGTGCCATAGGCATTGCGGAGGCGTTACCGGCCTTTGAGAAATCTGTAGGTTTGTTTTTTTAAGGTGCCGTTGTCGTATCGGTGCAACAACACTTATTCCACAGAGTAGCGTTGCAATAGCTTATTCCACAGAGTAGCGTTGAAAGAAGCTTCGGAAAAAATGCACCGTTCTGGATCGCCATTCATGTAGACGGTGAGAATGAAATGAATGATGAAATTTTTGTTTGTGACGATTTGTGCGCTAGTGGAATTCATCGGCTGTAATTAGTTTATTTGTTATATTTGTAAAATTTTATTACACATAACATAATAACATAATCATGGTTTTCCGGGAATGTATCAGACCTTTGCAGAAAACTCGCCATTCTTATATATGTATGTATAGGTAAAAAATTGGACGTCCGTCTGTCCAAGCTAGGTTTAGGTACGTAGGTTAAATTCAAAATTTAGCCATATTATGTACAGCTAGGCCCGTCTCACGTGTCTCACGGGTTTCTTTCCTTGGAAGCCTGAAAGAAAAATAATTTTTCATTTTTCAAGCTGTTCTTTTTTTCCTATATTTGTTTATTTGCAAACCAATATATATATATATATATATATATATATATATATATATATATATATATATATATATATATATATATCGCGAGTTCATTGATTTTTTCCACGTGTTTTCTGATATAGCGTTTAACAAGCAAAAATTTGATAGCGTTAAAACTCCGCAACGAAACCATAAAGTGTGATAGTCGACAGAATTAAGTGACTTGGCCGCTGTTCACATCATCTGCACTGCAGATATGACGGTTCAACGCGGAACCTCATACCTGCAGTATCCTTACTTTTCACTGCGGCACTTATATTATTATTTCAAAAGATACTCTCTTACTGATAACTTTAATAATAATAATATTATAAAAAATAATAAGACAAAATATATGGACTTGTCTATTGCACTCCAAACACCATGGCGATTAGAAAGGGCAAAAATTATACCAATAGTAATTTCTATAACAGATGTAATTACATTTAAAAACTAACCTAGATAGTTTTAACATACCACTATCAACAATTTATCTAATACAAAAAGCTGCTTTCCGTCGAACTTAGCTAAGGCCCGCATGCCAGGTTATAATTTTCCCATCTTAGAATGGAGAAAATATTACTTAAATAATAATAAATACATATACTTCGCGCATAATATCTCCGTTGTATCCTTGTGGAACGTTGACTCCTCTCATTGTTCTCATAGTAGTCTCTATAAATGGATTTATTAGTAAAGTTTTTCATGCCCTTCGATAGATTCCAAGTTAGATTTAGGCAATTGGGTTAAATTCAAAATTCATAAAGCAGCCATATTATGCAAGGCTAGGATCGTGTGAAGGTTCCTTTCCTTAAATGCCTAAATCCTTCTTTGGCTTCACATATCAAATATTATATTATTCGTCACGAAGGATAAATAAGCCAAATTATTAAATTATTTTTATAGTGTTCGTTTTTATATTAATGATATTGTTACTTGGAGAGAATTTATAAATAAACGTGATAATAGTAATTAGTTTCTTTGTCTTATTAATTATTAATGGCCGCAGTAATAAATCCAGAAAAAACTCTTAAATTAATTTATTAAAACTAATTTAACAATGTATTAATTAATTAAAATATTAGACAAATCTAATACAAGTGACGTCGTTCAGGAATTGAACTAGAGTGCTTGGAATCTTGTAAGTGATGTCCGTTGATTGTCCCGGATTAGTGGATACGAAGCCGCATTCCATGGAGTCCGCTCATTCTGATGATGCCACCCAGAAGCTTTATTGTTAGGTGTTTCCGTAACATATTAGTGAATATTTACTCTATAATTTGTCTAAATACTCTGCAAAGAAGGGATCTGAAAGGAGATTCCTTTGTTTGAATACCTGTATCCTTCGTTGGCGTTGTATATCCATCCCATCACGAAGGATAAGTACCTGGATAAATAATATTATTTTTATATCAATATTGTTTTAAGAAAATTATGATAATAAATGTGATTATAATTGTTATTCACAATAGTACTGTAGCGTGCCTGCCGTGCTGCTTACGGCGACACCCGGGATCTTTAGGGCTTCTTCAAATATAATTCTTACAAATGATATTTATTTATTCTTGATTTTCATTGTACACTTATATATTAATTATACTTTAATCACATCAATATCAATTTACATTGGGTGAAATATCTATCCAAAAAAACGTCAGGTGAACTAATTTATTTTGTTTTATAACAATTTCTGTTTCATTTTAAATTTGAATATTAACGAATGTCAAAAAAAAAATGTAATATAATATAAAAGTTTCAATGCATTAATCATACATACATCGTACTGGGGCTTGCCATTTTTAAAGGAATGATCGGCACTCAACTTGGCAGTGACGCCTTGGGGGCCACCGGTGACCGGCGTGCTCAGATTGCTTTGATTTGTTTGATATCGGTATCATGTCAAATATATATATATATATATATATATATATATATATATATATATATATATATATATATATATATATATATATATATATATATATATATATATATATATATATACATTGTAATATATCTATTGAAGATAATATTTCATCATTATATGTATCGCATAGTAGAAGATTCATCGTGGCACCACAGACAATCCCTGTAAAATTTTGCGTATCATTCAACGTGTTAAAAAAGGCTGAACTTTTCAGTCATAAGTATAGGTCTCCCTTTGTGATTAGTATCAAAATAAATAGGTTTTTTTATAGAATAAATAGGCAAACGAGCAAGCGGATCTGAACCGACAGTCATCGACGATAATAAAAGCACTGCAAATGCGCTGTCTACCTTAGGGTAAGGATGGAATGTAAAAAAGGAAATTAAGGAAGGGAAAGGGGTCCCAGCACTTACCGTACAAACCTGCAACCTAAAAAGCTGCAATAATTTACATGCAATCACCTGACTATTCTATGAAGGTGGTGATACTTACCAGGTCGAAGCAGCCCATTGGTGCTGCCATAGGAATAGCTAATGTGATAAGGAAAAAATGAAGACCGAGAAAATAGTTTACAGACCAACTAAATCAAAGGTAGAGGACATTGAAATTGGTAATGCTTAAGTTAGGGTTCGAATAGATAGCTATTTATCATATTTATTTATATAGATATTTATTTATCTAATTTTTTTTGCACAAAAGACACAACAGTCGGACTTAATGCCTTTGACCATTATCTCCCAGTCAACCAGCGGGCGAAACTGAGAATATTGGTTATTTAGTTAGTGTGTGTATATGTAATAAATTTAAATACATACAAAAACAGAAAAGTATACAAACTTACATAAAAGTTTTAAATATACACAATGTACGATTGCTTTGAAACCAATTAAAAGTCGAAATAGAACTAGACAGTTCCTATATATGAACATATATAGGATCTGTCTGTTATATATATATATATATATATATATATATATATATATATATATATATATATATATATATATATATGTATATATATATATAAAATTAACGAATATCACTCGAATAAAATACATATTACATCAAATGGATTCTAGTAGTCTATGGTTGTGTATACACAATCTTTTCAGAGATAGTTCCGCTTGAGATGTTTATTATTCTAGCAAGCTTTTCAAAGCTCGCAAAAGGTCTTCTGGTGACCCAGAAAGTCGTTACAATATACTAGTGCAACATATAGGGACAACCTGAGGGAGCCACGTTTGCACTTTCACGAACTGGCGTGTAATTTACTCTTTAGATCAAAGTGTGGAAAGGTTACGTACAAAGTAATCTCGAGCTGAGATTGAACCCAATGGGGTATAAATATATAGCTGGAAATATATAGATCTAAATTAAAACTGCTCTACCTATTTTTAATGTCATTATTCTTATTTTAAATATTGTACTATTGTATATTGTATATAACCAGAGTCACCGAGATAGCTCTTAGCAGGCTGAAGTGGCAATGGGCTGGACACGTTTGTCGGAGAACCGACAATCGTTGGAGTAGACAGATCGTTGGAGTATTGGAGTGGAGATCGCGACTCGGCAAACGTAGTGTGGGATGTCCACCTGCTAAATGAAGCCACGATCTGCGCAAGGCGGCTGGCAGAGACTGAATGCGTGTAGCCGAAGATCGGGCTAGGTGGCGCGCTTTGATCGTGGTCTATGTCCAGCAGTGGACTGCCACGTGCTGATATTGATAATGATATAACTATTTATTATAAATCATTATTTCAACCAAGGGCAGCAAAGGAGTTTTTTCCTACATTGGCCCAAAGACATCATGGAATAAGTTTCCGAGACCTCCTCTAGGCAAAACACGCAGAATAAACAAAATAGTAATTAAAAATTGAATCAAATCATTCTGTAGGAACTAAATCTACATTCATGTTTTTAATATGGTCATATAATTACTTACCTAATGGTATTTATATTATTTTATGTATATATAACATGGTTAGTATGTATAATATGAACATATATGTACATATGTATGTATAGCCGAATCCGAATAATGACCGCATCGCTATATTTTAATACGGGTCAGCGTAATGAGACCTACTATGCTCCATCCAGTTTCACTTCATAACTGTTATTAACAAATAATTACATAAACCCCTATATCAGTTTATAATTTCCAAAACTGTAAAAGTTTCCATCTTTTTTTGTTTTTTGTAATTATTGATATCTTTCTTCTCTCTTTTTTAAGGCCATATATCGTAATTTAAAAAATATATAATATATATTTACTCTCTATAATGTCTTACATTACCACAATTTAGACACACGTTTACTGCGCGTTCTTAGCTCATTGGAGAAGCTACCGCGTTTGGAGGGATTACGGATTCTGGATCCCTATCAGTGCGTCTTGGAAAAACGTTAATGTCCATTCATCCATAAATGGGGAAGTCCCGTAAATAGTGATTAAACATATGTGTCGCCTTGAAGTTTCTAATGTATCGGGGTCCGGAAATACCGCGGAAGGTAATCGGTTTCGGAGCCCAAACTCCCTCCCTCTCCCCCCCCCCCATAATGACTCGTTCCTTGAAGGTCGGCAACGCTTCCGCACTGCCTATGGCACTGCGGATGTCTATAGGCAGTGTTGATTGCTTTCCATCAGGTGACACGCATGTTTGTTAGCATTTCTATCCCATAAAAAAACGTTGGTATTGCATGAAAAGAAGTTTAAAAATCCATTCTATCCCATTAAAAAAAACCGATATTGTATAATACACATCTTTACCTACGCAGCTTAGTAGATTTCTAGTGGAAAGGTTAGTCTTAGGTATCGAACCCTCCGCTAATTATATTCCTATGTTATAATCACAACTATCTTTAAATCTAATATCAGGTGACGTCTTTTTTACAACAAATTTAATAAGGTATATGTAAAAATAGTGTAAATAGAACGTATAATTTATCATTTAAACAAAAGGAAAACTTATAACAACCAGTGCTAGACAATTGCGGTACCTTAGTAAGAATTCAAACGAGCAAGACTTGAAGTTCCAGCAACAAATTCAATTAAACTTTCAGTCTTCATACTTCATGGGGAAAGAATGAACTCTTAGGAAGTAATTCTTGTACGCCTCCGACTCTTGGACATACAAAATAAGTTTAAAAAGCGTGTATTGAAAACATTCTTTTTTTCCAAGCTTTGTGAATCTTTTTTTATTTTTGTTTTTATTAATATAAAAGTAATAATACAAAAATAGAATACGTTTATTTCAGATCTGTGCTTCATATTTTCTTTGTATACGAGCTTACAATCCTTTGGTTAGTAACTATGTTTACTTTCCTGTTCAATTTGAACCACTCAGTACAGTTGAGGGCTCAACCGGATTGTCCAATTTTAAGGCACTGGGTACATAACCATCCATACTGGTTATGTACCCAGTGCCTTAAAATTGGACAATCCGGTTGAGCCCTCAACACCTTCAAAATAGTCTCGGTTAATACCTATTTTTCCACAGCCCATATATGTCCCACTGCTGAACACGGGCCTCTCCATTTCTGGAGGAACGGACGTTAACCCACCACGCGTGTCCAATACGGATTGGCCGGGATAATACCTATTAACCAACCCTAAAAGAATAGTGGATTAGTGGTTGTTGATACGTTAACTAAAGGTCGCAAGAGACTTAATTCCTTCTGCCTTCAGGCGTCTTTTACCAGTCAATACAACCAAACTACCCATGTACTCAGTCGTAGCCCAAATAAAAAACAATGTGAGAGGCATGATAATGCCTCAGATATGGGTAAACATAAACCATCGCCGGTAAAATAGTCTTCCAGGATACAAAAATATATATGTGTTAAGAAAATATGACAATGTTTACCAAGCGTACATTATATGAAACAAAGATGATCCAAATACTTGGATCATTTGTTGAATACGTCATTTATAAAAAAGAGTGTTCAATTTGTTACGACATAATTGGCTTAGGTACGGTGTCATTGATCTCGTCTTCGATAAAAAATATACGTTTATTATAAATTAAAACTATACTGTTGTTGAATATTAGAGGATATGATTTTATTACCCTATAGAACAAATCAGAACAGAAACATACAATGTAAAAATCATTATATATACGTTGCCTGTGGGTCCAACTAGGTTAATCCCGTATCTTGGTGAATTTTTCCGTAAATTTTATATTAAGATACTGTGCTTTACGGGAGCGCTCGGGAGTTTTTATAAGTTAAATAAATATAACATTAATAAGACTACAAAAAGGCAAAGAGAATAAGCAATATATTTATTTTTAGGACGACCGATTGGCTCAGTGGCGGGGCCCTCCGCCCGCGGAGTCAATGGTCGCGGGTTCGATTCCCGCATCGGAATAAATATTTATATGGATTTTTAAATGTTTATTCCGAGTCTGGTAACCCCCCCAATCCACATTTCCTTTCCTGCCCCTTCCTTCTCTATCCTTTCCCTTCCTCTCCGCCAATCCACGGTCTGCCGTGCCAATGGATGCGTGGCTAGGGGCGAGCCTAGTCTTAAGCGTGTCGATCGTCCCGGGGTCGGGCTCCCCCGGGGACTAGGGTGCCTTACCTCAGCATGCAGGGCTCTGCTGGGGCTGACCTCCATCCTCCCTTGCGGCTCGTGGGATTCACTAAAGATGAATTTAATATACCTAATTTGTCGAAAATGACGGCGACGTGGTTCGCCACCCGTCACGTCCTGATTCTCACGAGGGCGAAAAGCGACCAATGACGAGCCGTTGCGCTGCGATGAATGGCAGCGGATGGAGCTCTGTGGTCTCTGCCAACCCCTGCGGGGGATAGGCGTGAATATATAATAATAATAATAATAATTTATTTTTAAGGTCAAAAATTATAACTATTTTATTTCATAATTTAAATTTCAAATATATTCGTTTAATCTATAATATACTCGCATATACATGCATATGTATATTGCTCTATTGATTTGTTTTAAATGTAATTCAGTTTGTTTATATTTTAGTTATTATTTTTTTATTTGTTTCTTATTTCCCTATTTTTATTTTTACTTTAACTATACTAAAACTTATCGACCCTTTCATCAACATTCGCAAAGTAAATTTCTTTTGCCATTCGTCTTTCATCCATCCTCTCTATGTGCCCAAAACATCTAACGAGCCCTTTCTCATGCCTTCTTTTACTCCACATCGCTCTCTTATATCTTCTAGACTTCTAGACTAAGGAAAACGTACCTTGACCAAATTGCTGAAGTTTTTAAGAAAGGCCAGATCAAGAGTACCCTTAACCGGCGGGCTTGCATGAGAAGAGTAATGAGTGTGGAGGAAGCAAGGAAAGTATGCCGCGATCGTAGCAGATGGAGATCTGTGGTCTCTGCCTACTTACTTACGGGAGACAGGGTGGACGATATGTATATGTATGTATGTAAAAGTTATCGTAATTACCTTTGAATGGAGTTACATATTATTACCATATATGGTTTTTATACGTATTAGTAAAATTAATGTATGTAAGACTATGTTACATTTTTATTAATGTTAATAATCTATCTATTGGTGATTTAATATATTTTAAAAAATAAATAAGTCGGCACAGTTGGCGATTTTTAATTTCTTCCAACATAATTGGTATTTCCACCAGCTTGCGTTAGGGAAAAAGCTAATTCTCGCATCGGAGATGAGTCGCTTCTCTTAAGCGAATTATAATAACTCCATTTCAATCGAAGCGAGTCAGGTACTCTTAAATGGGAAAACGTCAACGGTTTTGATTTAATTTATCCTCCGACAGCCGTGGAGACGGCGTGGTCTACTTACGTTTGCACTTACAATCGAATTAGCATTTTAAATTTACGCTGCGACTTGGCTTTTAAACTAGAATCTGCCTTAAGATAAAATATAAGGTTTGAAATGATATTAAATGTTTTAAATTACCTTTTTAGTCGACTGCAAAAGTCCATAGAAGGTGTTCGCTCTTTTTATTATCATCTATATAATATATATATATATATATATATATATATATATATATATATATATATATATATATATATATATATATATATATATATATATATATATATATATATATATATACATTTTATTGAGAAAAATTGTTTAGTATGTTGTCGTATGTAACGTCACAAATGCGTTCCTGGCCCTTAAGATATGAGTAGGCTTGTTTTTGAAGGTTTTAAGGATTATACGACCAAATAAATACCTTTGGATGGGCAACATCTTTTAAGTGTTTATTTAAAAAAAAAATATATTTGCGATTGCCAGTTCATCTGCTTAACATATCAAAAGCAGGGTCTAAAAAAAGATATTTCATCTATTTTCTTCTTCGTCCTTTAAAACCAATTGTCGCATGGTTAACCATTCTCTTCCATTACGGTCTGTTCCTGGCTTCCTTTCACCGAAATGTTATCTTTCTTATACTTCCAAGTTCCTCTTCTACATTTCATACGCAATACAAAGCAATGGAGACCAAAGAACTGCGTTGAGTTTAGTCTACTTTTAAGCATGGAAAATATTGAGATTTATAAGAGAAAAGACAATAACTTTAATATTAATGGTACAAGCGGAATAGTACGAAACACCTTATTTAATAATATTATACTAGCCACAACACACAAATCACATTAATTACTGTATTTTAACAACTGAGCATAAATCTTCAGTTTATCATAACATCCTTGTTCAAATGGCATTCCAGTACTATTGCAGGATATGACGAGTAACTGTTGGAGATTATTAATTTTGTTTACACATGGAACGTAATAATTTTCTTAATTGCAGACTTAACACTACTTTTGCGATGTCAATATAATAAATGGGGGTTTCATTATGAAACCGATACTTTTCCCGCCTACTTATATGAGTAAAGTTGTATTTTTAGTTTATTTTTCATAATATTATGCTTAACTGAGGGGATGTACTATAAAATATATGTAGTTCGATTAAGACGCATGAATAAAGTTATACGGAATAAATGCGTGTATCGCGACTTCTTAAGTTGACTGCAAAAGCCCATTGATGATGTTAACTCGCTCTCCTCTCTTTTTATGTGAAAGATGACTCTTTTTAATTTATTGTGTTGTTATGCGAAATATGACTCTTATTATCATGCTTTATCAATTTACTGTTGTTGTGATGTGAAAGATGATTCTTTGTTATCATCTATTAATATATATTTATACACTAAATTATATTAAGAAAAATTGTTCAGTTTGTTTAAAAAATGCCAGGTTTGATTATCCGGGGAAATACAATACTGTCGCAGAAAACGTTCGATGAGCGGCGAGATGAATGTTGTCTTTCAATCTTTTTTAAAAGCCGTCGAGATAATAACAGTATGGTAATATATATATATATATATATATATATATATATATATATATATATATATATATATATATATATATATATATATATATATATATATATATATATATATATATATATATTTCTTACACATTTATTTCTTACAATTAGATCCGCCTGCTATTTGCCTGCCATACGTTGTAGAAGTATTGCCAGCTTTTCAGAAATGAGTAGGTTTTTTTTAAGTTACCAAAGTCGTATCGGTTCCAATACTGCTGAAGGTAGTTGGTTCTATAAATTGTTAGTACGTGGTAAGAAGTTTCGTGAAAACCGTACTGTACTTGATCACCACTCATCAAGATGGTATGAATAAAATTCTATCCCTGGTTTTTGCTAAAAGTCTATCTAATTTGTACTATCTAGACAAAACTTGTCATTTCATGTCACAACTCGCCGGAGCGATCTCGCGCTGTTTGTTTATTGTGTTTCTCCAAATCCGCATTACGCTCACCGTTCGGTTATTATTAGAATAACCTTATTATGAAGCTGGTTCGTTGGGGCTATATATATCAAAGAATATTGTTTGTATCTGCCATCGTCTACTTACATTTAAGACATTATAAAAACATTTCAAAATCCTATATTGAAAATACAAGAGATGTTTAGTATGACTTTTGATCTCATTATAATATTATACAGGTATTACGTGTATTATCTGGAACATTAATGTTACACATATACGCTAAGGTTTTTAAAAAATGTGGATGAATGTCGATGATGGACAAAGTCGTATTGTTTTTCTAGTTCACACTCTCCCTAAATATATTTATTTATATATCTTGTTTAAATTTTCAATCATCAATAAAATACTTTTTTATTCACCCACTCCTATCTTATATAAAATTTAATTAATTAATTTTAGTTTTATGTGCGAAAAAAAAAATTTCTCTTATATAAGATATTAAGCAGGATATAAAAGTAGGAATCGACTTAATTTTTTTTTAATATTACTTGTTTTAATTGTAATTTTCAGGTTTTACTGGCAGTCGACTTAGAGTTATACAAATCGTCTGCCCAATTTAAAAAGTTCACACTCTCCGTATATATATTTATTTATATATGTTGTTCAAATTTTCAATCGTCAATAAAATACTTTTTTATTCACCCACTCCTATCTTATATTTAATTTAATTAATTAATTTTAGTTTTATGTGCATAAAAAAAATTCTCTTATATAAGATATTTAGCAGGATATAAAAGTAGGAATCGACTAAATATTTTTTAATATTATTTGTTTTAATTGTAATTTTCAGGTTTTACTGGCAGTCGACTTAGAGTTATACAAATCGTCTGCCCAATTTAAAAAGTTCACACTCTCCGTATATATATTTATTTATATATGTTGTTCAAATTTTCAATCGTCAATAAAATACTTTTTTGTTCACCCACTCCTATCTTATATAAAATTTAATTAATTAATTTTAGTTTTATGTGCATAAAAAAATTCTCTTATATAAGATATTAAGCAGGATATAAAAGTAGGAATCGACTAAATATTTTTTAATATTATTTGTTTTAATTGTAATTTTCAGGTTTTACTGGCTTAGAGTGTCGACTTAGAGTTATACAAGTCGTCTGCCCAATTTAAAAAGTTACACTTACACTCTATATATTTATTTATATATCTTGTTCAAATTTTCAATCGTCAATAAAATACTTTTTTATTTACCAACTCCTGTCTTATATAAAATTAAAACTTAATTAATTAATTTTAGTTTTATACGGGAGAAAAAAAATGTGTTATACAAGACATTTAGCAGGAGACATAAATAGGAGTTGACTTTAATTTTTTTTATATTACTTGTTAATTCAATAGAAACACAAAAATCTTACAATTACTTATCAACTGTCAAACTGAAATATAAATCTATTACTACAGCTTTTTAGCAGCAATGCGCATTTTTGTTATAACGCTTAAAATTCATCTGCATTTTTTAATAGTCTCACCTTCTACTTTTCATTCTCTATTGCAAAAATTAATTGACGTGTAAGCGTATATTTTTTTAAAAGAACAGGGTAGTCACGCGATAACTTATGGATGGTTCTATCTTCAGGATCGTTTGTGTAGATGAAATCAATGACGAAATATAAACATAGTGTTTCACGGACGGAGGAGCATCGTGTAATCCTGCGCCTGTCATCGATGGCTTAAATACGCAGCCATCGTTCGTGAATTCTCTTACCGCTCGCGATATAAATCAAAGTATTGCAAAGGTTTATGGTCGCTCGAGCGAATTTATATTTAGATGAATAATTTCATCGTTGATTCGAGATGAGAACTGCTGGAGTTTAAAGTGTTCACGTTAACGTGGGCGAAGCATAAAATTTAATTTGCTTATACAAATACAACTCAAGTGTTCCGCCATATATCTTCTTCTTGTGGTCTTATGTCCCTGAGGTGAGGCAGAGGGCGTCCAAAGTGCTTCTCCTTGTGATCGGTCTTGAGCGACGCGCTTCACTTCAGGCCACGTCAACCCAATGAATTTCATCTCGGCCGCTACGGAGCGCTTCCAGGCATGTTTGGATCGGCCTCGCTTCCTTTACCCTTTAGGAGTCCAATCTAGCGCCTGTCTGGGAATGTGATCGGGGTTCCTTCTATGGCCTATCCAAGTCCACTTGCGACGCAAGATTTGAAGTCCAATCGGCGGTTCGTGACAAAGTACCAGTAGGCGATATAAAGATGTGCTGAAACGTCACATGAAACGGTGTAGTCTGGATCCATTGCGATGGGAAATTGTGCCAGTAGACAGGACAATTTGGAGGCAAACGGTACATACAATGGTGTTCGATTTTGAAAAAGGGCGGACGCCAAACTAGACGAGATTAAGGCCAGACTACCTGCGGCCATTAATTATAATTATGGAGGGGGAGTGCTAACTCGCAGTGTATGTGGAAATACATATACTGCAAAAATCGCTTATGTCGCCGAACACGGTCAAGATATATATATATATATATATATATATATATATATATATATATATATATATATATATATATATATATATATATATATATATATATATATATATCTATATATTTTTTACGCTTTGAACTATTTAGTAATTAGAGGAGGAAGGCAATTATATAAGTGTATAAATGTTCTGTGATACTTCGGTAGATGGCCATGCAGTTAAAGGAGAATGAAGGAAACAATTTCAGGATACATTTTTGCCCCAATAAACATTTCCAACTTTTAGCTCACTAAAAAGGGCGCTGTAGATGCGATTCCTACTTCTAGATTTCTACCGAGCACGAGATTACGGGAGTTGAGTGATGGGTTCACATGTTAGATTCCCTAATGCTCGTAACGTGAAATATAATTGTATTTCACGTTACGACCTAATTAGCTCAGTCGCAATGCTACGCTTTCCGAGTCAATGGTCGCAAGTTTGATTCCCGCATCGGAATATATAACATATATAAGTTATATATATAAGTTATGTTTATAAGTTATAAATATTAGAATAATTCGTAAATAAATCTTTTAATACCAATCAAATAATATTAAAACTAATACATATTATTACTGATATCAAGTTATGTTACATATTGAAATGTCGTGTGGTTTGTCTTCACTCGAAAAATCATTTGAGAGTTTGGTTTATTCTCGAAAAAAATACCTATAATATTATTATTACATGTATTTATTACGAGTCTGTTTATTTCTACCTAACGAGCCTTTCTACCTTGGACAAGCGTGGTGGTTTAACGCTCATTTCTCCAGTAGTAAGACATGTAACATGTTCACGAGGATATACAAATTTTTTATGAAATAATTTTATTCATAGTAGGGCAGGCAATGAATATGAGGGTCATCTGGTGGTAAGTGATCACCACCGTTGAAAGATATCCACACCGCCGGAGGCATCTTAGGTTTAGATTATTTTAGAAAGTTTCGGCGTTTCTACGTGTTACATTAAAGAAATATAAAGTTTCAATGCAAAAATAATTACACACGACTCGCTGGAAGATTTAGAACAGGTTTCAACACAAGTGCGGCTGTTGTAGTCGTTCAAACTGTTGACCCCATTACTCTGGGTATGACAGACAGTGTTACTGTGTTTTCAAACATCTTTCAGACAGCATTCTCGACCTGTGCCACCGAGAGTTAGTGCAAAAGACTTGTTTTAATATCGAATTTTTTTCATATACCGATATGCCCTATAAAAAGATGATAGGATAAAATATACGTCCCACAGTATCTCGTAGTCTGATAGCGAAAGTCTATGAACGGTGTGTTCTGACTGTTCATGTGTTCAGTGCGCCTTGACATTTTAGTCTTGGCTTCCAAATGTCTACAAGGTGCCTTGATCAAATCCTAAACAAAGCTTTAAAATATGACCTCAGTACCTAGGTAAGAGGTAGTTTAGAGTTGGAGGTCCAGTAGATACAAATAATTACAGCCGGTACTGGTGGCTTGCAGTTTGTAAATTAAAATTCCTTCTGCCTACTGCTAGTCCTTCAAATGTCTATTCAGTTTTCGTTTAGTTCCAGTTTCATTTATGTATTGCACTGCGTATTTTTCTACTGTCTTCGGACTTTTGTTAAAAGTTATGATTATAGGTAGGTAATGAAATAGGTGATTAATTTATTTTATAAATAATTAAAAAATAAATTAAAGAGATTGTAAAATTAAATCAATTTCTTAGACTAGGGGCCTCATTCGACTTAGGGCAGCAAAGCCGAATGGGCTTAGTCTGCCACTCTGTCTGCACGCTGTCAGTGCTGTGTCCAGAAAGGAATGACATAGGCTGACGATGATGAATTGATGCGCCGAAGAGTCATGAGAAAAAGATGAAGTGCAAGAAGAGTGTAATTAAATAACAACAGCATAAATTGATTAATGTAAAGGAATTTTAAAGGATCCTCGAGGAGAAAGCGTTGGGCACGTTCGGATACTTGAGAGTGATTGCAAGGGGCCCCACTACGTCGAGACGTCACTACTTCAGCGAGTAGTACAGAATAGTGTTGCTAGATTCGAAGAGTGTGCCCATCGTGGTGATCAACGTTTAGACGAGATACCTTTTTTAAATATAAACCGAATTCTCTTCTCCGTAAAAGTTATAGAATTTTATTAATATTTTTTGTAGATTTATTTTTTTTAAACTTAATTCTGCCATCGGTCACCCTATTTTATATTTGGATGAGAGATGACAGATTGGGATACATGTTAGATTCTCATTTCTCGTAAATGTAAAATACGATTCAACAATCAATCAATTGGCTCAGTAGCGGAGCTCTCACCTATAGAGTTAATGGTTGAGTGTTCAATCCCCACATTGGGATGAATGTATGCATACCCTGCAGTTATTTATTCCGAGTCTAGTGACCCCGCCAGTCCATATTAGACAAGCGTGTTGGTTTAATGCCTGTTCCACCATAAATGAGAAGGCCCGTGCTATATATATATATATATATATATATATATATATATATATATATATATATATATATATATATATATATATATATATATATATATATATATATATATATATATATATATATATATATACATATAGGCCGTGAAAAAACATCCATTAGGTCCAATGGAATACTTACAAATTGTAACCATTTTTATCACCGCGCTGATGAATTAAATTAAAAAAAATCCCGTATTTAAGAAAATTTTAGGATTGATTTGAACTCCGCCAAACTCGTCTCTGTCTGGGCACTTTGGCTCAATGAAGAAATTATCTCTTTTGTAGTCATTGGTGCGGGTTCACTTCTCGCATCGAGATGAATATATTTATGGTCCATAGGTATTTCTCAAGCTTTCAATTCTCGAAACTCCATCAGTACTCTTTAAACAAGTGTATTAGATTAAAGGTCCCTTCCTCCGGGAATGGGAAGGTAATACGTCGTATCGTCGTTCATAACGACGTATATGAACGACGTAATATGAACATTCTATACGATACAGTGAAGCGAATATACGTAGATTATTACTTTCCACACATTTTTCCAGTCTTCGCAAGATTCCATTATCTACGTCTAAAAGTAATTTGCTTATAGCGTACTTTCTTTCAAAGTACACACCAAATATGATTATGTTCGCTATGAAGATAATAAAACAACATAAAATTGTTCATATAAAAATGTATATAAAGCAATTTTTGAAAAAAAAAAACCTGTACTTTAATTTACCAGATACAAATATTTTCAACGTCTTCATTTTTTATAATAACCATTTAGTCTTCTTAATCAAAAAGAACATTTTTATTCCATCGCGTAATCACCGTAGACGAAAAAATTATAACTTCGGCTTTCGGCTTATTAACTTCTATGTCTTGTTGGCGATAGACTTGGCCGAAAGACATTCAAAAAATAACAACAAAAATATATCAATCTCATGAAACACCAATGTGTTCTGCTTATCATTTAATTAGTTTATTTGAAAGGCATTGTTTTATTGTACACTGGTAGTGCCTACATATCGTCACGCCTGTCCCCCGTAGGGGTGGGTAGAGACTACAGATCTCCATTCGCTACTATCCCGGCACACCTTCCTTGCTTCCTCCACACTCATCCATCCTTCCTCTCATATTCATCGTAGTGAAACGGCACGCTGTTTATCACTATGACGAATTCTAGTGAAATTCTATTGAACACTGGTAGTAGTACCTCTTTATATTTTATATTATGTTTCACTTTGTCAACCACCGATGGCTGACATGTTAAATTGTCACTCCTGTTTTTCACAATAATCCGGCAATGCTTCTGCAACACCTATGGCACTTCGGATGTCTATGGGCGGCGTTGATTGCTTTCCATTAAGTGACACGCCTGCTTTTTCATTGCAAAAAGTATCCGCCTTCGCCAGGCGTTTTTTAAACGGTATACTTGATTGATTTGATGATTGAGGATCTATTCGTATTGTTGCAGGTCATTGCCGAAAATTTACAATCCAGACGAAGAGCCGGGCAAACCACCGCAAGGCGGAGTGGTAACGTTCGAGCCAATACAACACGACCACGACTTCTGCGAACGGGTAGTCATCAACGTGAGTATTTTATTGTATTTATAATATAATAAAAAATATATAATCACTTTATAGGCCTATAATTTTGTGTTGTGTATGGGTAAAATTTAAATTCTTTATTTTTTGACGTAATAAATTACCGACCGACCAAATAGCGCAGTAGCGGGTTCCTCCGCCCGCGGAGTCAATGGGTGCGAGTTCGATCCCCGCATTGGAATAAATATATGAATGGATTAATAAATATTTATTCCGAGTCTGGTAACCGCCAATTCGCATTCCCTCTCCTGCCCTTTCCTTCTCTATCCTTTCTCTTCCTCTCCGCCAATCCACGGTCTGCCGTGCTAATGGATGTGTGGCTAGGGGCGAGCTTAGTCGCAAGCGTGCCGACCGTCCCGGGGTCAGACTCCCCCGGGTACTATGGTGCCTTACCTCAGCATGCAGGGTCTCCTGGGGCTGACCTCCATCCTCCCTTGTGGCTCGTGGGATTCATTAAGACGAATTTAATATACTTAATTTAGAGACTAATGGAGAGCCGTTTCGCTGCAATGAATGGTAGCGGATGGAGCTCTGTGGTCTCTACCAACCCCTGCGAAGGATCGGAGTGAATATATAAAAAAGATATAAATTTTTTTTAATAATTAGTCAAACGTCAATTCAGTAACAGTCAAACTTTTATTTATTTATTTAAACTTATTTGCACAAAGGTGAGCATAACAGGCGGACTTAATGCCATTGGGAATTTTCTACCACTATTTCGTAATGAGATACCTCTGAACGAAGAAGAAATGGTAAAAGAATACCGCAGATATCCTCTTTTCTGTCCGAGGTTTTTAATGCGTCATTTTTTAATTGTGTATAAAATGAAATTTATATAGCCACACACAGATAATCAGGAAAACGTTCGTTTATATATAATTAAATTACAATCTATAGTTAGTTGCACAGAGAAATAAAATTACACAATACAAAATGTCAAACAGACCCGGGCAGACACGTGTTTATAAAGGATATGCTGATCATATCATGAACGTTTTCTTTTTTTGGTGGCAATTAGTTAAAACTATTATGTCAGTGTCAAGTAAAATGGAATAATATCAAATCTCTTCAAATGTCTAGTCAACTGGTCACGTTACGTCTTGATAAAACGGTGGCTATTCTACCAAAACCTTTATAGACTTTTTCAGGCAACTTAGAAAGTCACGATATACGTGCATTTATTTCATATCACTCCACTTATAAGTCTTAATCGAACCATATTTTATAAAACACCACCACAATTTAACAATTTAACTGATAATAATATAAGATAAACACAACGTTACTCATGCAACTTGTCGGGAAAATTTTATATCGTGCACCTCAATGTAAATATTTCATCAAAAATACAACTGAGACAATCGAATTGTGGACACGACATCCATCATAAACGAGAGGTGTTGCCGTAATCCCTTCGCTTGATAATCAAATTGATCGATTATTTAGGTGCACACCGATACCCATCCACTGATAATTCCATACTCGCCTCATAAGAAACCCTCCGGAAGAAATAGGTTGGCTCCTATGTAAAATTTTACTATAGAAAGGTAACCATAAATTTTCTCTATGAAAGATATACTTGTTAATCCTTACTGCTTTATACGATGGATTGGAAAGGCAAATGAGCAGGCATGTTACTTGATGAAAAGCAATCAACGCCACCCATAGACATCCGCAGCTCCATAGGCGTTGCAGAAACGTTATCGGCTCTTTTTTCGAAGGTTCCAACGTCGTATAGTTCAGAAACACTGCTTGTGGTAACTGAATCCACAGGATAGTGGTGCGTGAAAATCAGTTTCGAGAAAAACACACCGCACAGGATCGTCACACATCCGGATGGTGGGTGTGAAACTTTTTCTTTCGGCAAGTTGTACGGCAGTGGAATTTAGCGGTTGGAATTACTTAATTCCGACAAATTCCCCTGAGCACTCCCCATGGTAAAAATGATAAAAGATGCTGGGAGATCCCTTAGCAATGCCAAAGAATCAAGCCGTTCGGTGAGATCCCGGTCATCGACTCTTCGAACGGCACCTAGTTGTATATCTTTTCGGTGAATTTGAAAATGCGCATCAAAATAAATATATAAGTAAACTTGTCCATCTATTAATTGATTTTGCGGTCCTCACAACGTTTGTAGTTCACAAGATCGTTGCGAAGTCATGTTCCTGAATTTCATACGCTGCTATTTCACGCTCCATGCAAATCGCATCGGGCGTAATACCGGTTCGCGTAATATTGTTTCAACCATGTCAACATTTCGATTGAACGTTATAGGCATTACGCATACATGTTAGACTATGACATCTAGAGCAAATAGCTTTTTTACAGTACTAATACAGATAGAGACTGGTGGGTCCGTTCCTCCAGATATGGGGCAGCCCGTGCTCAGCAGTGGGATATGTATGGGCTGTGAAAAAAAATATATAAAAAAAATTGTTCTACTATATAAAGGAACCAATAGTAAAGTAAGTATTTATTGTAAGTATGGGTACTCCGTCAATGTACCCTGTACAAGCTTGCGTTCATATAGAATTGAAGAAGCTCGTGTCCACTAGCAGGTATAGGGTGTCTGGTGGTATGATTTGGGTTTTAAATGTAAATAATATACGAAGGACATAAATAAAATTCTGTAACTTTTACGAAGGAGAGAAGTGTGGATTTTTATGATAGAATGTTAATTGCCAAGTCGGGCACACTCTTGGAATACTGTGGCAGTATTCTGTACCACTCGGTGAAGTACTGACGAGATGCCGTTAACCTCACGGACGATATTTCTTTTAGAAGTGAGATAGTCGTCGGATTTGTTTCATAGACTTTATTTTTGTAGGTACCCCCACAGAAAAAGTTCAATAGGTGAGATCGGGCGACCGCAGTGGGCAGGGGATATCGCTAAAACAGCTTATTAATTTGTTAAGGAAGAAATCACGGAGAATTTCCGTGGTCTTTAGCAGAGTGAAGCGTGACGACATATTGTTGAAACCATGTGTGTGAAGTAAAAGCAGGGTGTTCTCTCAATATTGGTAGAAAACAATCAGTAAGCATTTGTTTATTGACTATTCAACCGATAACCTAATTCTGCCACCAGACGCCCTAGCGAAATCTTTTCAAAGGATGGATGTGGATGATTATTTCCAAAGGATGAGAATCTTTTAGGATTTGAGATGATGAAAAAAAATTAATCAGTGCTGTTTAAACAATTTACTGTATATTAACTACCTTCAGAAATGATATGTTGCCGTAATTGCTACCAACATTTTAGTTGGTTTGGTGAATCGGGGTTGTAGAATTATGATGGTATTTCCTCCATATAGTGGACTAGTATGATGTCCACTAGAATAATGAGGTTGCCCTATTGTGCTGGGGCCAACGTAACAAATATTTTTTTTTATTGTGACCTGCGTATTCCTTAGCTTACATTGTTATAAAAAAATCAAATGCTAACGCTGGAAAATTTGCTCTAATCTGACGCTTATCTGCACTCATCAAATTGACACATATACGAGTGTATGTGTTCACAAAAGGCAACGTACGAGACGGCTCCGGCTTCGTGGATGTCTATGGGTGGCGATGATCTCTTACCACCAGATGACCCACGTGTTTGTTTGCTTACTCTGTTATAAAAAAAAACAAATCACGCTAATGCTCGACAATTTGCTCTTATCTGATGCGTATCTACACCCATCAAATTGAGACATATACGAGCGTATGTGTTCACAAAACGCAACGTACAAGACGGCTCCGCCTTCGTGGATGTCTATGGGTGGCGATGATTTTTTACCACCAGATGACCCACGTGTTCGTTTGCTTACTCTGTTATAAAAAAAAAACAAATCACGCTAATGCTCGACAATTTGCTCTTATCTGATGCGTATCTACACCCATCAAATTGACACATATACGAGCGTATGTGTTCACAAAACGCAACGTACAAGACGGCTCCGCCTTCGTGGATGTCTATGGGTGGCGATGATCTCTTACCACCAGATGACCCACGTGTTCGTTTGCTTACTCTGTTATAAAAAAAAACAAATCACGCTAATGCTCGCCAATTGCTCTTATCTGATGCGTATCTACACCCATCAAATTGACACATATACGAGCGTATGTGTTCACAAAACGCAACGTACAAGACGGCTCCGCCTTCGTGGATGTCTATGGGTGGCGATGATCTCTTACCACCAGATGACCCACGTGTTCGTTTGCTTACTCTGTTATAAAAAAAAAACAAATCACGCTAATGCTCGACAATTTGCTCTTATCTGATGCGTATCTACACCCATCAAATTGACACATATACGAGTGTATGTGTTCACAAAAGGCAACGTACGGGACGGCTCCGGCTTCGTGGATGTCTATGGGTGGCGATGATCTCTTACCACCAGATGACCCACGTGTTCCTTTGCTTACTCTGTTATAAAAAAAAACAAATCACGCTAATGCTCGACAATTTGCTCTTATCTGATGCGTATCTACACCCATCAAATTGAAACATATACGAGCGTATGTGTTCACAAAAGGCAACGTACGAGACGGCTCCGGCTTCGTGGATGTCTATGGGTGGCGATGATGTCTTACCACCAGATGACCCACGTGTTCGTTTGCTTACTCTGTTATAAAAAAAAAACAAATCACGCTAATGCTGGAGAATTTGCTCTAATGTGACGCGTATCTGCACTCATCCCGCCACGCGCATCGCACAAAACCCACTAGCGTAATAAAACTTTAAAGGCAGGAACCATTTGCGGTGCGGTTTACGGCGTGATCCCGTCGCTATACTAATTATAAAATCTCTTCATAATATCGTTGCTTGTGAATTTGGTTGCAGTACGCACCTCGGCCGCCCTTGGTGAACGCACAATAAAATGTATTTTTGGAGCGATCCATTGCCAACCGCAGAGAAACATCCGCGATGAAAGAAATACCGCGCGGAGCACAGCGGCCCGCGCGGTCCGTTAACGTGTTTCACGTTTAGTGCACGCTTACTCGCGAACGTTTAACCGTGGCAGCGTTTGGTGTTGTTCCACAATGAGTGACTGGTCACCCGCCACAACACGCGTAGCGCTGTGTATATTAACTGTTGTACTAAATTATTGCGTAATTGTGTCCCTCCAGGCAACATTTGCGTCAATTCACCCGCTCTTTGAGTACTGCGTGTCTTCTCCATTTTAGATGACGAATGACGATTGGCAAAATCATCCGTGCTATTTTGGCACTATTGAACGCCGATTAATTCAAATGAATATATATATATATATATATATATATATGTATATGTATATATATATGTATGTATATATATATATATATATATATATATATATATATATATATATATATATATATATATATATATATATATATATATATATATATATATATATATATATATATATATATATATATATATATATATATATATATAGCGTATGTCTAGGTGACCATACCAGTAGTAACAACGAAACAATAAAATAAAAAAATAAGAAACAACAAACAATGTCAATATGAGAACTGAGATAATGAATTATATGTACATACATACATCGTACAAGTCCGTGCAGTAGATGACTGGATCTTCATGTCTAGGGCCAAGAATGTTTTTATTCCATTTTTTTTGTTATTACCGTAACTTAATAAATATTTTGTTTAATAGCCATTCATTTATTAATGCCATCTGACCAGACATAAATAAATAGACCTCTCAGTACAGCAGATTTTAAAAAAACTTTACTTATTTGAATATGAATTGATAAGAAGGTATTGTATCTGAATTATCATTTGATTTTAACTCATAACGAAACAGGAGTACAAAGTTATTGAATAATAAAAGAGTAAAAAAATTAAAAAAATCTTTTTACATAAAAAATTGATCTTATCTTTTATATTTTTTTAAGATGGTCACATGGGGTTCTTCTTTGCATTTTATTCTGCTTCCTGATGTTGTGGATCTTAAAGAAACGTTCCTGGCTCTATTTTGTAAATAATTAATACTTTTTTTATATATTCAATAATGCATACAAGGTTGAATTGCCGGTGGAACCTGAACTGGGCGATTGCCCATATATCGGGATCTAAACGACAATTTGCGATCTTAACAAATGTGTTATGTTACTATCTCAAAAATAATTTATGGTTGGGAAATTAAGGGCCTTATTATTATCTATTTTATTTGCATATTTCTCTTTTAATAACAATATTATTAATATACACACACTTTGAAACTTATATTATTTTTATAAGGGTTATTAATTTATTAATCCTCCGTGGCGAAATAAACCAAGTTAAGGAATGTTTTCTTTTTTAATAAGAATTTATTAATATTTCTATGTCCAAAACTTTCATACGCAAATTTATTATCAATAACTGTTTTTCAATATAATACTATAATTATAGTTACCTAATTGTATTGTTGAATTTAAATAAGTTCGTGGGAAAATTATAAATGCGTATAATTTTATTACTAAAAGTACCTAATGTCATATGGCCTCGAATGCTAAAGATTGCGTCCGCTTTCACTTCTTCTTTCACGTCACCCCATTCCACACGAATAACTGCAGAAACTGTGGGATAATTTCGCACCAAAAGTGTTCCAGCGTAATTACGACGTAGGGATTTACAAGAAAAAGTGAATGTGTTCATAGAAGACCGGCAACGCATATGAGATGCCTCCAATGTTGCGGGTGTCTACACGTCTGTGGTAATCACTTACCACCAGGTGACCTGCATGCTCGTTTGCCTGTTCTGCTATAAAAAAGAAAGTGAAAAGACGTTAAGTCCTAAATGAAATGTTATCCTTGTTGATTTTTCAGCCTTTTCTAATAGAACGCAGATTTTTCAGTTTGGCAGAATGTTCACACGAGTATACTACTACTATTTGAGTACCATAAGTGTATGTGCCCAAACCCGGAAGGCCAAAATTCCTTCCAAATCCTGAAAGAAAATTTTTAGATACGATTGGAGGGAAATTCGGATGCAGTATATTAAAATATAATATCTTAGATGTCCGCTCGTTAATTAATTCTTGTTTTGAATTCAAATGTTAGTTTCGTCAAGTATTTGAAATTAGAACTCTTAACTAAGAAGTCTGGCATTCTAGTTGAGCCAAGCAGTAAACGAAGTAACGTAGTATCTTAGCATCCAATGATTATTTTTTTTATGAGATGTCAGGCAAACGAGCAATAATGTCGCCTAATACTAGTTTTCGACCAGATACATTACAAAATCGTTGCGCGCCTTTGGGAAAAGTGTAGGCTTATTTATTCGCTTAAAGAAAAAAAATATCGCTTAAGCTTGGGAGGATTTTCCCACAAAATCCTGTAGGAGTTTTACCCTGTATTAGATAGGCTAAATTTAGTAATGTTATTTCAAAAACAAAACAGTAAAAAGAAAGCTTGCAACTAATTGTTGTCACTATTAGCTTATAATCCACATACAATTTTTTTAACTATCCCAAACATTGCATTCGAATGACGTGAATGCGAAATAAATATAAAATTTTCTCATTTTATAATTGAAATACTTCGGTTTTTTCATAGTAGCGAAATTTTCTCATTTTATAATTGAAATATTTCGGTTCTTTCATAGTAGCGAAATTTTCTCATTTTATAATTGAAATACTTCGTTTCTTTCATAGTAGCGATTACGATTACTCGGCGGTTTTTCCGAACCGATACGACATTGGCACCTTCAAAAAACAAGCCTATACATACCTAAAAGGCCGGCAACGCTTCCGCGACTCCTGTGGTGTCGCGGTTGTCTATGGGCGACGTTGATTGCTTTCCATCTGGCGACACGCTTGCTCATTTGCCCTCCTATCCCATAAAAAAAAAGATTATTATAAGAGGTTTACGCTTACAGAGAGTAAATTATTATGTGAAGTAAAAGTATTTTTTACAATCTTATTGTTTCATTTACCCGTCGGAACGTATTGATGACTAAGTAAACTAACACATTTAATAATATAAATGATCAATAGTACAAGGTAAGATTGTAGTATGACTCTAACGTGACCCTCGTCGGACTCACCAACGAAGTTCACGTCAGTCATATTTAATTCACCAAGTATTATACTACAAACGATTCGTGCTGCACTACACGTTTATTTACAAATGTAAAATATTTCAAATCATATTTCTTATTGGCGGATTCAATTCAAAATTTAATTAAAAGAATATGTATGGCTTCCAAATATTTATTCTAATTCTGTATTATTAATGGAGTCAGGCGTTACTTTACGGAAATCCATCACTATGTGGACAGTCAAAAGTTTTAGTTAGCTAAGATTCACGATAAGCAAAACAATAACAGAAAATTAATAATGTGTTTTTTTTTTCTTTTTGCTAGATGAAGTGGATTTATTTGGAACTTAAACCAAAGACTGTACGAAAGACAACCGAAAAGTGGTCACTTTTCGGTTATCTTCCGTCTACTATGCCTGGGGATGCCTCGTGTTGGGGCGAAACACGTATCGTTTACAAGATGGAAAAGTGGTAATGTGTGTTTGGTGTTGTGTATAGTGGTTGGTGGGTGGAGAATTGATGGTTGATTTTCGGCAAGGTTTTGGTTTATGTTCCAAATAAATCCACTTAATCCAACAGAAAAACACATTATTAATTTTCTGTTATTGTTTTGCTTGTCGCGGATCTTAGCTAAATAAAACTTTTGACTGTCCACATCGAATTCTGTAGTCCGCAAAAGTCTGAATGGCCCATTAATGTGGCTTGAACAACCGTGGTGGTTATGTCAATACCTTGACATAATCACCACCGTATGGTGGGGTATTACCACGAAATGGGGATATATATACCATGTTCCCAACAATGGAATATGTACATAAGGGCAGTAAAAAAATATGGCACGCACTGTACAGGAATTCTTAGTTGGGACTTCAAACAGCTGGTACTGAGTTTAAAACATTTTGTTTTTATTGTACAAAACAGCGATTGAATTTAGTTTTAAAACCGGTTAAAGTTTTTTTTTTTTTAAATTACTCCCGACGTATTCACGTTCGACCTTATGACGTAGCGACGCCGATATTGAATGAGTTTGATATAACGCCCTCCACAACACCTGTTGCCTCCCGACGGCCCTGAGCCGCACCCACAATCGGGGTATTTATTGCCGCTAGTCGTTGCATGTGGCGCGTCATATTTCCACTGTTATAAATCATGCCACAGTACAATATATCTACTTGTAATACACCGTTGAATATTTTCCGCTGTTTCAGTTTTCGTTTTTGGATTGTTAAGTCATAAAATCGATTCCCCGCGGAATTTTCTTTTACGTCTCTTCGCGTGTAGATTTTTTGCTGTTCGTTATTGAACTACGTTTTTGGACTATTCTTCTAAAGAACTGGACATTCGGGAATCGTTTGACTCATGTTAGTGTTAAAATAATGGTCTCATTATGTATTACTAACGCTCCTTTCCGTGTAATTCTTTGTGAGAATCTAATGAGCCTTAAGCCTATGTATTATCTTGACAGATGAAGCGACGATCGACTTAGGGGCGTAATTTGTTACACCAAACTTCTTTAAGTTTTACGATTTACAAATTAGGTAATTCGTAATCGTACACTTACTTCGGAATCAGATTAACGGGGAGCGCAAGAAATTTGTTAAATAAAATTATTTTTTTAAAAAATACAGTTTCATTTTTCGCATACCCACTTGCGCAACACGCCTGGTTAGCATTAAATGCCTTCTGAGTGTTAATTATCCGCTATTTTACACGAAATACCCTCTCGTAATGCGGTAAGGCTTTACGAGGTGCTTGACAGAAGTGCTCCACTCCATTCTGAAGCTCCGCTCAAAGTTTATTTTGCGGTCGCTTAACATGAATAGCCCTGGACTTCCGCACCTCGTTAGCTAGAGACGAAACACTCGGCGCGACCTTGGCCTTCCGGAGCCTTCAACTCCGATGAATGGCTACTACGCGTAGTAAGCCACTTTTACTATTTAAGTAAGGATGAATTGAAAGCAGTTTTCAAACAACGCCCACGGTTTTTTTATATTATGTTTATTTACAGCCAGTATTTGTTTGTTTTCAATTTTATTGATTGCAATTATTTATAGCTTGAAACGTTAAGGCGTACTCTTTAACATGACGTTTATAGCTCACCCACGTGCTGCTTTACATTTATTGTTGTTTATTCGATGATTGATTTCGCCGGAGAACTAGAGACCGACGTGGCTTCTCTAGTTAGCAAACTGTTGGAGTAGATTCCACGCCACGTGGCAAACATAATGTGGGACGCTCCCCTGATAAATGGATTGACGATTTGCGCAAGACCACTGGCGGAATCTGGATGTGTGTAGCCGAAGACCAAGCTACGTGGCCCATCTTGGGAGATGGCTATATCCAGCAGTATACAGCCGTGGACTGGCGACGATAATGCTTAATTTTTTGCCATCAATACAAGCCCCACTGCCGGACAAGAGATCTCTGCCTCTCTGCAGGAATGGATTATTAGCTTACCGCTAAGCGCTTGTTCAAGGTGAATCGACGTGGTGCTCAATGTCATGCATATATTTATTCCTACGCGAGAATCGAATCCACGATCATGGTCTTCGGAAGTGGCAGATCCGCCACTGAACCTATTAGGTCGTAGTATGTCTATGCCAAGTAAGCGCGTGCGCATGCGACTAGACTGGGAATGATTACCAGATAGTAAACAGCACTGTTTATTAGAATATTAAAAGCTAATTCGCGCTCCCCAATATGCTTAGTTTGAGAGTTATGCCAAAATTATATAAGAGGTAGGTAAGGTAATATTGAGTGGTGGACTGTTTTTTTATGGGGTAGGAGGGCAAACGAGCAAACATGCCGCCTGATGGAAAGCAATCAACACCGCCCATAAACAACCGCGACACCGCAGGAGGAGTCGTTGATTTCTGACTGTTTTTGATTGGTAATGTTGATAACCTTCCACATTTATGAGAAGTACTTTATATACGCGCAACGATGACGTTGGAATCTTGAGGGGCTTCTCAATTGAAATTCGCACTTCAACTTTTAAACTTGTAGTTCGCACCACAGAACTTCCCCGGCATGAATGATGTCTTATTCATTGTTTTGAAAAAAATAACCATTTCTTTTATATTATAAATGTTGGAATCATCTAACTTTAAAAAAAAGTTTATTAAAAAAAGGTTTTATTGCGAAAAAAAATAATTTAGATTTGGAAATAATTTAGGTTATTATAAATTTTAACTTTTCGCATAACTCGCCATAAAGAAAAGTTTCATCCCCACCATCTGGACGACTTGCGAATCAGTACGGTGGGTCCTCCCAAAACTTCTTTCCACGCACCAATACACGAAATACCGTCGAAAACAGATGGTTCTACAGGTGTTGGTGCATGAAAAGAAGTTTTGGGAAGACCATACGAGTTCCATAAATATAAAGTGGCGGTTCGTGAAATAAAGTTTATAGCTTATTAAAGAATATTGTCACTTATAATTATATTCCAATGAGCCCTTCGTGTTTTGGTATAAGCTTATATTGCTAGAGGCACGCTAGCTCAGACATCACTATCGCCGGTGCAAAGAAAAAACTCAGAATGTAAAATTGGCACAAAATTCGAGGTAATCTCCGTATAAAAATAAACGATATAAGACATACGAACGAAAACACGCGCCGGGTGTTCGCTATACCGTGACCCAAAGCAAATCATCACCACTGAGGCAATATTTGTTTAAAACTAATATCCTCTAAAATTTGGAGGATTATACACAAATGTAACATTGAAAATGTAAAATTGTATCGGTCAACGTAAGCAGTCCGCTTCTATTATTTTCCTTAATAAAGTTTACAATTTAAAAATATCACAAACATCTATCTATATATTATATTGTTATATATTAGAGGACATATTGCGTTGATATTTTTTATTACTCTACGCATGTAGAAATATTGAAGCTATAGCAACTGTTGTCGCTAAATAGTGCTACAATCATCCATATTGTACGCAGTCTTGCAATAAATAAATTATTAATAACTAAGCTGCTTAAAAGTTTACATCTTAATAACTATTACTATTGTAAAACCTTGATGACGCAATTTTTAATAATCGATGTTCGTGTAATTGAACAAATCACGTTCGAAAAAAAACATATTTTTTTTATGGGATAGGAGGGCAAACCAGCAAGCGTGCCGCCTCATGGAAAGCAATCAACGCTGCCCATAGATTGATATAAGTTGGCTTGTTCTTTTAAGGTTTCATTGTAGTATCCGTTCGGAAATACTGCTGATTAATGTTGCTTATTGGAATTATCCAGAATCACTAAATTTTTTACCGGCAAACTAGCAAACGTGTCGCCTGATGGAAAGCAATCAACGCCGCCCATAGACTTTCATATAAGTTGGCTTGTTCTTTTAAGGTTTCATTGTAGTATCCGTTCGGAAATACTGCTGATTAATGTTGCTTATTGGAATTATCCAGAATCACTAAATTTTTTACCGGCAAACTAGCAAGCGTGTCGCCTGATGGAAAGCAATCAACGCCGCCCATAGACTTTCATATAAGTTGGCTTGTTTTTTTTTTAAAGGTATCAATGTAGTATCCATTCGTAAATACTGCCGAAGCAATGTTTTTATTGGAATCATTCAGAATGACCAAATTTTTTACCGGCAAACTAGCAAGTCTGATTGCAAGCAAGTATCGCCTGATGGAAAACTCTGCCCAGCGATGGAAAAGCGTTATTGGCGTTTAAAATATTATAACAGAGTTAACAGTTTTCAAAACCGAATTAACTAAAAGAAGATATTATACGACCGAAAAAATAAATTTTCTGTATAGTTTGTACGTAGTATATTTCGGCACCACATACATATTGTACCTTCAAATGTATATTTATGCGCATCATTGAGGTAGTAGTGTTTGTCGTTTTGGTTATGTTTGTGGTTGAAGTTGTCTTATGATATTAATTCTAGTACACTCAGATATATCATGTTTAGAGTTATATCAATATTGTAATTTTATCCTATTATTTAATACAACCCACTTTTATTTAAAAGTCAACCATATGCAATTCGCTCCGCCCCCGAAAGCTTTCTTGTCCGCAACTCTTACAAAATCATCTTTCACTCTCTACAGCTTCTTTACCCGGTCTCTGCTTTGCGTATGTCATCGTTCCATGTCACGATCTCGCCTCCAAAACTTTTCTACGCGAACAATTAATCAGTCAATACTCAGAAAAATTAATATTCACTTTTTTCTCATGTTCCAATGGACAATTTTAGGGTATAGGGTGTCCGGAGGTAGCTTTGCTTTTGCTGTATAATAAGGAATTTATCAATCTATCTTTCTTCAATAAAGGAATATCAATTTTATTTTCTTTATTTTAACCCATGATCCACTCTGGCAATCCGTTGTCAAATAGACAAGTTTTATAAAATGTAAAACGGTTTGGACTGACAGGTGACAAGGCCCTTGAGCCACATCCGACATTGTAATATTTCTTTAAAACATCGCCAAGGTTGCCCGCTGCGGTGCTTATCATAATGACGTACTATTAGGTTATGGGTCGAATACAGTAAACGCATGCTCACCGATTATTATCAATATAAAAAAAAATATTCACTTCACGCACATGGTTTCGACACGATGACGCCATGCTCACACTGCAGAGACCATGGAGCTTCTTCGTGATTACTTCCCTAACTATCCTTGTCACTGGATCACCCTTTTTATGACTTTTTTCAGTAGGGGTGGTACCTCAAATATAAAGTCTATGATACAAATTCGATGACCATCACAGCACTTAAAGAAAATTTCTCCCTCGAGGTAAAACGGCATCCCATATGACATGTGATAATGTGGCTAGATTCCACGAGTGTGCCCGACGTGGCGGTTAAAATTTAGATGAAATATTTTTTTAAACCCGCACTTCTCTTCTTCGGTAAAATTATCGAATTTTATTTATATCCTTTGAATTTTTTTTATTATTTATGTTTGAAAACCTAATTCTGCCACTAAATACCCTATACTAATTTGTCCAAAGGCGAACTTGATGCTGGAGAGAATTCTCTACGAATTTGGATTAAAATGAAAGATAATGTATAGGTACAAAAACAAATAATGATCTTTATTATTATTTGTTTATGTATCTATTGTTTTTTAACATTCCATATATGTCCCACTGCTGAGCACGATCCTCTCCATTTCTGGAGGAACGAATGTTAATCCACCACGTTTGTCCAATGCGGATTGGCGGGGTTACCAGACTATGAATAAATATTTGTAATTCATACATATATTTATTCCGATGCGGGGATCGAACCCGCGACCGTTGACTCCGCGGGCGGAGGGCCCCGCCACTGAACCAATTGGTCGTCGTCTTGTACCTATATATCATTATAAATATGATATATTCGTCTTGGGAATTCTATAATACATATATCTATGACGAATATATAGTCATAGGTCACTTAACAGGTTAAAATATCCCTCTTATTCGAATCGTTAGTTGTAATTATAAACATACATGTATACACACACTAATTTACTTTTTTATATATACGTTTTATTGTTTTCGGCAGGTGAGCGGCCTGAAATTCGAAACACAACTTCGGACACTCAATCAATTCCCGGAAACTTTACTGGGCGACCCTGCACGTCGGATAAGATACTTCGACCCACTGAGGTGACCACAAGTCGTCATGATTTATAATCAATAAATAAGCCTAAATTCCAATATTTTGACCTTAAAACCCTTTGATGCTTTTGCCGAATTTTATTTAGTTTTTTATAACATATATGTATTTAAAGTAGTCATTGTTATGTTTTATTTATATATGCAATTATGCAATTTAATATGAAAAATTAATAAATCATCCGCCCTTGAAATTATAAGAATGGATTTTCCATTGAAAAACGGGCAGGTGGCAACCCTAGTCACATATCCCACAACTAATCTCCAGTATCCATTAGCTAAGGTTGTTAACGTTTCAGGAATGAGTACTTCTTCGACCGAAACCGACCATCTTTCGACGCAATCCTTTACTACTACCAAAGTGGAGGTCGACTCCGCCGCCCAGTAAACGTACCCCTGGACGTTTTCTCTGAAGAAATTAAATTCTACGAACTTGGCGAACAGGCCACCAACAAGTTCCGGTAACAACATACTTGAAATTTGTTTCTATATAAACTGAAAATCAAATTTTCATCGTAATTCTATTTCAGAGGCCTCTAAAACCGAATTACTGAAAAGTTTATTTCGTCCTTTCTTCTCCGTTAAAAATTATTTCATAAAATTAATATAATACAAACGTAATGCTCATTTGCTACAGCTACCGCTTCTAAAATCTTCGTTCAGTTTTGATTTTAACATTGAGATATATTAGATATTTATTCTAAGTCTGATTACCGCGGTAATTCGCCTTGGACAAGCTTGATCAGATAATGTCCGTTTCTCCAAAAATGGCCTAACTATGGAACAAGATGATGCAAATAAAAATTAATTAGTGTTACCGATCAACATGGCGGATGCGTACATTTAATACTCTATATCAAATGTCTAGCAATAACTATAGCCTAACTAAAACCTAACAATCTAAACTAGGGTTATCCAGAGGGCAATCCATGAATCTATTTGCGCGGCTCGCATTATCTATTTTTAATATAAAGGTCTTTATTAAGTTTTATTATATTACGATATATTCAAAGATGAATTCAAGTCCAGCAACAATAAATGTTAATTTTGATTATTAATGGAGTCAGGCGTTACTTTGCGGAAATCCATCACTATATGGACAGTCAAAAGTTTCACTTAGCTAAGATCCGCGACAAGCAAAACAATAACAGAAAATTAATAATGTGTGTTTTTCCGTTGGGTTTAGTGGATTATTTGGAACTTTAAACCAAAAACTTACCGAAAATCGGCCATCAACTCTCCACCCACCAACCACTATACACAACGCCAAACACACACTATCACTTTTCCATCTTGTACACACTTTTCCATCGTGTACAAGATGGAAAAGTGATAGTGTGTGTTTGGCGTTGTGTATAGTGGTTGGTGGGTGGAGAGTTGATGGCCGATTTTCGGTAAGTTTTTGGTTTAAAGTTCCAAATAATCCACTAAACCCAACGGAAAAACACACATTATTAATTTTCTGTTATTGTTTTGCTTGTCGCGGATCTTAGCTAAGTGAAACTTTTGACTGTCCATATGTTAATTTTGATATTTAAAGGATTCTAAAAGATAAATTACGTACGATGATATCAACTGTTTTTCTGTGGTCCTTCAGTGTTTTAGTAGTTTTGTATTTACCTGGAATTGTATGTGCATATGATTTGGATAGCCCTAATCTAAACTGTATAATACTGTCGGCAATTTGAAACGTTTAGTGAAGTCTCCAAACGTCACCTAGTAAACCATTATAGGTAAAAACGTATTATTGTAACATGCTTGATATTTTTACAGCGAGGATGAGGGATTCATAAAGGAGGAAGAGAAGCCCCTGCCAGCCAACGAGCGCCAACGCAAAATCTGGCTGCTTTTCGAATACCCCGAGAGCTCCCAAGCGGCTCGCGTGGTTGCCATCATTTCTGTATTCGTCATCCTCCTCTCGATCGTTATCTTCTGCCTCGAGACCCTGCCGGAGTTCAAACACTACAAAGTTTTCAACACCACCACCAACGGAACCAAGATCGAGGAAGACGAAGTGCCCGACATCACTGATCCATTCTTCCTGATCGAAACGCTCTGTATCATCTGGTTCACGTTTGAACTAATAGTACGATTTTTGGCCTGTCCAAACAAGTTCAATTTCTTCAGAGACGTCATGAATATTATAGACATAATTGCAATCATACCTTACTTCATTACTCTTGCTACCGTTGTCGCTGAAGAAGAGGACACTCTCAATCTACCCCGCGCCCCTGTATCCCCGCAAGACAAATCCACCAACCAAGCTATGAGTCTGGCTATACTCCGTGTCATTCGTCTGGTGCGAGTCTTCAGAATTTTCAAGTTGTCTCGCCATTCTAAGGGTCTCCAAATCCTTGGACGGACGCTCAAAGCTTCGATGCGTGAACTCGGCCTCTTGATATTCTTCCTGTTCATCGGTAAGTGTCGAGTACACTTGTATTACCCTGCTGATAAAACTACCAATTTCTTAAATTATTTTTTCACTAAATGGTCTTTTCCTTTCTATTTATTAAATTACAGCATATCTCGTTTCTTTTTTTAAAACTTAAAGGCAATCGGTTTGAGGGGCTGGAGGGAAAAAGCTAAACTAAGATCCGACTGGAAAAATTTACTGAACCAGGCTTAGGCTTTACTAAGGCCCACCCACGGCTGTAATGCCTTGATGATGATGATGATATCTCTTATGTGTAATCATTTGATATATGAAAATATTGCACAAAAAAAATAAAACTAACTTAACCAATGTATTTTGATGGATTCATGATCGATCATAATTATTGATTTTATACAAAAATGCAAAAACTAATTTAGTACTAATTCATAATTATCTTTTTTTGAATGATTATGATCTTTCTTTCGTTTTTTTAATGATTATATGGATTATAGATTTGATATTAAATAGTTCTTTGTCAACAAATTAAAATAATCTAAAAATTATATCTTAACACAATGAAATAGTAATAAAAAAATCACTACACCATAGGATATAAACATTAAACACTTGATCTCAATTCTTTCTTTGATATGTCAATAATGGAAACATGTTGGGTTGCATATTTTAATAAATAATATTCTAACTTTATTAAATTCAAAGGTATGACTCTAGATTACCCAATTTTTAACTTTTTCATAGACGGATAAAAAGAAATACACAATCACACGTTTAAGTAAAATCACGCATTTATAAATAAACTGTCACCGTATTTGTGTACAGTATAAATTCAACAAAAAAGAAAAGATAGTTTATCGTCTTTGAATCCTAGATAAGTATATAAAAAATTGAATATAACATTTTTAAAAAGGAGGAGATACGTAGAAATTAACCCTTTAAGTGCCATTGTTTTTTACTCATATATACTTTGAAATGCCAAAGAAATCTTTTGTTTTTGATGCCCATTTCAAACATCGTCGTATCAGCAAAATAATTGTTATCGTCACTATTATCACTATGTCTCAAAATAAGCGATGCGTTCGAGTGACCTAAACCCCCCTACCGCGCGCTAAACAGCAACTAATGTTGCGACCACTATCGCGCTCGTGGCAAATTTAGGCAACAGTTAAAAACAATTTTTATTTGATCAAGTTCAATCAATTTTTCGTACTTCAATAGTCGGCAACATCCTTAAGTATTATTATATCACTGTCTATATATATTTTTTCGATTCTGGCGATGTTGGTGTAAATAATTTCAATTCTTTTATTATATAAAGATTTCTATTATATAAAAAATTAATTGGAAAACCGAATGGGAAATGTACAATTAGTTTTCTGTACCATTTATTTTTATAATGTCATAACGACTCAATTTTAAAACTATACATATATATATTCTTATTTAAATGAAACAAAATAACAAAAATTCTCCAATACACTTTGTTTATCTGCCTGTTTATACGGAATAATTTTGGAAACGATTACAACAAGACTATAATCGTTGGTCTATAAACGACTATATGAGGACTGATTTAAATTATTTTTACCTCAAATAAACCTTTAATATTATATTGTAGATGCGGACAAAGCTACGAGAAACATCTAATAACATGGAAGTAGATTTAAAAACATGCGCTTCTGGTACTATTATAAAACCAAGGACACCAATACTTATACTAACTAACGAACTTATACTAACTACTTAACTATTGTATTTTAAGACGTCGAGAGAGAGAGGGTTATTATTTGTTTTAAAATCGTTTATACAATCTTTGGGTCAGGATTTCCCGATACGTAACGGTGTTGTACTAACGGGGCTTGCTACCAGAGCCCGTCCTTGTAGTGCTAGCATGATTTTCTGGCATTTCCTTTTATACGAATCGTCATATCATGTATCCTTTGGGTACAAGACATTTACACTGGTAAAGTACACTTAATCTCCAAGCATGGTACAGATTGCTAAGAGTGAATACTGTAAAAATTGCTTACACCGACGTCTCGTTCATATTTATTGACATGTTTTCTCTACCTCGTCTATAACTGAGTGTAGAGATTGGATGGCATGTATGTTATCCTGTAAGAACCTTTTACAGAAGCCGCGGAGACCCGGCGCGGACAGTCCACGCGCGCAGAGGGTTACGCGGAGTTGCGAAAATTTTCTCATAAAACTGTTTCATTCTTGCAGGGGTCGTCGTGTTTAGTAGCGCTGTATTTTTTGCTGATAAAGAACAAATTGATTCAAATTTTTCCTCTATTCCGGACGCTTTCTGGTGGGCTGTCATAACGATGACCACTGTCGGCTACGGCGACATGAGGTAACCGTGCGCTTTCCAAGTGGCGCACGTACGCAAACGCTCCCCGCCATTGTATGTCCCACTGTATTCTCCGTTGGTGTGTGCTTGTTCTTAAAGGTGTGGTGCTGTTTTCCTCCGCGGTGTACTTCGCTGAAGCCGGAAGTGAGAACAGTTTCTTCAAATCCATACCTGATGCGTTTTGGTGGGCGGTCGTGACAATGACGACCGTAGGATACGGAGACATGACGTATGATTCAGCGACTTCACCCTAAATTTGATTTTTTGCCTTCTCGTCATTTAATTTTATCCTCCAACCATTGGCATTTTTAACACGGTTGATATTTTCTTTCGCCACCTCATGTAACTTTACATTTGCTTCGATGTTATCATAACGACGGTTCGCTTAGAACTTACCCGATTACATCACACACAAAGTCTATACCAAATTGTTGCACGTTCATGAACGTTATTTTTTCTTATTATTATTTCGAAATTTCAACCCATTACACCATTCCCCTTCCTGAACTATCACAATTTTACATGGGAGCAAACTCCTCAAAAGTTAAACTGAATTCAACCGAAATTTGATGGAAACGCTGATTATGACATACGACTAGTCATTTCCATCGCCCCTTCCAAAGCGTATACACTAAGAACAAAGCTGCTTTAGATGTCATACACTTCAACTCTGATTTTCTTTTATATGGGATACAAATGCACACCCAGAATCGAGTTGATGTGATTACATCGATGTACTTCACGACCTCTCCTCTGTTGTGTGTATGGTCCTCTGTATCGCTTCCGCTAAAATAAATGTTTAAATGTATTCAACCGTTGTTGTTGTGGTCTTGATGAATGATTGGCAAAAATGTTGATCATCACGATTATGTGTTATAGTTAGTTGTTACATCACGGTTACATTATTCCACTTCTTTCATTTGCATTTTTTATTAATGTGACAAAATACATCTTTTAGACTTCCGTCTTTTTATTTTATCTATAACCATTGATTCCTGTCGAACAATTTTAGAATACGCCACTTTAATACACCTTTTAGATTCTATCAAGAATATTGCGTATACTTAAAGCAATGTGCTGCTATGTAAAATTGGTGTTCAGATGTTTTCATTGCTTATTTCTATCGTTGCCTTGTTTATCAGTAGCTTTTCCACAATTTCGATAGAGGAACTATTGACACGTATTAATTTGTTAGACGTACTATATTTTAAAGTTTAGTGATATGCATGTTTATCAAAAGTTTATGCATCTTCATTTTTTAATTCTGATATTTTACAAGTCTCATATTATACTTTTCATGGTTAACTCAATTGGTCCGTTGTATCGAAGCTTTTGAATTAGTGTATTAACAGGTTTTGTTTCATCCACGGGTGATATAAATCTGTTGATACAACTACACAGACAGTTTCCGTACTCTGGCGACAATTGCTAGCGATAATTATAGTTGCAATGCGATGAGATAGATAAAGTTACAGTTTTTCTGTAACTAGCTGGCGAGTGTGATTGGTGATGTATGAAATCGTATTGCTTGCGATTTAAAACGGCGAAGCGAATGGTTTTAAAGATTTTTTACTGAAATTTCTATGTTCATTATTTTTTTTTTAATTTATTTCATTACTCATCGCAATTTAGTTATCCAATAGACGCATGCTCATGTTCGTCAAGTACATGCTATGCAAGTTAACTGAAATCATTCATCATTTCGAATTCACTTTTCCTCATTGGCTCATCTATTGCATAATTTTAATAATTTCCCATTGCAACAGACCTGTCGGAGTATGGGGCAAGATTGTGGGATCGCTTTGCGCAATCGCCGGTGTGCTCACAATTGCCCTACCTGTGCCTGTCATTGTGTCCAACTTCAATTACTTCTACCACCGCGAGACTGACCAAGAGGAGATGCAGTCGCAGAACTTCAACCACGTCACCAGCTGCCCGTATTTGCCCGGCACCATGGGAGAGCCTTATTTAAGTAAGTAATCTTTCTAGCACACTTGGATTGCATTTTGTTAACATCTGCGCGATTAATGCGAATCTTACGATGGGAGACTTAATTTAGTCAATGAATATCAAATTTATGTTAATATATCTGTTTAAATAGATGTTGACAGATGCAATTGTGGATCATTGTACTTTTTTATTTCATATATTTTTGATATAATTCTCAGCATGAGACACAAGCTTTTCAATATTGAGTTTGCATGTTTCGCTTTTTTTTTTATTTGTTTCTTTTATGTTCGTTTTCGGTAATTTCAGGTGGGAAGGACGATGAAAAAGACGAGGTCTGCGGTGATCATTGACTATATGACAGTGTTGCCCTATTGCTTACCTATTGCGGACTAGAAAACTAATCGAGAGAGACGATCATTGTGATATTATCGTTAAGAAGCGTAATAGTGCAGTGTTGTGTAAATATTAGTTTAAGTAATGTATAAATACGTTAATAAAAATTGTTATTTATTTCACTTCTAGTTATGTTTGAGATAATTTAGTAGAAAAATGGTTTCGTATACGGATGGATATAACGTTATCGTATTAAACGTTAGCTTTGATCTCTATTGACTAGTCGAATTATCGCCGACTACGTGATTAGGGTGAAAAATTGATTTATTTTGAGTCTGTTGTGTTATTTCAGATTTGTTAGTACATCATGTGTATTGTTAATCTGAAGGTTAGCAACACTATGTTAAGTTTTTGTTAATGGTGATTATTGTGAGTGTAAAGAAGCGATTTAAAGCAGCATTCCCAAATCGAACTTGTTTTGTTTTAATTACCAATTTCAAAATATAGTGAATAATTGGCGAGTGGAGGAATCAAATTGAAGTCGGGGAAAAGAACCTAAACATTTAAAAATTAAAAATTACCAATAAAAATATGCTAAGTTGATAGGATTACTTTAAAAAACTCCATAGATAAATTACTACCTACCTTACGTTTAATTGAATCGAAATCCTTAATAAAATATGCTTAAATAATAAAATGTTACGGATGTTAACCTAAAAGTGAAGTTCAGTAGATATTTAAATAATTAAGCTCCAGGTTAGCGCGAGTTTAGCTCTAGCGTTTATGGTACCCTGTAGTCCAAAATTTTCTAAACTCTACGACCTGGCTAAGCTAAAAGTAACTTAATGTTGGTTTCATTTTCAAATACAATACTGCTTAAGCGAGGAGCGCAATTTTAAATTATAAAATCTCCGCAGTCAATGAATGTGCACAGTGTAAAAATTAAATTTAAAATAATTTAACTGAAAGAATAGGATTTAGTTAAATGTAACTAATTAAGTCCATTGAAACATAGTTTATCATAATAACTGAAAAATTAATCAAACCATTAAAATGAATCTCAATATAAATTGTAAAAAGTGAAACCGTTTTATCCAAATTAGACATTCTAATAAGTTTTGTGATTCATTGTTGAATATAAAATACGTCACAAATGGCGCCATACGTGGGTCAGTCTAAAGGAGTTATTTATCTATATCTGAATGTGAATCTCTGCAGTGTTACGTAATAAGGACGTAAATGTCTTTAATTGTTGCTGCATGTCGTAAGAAAAGTGATAAATAGAGAAAGACTGCTTATATAATATACTACTGACGAATATTTTTTCTTTTTTTTTCTATGATGGCAATTAGTTATAACTATTATGCCAGTGTCAAGTAAAATACAATAATATTAAATCTCTTGAATTGTCTTGTAACTAGTCAGTTTGTCACGTTACGTCTTGATATAATGGTGGCTATTTTACCACAACCTTCAATGGACTTTTTCAGTCTACTTAAAAAAATCACGATACACGAAAATAATATATGATTATAAAAATGAAATAAAAACACAACGTCACTAATGTAAGTTGGCGGGAAAAGTAAGATTTTTTTTTCTATTGTTCTATCATAAATATATATTTTTTATAGCAGAGTAGGCACACGAGCATGCGGGCCACCTGGTGGTAAGTGATCACCGCCGCCCATAGACATTCGCAACGCCAAAGGTGTCTCAGACGCGTTGCCGGCGTTTTAATATATATGTGGGATCCATCTTGTATCTTTTATCAACTGAAATATGAAGTTCTATTTATCGTTAAAGGCATACGCTTCACCACTGATTTTAAAATTGTGGTGTTTCCGCAAAGTCAATTTGGTTGGGTATTTGGGGTCAAAAAAAGTGCGATGATTGTTTTATTCTGATTTCAAATTGTGACAGATGCCTGATTCCATTCGTATCTTTGATAAGAAAAACCTATCCATCGTTTATTTGATATTTAGTTACTTCGCAGGCTCTGATCATCACGTGTTATCATTTCGTGCGATTTGATTTATTGAATTTAATTTATAATTAGTCACTTATTCATTGTTTTCAATTTTTAATAGAATAAATAGCCAAACAACCAAAGGAGTCACCTGATGGTAAAATTCCATCGGTGCCTATTGATATCCACAATCATAAGTGCATTGCACATGAGTTGCCCTACCTTTGAGGAAAGTAGGAGAAAGAAGGTGAAATAAATTTATTGATTTATGTTCAGTATTTATGATAAAAGAGATGTGAACCTACATATACACACGTATATAGTTCAGCTGAATTAAATTGGTTGCATTTTAATCGAACGATTCTTTGCATTTATACAATTTCTCGGCTTGTCACTTTATTCCAGTAGTGCAATTTTAATGTCCGCTTGTATTTGTTTCTTTTTTAAGTTTTCTTTAGATATTGCCTGCAATTATTTCACCTGGATGTTGGCAAGTAAGTCGTATTGTTTTCTCTTTTTTTTTAAAGTTTAATAATTTTCATATTCCAAACGAAGCTTTACAATTGTCATTAACTATTGCAAACACGTTAAAATTCGATGCACGTAAGATACATAATCTAGTTTATAACGAGCGATGACAAGCGAATGCGAATTTGACGCGACGCGTTGTATTATACAGACAGCTATTAAAAAGTTATAATATTTTGCGTTGACATTTTCTTTTAAAATGACCCTTATCTAGAAGATTTTACGGTACATAATTATCAGAAATTAAATGACTTGGTTATATTTGATTTACTGTTTAATCTCGTAAGTGTTTCACATTGCACGTTGGTTGACTTCGCTCGTGATAGAGAAGTTGTTCACCGTTACACATGTCAAGCGCGTACAGTTTCAGGCCCCATACAGAAGAAATCATCTGTAAGCGACGACTCCTCGTCAGAAATTATGGAGTTGGATGAGAATGCACTGGTAGCCGATCCCCAGCTAGAGCAGAACCTGAGCCGTCTACGCGAAGAGGAGCGTCTGCTGTTGGAGCAGCAGGCTGCCATGGAGACAGGAGCTATGGACGACATCGCGGCTCTTCAACATCAAGACGCTATACGCCTTAATCAGGTATGTGTTACCGTTAATGATTATACATATAGTATACTGTTTATATTTGTCAACTTTTAGCCACTATCAATCTCACAGTAGTCCACTGCTGAGCATAGACCTCCCTGAAAACGCACCGACCATACCTATCCTCACCTTCACGCATCCAGTTTCTACCAGCACTCTGCTCAGAATATCTCACCATATAACCAGAGGGCGTCCCACATTACGTTTGCCAAGACACGGTCTCCTCTTCAGCACTCGTCTAAAACAGATTTAAGTTTGATAACTCGATAAAACTTTGGATTGACATACCTCACTACTAGGAAATTCCTATTTAAATTTAAAATCCAAGAATTTTTGAAGTCCCGTTCACAGGTATAAGATTACTCGCTGCAAGTTGAACATTGTTTTTTCTCGTATATTTTTTATGTATTTATATATATACATACATATATGTGTATATTTATATGCATTATTATATATAGTCAAAGCTCAAAGTCGCTCAGAGGGCTATGGAGAGAGCTATGCTCGGGGTTTCTCTGGTGGACAGAATTCGAAATGAAGAAATTCGCCAGAGAACCAGAGTCACCGACATTGCTCTTCAAGTTAGCAGACTGAAGTGGCAATGGGCTGGACACGTTTGTCGGAGAACCGACAATCGTTGGAGTAGACGAGTGCTGGAGTGGAGACCGCGACTCGGCAAACGTAGTGTGGGACGCCCTCCTGCTAGATGGAGCGACGATCTGCGCAAGGCGGCTGGCAGAGACTGGATGCGTGTAGCCGAAGATCGGGCTAGGTGGCGCGCCTTGGGTGAGGCCTATGTCCAGCAGTGGACTGCCGCGGGCTGATATTGATATATTGATTATATATAGTATGTATTTAAATTTATATAAATAGTCTTCATTCTATTCTTATTTATTAGCTGCACCATCTCTGAAGTAAGTAGTTTTATCAATTTCTCCCTTAGGTCCCCAGAATGTCCAATGTACTAACTTTGTGCAAAAAAGTTTGAATAAATACATAAAAATTAACAGTTGGCAATTTCTTTTACCGATTTGTATTTAACAGATGCAGCAGCAAGAGCTGCAGAAGCAGCAGAACGCACAGGCGCAGCGCATCGCCATGCGACAGCAAAGCCAGGCCCAGGCTCAAGGACCGGCCCAGTGCCCGGCGCCGGGCCCAGCTCAGGGCCACGAAGCCGCACGCCAGGCCCGCCGTCTGCCTACGTGCAACGTACGTGTCAACAACTTGCAGGCCGCCGCCGATGCCATAGAGACCGATGTCTGACCATCAGGTGAGTTAATCCCACCTAATATCTCTCCCATCACTTATGCCAATATAAATAAATACGCATATCATCGTCTTGTTAACTGAATTTCAATTATTTCTAAACTATCGAATTTATTTATTGTTAACAAATGCTTAAATCAGCACATTTCAAAGGTAATATAACTCCGTAATTCATAACGATATAGATAGATCGGTAAAAATATAGTACATTTATTTTTAAGATTCGAAACGATAGTTATCGTTGATAATTAACATGATATTTATTATGAAAAATATAGTTTGATAATTATCTTTGATAAATTTAATTCAAAATATATAATTTGCAACTCTTCAAATTGTCGTATTAAACGATCATTCATTTAATTACCCTAGTGTTTAGTTTCCAAGTGTTTATTATGTCAAAATTGTGAACAAAAACAATCAAAAGATTGCCTTGATTGTGAAATGTATATAATTATTCTTTTAAGGTAAATTATGATAGACAAATAGTCAATTACCGGTACCTTCAAGGTACAAGGAAACTTAATAATCATCAAAAGACATAATTATCTTGAAAAATATATCTCGTCTTATACGATGAAATTTTTCCGTTGAAACTAAACCTTTAAAAATAAACTGAATATAATCTTAAAGACTTGTACAAATAATATCCAGTTTTTGACGAACTAGTAGGTCTGGGTATGTAATATGCTTTCATACAAATATTTGCAGTGATCCACTTCTATCAAATGGTTGAGGAGGGCGACTATTCTATCAAATGGTTGTTGCCACATTTTTCATCTCGTGAACAGACGCTGCTTGCGAAGTTCGGTCTGCTGTAATCTTTTACTTACACTTTATTCATTTTTGAAATATTTTTAATTCTTTATTAATGTAATGTTACCATATTGCTTGGTAACAAAAATTGCAGACAAAAAAGAAGATAGCTGCAGATTATTTTTTCCCAGTTTCTTCTCCATTTATTTCAAAACGATGCCAGATGTTGCATAGTTAACAGACTGACGTACGACAAATGAGTCCTGAGTTCTTATAACGAACAAATGTACAATTTGTACAAGACTAAACTAGGAGATGAAAAAAGTTAACGTGAGTAGGATTTCTGTTACACGTGTGCACGTTCAAAAAAAAGGTTTTAAAAACGAAGGTTGATAAATGAAAAACATAGCACAGAAAAACAACGTACATTAATAAATAATATACAAAAAATCAACTAATTACAAAACGTAGATTTTTGTAATTAGTGCGCCGGAAGTAACGCTGTCTCAATAAATTCAATTCTATATTCCAATCGAATTTCTATGAAAACAACAGCAGAAAAACACCATACTCTAAGAAATAATATACAAACAAACAGCTCATTACAAAAACTTTATAAATAGAACTCTAGGAGCACCGGAAGTAACGCTGTCTCGATAAGTTCCGTTTTATTTTCCAATCGAATTCCCATGAAAAACAACAACAGAAAAACAACGTACAATATACAAACAACTAATTACAAAATCTTTATAAATACAATTCTAGGAGCACCGGAAGTAACGCTGTCTCAATAAGTTCCGTTTTATTTTCCAATCGAATTCCCATGAAAAACAACAACAGAAAAACAACATACACTATACAAACAACTAATTAGGAAACCTTAATAAACAGAATTCTAGGAGCACCGGAAGTAACGCTGTCTTGATTAGTTCAATTCTATCTTCCAAACGAATTTCTTTGAAAAACATACGATAGAAAAACAACGTACAATAATAAATAATATACAAACAAACAACTAATTAGGAAACCTTAATAAACAGAATTCTAAGAGCACCGGAAGTAACGCTGCCTTGATTAGTTCAGTTATATCTTCCAAACGAATTTCTATGAAAAACATACGATAGAAAAACAACTTACAATAATAAATAATATACAAACAAACAACTAATTAGGAAACCTTAATAAACAGAATTCTAAGAGCACCGGAAGTAACGCTGTCTTGATTAGTTCAGTTCTATCTTCCAAACGAATTTCTTTGAAAAACATACGATAGAAAAACAACGTACAATAATAAATAATATACAAACAAACAACTAATTAGGAAACCTTAATAAACAGAATTCTAAGAGCACCGGAAGTAACGCTGCCTTGATTAGTTCAGTTATATCTTCCAAACGAATTTCTATGAAAAACATACGATAGAAAAACAACGTACAATAATAAATAATATACAAACAGAAAACTAATTAGGAAACCTTAATAAACAGAATTCTAGGAGCACCGGAAGTAACGCTGTCTTGATTAGTTCAGTTCTATCTTCCAAACGAATTTCTATGAAAAACATACGATAGAAAAACAACGTACAATAATAAATAATATACAAACAAACAAACAACTAATTCCAAAAACTGTATAAATAGAACTCTAGTTATTCAGAAGTAACGCCACCTCGATAAATGCAGTTCTATTTTCGTAATGACCCCGTAGAAGAGTTAACTGTCGTTCATATTCGTATGTATAAAACTTGGGGCATGCTAAAAACCGTGAATGGCAACACTTGGCATACCATTGACACGGTGCACCGGCGCGGGCTTCGATCGCCGCTGGCTTGAATGAATGCGGAGGAAGCGGCGAGATCGATAGCCGCTGCGGCAGAGCCGGGGCCGCCCCTCCCGTGACGTCACGCTCCTCCCGCACCCTCGCCGCCCGGCCACGTGCTCGCCGAAAGCCCGATCGATTCGGGAGAATCGGCGCCCCCTCAACCCGTTCTAGCAGAATTTACAAGACGCCCCGCCACGGGACTCGTTACATTTACCCATTTCCGCATCGAAGTAGGTGAACGTAAGAATATCGATTCACGCGTACGACTTTTATGGGGAAACAACACACCTCATATTTTTTCTCGCGTAACACACGGACAATGGTTCTGTTTATTGTATAATATAATTATAATAATTGGCTATTATTAGGATAATTTAACCAATTATCGAAATACGACTTCTTCTTATCTATGTATTTTCTTTTATCCGGATTTGTATACATACATACATACATATATATATATATATATATATATATATATATATATATATATATATATATATATATATATATATACATTATATATATATAATCTCATTCATTCAGCGTTATCATGCAATTGGCAAAAATCCAAAGTTGTAGTTTGATTTTTTAAATATATTTTCTCTCCAAACTTATTTTCTCAGTTTTGCCCGAGGCCCGCAGGCAGGAGAGAATGGGGAATGGCGTTAAATCCGCCTGTTGTGCATTTTGTGGAAAAAAATATATAAAATAAATGATATATCCTCCTCCAAAAACTCCTTTGTTTTATATCAAACACGCAAAATAGCGTTTCTTCGCGTCGATTTCAATAGAAGGTACTGTATAAAGTATACATGGTACTTGTTTGCCTTCATTGTTCTCTGTATTTCGACATTCTTCAGAGCTGGTGTTTGCAACTGTGCGCTCCATTTCCTATGCAAAAAGCTTTGATTAACTTTCCCTTTGTACAATAGTTGAGTTTTTCAGTCACACTTTGCATTTTCGAACTACGAACGAACTTGGTCTGTATAAAACAAATTTGTTTGTAAGTGGACCTATAAATATTTTTATCTCGTCCTAAGTCGTAGGAGAGCATAAAGTAGACGTTTTTACTAGTATTTGGGCTCATTGGGTCAACGCGTCGGAGCCATTTGTTGGCCAAGTGATATTACCACATAATGTATCCTAGCGTAGCTTAACGCACTACGTATTTTTAACATTTAACTGTATAGTACTGTAGCGTTCCGCTAGCTGAACTGCTATGGCGACACACGGGATCTTTAGGGGGTTTTATCTACATTTTATATTCAATCTCAATTTTAAAAAAATATATTATATATAAGTGCCAAACGGGTGACATGTCTATCGAAAGAGGTCAGACGAACTAATCTTTTTGTTTTTATATAAAACAATTTATTTCTTTTTTGAGTTTATAAAGAAGTTATATAATATAACAGGTTTTAATATATTCAAATGAAAAGTTTTAATACATTAGTGATACGTTTATCAATGTATCATTACAGAAGGTATATATTCTCCTCCTTAGTCACTCCTGGCGGACTGGTCGTGGTCATCATCTAATCGATGGTGGCTTTAGCGAGGCTTCTTCTTCTATCCTTGACATTGCGTGTACAGTCGGTCATGGAACACGTAGTAGATGCTTTGATGAAGTCTGTCCATCTTGTGGGTAATCGACCGCGACGTTCAAAAACATTTAAATCGATCTTTTTCAACATTTGCTGTAATATAAGTTTGATATAATAAAATCACCAATGTATGTAATTATAATAAAAAAATGGCAACCAATTGGCTCAGTGGCGGGGCCCTCCGCCCGTGGAGTCAATGCGGGTTCGATCCCAGCATCGGAATAAATATATGTATGGATTACAAATATTTATTCCGAGTCTGGTAACCCCGCCAATCCGCATTGGACAAGCGTGATGGGTTAACATCTGTTCCTCCAGAAATGGAGAGGACGGCTCCCGTGCTCAGCAGTGGGACATATATGGGCTGTTAAATAATATCACAAATAATAAATAATACAAATTACTAACCGACATCGGTAACTTAATATGTGTTTATAATTTTCATAACTTCTCGTTGTTCTATGTATTCTGAATGTCTGTATACGTCGTTTTGTATTGTATAGGTTCCCACGATATAGGGAATCCAAGTTTACATATCTTAGCTATGAATGGTCAACATTTTAAGGCAATCATTTACAAAAAAAAAAAAATACATCCGAAGCCATGAAATAAATTATTAAAAACATAGTGTAGTTAGTTTCGTATTTAGGCTCTGACATAAAGTTGAAATGGAATAGGTACCATCTACATCAAATAGATGGCCGACCATCTGCCACCGTCCAATTCAGTCTCAGTTTTCTACCACGAACTGTAAAATGTGGAATGGTTATTATTATTACGATATATGTCCTTCAAGAGACGAACGTATGTATGGCAATGTATGTGATCACTACCAAGAGTTTACATGCACGTTCGTTTGCCTACCCTGCTACAAAACAAATATAAAATATCTCTAAATATTCTTGATTTAAATTTTTGTATACAAAGCTTTGCCTACGCACTGTTGATCCTACTTTCTTTGATATTTCCGAATCGATACGTCACGGAACATTTAAAGAAACTACCCTAGATATTTCTTAAATGCCGGTGGTGTTGGTGGCTATGGGCGGCATTGATTGCTTTCAATGAAGCGATATGCTTGGTCGTATTTCCTATCCCATAAAACGTTGAAATATTTTGAATTACAATTTTTTTTGGTTAAGGTTGAATATTTAAAAATCGAATAAAAAATTGCAATTCCATAATGGATACTCTCATGTGACTGATTTGAACATAATTTTAAAATTAATAATTTTATATTTTATCAAATTAAGACGATGCGATGCTTTTCAAAGTATTGTTGTGTTTTAATAATAATATATTTTTCCATTTCTTCAGTCTCTGTCGAAATTCATCCTTAAATGGGACATAACATAGATAAGTAAGTGAAATCAAAATGTTAATTACGTCATGCATGACTGTAGACGCTGTCGTTTCACAGAAAACCAGCGGAGTTGGCAAATCACACGGGAGTAGAGCGCTCGCAAAACTCACTCTGACCTCTTGTACAATGCTACTCCGTTGTGCTTTGGTGAAATGCTAGCTAAGCGAGATCCGCTAGCCGCGCCTCTAAATTTTTCGACATTTCTTTGGACTATAGACTGAAAAATCATTGGCCTGTGACATTGGTGAGGTGCGCGGAATCTCCCGCGTACAATACAATGTGGTGTCTCCCCTTAAGATGTGAATTTAGTTCAATTCCTTCAAGCGAAGCTCAACCTGAATTGTGAAAACGTCTTATTTCTATTTTCGTACTTGTAATAAATCGATAGACGTTTTCATTTTCAAAACATAGGAATAACTCTGAACCTCCGACGAGAATATTAATACGAAAAATAACATTAGTCAAATCTATACTAATCAACCAAGGCAAATAGACGAACGTTTCGCAGTGATTTCACAGTACTTAATCGTTTATATTATTTTTAATTTTTATTTGTTAATATTACTAGTAATCTATCTATGATAGTTAGTTTCCTTCTTCTTCCTAGTTTTCTTTATAAACAGAATATAAAATGGGTAAAAATAGAAATATTTACAGATGAAAGCGATAAATAATGTTTTATGGGAAATAAAAATTTCATTACCTAATAATCAATTTGAAACTCAAAGAATTGCTATAAAGGTTAATAATGTTGAAGACATCAACTGTTAATAAGCAAATTACATTTTCGAACAGTTTTATATTGTCTTGTGATCTTAAAAACAAATATATTTTGATGAACACAAAACTTTAATAAAATTCAAATGATCTAAGTGACCCAATGGTGAAGTGTTCGGTTTGAATAACAAGGGTTGAGGGTTCAACTTTTGTTTTTAAATATCCTTTCGACCTATAAGTATCTATTTGGTTCAAAATTTATTATTACTATTGTATGTTTTAATAGTACACTTGACAAAAGGAGCCAGATCAGTGTGGGGGCTATGGTTCAAGACCATAGTCCCACATAGTCCCAACCTTACATTAATTTAGCAATTTTAATTATACATTTTATATGGACAGTCAAAAGTTTTACTTAGCTAAGATCCGCGACAAGCAAAACAATAACAGAAAATTAATAATGTGTGTTTTTCCGTTGGGTTAAGTGGATTTATTTGGAATTTAAACCAAAAACTTACCGAAAATCGGCCATCAATTCTCCACCCACCAACCACTACACACAACACCAAACACACATTATCACTTTTCCATCTTGTAAACGACACGTGTTTCGCCCCAACACGAGGCATCTTCAGGTATAGTAGACTCTACGGAAGACAACCGAAAAGTGAGTGTCACTTTTCGGTTGCCTTCCGTAGAGTCTAGCTCTCTTAGCTAAGTAAAACTTTTGACTGTCCATATAGTGATGGATTTCCGCAAAGTAACGCCTGACTCCATTAATATACATTTTATATTTTTGCATGTGACGTCACAACATTTGACGTTCGTCAAATTGTCTTGGTCGATAAATACTGTATTAATTTTTATAATTTTCATAAGATCACTATATAACTCGTCTGAGGTTAATTATTTTCGTATATGTATTCTAATCTTATGTTATTTTATTGCATCAATGTTCATATATGGTGTTTAATGTCTGAGTGTAAACGGTTGTTCTCATATTGAAATGTCCTCTCTTTTTAGCGGCGATTACTGATTATTCCACAAGTGAATTGGCAATTTAAATTTCTTTATTTTTATTTAAATTCTCAATTGTATATTTAATTAATAACCTCACCATAATTAATAATATAGCAGTCCACTGTTGAGCAATGGCTTTTAATGAGCAGCAATTTCTCATAGTTACCGCGATTCACGACCTAGCATTGTTTTATACGGCAGTTGTATAAACATCGGATAGATCAGCTGAAATCAAATCAGGATGAATGATGGTTGAGGTGTTAATTTATAATTGCGCTCTCAGCCAAATATATCACAATGGTAACTAATTCAAGTATTAACTTAGCACCTGTCAATACTTTGAGCTAAATTAATATACGTCGAGTACAGCATGATTCTGTCAAATACAATATTATTCAAATTTAGATGATTTCTTTCTGCTTATATCCTGAATCTGATTGAATCACTTAAAATACCTATTAAATATCTTGGTATATTATTTTATAATTAGAAACGAGACGGTTATTTTCATAACATTTCGACTGGCATTAAATTCTAGTAATTTTGTACTTATATATTGTAATTCTTATTAGTCAAATTTTAAATAAAAAGTGAATTCGGTCAGAATCGATTAAAATAATCCTTACACATATATGTGATGGCGTGAAAACCTCGTAAGTTTTAACATGTTGATGTCGCCGCCTGAGGGAACGCATGGCTTGGAGCCCCATTAAAATGTCATAGGCTGTCCCCATAGATTTGTGATGTAATTGTTGTTGTACGAGTTGGACAATTGTCGATGTTCTATGTTAAAATAAGTGACTGTTATATTATAAGTTGATCAAACTTGTGGGTATACATAACATGTTCGTTATGGAGTCAGAACAGTTCACGAATGTATATTGCCATCCTTCACATAATGAGGGGTGTTGCTGTAATGCCTATGTTTGACGAACGGATCCATAAATAATGGTTGTCCGGTGACAGGATTAAATTTTCAATATAAACTACTACTTTCAAACTATAACTTAATATATGGTACGCCGACACAAGAACACGCAACACTTAAACACTGCGACATTTGAACATACGACATTTATATACTGTCGCAGTGCACACAAACGATGCACGCAGTATTTAAGTGTCTCGTGTGCTCGTGTAACTTAATATAAATATGACCGAATAATCCTTATTTTAAAGTAGTAGTTAAGGTTGAAGACCTAATTATGTCACCGGAAAAACTATACGTATAGCCATATACAATCATGTCGATAGCACAAAATCAAAATATGAGCTCAATTAATTTAATCATTGAACAACAGGCGTGTTAAAAATTATGTATAAAGATAATCAAATATTCAAAATGTTAATAGATCGAATTGTGCTTATCTATATTTTTTTAGAGCAACTAAGTTTAAATTACCAAATGGTTAGATATAAGTTCTAAAACTCGCTAATAAATTTGTGTAATTTTTCCAGATAAGGTGAGCTGGTGCGAGGGTGTGCAGGACCTGGCGCTGCCGCAACACGAAGCGGCGGTGTGGCGGGGTCGACTGCCCGCCCGCTCCCCCCGCTCGCCGCCCGCGTGCCGCGTCTGAGCGCCCGCCCAACCGCCCTGCATCAGCCCACTCCGCCTCACCGCAACGCTACTCCCATGAACTTATGTGCTTCTCTCTTTCAAGCGACCCGTTAGTATTAGGAGAAATAGATCATAAATACACACGACAACGGTTTTAGAATACTATAAAAAAAATCTTTTAAATAAGCTTGCGACGGCCCCAATGCCGCGGCCTTAGCCTGTTGTAAATATAGGGAAAATGCTTTCCCGCCGCTTGTACACTTTCTACTTTCGACACACACATTAATGTAAGAATTCGTTCCATTACAAATAATATATTATACGAACTACGCCTGCAGAATATTCAGGCTTGAAACTTGTGGAACGTTTGTAAATAAACTTATATCGGACCTTGTATACGCCTGCTGTGGCGGTCGACGCCACAGCGATAACGCAAGTATAAACTGCTGTCAAAGGCGTACATGGATATATGACATACAAATGAATGTAAGACAAATGATTGTACAACTAATAGTCCGTGAAGTATCGCCGTAGCTCATTTTAATCGCGACTGGTTTATCGACTGGCCGTACACGAGCATCCATGGGCTGAAAGGAAAAATAGGGAAGTGCCAAAAACACCCTTTGAGCTACGTCGATATTTCGCGTTCACTCTATAGTCAATTAAGAACAATGTACGGCCCAAAGGGTCTCGGAACAATGTGAACTACCACTCTAATTGTGGCCACCTGATTCGTATTACGCCACCTGATTTCGTGATGATCGGATATAATGGATCCCGAATGATATAATGATTTGCTAGACATTCCCGAGCCAGTGTGTGAAGCAAAACCATCTCGTATCACATACGATTTTAAGCATATCTTCCCGCTAGCTAACACGGAATGTTAGGTTTCGGATACATGAGGTTTTGAGTTAGTATGAATTATCCAAGTTCGATCCGCAGATTTGATGGAGGATGCATTTAGTAACGAGGTTGTGAGTTATGTATATCAACCTCGGATATAAAACATTGTAGTAATAAGTTATTTATGTTCGATGTCGTGCAATATAGTTCAGTGCCCGGTGTGAGCTGCGCACCCCCTCCCAATCACCCCCCATCCCCGCGCGTTGTTCGCCACAGCCTCGGAGTATCGAAAGTTTTTTTGTTTCATATAGAACACACAAGGCTTGTACAGGTCTTGATATATTATCATTGATGTTGTACATCTTACAATATAATAAATATATTATTCGTTAAGTGTTAAATGTACGTAGATGGTTTCGTCATGTTTGAACAGCGATCGTGTGTTGGTAAGAACAATTTCGTGAAATTGTAAACAAATTAATTTTAAATAATTCTCATGATTGCAAAGAAGTAATTGTTGATTTCGAAAATCAGTAGCACTCTCAAAACGCACATCCGTTTACAATATGATTCATTCATGTACAACATGAATGATTCAGCCATGTGTAACATGTTTCATTCGGGTATAACATTGTTTAGCCATGTATAACATGATTAATCCATGTATAACAAATAGCATAAGGTGAAATATGATCCAAAACAATATGATAATCATTCAAAAGAATATGTTTAAAATTAATTTGTTATGGGCTGTCTAAGGTTGGCCATATTACTATTATTAATGTATAGTATTAACTTAGAAACATATCCATTAAAACGTGATTTTATTATTATATGTTTGTTAATTATTACTATAACTGTTTTAATTAGGGACAAGAAAGTCAAGGTCGGTTTTTTTTTACATCGGATGAAACGACGGAGAATTCGTTGGATTTGTCAATTTTATTGTATATTTTTATTCTCTGTTGTCATCCGAGTTAAAAAAATTATTGGGCATGCAACATGGATATATTTTCCGATAAACGGGTACTTATAGCTTCAGGAGATTGAATTCAAAATAAAATTGCATTCTTCATTTTCAAGTAAACTCTAAGGTGAGAATCAGTTAAACGTGAATGGAGTCATGCAGTGAAAAAATACAGTTTGAACAAGCATAGAATGTCCCCGACTAAATGACCGAGCATTAGTAACAAAATTGAAATCTTTTTTTACACCAGAGCATGCAGATCACCTGATAGTATGTGATCACCGCCTCCCATAGACTCCTGCAACGCTGGAGGCGACACAAATGAGTTGCCGGCTTTTCATGGACACATAAGCTTCTTACGAATCTCCGAAGAAAGAAGTTATAGTGTTTATTAACGAAAATTTCAATAAATTAACTTTACTACATACTGACATAGAAGGCACTTGAAGAAAATGAATTAAGCTTCTTCGCTTCGATCTAAAATACAATTTTATCTCCGTGAGTGTATCAGCACAAGAAAGCTATGAAATACGTCTCCGCGAACCGATGAGGCGATTTTCATATACGTACGTCGCTACAACCGTCCCGTGTCAGCTGTAGTCTAAATTAAAAAAAAAATCTTTCATCATATCATTAATACACATTTCATAGCGTTAGAACATATTAGATAAAAGACACGATATATAAACCCAATGTAGATTAGTGTAGTATTGTAGGAACACTCAATTAGGTTAGGTACATGTTTCGAGCATAGATTTCGTTATATTCGGCTATCTGTAATCGATATTTCCGTAATCATAAATAGATTTCAATAGACATAATTTTTAGTCGCTATGTGTTAGTTTTTATGGGCGTGTACATATAGATTTTGTCAGTTTCAACTGGCCGGACACAGAACTTGCATTTAAAAATGTATACTGTGCAAATATTGCCAAAGATAGTTTAATTAACTGGTGTATTAGTTAATAAGGAATCAGTTAAACATATGGACAGAGTGCATACATATTCTTGCTTTGTATAGACGACTCAACAGATACAATAGATGGACTCGTACTGAATGCTTCGCGAGTGCTATATAATTGGAAACAGTGAATTTGAACTATTACTGAAGATAACGAAGGTCTAGTGTCGTGTAGAGGGCAAGCAGCGAGCCATTGGAACTTCCAAGATGTGTTTCGATTACCGCGATAAGATATTTGGCAATGGGATACAAAACGAATGTTTCGTCTATTTAACTTTAAAGAACTTTATGCATTCCTTCTCGATGACATGTATTTATCAAATATTTTATTAGATAAGAATCGATGTCAATACAATAAGCGTTAGTGACAATTGTGCTTTTTACACGACTGCTTACCAATTTTGCGTATCTGTATAATACAGGTTGAGGGAAAAAGCTCAATATTGCCATGACTGTCGTGTAAGATCAGCACTATTGTCGCGTATACTTTTTTTTTTAGGAAAATTGTGATGCAAACTATTTGTTACAATACCCAACTTGTCAGTGAATTGAAATCATAATTGTCGAACATTTTAATGATTTAAAGTGGAATGAAGTTTCCGACCATAATACTGGATGTGGTTAAGAGACCCGCGATGGAATAGGGACAACACAAGGGTTTGTAAACAAGTTAACTCTTTAATCCATGAACAGTGAAAGAAAACGATATTACAGCGATAAAGAAACCACTAGAGATCCAAAGGCCCCCCAGATGAAATCAACATGTCAGCTATCCGCTGGGATGGACGGACCTCTATCGCATCGTTTCGACCAGAGTTTGTATAGTCATAGTTTGCATTACAGTTTTAATCCTTAAATAAATTTTAAAAGATCCGAGGCTGCAGCAAATAACCGTTAGATGTGTCAATGTAGTAGTATATACATGTTAATGGTTGTTTTAAAAATATTTAAGGGTCCAGATGACTGGTCTCGAAATGATGTAGCTGCGTGGAACAAAGAATCTGTATATATGTTCATCTTTTTTGATGATGGTATTACAAGGACATCGGATGTCGGAAATATCACTCAAGTTACGAACTTATACAGATTGTTTGGTTGCGTGAACTAAATGGTGAGAATTTGGATAAATATATAACTGGAAAGAAGATTAAGTCCTAGTGATTAATGAGGTGCCGATTGTACTATTGCACCAGACGCAATACTAATTTCTATTAATGTTGGAGTTATAATGGCCAAACTTGTTCGAGGGGGGAAAGAGGCATGAGGATATTAGAGTTACTTGTGAATTACTCATGTTGGCCAAAATTATAGGTACGCCACACTCATAAAGGCATGTTATGTTTTCGTTCAGTATTATTAGTAAATAATAAAATGGAATACGGGGTAGTGAGTGTGCAAAAGGTAGGCAAGATTAGTCATCTGAACCTCTGTAATTATGTGTATTGTTCGCTCTTTCCCACTCGACTGTCCCGTTTCATTCATGTCTAAAGTAATCACGGACGTAACTAGACGGTTAAGGTCCCTAAAAGTAACTTTGAATTACAATATTTTGAATGTTTTACATACTTTTAGAGATTGGTGTAAAAAGTATAATTTATACATAATTTTCATGTACATTATAATAATTTTAATGTCAATTATACTAATTTAATAAAAATACTACGCTTTGGATACGTTTTATATGTCATACTCATATAATATGTTAAAAAAATATACAAGTTTTATTATACGTTCAAAAATATGTATAATACCAATTGATCAAAAACAATAGAACATCAGTCGATCGATACAATCAATGATCCCTATGAAGGAAAAATTGATTACTTCATATTATCAATTTTATATTAATTTATTGATGATACAATGTTTATTATATTCTGATATGTTGTTGATCATTTTCAAGGAATTGTAATTCGATGTAGCTTTGAAGTATTTAAAGATTTCCACTAAGGAGTCCATACTTTAAATTATTAGTTAGCCAATTTGGACGCACTTGGAACGTACTTTGGTGTTAATTTGTAAAGAACAGCGGCAATATGGTCGTACTACAATAGTGGGAATTAGTAAATTGAATATGTTAGACCTTCGTTTACTGAGACCCCACTACTCGAGATACACAATCGGATTATGTTGTCGACGACAGTAAAAAAATTCTTACTCAGGTAGCTGATAAAACACATAGATTTCACCGATGGAAACACATCTATATATTCCCGTAAGATTATTCTTATAGGTAGGGCAAAATTTTAAATTTATTATAAAGTCTGATGCTGTCCGTTTTGAGTAACTGACTGTATTTAATATGGTCTGTAGTAGGAAACAAAATAAATTGGTAATTTTACTCGTAAATTCAATTTATTTTAAGATTTATAGTTAGGTGATTTGCAAAACTTTTGGCAGTGTAAGATGTCGACATTTGTTTAAGATATATATATATATATATATATATATATATATATGTATATGGATCTTGATTGCGTGTTGCGGCCAAGATACGTTTGGTGTCGCGGCGGTTGCATGAATTCTGAAACGCTAATGGGACCTTACATTATCATTTAGAAATAACGTACGATGTATGAATACAAAATATGATAGGGACACTGCAATGTTAAATTATTTTTAGTGGGTTATAAATATTTGGATCAACGACAAAATATCCTCCACGATGCAAAATAATATTACGTATATTGTTAACAATTTTTTGATTGTAACAATTGTGAAGAATATAATTTTCAATTTCACTAACCCCTTCTCCGTCCAGACGAATGCGTGTTCATATAAAAGTGGATATTACTACGAAATTGTATTAAATGTCAAAATAAATCCTCTTTATTTGTTTGTAAGTTAATTGGTTGTGTTGAAATTAAGAATTAACATTTATTTATATAACTTATTAAAATCTCCCCATAAACCGAAAGATTTATAAGGAATTTATTTTGAAAAAACAAAGTCTGCGATTTATCTAAAATTTTGCCAATACGAGCTTAAACATTATTTCAAATTTAATATTCGGTACGAAACTAGCGTACCACGATTCGATGATATAAGATTGGACTGGGAGAAATTGCTCCCTTATAATATCCACTTATCCATTTACAAGTGCTTTTAAATAAGATTTTATAATGTTAAGTGCTTTTCGACTAGTATACTTACAAAAAGGAGTAAATCTTATGAAATAATCACAATTTTTCGCTATAATTTATTATATTTAATATCCATCCAGTATTATTAGATAAATAAGTGTAATAATGATCGGAACCATTTTCTAGCGGAATTAGATCGTTTGTAATGTTAAAAAGGATTCGGTCGGCCAATAACGTGACATTTTAAAATTAAGTAAAAAAAGTATATAGACAACATTGGTCCCAAAAATTGCGGTTTCTAATTCGTTGCTCCCATAACATGATTTTTAGAAAGTAAGTAAAAAACTATTCATATCGCATTAGGTTATTGAATTAAAAATTAAGCTATATACATTGCATTCTTTACAAGTATGATTTATAATTTATATATATCACGATAACCATATAATAATATATTTCTCATAGTGATTTTAGGCTGCTCTATAGATACAACCCCACTTTGTCATCACAAAGAACTATGGGGCTCGTATTCAACACATAAATGGAACCCACAAGTGACGTAAAGTTACTGTCGAGCGTAATTAGCGGCCGAACTTGTTAAAGGGCAGGAGTTTCGGAATTCATATAATCGTGCGTCTATTTTGGCAAACATTCACCGTGTATTTCAATAGAAAGTTCCATTTTTTTTTTACTTAGGACATAAAGAATGGAATTTTAAATGCAAACACAAGTCTTGTTTCACGTTACGTCATTTTGTAACGCCAGCGACCCGAGTGTGCGCATCGGCGTGGTACTTGCACTTTGAATTGGATAGAGGTTGAAATGATCGTTCATGCGATATTACGATATATCCCATATCTTTAAAAGTTTTGTACTTAAAATTGAATCAGAATATATAAAAAAAAATTGAATATAACAAACACGATTTGGAGGAGACTGAAGTCCAATTCCTGTACTCGAGTATATACGGTTAGAATTTACATGGAAACCATATAAACAAAAAATATTGGAATTTAAATAAATATATATCTGGCAATTAATTTAGATAAACATCAACGTACGGTCGGAATTATTGTGAATCAATTTCTAAAATATATGGCGGTTTTGCAATTTATTCGAATGAATGTATAGGAATGTGAGGTTGGAATTTATATGAAAAAAGTGTATTTTGTTGCCCATTGCGGTACCACATCGATGTTGGTCTACGTCTGTTGTTACGGATGTCGGATACGTATGTTTCCGTGGACCTTAACAAACACTAACTGTAGTTATCTATAGTAGTATGTTTACAATACGCATCTATCACCCTGTGTACCTAACAACTCAATAGCACTGCGCAATCGCAGGTTTTTGTGTCATTGTATCGATGTGTCGTATATTAATTGATGTTATTAAAACTCTAGACTCACGATAATTGTTTAGTAAATGTAATAATACTGTTTACTCATTTGTAAACCAAATATAATTGGCGTTGTTTAGAAATCTAAACTTAGTTTTACTTCAAATGTCTCGTCACAAAATATCGCCTTTGAACGGATATAACTTTTACACACGCAACATTCATATATTTCTTTCTCTGTTTTCTATCTAGGAAAACAAACTAAATTACTAACTTTGGCCCCCGAGCAGATTTAACTAGGAAACGTGAAAGGTTTTTTCATTTCTACATAAGAAAACAGAGGCATCAATTGATATGAAATATATGTGTGTGTACATTATCTTTAAAATAACAGGCAAAATCAAACTGTGGCAGCTGAGACAAACAAGGTCGAACCGACTGACAAAAAAATACGGCAGAGGATTAAGTGATGAATCAAAAAATAACATAATTTGAACTGAAATATCTATGATAATCACTGATTAGCTTTGAAACAATATGTAAACATGTATAGTTCACATCAGTGTACTAAACGGAGTAGAGAAGGAATGAACATATAGATACATCAAGGAATATATTCCTTCTCGTGGTGCCTTATCTTTTTTTCAGTCGGTGCCGTCCCTTACGTGTCATTACTATGCGAGATACAATCCAAGATACAAATACAATCAACTCTGTAAAGAGACGAAAAAATATTAATTATTCATTGATTTTACAGACTATACACTTCAATTTCTCTATATTCGATATAAAGATATGAAGTCACAACGTACATATAATTTTAAAATAAAAGTTATTATTTACAAATTGAATAAAGAAATTTGAAGGTCTTTAATATTTTAAAAATAAATCATTATTATTAAGTCTACTTAAAATTATTTCTGCCTGAACAACAATATAATGAAGTTTTAACATTATCATAGTGTACATGATCGATGATATATACATGTATATTAAATACATTACATGTTTCATTTCAAACTGTTTATAAAGTCTGTTGTTAAATATATACTGAATTATTTACGTCTGCAATACATTAGTCTGTTTGCTCACAACACGGTTTGATTTGTGTAAACTAAGTTTACATGTCTAATCAACGCCATTTAAAACCGCTTTAGAACTCAATAAAGTGTTCCCATAGTGTAATTGGTGCTTCGTCTAAATTCAAAAGTTGTGTTCAATCAAAGCTGCGCTGTAACTTCCGTTTGATTCTCCCTTCAAATTGTAAATCAAAGTTGTATAAATGAATCAATAAAATGTAACTGATGTTTTATTTTGTTTCACCCCATATACTTACATCTCACTGTTGGGCACAGGATGTGCCCGTATTTGGAAGGTGAATTGGCGAAACACCAAAACTCGGCACAAATATCTGTAAGCCATACATATATTTATACCGATACGGGATTTGAACCCGTGACCATTAACTCGAAGCGTTAATCAATACAGTTAATTAGATAGTCTTAAAATAAAAATTACTCAACAAAAATAAATGAACCTTCGAAACTTCAAAAAAGAAGCCTACACATTTCTGGCCGGCAACGCTTTTGCAATGCCTATGGCAGTGCGGATGTCTATGGGCGGCGTTGATTGCTTTCTATCGGATAACACGCTAGCTCGTTTGCCTTCCATCCCATAAAAAAGTATTCCATACATAGCATTGATCTCTTTCTCTCTCTCTCTCTCTCACATGAAAACAAAATGATTTAATACCATAATCTCCATAAGTAGCAGCCGGATGGACTGTAAATTAGTTTTGATAACTGCTTATCACACTGACACTTCGCTACGCTTGATGTCTCGTAGATTGATTACGGCAAAGAGGGTGATAAAGGTCTAGTTCTACAAGGTGAATAATGTTTATGCTAGGGAATGGTTCATATCAGACGTTAACAACTCCAGTCCCGGATCTTGAACTTTTTTTAGGCGGGGCAAAAACTGAAAAATGTCGCACCTGCCTGCTTATATTCTTACCTTTATCATCTTTATAATTTCACCTATCAGATCTCCACTAATTGATTTTGGACACAGGCCTTCCGGAAATAATGCATCCATGGCTGTTCTTTCTGTGTTAAGCCTATTTATTTATAGATATATAGACATGAACGTGTAGGATATATACTTTATACACAGCACAGGAGTTGTACATAAGAAGATATAATAGTAGAAGTAATAAGAAGATAATATTTACGTAGCATTGTGTATGATGGGCCTTAGTATACAACATTAGTATCGAAGATTTACGTATCCTTTTGTACGAAGGGCCTACATCGAGTATTGGACTGACTTAGGCTCTTTTGATTTCTTTTTAGAAAAAAAAAGACTGGATTATTTTGAGATTTTTATAAACCCATCCAACTTAGCTAATTGTGCTTGTACTAGGTAACAATATATCCATAGATGAATGATGAAGAACTTATGAAATTAGATGGTTTAATTGTATTGTTTAAACACGCTTGAGAACAAAAAACAAAACACATATTTTATAGTTTCCAACTGTTTATTGTTAGTTGCATTTCTCCATTTAGCATTACACGAATATAGCTTATTATAGGATGGTTCGATACAGTTTAACCGTAATATGATTATAGTACAGTATTTATAGTCATCATGCTTATACAAAGATAATATTTAGCCAAGCTAAACAACAAATGCATTGAATTCGAATATTACTATTTTATAATTAAGACTTTAACACCGAAGAAATCAATGGTTTTATGCGTTAAATACCATCACTGAAAAGCAAAAATACCATGATTCCCTTTTGATAATATAGCTAATTATAATTTAAAATTATATTCGTTGCCCTAGGAAACTGAATATAATATTTAAGGCTTACATATAAAAAATTAACTGGCAGTGGTGTAAAAAATGGAAACACGTTGACTCTATCAGCATTTGGCACATGAAGTAAAAAAACTCGAATTTAACTGACGCAAATAGAAAATATCATTATGAAAAATTATAACAAAGACTAAACTTAAAAACGAAACATAATATTAAAAGATATAAAAAAAGATAGTCTGACAAGTATAAGATAAAGATGTACGCGAGGAATTATAAAATATTATCTTAACATCTCTAACACAATAACAATTCATATCTTATGGCACCAGTACATCTCCTTCATAATGCCCCGCGTAAATGGAAAATATTAGACTATATTATATTTAATAGTATATTTCCATTAATATTCTCAATATCTAAGTACTAAGCTAGCAGTATTGTCCAGAATGGTGAAGTAGCCTTAATACTAAATACATTGGTACGTATCGATAACCTCTCTACCTTGAAATAGTAACAACCGTACAAAATTTAAAATTCTCCTGATTCACGAAAACAATAATAGAGCAAATCGAAGGTGGGTGGTTTGTGCATTTATTTCTGTTACTCAGTAATATAACAAAATAGACAAAAATGTCCAAATAGTCATTATGTTCGATTGAAACGAATTTAGAAGTAGTCTCTTAAAAGTATCCACGTGTTTCTCACACGTGGATACTTTTAAGAGACTACTTATATATAAATTTAATACAATATGTTTAACAATTTACGCAATTATGTTGTTTCGAACTAATGTATATTTGCGTAGAGAAATTATGGATGCTTCCCAGAATTGACTTTATAGTAATTATTTTTTTTCTTCAATTTTTCATATATAATAATTGATCTCCGTTTAAGTGGTTAGCTGAAAACAGAGAAAAGTAACTAAATTATATGCATTTGACCACCCAAATCACACGGTTACGAAATTGTTTTGCTGTCTGAACCAAATGTCGCGGGTTCAAATCCAATCATTCGGGATTAATATTTGTATTGTAATTCCGAGACTAGATGTTTTTCATTTAAGTTTTAATTTAATTATATGTATGACACAGGGAATTCTAGCGTGTAAAGCATTCTGTGTCATTTTCATCATCATCACCAGCCTATGGCAATCCACTGCTGGATAAAAGTCTCTTCTAAGACTGGTTCAATGAGTAATCCAATATTAGAACCATATTCAAATTAAAAAATAAACACGCACCTTTCATATCCATTTAGCAGATAGTTAACAGTCAATAGACGGTGTATCCCAGTTAACAAGCAATGGTCATTAAATTTAATACAATTAAAACGGACGGAGTAAGAATTGTGTATAAACCAAAAACGATAGTTGGTCTAGAATTAGAATTGAAGTGGAATCTGGGTGGTGGCGATTCGAACACCTCGATCTCTTCGAAAAAGGGATAAACGTCGAGGAACATTGAACTAATGAATCCAAAGCAGCGTGAAATGCAAACATAATATGTTAGTACATACATATACATAATAATACTTAAGTAATATTAAAACCACAAAATATATTTAAACATTATTTATTTGTATCAACTTGCCAAAAAGGTTTTCTTAAAAATAATAAGTTCTAACCCATAGGACATTGATCAAAAAAGATTATTACGAAATATAATACGGATGGCTAAACCTGTGGACATGTATCTAATATAAATGTATCTAATATAATAAAAAGTAATATTATATGTATGAAATATAAAACAGATTTTTTGGCCCCTTTTTGTATCAAATATGCATAAAAGCAAAAAGAACTTGGAAGAAAAAGATCCAATAATAGATGAAAACCAAAACTTAAAACATAAAGTTGAACATCTTGAAAAAGAGTGAACATTTTTGAAAAAGGACAAATAAGAAAATAATTTTATTATTTTTGGATTACTTAAAGAAAAATTTAAAACGGATTTAAACGTAACTTTAGAAGTTTAAGAAATTAAAAAAATTTTTCGCAAATGAAATGACATTAACAAAGAAGAAAACGAATCCAAACCCGTTCTGATTTCTTTTGTCAATAATGGGAAGAAGAATGGAATCATGAAAAAAAAAAGAAAAAGTTCAAAGAAAAACGTAAACAAAGATTACACAGAAATTAATGGAAGTAAGAAGCAAAGGTAAGACAGCCTATCAGTATTGTAATAAATTAATCTTGAAAGATGAGAATATAGAAAATACTGAAAAAAGGGAGAGACAAGAAGCAACCTCACCATAATAAGTGGGGCAATGGAATGGAAAGGAATGAAGTATAATAATATAATGTAGGTATGTAATAAATGGTAGGAAGACAAATCAAAAGACGTGCAGACGACGTTGAGGAAACAGCAAAAAAAACTGGATGAGCCAAGCCCTAGACAGAGAGAAATGGTTAAAGATAAAGACTTTTACCTAAAAAGGGACCACACAATAGGCAAAGGAAATCTAGAAAACCTAAAAAAAAAATAAGTGTGGGAAATAAAGCTATAATAATAATACATGAAAGCTGTTAGTGTGGATTATAGGATGTCCGATGAAAGAATTAGATTAGGTCGAATATTCCCTGTTACAAAGTTACGGTTGAAAAATTACAATGCATGAATTTTTGTGTCCAAAGTAGATATGGTGGTAAACTATCCTTGCTTTGGTTTTCTTTTATGATTATATTTATTTGTTTGTTAAATATTATACGTTATATCTGTGTAAGGCCTAAAATTACGCCATTTCTTTAGAAATATTTTTTTTTTACATTGCATTCTTTTCCAGGTAAGGCCTATTCTTTGGCACATTAATGTTAATTTTAAGTTATTCCGAAATTGTATGTAGTACTTTACTCTAATTTTTTTGATTGTTACTATTGATGTTGTTTGTATTATGCCTTGAATAAAAAAGTTATCTATCTATCTAAATATCATATAATATATGTTTATCTTACTCTCTGCAGCGTTGGGCATTCCTGCCAGCGACAGCGGTTGTGCCGAGTAGTATGCCGCGATCAGAGTTCATCAGTTCGACTTGCTCTATGCAGCCAGATAGGCCGGGGAAGTTTTGGAAGTTGTAGGCCGGCGGTATGCCACCTGAAACATTTTTGTGTGCAATAAAAGTTCACAATATAATCATCAGCATCTCATTCAGCGTCAGACCATTACTAGAAATAGGTCTCCACTGCTACTCCACTCTACTCCTACACACTCCACTCCACTGCTATACTAGCACTCGTCTACTCTAACGGTTGTCAGTTCTCCGATAAACGTTACCAGCCCATTGCCCGTGCACTTCAGTTTGTTAAGTCGGAAAACTATCTCTGTTTGTTTTTATGGAATAGGAAGGCAAACGAGCAAGCGTGTCGCCTGATGGAAAGCAATCAACGCAATCCCAATCGTACGTATTTTTACGATTGTAGTTGTGTGCATTCTAACGCATTCTTACCGTTCCAGTGTGACAAGTAATACAAATATCTTTAATTTAAGAATAAATCTACTTACCAATGTATATATTGGAGTCAGCATTCATTGTGTTGGAGAAGCCGGTTGATGAACCCGTCTTGAAGATTCCATCTACCGACAGGTACGCCTGGTTATCAGCGAGCAGCTTCGCAATAATCTGAAATGAAAATATTTAAAAATTATGCGAATATCGAAGAAAACAAGTGTAGTTTCATTTTCAATTAGGTATTTTTTTTGAATATACTTAATCTGACACCGACAACATTAAGGCAGCGCTATGACAACTCTCGCAAGGTAAAATTATTTTTTCTTATAATTATTTTATTTTGAATAATAACACAGAGATTGTTTTTGGAGGGAGATTGGCTTGTAGCAACCACGGTTGCCAAATTTTCGGCCCCTATTATGATTTAGTGGGAATCAAATTGCCAAATTCGATTTCACTTGTTATGGGAGAGGATTGCGTAGTTTAGACTGTGAAGATAACACAGGTTAACATGAATTTTGAGTCTGAGTACGCCTGATTTTGATTACTTATGCCTACATAATGAAAGAAAAACTATCTAATAAACTTTGCTTTTGTATCTACCAAAACGAAACTTCAAATTTTAAGGAAAATCTTTAATTTCAAATGTCAAAATCTTTAATTTTGATTTTTTTTTGCAAAAGACAAAAATAAATCCTTAATACAAAAGAAAATGAATCTTTTTGGTATATCTTTCGTGTAAATAAGAAATCTCTCGTATTAGCCCCCAAATGTAGCCACCCATCATGTTCTCAAAAGTAAACTTCATTTGTTATGAATGGAGTTTCTACTTACATCTCGATGTAGACAATCAGAAAATATTTATTAAATAACAGACTCAAAAGAAATATTTTTCTTGTGTATGATTGTGTTATTTAAATAGTTTACCTGGTGGCGTTCACCGTCAGTCACGTGGACATTCTCTATGCGCAGTACTGACCGTCCGGCACCCTTATCCCACTCCATCACCACGATGCCATTCTCGACTGCAACGAATTTAGAATTTACTAGCTTTTGCCCGCGGCTTCGCTCGCTTGGAATTTGGTCTGCCACATTAAGTTTTGTGACAGATAATTTTAAATAAATATATTTTTTTTTATTTAATATTAAAATTATATTATATTACGATCAAAATTACATAAAATCGTTACAAATTGTAGCCTATATGTTATTCCAATGTATAACCTATAATATATATTACTGTGAAGTTTCATCCAAATCCGTCCAGTAGTTTTTTCGTGAAATAGTAACATACATCCATACTCACAAACTTTTGCACTTATAATATTAGTAGGTTTTATTTATTCCATAGTGTTATAAAGTTGGTGTCACTACACTGACCCGTGCTGAGAATACCAATTGGGTCTTTGTTTATATTCAGTTATACAAATATATATATATATATATATATATATATATATATATATATATATATATATATATATATATATATATATATATATATATATATATATATATATATATATATATATATATATATATATATATATATATATATATATATATATATATATATATATATATATTGATATATATAGTAAGTAACGATATTATATATTTAAATCATTATGTTGTCTTGGCCTCTATTAGTAGATTTGATTCAATTTTTAATTACTATTTTTTTTTATCGTTGCGTGCGTGTTTCGCCCAGAGATGAACTCGGGCAAAACATAACTGATGACTTATGGAATATCCTTAAGCCACTGTAGGAATAAAATCAGTTACTAAATACCGTTTTTGTTTTTGAAATTATTCTAATTCGAACCGCCTTCGAGGCCGAGATGTACTTCTCTCAAGTCTTACCTCTGAGCAGGATATAGTCTCCAGAGTCGTCGTTTATTTGCGTCTCACGCTGGTACAGCAAGACACCGTCGCTGTAGGCGTGGATAGCGAGCGCTATTATCGCGGGATCGTCTTCCAGTCTCTCGTAACGTAGGAGATTAGCCGGCAGTTCCAAGTATCCGTTTCCAGCGAATCCTACGCTTTGCAGCAGCACCAGCGCTGATGGAAATATCAAATTAAGGATTTTTTAAAGTAAACGGGCATGCGTGTCACCCGATGGAAAGCAATCAACGCCACCCATAGATATTCGCAGTACCACAGGCAATGCAGAAGCGTTGCCGGCCTCTAAGGAAAGTATAGGCTTGCTTTTTGAAGGTTCCAATGTCGTATCGATTCGGAAACACCGCTGGAGGTAGCTGGTTTCATAGGGTAGTGGTGTGTGAAAAGAAGTGAAAATATATTAATTCTAATCATTACTGTCTGCGAGTCGCTATATTAGTTCTTCCAAACCATCGCCAAATGAACGAATGATTGAATGTACTAAAATACTTACGGAGACTTTTCCCGCCAACTTATATCAGTGACGTAGTGTTTATATTTCATTTTCATAATCTAAAATTACTATCAGTTATATCGTTTAATTATGGTGACGTATTGTACAATATAGTTCAATTAATGCGTGTTGATAAGTGCAATAATGAGAAATAAAGTTGACTGTTAAAGTTCATAGAAGGTTTTGGTAGAATAGCCACCATTTTATAAAAACGTAAGTTGACAAGCTGACTAGTTTAAATTTAGAGAGATTTGATGTAATCGTATTTTCTTGACACTGGCATAATAGTTATAACTACTTGCCGTCAAGGAGAAGAAAAAAAAAAACTTACACATTTGACAGTTAGTGCCGGCGTAACCTAGCGGGCAGTCGCACGAGTAGTTCATGCTGGTCGTCCGATCGATCTTGCAAAGCCCACCGTTGCGACACGGTTTCGCCTTACAGGGATTCCTGTCGGGCTGGCGGTACGCGATGGAGGGGGCGCGCATTTCGCAGTACAGGCCGGTGTACCCAGGGCGGCAAGTGCAAGCGGTGGAATCGGGCGAAGCGCAACTACCACCATTACGGCACAGACTGCATATGCTTTCGATCTGAAATTAAACGAACGAATACACAATTTACATAAAAAATAAAATAAAAATAGCCTTTATTTACAATCAAACACAATACTTATTTCCTACTAGTGCTTATTAGTTAAGTTGTCTTGCACTTCAGTATAGGCCTCCCTAAATGATCTTCATAGAATTCTGTCTTTCGCTTTCCTCGTCCAACTAAATCAACTAAACAACACCAGACTAGCTTCTTATAGTCCTCCAACTAGTGAAGGTTGTCAGCCTTAATACTCAGCTCTGAATATTTTTCTCTGTCTCCAGCGAGGCTAAACAATTGGGCAGCACTAGCTATCCCGGGCCGCTCTAGGATGTTCCTCAACCACAACTTTTCCTACGACCAACTTTCCTTTTTTCCGGCAACTTCTCCCATCATAATGATTTGCAGTAGCTCATATCTAGGATGCCTAAACAGGTGTCCTAGATAAGCAACTTTTTGCTTGATGGTTTTCACAAGCTTGCGTTTGTGATCAACTCGTCGTAGAACCTTCTCGTTCGTAACTTTTTTCACGTCAATAGCGCGAGACGATCGATTGGTTCAGTGATGGGGCCCTTGCCCTCGGTGTCAATGGTTGCGGGTTCGATCCCCGCATCGGAATAAATATATGTATATAGCCTACAAATATTTATTCCGAGTCTGGTAACCTCACCAATTCGCATTGAATTAGCGTCGTGGGTTAAGGTCCATTCCAGAAATGGAGAGGCTCGCACTCAGCAGGGGGACATATATGGGCTGTGAAAAAAAAAACAACTGTAAAATATAACCCACGACCTCAGATCGTAAGCTGAGTCCGTAACAATAGAGCTATTTATCGCTAATATAAGATATATTCTTTAAAATCATCAAAACAGCTATAACAATGGACATTGACTTCCTACAAATGAGGGCTATTGTCGTAATCTTCACGCTTCGTAAACGTACTGGGATCGTAGATTGGCTTGTTTTATTGATACAATGGAAACGCGGCTCACTTTACCAATCTACTTGCCCAAGTGGTATCGGCATATCTTCCCAGCATAATTTTTCTATAGATTCCCACGTTAATTTAAAGAAATATGGATGATTAGTATTTATATTATAAATTTAGTATTTTTATATGGACTTACCTCAGGGATGTCACCGCGGTCATAATTACTGCATTCCTGAACATTTGCCGATTGGATCGAAGAGTTAACTATGTCCACGTGATCTCCTTGCAAGCTTACCTAAAGTAATGTAACAGACAAGTTGATTTAAGAATGATTTCGTAATGGAATAAAAACCATAACGGAGGACAAAATTATTAAAAAAATATGAAGCTACTGCATGGACGAGGATGGTTATGGCATACATATATGGCATAAGATAACGTCACGAGTAAAACAAGTAAATGAGAAGGGCAGAAGATAACTTTGACTCTGCTCTTTTACAACTATGAAACAACAAATAAGGCCACATTCAGAGTTCCGGCATTTGTAGAACCTCAACTATGAGTGTGATCTTTTAGTATCCGTCTTGTTAATAGCTAATTTTAAATATTCATTATCATAATGTCACCAACACGAGACATACACGCGTGAAATTAAAAGTCGCTTCGAACAGACGTGTATTTATTTGGCAATTACAAGGCAAGAGAGGGCTTGTAGGTCTTCTAACATTATTTGGAGTCAACCCGTGCGCCAGCAGCGCCCTCTAGCAGAAAGGGCTCCAAATTTCCCAGTCACATCAATACCGAGCGCGACTGCCAAATTAGGATGTTGTGGCACGTATCAGTGCAGGAAACATCCCACAGATGGCGCTATTAAGGACTTAACACATAACTGATCAATATTTGAGGTGTAATTCTCTTTTCCAGGTGTATTTGGGTCGGTAAACAATCCACCGCCTCAAACACACCTGGAAGCGCTCCGTAGCGGCCGAGATGAAATCCATTGGGTTGACGTGGCTTGAAGTGAAGTGCGTCGCTCAAGATCGGTCTGCCCCTACCCTCTTATTTCACAGCACAAGGTTTTTTCACAAGGTTCTGGCAGCGATAAATAAATTAAAAGAAAAAACGTACGTCTTTTATGCAGCCACTGAATCCGCTTGTGACCCCGGTGCTGTTGTTCAGTATGATCGATTCATCCACACCTCCGACGAACATTGGCGTGTCCAGAGTCAATCCCATGTCCTGCAAATCAGAGCGTTTTCACATCAAACAGCCAGAGAAGACAGTTAATTGAAATCATACACAGTTAATCGTTTTTTTTTTGTGTTTTAATCAGTAAACGTATGCTTACTGATTATTTTCTACCAGTATTGAGAGAACATCCTGCCTTTACTATATGCACATGGTTCAAACAAGATTTTTTTATTATTATTTATGTTTGACAATTTAATTCTGTCCCCAGACTATTGTCTCCCTATACAAGTTATCGACTTTATACAGGCTATTTATATCTTACCTTTTTGTAAGAGACGAGTCTCTCTTTATAGCTATCGATTTTGTTAATCTTCATGGAAACCTCGGATCCAACACGACCGATAAGCACGTCCGTCCATTCGTTCGCTGGCAGAGTCTTGTTGCTTGTGAGAACGACCGGTTTGCTTCCTGAGGGTTGAGGGAGAATTAAAAACAAAAATACTTAACTTTATATCCTATTACAACTAAAAAATAAATCTGCTCATATCTTAACAACCCTTGACGTTTTTGTGATGCCTATGGTGTTGCAGATGTCGTCATGGAATGGCTCTTAGCGCTATTTTTATACCAATACCACATTGGGACCTTTAAAAAACCTATAGATTTCTCAAAAGCTGGCAACACTTCTGTGATGTCTATGGTATTGCAGATGTCTGTGGGAGGCGTTGATTGTTTTCCATCAGGTGACACAGTTGCCCGTTTGTCTCTCTATCCAATACAAAGCTTAGTACTGGTTTAATCGTTCTATCGTCAACACAAAAAGAGTCTGCATTGTCAGTTCCAGTGTAAAAACGACACAGACAAACACTTATCGCTACATCTTAATCGAGGTAGCATCGGGTCATCGAAAAAAAAAATAAGATTTTATTTTGATATTCTAACAAGTTTTAAGCTTTCGTCAAATATTAAATTTTAAAACAGTGGATGCAGTTACGTGAAGATTCTTGATTGGTAGAATCGACCTTCTGAACCGGTGGTAGGTATAAAAAATGACGATTCAAAGGGGCTTTTCAGACTGTCAATGTAGAATTGAAGATTGTTTTTCTATTCAAAGCTCACATCTTGACTTCGAATTACAGACACTTCCTTTATGGCATCAATCATAACGGCATATCTGATATAAACTTTGTGTGATTTAATGATTTTGAATAATGAAAAATCTTTAAAAAAAATCTCATCTAAATGGGCTCTGGAATGGAACCAAATGGAACAAAAAGTAACTATACACAAAATAAAAAACTAAAGATCTAGTTCAGTACAGTACGTCAAAACAAACGGGTTTCTCTCAAAGCTTAAAATATGCACGCCCTAACAATCATTATAGAATTTGAAATAATCTACTAAATGGTTGCGTATTTTGTCCAGTCGCCTTTTAAAGAGTCAGCTTTTAAAAAGTTAGTTTTTAAAGAGTGAATAACTGCTATGCATGAACTCTATTAAAGTGTAATTGAATAAAAAATTCAATTTGGTTATTAGAGACTCACCAAGTTCGCCGAGGTCAACGCGGAACTCAAGTCTTCCGTTGTGAACTGTGAGAGCCATGAAGCCACCTCCTCGAGCCTTGCAGTACATGATAATACCGTCAGTGACCGGCGCAGTTGCCTTAATTTTCATGGACATACGGAAGAAGCGCGTGGTCAATGGGAGCTTGATTGCGAGGTAAGCGCTGCCGGTGAATGCTGGATATTCAATGGACTGTTTCACGTCACAGCTGGAAAAATAAAAAAAGCATTTATTACAAGCTCAGTGACTAGAATGACTGACTTCTGAAAAAAGGTTTCTGTTCAAATTCCAGTCAAAACAAAAAAAAATTATTTTAAACACAAAACTTAGTTTTTGGGTAAATAGGTATAGTTTGTGTATTTCTATTATTTCGAAGATAAGGCCTTGAAATTTTCTCCAATTACTCATATGTCGAGAATAATCATAATCGTGTCTATAGATCGGATTAGGGAGAGTACTTTCTATCTTTGCACATATGTACGTAAGCAGATTTAAGGCTGTAAACTTTACAACCTGCGTAGTAAGAAGATACTGATGCAGAGAGCAAAAAAAAAACATTGTCAAGACTTATTTTTGAAATCAGCTCTGACTGACTTCCACCAGGTGATACGCTTGCTCGTTCATTTACTACGTTGCTAGTCTTTTAAATATTTTTCTTCGAAAAAAAATCCCACAGCGAAAGGGTTAGAGCGAATTGCTTAAACACAAACCGTAGTCTCACCGCGGAGTACCTCGTCTAAATCATATAAAATCGTAAGAACCGTTACACGCGAATAGTCTTCAGCATACGGGGCGAAGACTTTTGCCCCAAAAAAGAGTTTGTGACGTTGCTTTTAACTCCGTTTTAGTGGAGCGGACGGCTGTAGTCGTCACCCGTCGTTTTTCTTTTTTATGGGATAGGAGGGCAAACGAGCAAGCGTGTCGCTTGATGGAAAGCAATCAACGCCGCCCATAGAGTGCGTTGATTGCTTTCCATCAGGCGAATTTTGTTCTTTTTCTTAGTCGCTGTCATGTGCGTGTGTTGGACTTTACTCACTTTTTGCCCGTGTACGTAACGGGACAGGCGCACTTGTACCCGTCAGCTGTGTCGATGCATTTCCCTGGCCCGCAAAGTCCTGAGCGGCAGGCTTGACCGGTGCGGTCGCAGTTGTCGCCAGCGTATCCCGCGGTGCAAAGGCAGACGTATCCTCTCTCATTGCGTGCCTCCTGATTAAACAAGGACAGTTATATAGTATAATGAACGTATAAAACTTTTTATAGAATAAGTATTTACTTCTTCAGAACATTTGGCGGATGAATAATATGTTATTCAAATGAAATGACGATTTGCCTAACGATTACGCCACCTTAATATAGGGTGTCCGATGGCAGAATTAGTTTATAGGTCGAATAATCAGTAAACGAATTATTTTCTGCCAATATCGAGGGAGCTACCTGCCTTCACTTCAGGCACATAGTTTCAACAAGATGACGCCACACTTCACACTGCTAAAGGCTTTTGGGCACTTCAGCGAGTGGCACAGAATTTTATGGCTAGCAACTTCTTTTAACAGTTGTCTTTCATCCATTATCTCCGTGTATCCAGATCTTCATTTTCTCAACACATTCTTTTACTCCACATCGCTTTCCTTTAACTGCATTCCTTATTCTATCAGTCAAATTTACACCACACATACTTCTTAACACTCTCATTTCCAAAGCTTGTTTTCCTTTCTAAAACTTCATGCATTATATTCATCATCTCCTGTAAGTCTCTTTTCTACGAAGCAACACCTAGTTGTCAGAATACAAAATACATTTAAAGAGTAATCTATTCATTCTCAATCTGCATTAGACAAGCGTTGTGGGTTAATATCCGTTGCTCCAGTAATGGGGAGCCCCGTAGCCAGCGGTGGGACATTTATAGGTTGCGAAATAGTATACTATCAACCGCCCCAACAATACACGTGTCAATATGACTTTCGTTCTGAACTAAATTGTCATACAAACCTGACAGACGCCATTATGCATGCAGAGGTTAGGCACACAGGAGTCGCATTCCATAACATTATAACTATCATAGCTGTCCATTATAATGTTCTTCTCCTCTCTGCCCAAGTTGAGCATGCTCACGCAGCCAATGAAACTAGAAAAGAAGATACAGTTGTTACTACTCAAATTATCCAAATGCTTTAATCGCACAGGCATAAATTTAGTTGAAGAGGGGGTGTATGTGTCCTCCCCCAACGCTCCTTGGAAACGTTTTATTGTAAAGCAGTCAAGTTTTATGTTATAAAGTCCCATATGTAAGTACCAATCTCTCAATAGCTTTTGTACTGTTTTTTTTTCAGTAAACAAATAGAACTGGAGACCTAATCCGTCTCCCTTTCCCCAATGCTGATCGTCACTTGGCTGTTTGCCTATTTAATTTCAAAGACAACTAGCTCGACATACCCAGAATTTAATCACATAAAAAACAACTTAATGTCTTAGTGATAAACCAAGTATATCTGCTTTGGAATCACCACTAAATCTCAACCTCCCTCGGGATTTGATCTTATTCTACACTCTTGTGATCGTGAAAATCAAGGAAAGGGAAAACATTGTAATTGTGAATACCTCAACTCAGTGCAGTACATTAAATATTTAGGGGTCCTAATAGATAGAAGACTTAGCTGGGCACCACACATCACATTACTGGCGGGAAAAATTAGACGATTATTAACAGTATTTAAAAATTTGCGTGAAATTGATAATATAAAACTCAGCATCAAAATATATAAAGCCCTATGCCAATCCCTCCTTACGTACTGCATTGTGGCGTGGGGAGGAGCTGCTTCAACCCATATGCTTGAATTAGAGAGAGCACAAAGGGCAATTATAAAAGTAATGCTACACAAGCCTTACCGATACCCCACAGATGAATTGTATAAGCAAACAAAACTTTACACAGTCAGACAGCTATATATACAATCATGCGTGGTGAAATATCATAAGGAAGTCACCTTGCACGCATCAATTCCATCAAGGAGATGTATTATTTATCCTTTGCCCACAACTAAAACTAGCTTTGCCCAACGACAATATAATTATTTGGCTCCGTTTATTTATACTAAATTAAATCGCATAGAGAAGACTAATAATCTAAATATCAATTCAATAAAAAAACTCATAAACAAATGGCTATCCAACCTAGCATATAATTCTACAGAATTAATATTAAATAAACATTAGCTTAGTAGGACAAAATAAAATAAAATAAATTCAGAAATATCACAATATATTATCACATGTAAAAAAAATCTTTTTGGTTTGTATAACTTAATAAAGTTTTTTTTTTTAATTTTAAATTTGCATAGTTATATTAAGTATAGCAAGAAAATAATATACGTAACTCATAAATATGTCACAGAAGGGAACCGTCTGCCGTAGTACAGGGTTCGCCCTAGTTCGGCAGACGGGGAAACAAAAATTGTAAACTTATCAATGAACAATAAATATATATTATTATTATTATTATTATAAGGATTTTTCTGACTGAGCAAACTGATGTATAACCCATATCATGACAAGTCGCTCCCACGTCAGTTGACAAGCCATGGAACTTGAAAACCAGCCCCTCTGGCGACATTCCCGTCTCTTGTCAGCTCGAAATAAATTCAACCATTGTTGTATATACCCAGAAGTGTTGACCAGTTGATCGGGCAGCCGTCTTGGATCCGGCACTCCACCAATGTACATCGGTTGATTGAGCTCAAGTGTCTCCCACGGGACGCTGGATTCGGTGATGAAAGGCCCGGTATTGCCGACGTTCATTGTCACTAAAAACGTCATACACAAATATTATTAGGAACAAAAAGTGGTTAACTTTTTTTTAATGATTAATTAAAACAATTTTCAAACAAAGTTCATAACGTTGTTCGAAACTTGTTTTAAAGTGTGTTTAAGACACACAATAAAAACGTTACTTTAAACTATTTTGTACACTGTTTAAAACGTATATTTAAGTTTTTTTTTTAAACAAAAAATATTTTCGACTGCTGAGCACGGGCCTCCCTACTTCTGGAGGATCGGAAAATAACCCACCACGCTAGTCTAATGCAGATTGTTGTTTAAAGACTCGGAGTAAATATCTGTAGGCCATAGATATAGTTATCTCGATGCGCAAATTCCGTAAGCGGCAGCCACACTACTGAACCGATCATCGTCTCGTTCAAAATAACATGTTATTGATAATGCCAACGTATACTGTGGGAAAACCAACGAAATGACCCGCTCATTTTCATTAAATCTAAATAATACTTGTATATATAATGTAAATCCTTCATTGGCAGTACGATATATAAATATATTTTTTTATAATGTTATCTAAGTGGATTTTGTAAATAAATAAAAATAAAAAAATTACATCTTAACGTATTTTTGTTAGATATCCGTTTAACAATCAATACCTTTGGAGTTGGTTCTGCTTAAACGGATCGTGTGCCAAGTGTTGAGTTGGAGAGGTCGATCACCAGAAACCACCAAGGGGCCGCTGCCGGTGTCAAGCATGAATATAGGTACTCCTCCTCTAAGCTGGAGTGCTAAGTAATCTCCGGTGAAGTCTTCGTTCTGACCGCTGAACATTATCAAGCCGTTGGGATCTACGATGTAATAATTCAAATTATCATACAGAAACATAATTCCTAAACAAAAACATATTGGTCTCGGTCAATGGATTTTGCCAACGCGTCGTTTTTGTATATTCTATTATTAACAGCTCATCAAACTCCAGTGAACACAGGTTTCATTCTAAACGATTTCACCATGGTGCGCGCTGGCCAGATATAATTTTGTGTTCGGTGTTCGCGTGGCGACATCTTGTTAAAATCAGGTGCATGAACTGGGGATGTTCCCTTAGTATTGGCAAAAAATAATCAGTAAGTATGCGTTTACTGATTATTCGACCTATAACCTAATTCCGCCACCAAATACCCTATATATAAGCGAACGTGGCATCAGCTCTATAGACTCGTCACATTTTACGTAACTATGGAGCCAAATCTTTACCACGGGAGACGACTTCATCATCGTCTACATTAACAGTCCGCGGCGGTTTAATTCTGGACACAGCCCTCTACTAAACACGGCAATAGTTACTGCCTGCAACCGTGCATATATCGTCAAATCATCTGGTCGGGGTATGTCCCACAATATGTCGCCAAGACGCGGCCTCCGCTCTGGCCATGGGCTGGCCAAACGTAACTTACCCATTTCCACTTTAGTTTGCTGACTAGGAGAAAAAAATGTGTCAGTGATTTTGGTTCTCCGGTGGATTTTTTCAATCCGAATCATATCCTTCAGATTCTATGACTTGGAACTAAATTGATTAAAATTGTTAAAACAAGACTTACCTGTGGGTTTGAATGAAATCTCAATATCGAATTGCATGTAAGCGTCTTTCAGGGTCGGCAAAGAGATCCATCCGTCTCCGTTGAATCTGGGAACGATGCCCGTCACTTGGAGTATGGCTCTGGTTTCAATGGTCGCCCTGTTGTTGCTGATCCTACAGATGTAAGTACCGGCGTCCGCTTCGGTCACGTTGTCGATATGAAGCACGGGCTGCAATTTAAATTATTACTTAATCCTTTCACTCTAATCGCAATTCTCGAACTCGAATTGCATTCTACTTCTACGGGTTTTATCGGGTCTTACTCACAGTCGTGTTCCTTATGAGCTATCAAACTGAGCTAAGGCACGCCTGCACAACTTCTGCACATGCACTAGTTTCGAGGAACTCTTATATTTGTCACCACTGTATGTATAATATCATGTATAACCGTATATACACTATATTTAAGATAATGAGCGTGTTGTTCTAATAAATTATTCCATCTTTCTGTTTGATAGAGTCGTGTTTGGTAATTTTTGTAAAAAAAATGTTTTTATCCAAAACACTGGGATCCGAATGAGATCGGCACATACGGCGGATGTAGTACACTTTCGCAGAAGACCAAACACTGGTCTTTTGGCGATTAAATGCTATTACGTTCCGTTTTGTAAGTGCTAAAAGACCTTGCTGTGTGATTCTCGGTGTAAAATAGGGTAACCCCGTTTTTTATATCGATAAAATCGATGTGTTCGCCCCATTTCACCTGCCAAGCGAAGGGATTAGGGTAAGGACTAGATTCCTTGGCATTGCGAAAAGACATTTCATCTCTCAGTATCTTTTACCGATTTCACCATCGGAAGTGCTCCGAGGAATTGTTCGGAATAATTCCGGCCGCTGAATTCCATGACTGCACATCTCGCCACAAAGAAAATTTTCATCCCCATCATCTTGATGAATAGCTATCGAGTATGTCGCATTTTTCACGGAACTTTTTTCTACGCATTACTACTCTGTGGAACCAGCTGCCTTCAGCGGTATTTTCACACTGGTACTGGCTGGAACTTCGAAGGTTCCAATGATTGAACTTTCGTAGTACCAGCCTGTTCATATCTCGAAGACCGGCAATGCATTTGTAATGCCTATGGTGTTGCAGATGTCTATGCGCAGCATTGATTGCTTTCCATCAGGTGACACGTTTACTCCTTTGCCTTCGTATCCCATAAAAAAACCGTGGTGGATCACATCTGCAACATCTAAGGCACTGCGGAAAGATTTACTTTTAGGATGGTAGTGAGTTTGTCGACTGCATCTTGATCAATACAGCTGTAACATCCAACTACTGGACATTGACAGCTCTTTAGAAATGAGGGATACCCCCGTAAAACTTAGACATCGCAAGTGCTCTCATAGTGACCACATTTTATGCCGGAAATCTAACTGATCTATTTAAATTCATTCCACGCACTACCACTCAATGAACTCAGCTGGCTTCGGCGGTATTTCCGAACCTATATGACACAAGAACCTTCAAAATACAAGCCTGCTTATATCTTTAGGCGGGCAATGCAGTTGTGATGACTATGTCTGTGGGCGACGTTGACTCGACCCTTACTCGATTGCATACAAAAAAAAATATTGACGATAATTAACTAACCTCATTGGTTCTCACGTCGGCCGGCAGCTGCGAATACTCTTTACTCCATTCAATGGACACGGGCTGTTCCATGTTATGGTTGCAGGGGAGGCTTACGGGTTGTCTAAGGCGTGCTGTGAAAGCCTGCGGTTGCCTGTCGTTTGTATCGATGGGGTAGGGTGGGTTATTGGAACCTATAAAAAAATAATCATTTGGGGTTAATAACCTCAACGTTGTATTAATAAGTATAAGCATAGTGGGTTTTTTCTTATAAGATATTTTGTTCATCTCTTTAATAAAATATTAAGCGAGTTTGAAGAATAAACTCAAATAAATGCAGAATTTAAATGAAAAAATACGTCTTTGTTAAAAATATCTTATATATCTTTTCAAATAAAATATTGTAAATCAATAAATAAATAAATTGTTTCATTGACGATTTATTTCCACTCGCCGAACAGATCTGCGACTAATCTAAATAATAGCTTTACATGTTTTATGAATATATCTCACCTGGTATAACGACGAGTTCGAAGTCGTCGTAATAGGTCCTACCGTACGGGTCTTGACCAATACATCTGTATATGCCTGCGTCCGACTCCTCAACTCCAATTATAACGAGCATAGCGCCATCGCCGTATGTCTATAGAAATAGATTATTATATGATACGATTATCTATCTATGATACGATCGAAATTTTAAGCCAGTACGTAGCCGTAGTCTTCCGTGGAGTCCCGTGGAGTGCTATTATACCTGAAGGTGCCTCATGTTGAGACTACACGTATCGCGTACATTGTAGAAAAAGTTTTAATATGTGTTTCATGTTGTTGATGTTAGTGACAGCATCGAGGAGATGGAGTATTGTTGACGATAGTTTTGTCGGTAAGAATTAGATTAGTTATTCTGTTATTTTTACTTCCTGTAGTAAACGCACAATATTATTTTTCTGTTTTTGTTCGCTTTTTGCGTATCTTAACTAAGTATAACTAAGTATCAATTTCGTTGAGATTTCTCAACAAGCTACCGCGCTCCGTCCGGTGAGCGGTTGAGTTCTGGAGACTCAACCCCCCTCCCCCTTTCACAACGTTCAAAGGCCGGTAACGTTTCTGCACTGCCTGTGGCACTGCGGATTTTATGTGCGGCGTTGATTGCTCTCCATCAGGTGACACGCCTGCTCATTTGCCCTTCCTATCCCATAAAAATTTTACCCAAATTACACCAAGAGATATTAAAACTAGTTTTTTATCGTTTTTTATAGTGTTAGACAGTACAAAAAACAAGCCTACACATTTCTTCAATATGGGCAACAATTTTGAAATATCTATGATGTAGATGTCTACAGGCAACGTTGATTGTTTTTCACCACAGGCGATGAGCTTCTTGGTTTGCCTCACTATCTCATAAAAACCGAGAATCCTTGGTTTAAAACTTAAATCCTCTATCTAACAGCTAAGTAGTGACAGTCAAGTTTACTATAAAAAAAAAGTTTTAACTTACCCTCGATTCTACAAATTGCCTGGTGCCGTATCGTTCCCAAGTGACTTTGTTAGCTCTAGAGCCACTCTTGCAAATAACTTGTACGTTCTCTCCAACTCTGAACTGTCTTCGGGGCTGTTCAATAGCAACGGGCGCTGGGGTTTGATCACGGGGACCTACAATGCTCACTTTCATTAAAACATAATCGAGTAAAGTCGAATCGAAAACACGAAACATAAAACTCCATTATCAATGAATAATACGGTGACTAAAATCTATTAACCTAATAATAATTCAATTACAAAAGCAATGCATGCACGCACATAAAACTAGTGGATGAGAACATGCTTAAGCAAAAACACATTGGCTTGTTTGTGAATGAACATTACAAATAACACGTAATATAAAAAAAAAATACAGTCAATTCCTACTTTTATATTCTCCAAAATATATAAGATATTTTATTCTCCCATATAAAACTAAAATTAATTAATGAATTAATATTTGCAAAAATAGTATTACAGCAAGTGTCATTCACTAAAAGTTTAAAAAAATATATTTGAACTTAAATGTATGAATAAAAATGTATCTTATTAGCGATTGGAAATTTGAACACGATATATAAATAAATATATATATGGACAGTGTGAACTTATAGTAGGAATTGACAAATATGTTAAAAACTAATTGTAGACTATAACCATACTGTGCTAATAAAATACAATGCACATGTTATGGACGAAAACCAATAAAATTATTCACAATATAAATGTATACAATTCGAAAATAGTTGTAAAGTGCAGAAGCGAAACGTGAAGAATTTCGTACAAAGTCACGTATTGAGTTATATCTGTCTCACTCGCACAAAGGTTAGTGATGACCCAAGAACTTCGTACCTCGGCCCGTCTTTACTTGTTTCTCTCTTGCATAAACATTGCACATTTTATATAGCGACACAACACAAGACAGAGTGACATCCTCATTATCACAATTCTTAAGTTCATATAAATTTTGTGTAATTTTACAGAAACAAGAAAACTTATGATTTTCTTAATAGTTTGAGAAATTGTTATAAAACTATTGTTACTTTATATATACGGACTTTATGGATACGTTTTAAGATTATCATCTATTAAATGGCGTCAAAAGTGAGATGTGAGAAAAAATGCTTTTTTGGAATTAAGAATTGTGATACGACGATATAAAAATGGGCCTATCAACTCTACAATAGCACTATATATTACTATCTTCTAATTTACAGACTTATTAAGAGTAACAACTAATTATTAACATAAAGTCAAATTGGCAAAAAACAAAGCAATTGTATAAACGTTCATATAATCTCATAATATACCATACCCAAACCTATAACTAAAAATACGATATATATATATATATATATATATATATATATATATATATATATATATATATATATATATATATATATATATATATATATATATATATATATATATATATATATATATATATATATATATATATATATATATATATATATATATATATATATATATATATATACAGTTTGCAAGTTGTATATTTTAGCATCTGCGAACGGCACTTAACCTTATTATACCCACACACCGTCTGGACAAAATATCTAACCAACATGGACACCCATCCCCACCAGAATTACCGGCGTTATTCGCATATAAGTCCCAGAACGTGGGCGGTCCACGGTCATCCATCGAGAGGCAGTTCTCTTCATCGCTAGAATCCTGACAATCCTTAAATCCGTCACAGAGGAGCTCCTCGTCTATGCAACCGGTGTCGTCATGACAACGAAATTGGGTTTCCGAGCATTCATTACCTTTGTATACGAATAAATATGTCAGCATGAAATTTTTATAGAGTAAACTAATTACAAAGAGAACGAACTAGGCACAACAGCGTAAGAGTTAGAAATAGATAAAGATAGAGAGAATGGAGAAAAATGAAAAGATCCAAAGGTACCGCTAAGCATGCCCGAGTAGAGCCGCAGGTTGTAAAGCAATAGGAGAGGGGGAATGGAGGGGGGACACAGCGCCACCGTTTCCGAAACAGCTCAAGCTCCAACTACACTCACAAGGACGTTTATACATTCACTGACCCTCGATGTACAGGTTGATGTAATTGCTAGTCTGCCTCCCGTATTGATCGTAAATGGTGCACACGTAGTGACCGCTGTCCGATTTCTGAGCAAGACGGATGAAGAGGGAGCCGTCGCTCTTCTGCCGCGCGGAGCGGGGCAGTGCCTTGCCGTCCTTAGTCCAGCTGATGCGTAGGTTCGGTTGCGTCACGTTGCAGCTTAGGTGCACTGCGGCGCCGACATGCGCCGACTGCTCGTTATTGTGCGACTCCGTCGTCGCGTGATCGGTCTCTTCTATGAAGGGCAATCATGCAATCAACTTACAACTAACATAAGCATCCTAATATGTGTCACAAATATATACGTCAGGCGCTCCATTAACGCTCGACGGGTTCGCTTTCTTATCTCTAGGTGATTGCAAATCAATTTAGGTGGACGCATTATTGGACATAGGTGCATCCTGTACAAGGTGATGGGAAGCGATACTTAATATTGTTGTGCTCTCGTTTCTATATACATAGTACTACGTGCTATATTGTTGTGTGTATATGTCGGATGTCTTTCACGTGTCAGACTCACCGCTTACGATCACCTCGGCGACGGCAGACGCGTTGGCGAACGCGTTGCGCGCGAAGCACTCGTACTGGCCAGCGTCCTCCACTTCGATTTGGTGGAATATCAAGGTAGACCCACGGATCTCCACGCGGCTGAAATCCAAACACACCAGTTAGTAGATCCAGCACAATAATATAATCTGCCTACTAAATTTCATCGTATGTGTACAAAGACAGCCGAGCAGATTCGATAAGTGTGGTAATCAAGTGGGGAAATTACCAGAACGACCTTCATTTATGAACCTTTGAGGTATATAGGGAAATAAAAAAGGGAGGAAAAATGAAAGAAATGGGATAGATGAGTGAAGGGTAGGTGTGTGGCTTAATATTTGAACACTAGCCAGACCATACACGATATTTTCTGCAAGATTGTGATAATCTCTTGTACCACAATCCTGCAGGAAATAACATTTCGATTGCTCACAAGCACTAATATATAAGCAATAATTAGTCAATTTATTTTGTGTTGAATTTTGACTAAATCTGTCTCCAATTCCTTTATGAGAATTTGTTAGCTGCGTCGCTTTGGTATTAAAAAGTTGCGAGTATATGAAAGAAGAGTATATGAAAAATGAAAAAAGTGAATACATGAAAAAATAAATCACCTAGACGGTTGTCGGTTCACAGGTCTCCAAGTGATATCTAGAATATTATCTCCGTTGACCACACAATCGACAGTCGGCGACTGTCCGGGTTGCACGATCTGCGACAACGGCCTCAGGGTGATGGTCGGCGCGGTCAACACCAACAGTTTGATGGCGGATGCGTGCTGAACTTCACCGTTTTCGCGGTTGATGAAACTGCACTCGTAAACGCCGGTGTCGGCTTTCGTTGCCTAAAAACATAAATAACAATATGCGTTTTTATATAGTTGATCGTCAAAACAATGGCTGTATTAGCACAAGTAGCTCGTTGGAACCTCGTATTGTTCTGTTTCATAGGCGGAAATAAAAAGATTTTTCGTTTTTTTCGTTGTGGAATTGGTTTCGTTGTGGAATAGTAAAAGAATCCATAAAGCGTATCGTCTGATGAACATCAGATGCATTGCAAACACATTGCCTTGTTTTAAAAAGTGGCCAGATTTCTGAAAGTTCCAATACTATATGTATTCGAAAATTGCGCTGAAGGTAGCTAATTCGTGATGCGTAGATAGGATAGTTGGGGTGAAACTTTTGTGGGGAGTCGTGTTGTTGTGAGAATCAGTGACAGGAAATAGAGTGAAATAGGTCGCGTCTTGGCCGCATGGTGGCTGGCAGAAACTGAAAGCGTGTAGCCAGGGATCTGGCTAGATAACGCAACTTGAGCAAAACCTTTGTCTGGTGTTGATAATGATACAGACTTTTTGGTTCGTTGGAAGAGTATTACGAAAAAAACAAATATTCATCAAGGATATATAAAATAATACTTACATTATAAATAATCAGTTCGGCACCTCTGTCGTACGCGTTGGACTGAAGGGGCATTTCGTCCGTCCTACGCCACCTGACTTCGAAATCGTTCGATCCGTTGCAACTGCCAAAATAGAAGAATCGATTAAAGATTTTGTATTTAAAAAGGTTTTATTATATCTAATTAAAAGTTTTAATACATTAGTGATACATTTGTCAATGAATCACTACAGTACCCCCACAGAAAAAAGTCCATAAGTGTGACATTCAGAAGAAGACGCCGTAGTCGAATCAACTAAATTTAAAATTAAACAATAACTCACACAAGCCTGGCGTCCCTGCCTTCAATTGCAATGCTAGTGGTAGGCGTGACGTCATACGGGTATGTTTCACCTATATTTTCCTCGCCACTGCCCTCTGAAAATGATCACATGCATTAAGTATAGGAGTCACTGGAGAACGCTTCCCTGATTTAATGACGTAAAGTAATTGTGAGCTGCTGGATATCATTAGGAACGATACGATTATGTATTCTGTTTTGTTATTTTATACCATTACTTTTATGTTCAACATAATTGCATAGCACGTAACGTTGATCTTCACAGTCACATCACCAGTCAATTTTTTCTGTATACTGTTATAAATATTAATTAGTTTCATAAAGCACTTCCGGAAAATACTAAATGAATCAATAACTCAAGGCAAGTACTCTAAACTCAAAACAATACAAGGGTACTGGCTATTTTTTGTCATCATTATCTACGTACTGTCATAGTCTATTGCCGAACGTAGAAAGCCTTGAGAAAAAAAACTGAAGGGGTCTTCTTTTCTATTCTAAATTCCTCCCATACTACCTTTTCATTCAATCAGTAGATTAAGCATCGAGTATTTGAACTTATCCCACAACCCTGACTTCCTCTCAAGGGACTACAGCTCTGTGGAACCACGCTTTCGTGGCTAGCTGGACATCCAAGCATTTGACATAATTTCTAATCTAGACTATTGTTATTCACTCAGGCAAAGAAAGATTTTAGTAGTGAGTACCGTATTGAGTAGCATTTTTGGCAAACATAGCAAAGATCAAAGTCGCTCAGGTAGTTATAGAGAGAACTACGCTGTATATAGTCCTCTCCAAAACTCGGAGATTATCAAATATGATTCGAAACAAAAAATTCTATATCAGCGTCAAATTACATCAAACTGGAGATCACCGCACGTTAGGAGAAACTTTACATACATACTTATCGTCACGCTTGTCTTCCGTAGGGGTAGACAGAGACCACAGATCTCCATCTGCTACGATCTCGGCATACTTCCCTTGCTTCGTCCACACTTATTATTCTCCTCATGCAAGCCCGCCGGTTGACGGTACTCTTGACCTGGCCTTTCTTAAAAATTTCAGCAATTTGGTCAAGGTATGATTTTCGTGGTCTTCCTCTACCGACCCTTTCACCCACATTCGCAAATCAGTAAATTTCTTTTGCCAGTAGTCTTTCATCCATCCTCTTTATACGCCCAAATCATCTAAGCATCCCTTTTTCTACTTTTGTCACAACACCCTCTTCTACTCCACATTGCTCTTTTATATCTTCATTTCTTATTCTATCATTCAAGGTTACACCACACATACTTCTTACTGCTCTCATTTCCACCGCATTCAATCTGCTTTCATGATTCTTCTGCTAAACCCAATTTTCACTACCGTAATTAGCGTCGGAACAAGCACCCCCTGATGAACCGCCAGTCGGGCCGTTGTAGATACATTCTGAATTTTCATAAAGGAGGATCATAAATTTAAATAATACAAAAAAGCATTAACCATTTGTAAATCCACCGTCACCCCTTTCTACGGTGATTCTGAACTGTTCATCGATGGTGCCAGCAGCTGACGTAGCAGTGCACGTGTAGTCGCCATCGTCGCGTTCGCTAGCGGATGGTATACGTAGCACCGCTATACCAGCCGATGGTGGGACTATCTCGCGGAAATCGGAACTGGCTGTTGAATAAACATAACCATTACACATTTACATTCGTCACATCATTATATACAGAATTTCCGGTGGCAGAATTAGTTTTTTAATAAAAAATCTTCAAAAGATTTAAATAAAATTTAATTAATTTTACAAGGGAAAGAAATGCGGGTGTTGTTTTTTAAATATAAAGCGGCTGCCAGCTTGCTCACCAGTTTGCTTTATAAGCTCGTCCCCGTGATGGAGTCCGGTGTTGACTTTATGACACGGCGATGCACAACTTATTTGGACCTACTTGCTCATCGGGTTTGAAGATGAGGGGGTTGGCCAGATACACAACGCCTAAAAGCCGCTGGCAACGGCGTTGCAAAGACCGGGAGGCGGTCGCATCCCGAGCATAGGTCCGAGTAGTGGGGTTGAACCGGAGGCTCGGTCCTACACCCCTACAGGGTGTAGATGTCCCCGACTGATTGATTCAATAAATGCATGTATGAAGGCCCACGAGCCCTCTCTTGCCTTGCAAAAAAATCAGAATTGCAACCGCCGAATAAAACACACTCTTCCACGGTTCCAAGCGAATCTTATCTTATCTTAATTTACCCGTCTATGTACCGTGTTGCAACAGGCTGCTGATCATAACTGGAAGAGAATGAAGTCAGTCATACTTACATTTGATTGAGACCATAGGTTCGGGATACCCGTTTGCCCGGCATTCGATGGTGACGGAGTCCCCATTGATGGCCAGTACATAGTTGCTGGGTGTGATCGCGACCTCCGGGGGCGAGCGCACCTTCAGAACTGTGCTCCCGCTGTCCACCCCGGCGACGTTCGTTGCCGAACATATGTATTCACCCTCGTCATTCACGTCTATTGCTTCCAAGCTGTAAAAATGCTTTACATCAATAGGAGGATTATCCGTGCTTCAAGGGATACATTGACCCATCGAACCAGGCTACTGTTGCAAGCGATGATCGGTGAACCACGTCGACGACAAATAAGAGCTTGATAAATCTAAGAACTGAGATTAAGTTAAGTCGGCCTTTAGGATTATGATAGCTATTTGGATTTATTTTATTACTATATTTTAATTGATGGAATAAATATATTCTTTATCGTACACCAAAAACAAAGTAACCAAGTAATTGATAATGTAATATTTTTACACAAAGTGCGGTCTTATCGCTAATAACGATTTCTTCCAAACAACCATTGGATGGACACGGTATTAAAGAAGATATATTTGGTGTGGGCTGGCTACACACTATTGATATGGATTTTAGACATTGTCTAACAATATTATTCATTTTTTAAATAATGTACATATCTTACGTAGAATTCTCCTATTTAAATACGAGGTTCTTAGTTCAAATACCCATTAAATTTGGCTTTAACTCGAACTTGTATTCTCCTACTATAATATTTTTTTTAACAACCCATATATATCCCTCTGCTGAACACGGGCCGCTCCATTACTGGAGGAACGGATGTTAACCCAGCACGATTGTCCAATGCGAATTGGCAGGGGTACCAGACTCAGAATAAATATTTGTAATCCGTACATATATCTATTTCGATGCGGGGATCGAACCCGCAACCATTGACTACGCGAGCGAAGAGCCCCGCCACTAAGCCCATTGGTCGTCAAAATATAGTATACCTAGAAAAAATTAAATATCATTTTCATTGAACAAGGGAGGATTTGGCCGAGAGAGTTGATACTTCAGCACGTAAAACGTCGTTCATATAAGCATGTGCAAATATTTTATGCAGTAGATAGGCAAACGAGCAAGCTCATCACCTGGTTGAAAGCAGACAATACCGTCCATTGACATCTGCAACACCAATGACATTACAGAAATATTGCCGGCCATCCAGAGATGGTTAGGCTTGTTTCATCGAAGGTTCCAGTGTCGTATCGGTCCAAAAATCCCGCTGAACGAAGCTGCAGCTGCTGTAGCGGAGCTAGAGTGGTGGTGCGCGGGAAGAAGTTTCTGAAATAGCACACTGTACAAGATAGCCACGCTTCCATATGAAGTCTGAGTTATATTTCGTTGAGTTCCATACCTCAAAACGTTCTCAGGTTGTATTTTCGCATGCGGCGACAGTGGTCTACCACCACTTCTGGACCACATAATGTCCGGCTTCGGAACTCCCCCGAGGACACGGCAGATAATCTCGAACCTGCTACCCAAGGCAACTGCCTGTTCTCCCTGAGGCCAGATCTCAACACGGGGCTTCTCGCGTTCTGTAAACAAAAGTTTGAAACGTATTTAATCTCGTTGTAAAACTTTCCTTATGATGTATATTGAATTATATAATATTAACCCACCCTTTACATCAGTAGTCAAAGTACCTCAATTATTGGTCAAGCGTTGTGGGAAAACACGAAAAAACAACACTTTTTTTTTAACCAAAACATTTGCTTTCGGATCTTTCTCTCTCCCATAATCCATACATTTAATTCAACGAAAAACGATAATGCGAAAGTATTGCCCCAAATATTATTTGTTTTAAATTTCCACCTGCGACGGTGATTTCTTAAGATCAGAAAACAGGGTTGCTCGTTTGTTTAGCTCTCATTAAATAAAAAATCAAAGCACTCACTTTCGATGTCGACGAACACGTAAACGTTTACCACCGGCGTTCCATCAACGATCCCCTCGCAGAGGTAGAATCCCTCGTCATCATCTTGGGCGTTCGATATGAGGAGAGTGTTGTCGCGCTGACTCACGCCAGGTCCGAAGTCGACTTGGGCCATTCCGTTTTCGACCCTGCTCACCTATTTTTAAAGATCACTATTAAAACAACTTACTAAATACACAGGAAATGGTCTTAAGTTAAAATTAATTATCTTTATCTCATATAAAATATACATCACCATGGGCGGAGATTAGACATTACAGATTGATTTTCATTACATATAAGGATCGCTGCCCGACCATTAGCATAGGTTGTCCAGTGGCAGAATGGTTACTAATTATTTTCTGCCAATATTGATAGAATATCCTACTGCCACTTCGCGCACATGATTTCGACGACCATATCAACACTAAAAAAATATCGTCCGAGGTTAACAGCAGGATGCTAGAATAGTGACAGGATCATTCTGTCACTACTCTAGCGAGTGGCAATAAATACTGTGGCTAGATTCCAAGCGTGTGCCCGACATGGTGATTCAGACGATTTTTTTTTGGCGACTTTTAAAAAATTAAATATATTATTAATATAATTATATTTTAATCATTTAAAAAAAATAATATTAAAATATAATTTAATAATTTTTACAGATAATAGAGAAATGCCCATTCTTTGTAAAAATTATTAAATTAAACTATATATTTCAAATATAAGTGAAATATATAACAATATTTATATTTGAAAACTTGAATTCTGGCACCGGACATCCTATATTCATTCCCACAGTCGGCTGGTACAACACGTAGGTCGACCCTAATCTCGGTGCCCCACGACAAATTTGGCATACTTCCAACATTGGACGGACCTCTACGCGCCGTTGATGGTTTCTGGAGCGTGAACGTTTGACGTACCTTGGACCATTTAATAAGTGGTTGCGGGAATCCGGAAGGAATGCAATCGACAGAGCCGCTGCCTCCCGTTGGGATTTTGACTTGATTGACGGACACGGTGATGTTGGACACCTCCGACGGGGGTGGTGTAGTGATGGGGATGATAGTCACTAGAACCGGCACCGGGGCGATCTTGATCGATATGGACTGGCATATGTAAACTCCTTGGTTGTCGGGCACCGCGTAATCGATGTACAATATGCCGTTGTCCGATCGCACGTTGGTCATAAGTCCCGTTCCATCTTGCCTGTGTATAATAAAAAAAAATCAAAATCCATTAGGGGTTCTCCCCTAGGTATTCCCCTCCCTCTCTCATTAGGTACCATTCTCTTGTCAACATCACTATGAGAAACAGCAACCTAAATTCGTGGATTGGTCATATAACACACTTGTTTATGTATACATTTTAACATTTATACATATAAATACTTTACATCTCCCCTTTCCTCGAAGAACAGACATTAACCCACCACGCTTTTCCGAACCGAGTTGGCAGGTTGCCTAAATTCTAACCTGCGACCCACGAAAGGGGTTGCTTCACCATTATCCAAATTAGGTCGTCTGATGTTGAGAACGATATAAAAAAATAATTAATCTTCTTTCTAACCAGTAAAAGTGAAATCCCATAGTACCATAGTACCGCAAAACAACACAATTTCATCCCAAGTATAGCCCTTTGAGAGATTACTTATCAAAAATTCATATTTATTACATACCTAGTACGTTACTCCCCATGTAAGTTAAATGGGGAACTTCTGTAAAAAATTTTATACTTCTAGACCTACCAGTTTAAGTAAAGTATAGGGTTATGTTAAAATATGTTTATTACTTACTGGGCAGAAATTTGGACTGAGCCCATGGGTCATGGCTTTCCATGCACATTGAATTATTTTTATTTTATTCTATTGTAAATGTAAAACAATCTATATAAGTAAAAATGAATCGCCGAAATGTATACACGTACATAACTTCAGAACGACTGCACCAAATTAGACAATTCGTTTTTTGTTGTTTCTTATTATCAGGACATGGTTTGTATAAAAGATAATATTCAAAAAATTGTACAGAAAGACGTGAAATTACATTTTTTTCATTCCTTTCATTTTAAATCGCAATATAATTAATAGATGGCGCCGTTGCTATGATTAATAAAATAAATGTCAGTATTGATAGATTGACATTCATTTATATTTATTTCTTTTGTATTACAAAAACAGAACATTGTTTCTGTGTTACGTGCTGTTCTGTCCTTTGAAATATGTTTCATTTTTTTCATTAGGTACACCATACATGCGAAGCCGTGGCGGGCAGCTAGTTATCCGTCTAGCTATCTAAAGTAAGAACTTTATGAAGTTGACGGTGACTCTTACCTGATCCATTCAATGGAGCCAGCCGGTACGTTTGTGGTGCCAGTGCAAACGATGCGAATGCTCTGCCCCTCAGTGACGTTCGCGGCGGATGTGGACACAGTGAGACGTTCACGCGGCGGCCTCGACGGGCGTGGGCGGACGTTCACGATGGCTGACCGGTCCGTAGATCCGACTGCGTTCGATGCGATGCACCTGTTGGGGATATTGTTAGATCAGTTACACTAGAATTCAATACATTTAGGAAACTTCGTCAAGTTTTCTCGTCGCACATATATGCTCAAAAACTGAAAACAAAAGTCTTCAATCAGTGCGTCCTGCCTGAAATCTCTTACGGTGCCGAAATGTAGACGGTCCGTCTACTTCACGGGCCTAAAGTAGCTCAGAGGGCTTTGGGCAGGGCAATGCTCGGACATTTTCTGGTGGATTGAATTCGGAGCAAAGAAATTCGCCGGAGAACCAGAGTCACCGACACAGCTCTTCAAATAAGCAGAATGAAGTGGCAATGAGCTGGACACGTTTGCCGAAGAACCGACAACTATTGGAGTAGACGAATGCTGGAGTGGAGACTGCGTCTCGGCAAACGTAGTGTGGAACGCATCAAGGTAGGTAGCAGAGACTGTATGCGTGTAGCCAAAAATTGGGCTAAGTGGCGCACCTTTTGAGGTCTTATGTCCAGCAGTGGACTGCCATGGGCTGATATTGATATTAAATTCAATACAAGAGATAAATGATATGGGAAAATCGTCAATCAAAGACAGAATGATGGCGTTAAGTTATAGCATATATAACCATATTATATTACCCTTTCAAATACTTATAATAATAATATTTATCCGAGCATTACCAGCCTGGGAACAACAGACTACACTGACAACACTGATTGTTGTGGCTTGCCGCAGCTTCTTGCCGAGAGTGACACCTTTTTGTAATACTTGATAAAATATTGGTAATCAGGTTAATGCAGCCCTGCACTTCTTTATGAAAAGTCAGAAAGTGTCTAAAACGGCCCGACTAACCGTTCATCAGGGAGTGCTTGTTCCGACTCTGATGTACCGAAGTGAAAGTTGGGTTTAGCAGAAGAGTCATGAAAACAGACTGAATGCGGTGGAAATTAGAGCGTTAAGAAGTATGTTTGGGGTAACTTTGAATGATAGAATAAGAAATGAAGATTTAAGATCTTCTTTCCATTAGTTATTCACATCCTTACCGTAAGGTCATTTAGTATTGCGGATATGCAAGGACATCTAAAGTTAATGCTGTAGATGTCCTTGAATATCCGCGATTCAACCATGTTGCCTTGTTAAGGAAATATGTCATATAGTGAGAGGGGGGGGGAGAAGAAGACTTTATACCCGTGGGTGTTTTTCCATATTGTTGGGAAGTGTGGCTTATCTGTACACCGATACGATCTATACGACAAATGTTAAATCGTTTACCTGTATTCACCCGAATCTTCCTCGAGGGCGCTCTCAATAACGAAATGGGCGTCGTAGTACAAAGCTCTGGGCAATGGTCTGTTGGAGGCCCTCTGCCAAGTGATTCTAGGTGCGGGATTTCCAGTTGCCAGACACTCCAGCTCAATCCTATCTCCTTCATAATAGTTGTTTATGGTCGGCTTTATCGTTACGGTAGGCATGGTCATCTCATTACCTGTATAAAAAAAAAATTAAAAAATCGATTGATAAAACAATTATTTTCACGTTAGATATAAAAATTAAATCAATCTTATTTTTTTTAATATATTTATATTATAAGTATCGTGATGAGAAATTCAATTATTTTTTTTTAAAAGAATTGTGATGAGAAATTCCATTAATTTTTTTAAAAGTATTGTGATGAGAAATTCAATTAATTTAATTAATTTACCTTTCGCGTAGAATACCCAATCCGGCACCACTATTCCAAAAATGTCAGCATAAAGTTCATTTGATGGTTAATTTATTTTTTTTTAGAATATGTAATTCTCTCTATTTCTCACTCACAACATAAAATATTAAAACATAATTGTGTTAAGATATCTAATACATGGTTATTACAATTATGTCTTCTGGTATTTAGTAACGAAAGCATTGAAAGATATGTAAAACAGGGTTATTCTTACATACAGCTTAATCTTACTTAAAGTGTATTATATATTATACTTTATAAAGAAATAATATTATTATTTAATATATTAGAAATATCATTTCAATTTTTTATTGGAACGCTGTCCAAGTTGTAAAGGCTTATTTGAGAAAGAACAATGAAGGACCGAGATAAACATTGTACATTTATTTATTTTTTCAAAACACATAAACACAGCAAACCCTCATATAACGCGATTTCGTATAAAGCGATTTCATGTCCCTCGTATAACACGTGTTTTCCCTCGTATTACGCGTCTTCCTATAACGCGGAACAAATCTGCTGCTACAGGAGGGTTTAGTGTATTCGTAATATAAATCGAAAAAAGTTATATTACGTATATTTTTCTTACCTGGCACTTTGAGTGTTGCAATAGCCTGGCCCGTGGAAATACCGTCGCTTGTCTGACAAATGTATTGGCCGCTGTCAGAAATTTGAAGGTTCGTGATGAGAAGTTGGCCGGTCCTGTAGTCAATGTGAGCCCTTCCCTGTGGGAGGTGTCCGTCGACCTTGGTCCAGTTGACGGAGAGCGCGTACGGTGTGTTCCGGCTCCAAGCCTGGCAGGTGAAGTTAACAGTACTGCCAACTTCTTGTATCTTAATGGTCGGACTCACGATCTTCACGGCGACCGTAGACTGTGGCGGAGGAGGCGTTGTACCCTCCGTGCCCGTGCTGCTATCACCTCCTAGAACCATATACGGATTAACTTTACACTGATCATACTAACTTTAGTATCATCTTCCACCACTGAAGAGTAATATAAAATCCCAAAACCTTCAAAATAATTTCTACCTTCACCATTGAAGAATTTACACTCCGATCACTTTATTCTTGGGTTTCGTTAGTAATTATTCATATTGAGATATAATTTTTTAGGGATACGTGCCGGGAAAGTTTAAATTAAAGCGAAGTTGGTATAGTTGTTTTTTAAAGTTTTGAATTAAATTTATACTACACTCCACGAGACCGGTATAAACGGACCAGGCATTCGGTATATTAGATTTTAATAGCTGCAACAAGTCAATACTATGAATAGATGCAAATGAACTTGGAGTATAAATGTTTGATCATCGTTATTTTAAAAAATTTTATTTTACTCTATAACCATAACAAATTAAACTTTAAATAATCACAAATTATTTTTTATGACAGGTTAAGGCAAATTCGCTGGCATTACGCCTGATGGGAAAACCGCTCTGAAAATATCAAAGATATTTTCAACGCCGTTAAAAAAAAACCGTGTTGAAAAAGCGTTGCTGGCCTTTGAGAAACGTTTAGACATTTTTCGAAGGTTCCAATGTCGTACTGGGTCGGAAATACTGCTTGGAGATAGCTTCACAGAGTGATTACACGGGAGAAAGTTATCATGCAAAACACTCACAATTGTGAGGATGAATTTTTTGTGACAATTTGTGTTTTAATGAAAGTTTAAAACAGTCTATTATAAAATTTTCAATGAGCATTTTGGAAAAAAATTCGATATTTATATACCCTCCTTTTATATATAATATATATATATATATATATATATATATATATTCTGTTTTATTTATTATTATCTTTTTTATATATTTTTTTAATTTTTTTAATTTACTAACAACGATATTAACATTACTAGAATTATTATGACTGAATAAAAACAAGTTAGGAGTTCACGTAAAATAGTTCAATATACAGATTACACAATTTAACATAAACAATTCCAACAACATATATACACATACATAATACCTTATAAATTATACATGACACATCACCTTTACACAAAGGCACAAACCAAATCCCCGAACCACAAATGACGAAGCACCTACCACCCACTGCTACAACATTAAAATTAGACAACGAAATGGAGTATTTGAATGAGGCACTCAGACAGATAATCGTACAATGTTAAAGCGGAACAAACTATATGCAACGAGGACGCGACAGTTCGAAGCTCTGTTGTCTCTACCTTTCTCCGGCAAGGTCGTTGTTAACACCCCCAAAGTAAATCCTCTTTCGGTTATAGTGCGACACTCGTATATTTGTCCCTGTTGCCTCGTATCCCAGCGCGTCTGCCACGTGTGCTCACCGCGCCAACCGTCCTCGTAAAGCCTCGATTCGTTGTAATACCTGGGCGGCTCGACTTCCTCACCCTCGAAGTAAAACTTTATAGTCAACGGTTCAGGCGCTCGGTACTTGCAGGTGAACGTCACTTTTCGAATATACGTGCTAAGGTCTCCGTTGTCGTGGATTTTTGGATGCAGTTCCATTATCAATCCTAGGTTGTTTTGGAAAATGTATATAAAATTATATATAATGATTAAGCATATGTATAAAACATTGGAGATATAGATATGTAGTTTTCAGCACGCTTCATCTATAAAAAGAATCCAAAAGAGATGTTTTGTCTGTATTTATCTCGATTTAATGCATGGATGGGTGTCAAAACAATGCATCGGGTGCATGTGGGGTGATAATTAGTAATATGAAAACGTCACGCACAAGTGACTGTCGCTTAATCGGAATATTGATGTAATAATTATAATAAAAACGTAATCGCAATATCGATATAATAGCGACGGGCGTCGGTAATTGTTAAACGAACGAGTTTCGAGGTACGGGAGGTAAAACTGTTGCGAAGTGCGAATAGTGACGGGCCGGCGTGGCGGCCATATTGGATGTTGCCAATTCCCGTTTGAAATGCGTTTCGACTACATTGCATGTGTTGTTTGACATTTTCTGAAATTATCTGTTCTTTACGTAGTAGTGTAAATAAAAATATCTTATAACACTTTATCACCACATTTCCCTGCACTGCATAACATTAGTAGGATAAAATACGCACCGACTGTAGAGCAATCTCGTCCGGTGTACGGTGGGCGACAGTTGCACACGACGTCGCCGTAAACTCCCAGTTGGCAATCGTGCCCGTTGCAATTGCATTGCCTGCAGAAGCCATTGTCATCTTTGTAATACCCAGCGACGCACGTTTCACAACTAGTGCCGCTGTAGCCTTCGGGGCACAGGCATATCTGAAAACCAAACAATTTTTGTTGGAAAACACGAAGAAAAATGAGTCTTCGCGTACTCGAAAAAAATGTTAGATTTTCTTTAATATAGTTATAATTTCACATCCAGTACTCGAATATTGCTATGTGGTACCCTATGGAGAAAATTCCAGTAGATATGTAGCAGAGTTTATCAGAGTAATAATAACCAATCTGCGATCACCTATCCGCCGGTGAAACGTGGATTGAGTGGGATTTGTGTCAGCCCACAACCCAGAATTTTAAGTAAAACTCATGTTTAGCAGTACATATAACGTATATGTGGACAGTCAGAACTTTTACTTAGCTAAGATCCGCGACAAGCAAACAAAAGCAGAAAATTAATAATGTGTAAATACTAAATCTTACCGAAAAAAAATTTTTCGGTAAGATTTAGTTTTTGATTACTATATACGTATATACTACTGTAATATACGGTTCACGGTATCACGTTGTATAGAGCTTATAAAGATGAAAAATGTGAACCAACCTCAACGCCCTTCGCAACCGGCGCCCCGGTGTCGTAGCTCTCAGTTGCCGTATCCATGGATACATCGGCAATCGCGGAAGATAAAATGTTGGATGAAAACGTTGCCTTGACCAGTACTCTCTTAAGGTTCTTCAAAACGGACATGAAGTCTTGCCGGTTTGCCTCTGTGTACGAATTCAATATTTTCCAGCCCGACTCGCTGAGAGGAACTTGGTAACTCTGAAAATATATCATAAATTTAAAAATATGGTCTTCCTGTGTGGATGTATGTAGTGGAATCCAAATTGTGTCTCAAGGACATTATATTCTTTACAAATATATAAAAAATTATTGGATAATAGAAAATCTGGAACACTAAAACGCTCATCCTACGTAGTTTACGAAATATAAAAATAAAAATAATATTCTATTTGTGACACAACTTTTTTACAGAATCTTAATGCTAAAATTAATAATCTAATAATAAACCTAAATAGATATTTAATTAAACTTATCGATACAAAAAAGCTAAAACGTAGTAAACTTGAAATAAAAACTTACCACTAGAGCCAAAAAAAACTTTTAAGATTTCTGAAAAATTGTACTCACTCTCAGAAACAGTCAGTTTCAACGCGGTAGAAAATTTTCTATTGGTCCTAGAGCTGTGAGACCGTTCGACGCAGTATTTAAGCCAGTCCCTAATATATATTTTTGATCCGAATATGTAATATTTTTTATATCTGTCATTTACAGCATTTTAGCTTTTTTGCGTCGATATGAAAGATGTTAAGGTGTTGACGACCAATTGGTTCAGTGGCGGGGCCCTCGCAATGGAGTCAATGGTCGCGAGTTGGATTCCCGCATCGGAATAAATATATATATATGGACTGCAAATATTTATTGAGTCAGGTAACATCGCCAATCCGCATTGGACAAGTGTGGTGGGTTAACGTCCGTTCCTCCAGAAATGAAGAGGCCCGTGCTCAATAGTGGGACATATAAAGAGTGAATCCTACTCACCAAAGCTTCACCGGACCTGATCGGAGTGGGTCCCTCCCAGTAGATGGATCGATCCTCCCCAACCAGCACAATGTACGGTTTGGATTCGTCGGGCTCACCCATGGCCTCATACTTTTGTGTCAGCGCTAAAACACCGCCGTATGACAAGACACGGTTACCTACAAAAACAAAAAAGATTTTGTTAAATAATAAAAATGGATAAATGTATTCCAAACGGTTTTCTATTACTGTTGCAATGAAAAAAAGTTAGGTAACGTCCCTCGTTATATAATTTGCTTGTATAAATATCAATTTTCTTTTCTAAGATAAAAGACAAGGGTGAAATTTTACAGTTAAATTACTTTAGGGTGTCCGGTGGGAGAAATATAGGTCGAATAATCAGTAAGCGCATGCTTACTGATCATTTTTTACAAATGTTATATTAAGAGAACATTCTGCCATCACTTCGGGCACATGGTTTCAACAAGATGGCGCCATGCCTACCACTGCTAGAAAGCATCATGCAGCTTCTTAGTGTTTCGTCGATATCCACTGGTCTCCCAGGTTTCCGGATCTCACGCATATGGCCTTTGTTTTCTGCGTGTGCCCTTTTGTTTTAAATAAATATGATTACTAACCCCCTTCCATTATTTTCTTTTCTGTGCCATTTTTGAAGTAGTGGTACTTCAATGGCACACGATACTGTGGCTAAATTTTAAGAGTGTGCCCAACGTGACGGTCACCATTTAGAGAACAAAAGCTTCGAATTTGGAATTAACTATTTTTCATACCCAGGCTCTTTATTAAGTAACACAGTTTAGCTATTAAAAAACACTTTAAAACTATAGTATCAATAATAATCTAGAAAAATCAAAACCGCCCGTTCTTTTTGCAAAGAAGTTTAAATATACATTTTATTATTATTATTTTCGAGTAGCTCTCAGTCGAATAGTTCCCATCACACTGCCTGCAATACCATGTTGGTGGCGATGGAAATCCTTTGGACCAGGAACGACCCGGAGTGAGGGTCAAATCCTTTACCTCGAAGGCGACCGCCTATCTGTTAATTAGAGTTATGTACCTGAGAATTCGGGCAAGGACCAGTAGAGGTCCTTCTCCGGTGTTCTTGAGAATATGTACAGAAGCTCGCTCATATGCGGCGCCGACACGAACTGATCGTTGATGACCTCGGCGGCGTTCAAATCCATGAGAGTATACCCTCCGTTGTTTTCGCCGAAAACGGGCGCTGCCTTCGGTATTCTCGAGAAGTGTGTAGCCTGAAGAGGTAATTTAATTTAAATATCAACTCACGATTGTCCTCTTCGCAGATAAAGATTCTCTTAATTATGGAATACATTGAATGAAAGGATTAGCAGTAAAATTATTTTTATTTTAAAAATTATAATCCACCGTAACAAGCTTTACTTATTTCTATCTACGTGACTTCTTATTCCAAACTATTAGCTTAGTACGAGCATATTTTTAAAGCTATAGTTAAATCTTAGGAAGGCACCTGCGTCTATTGCCTTATTAGATTATATGGGCCAGTGATAATTGCAATAATTATCACTGGCCCATATAAACCAATTCTCTTCACTTAGAAGATGCATACACCCAGCCGTGAACTATTATAGACACGTAGTTGCTGCCAACCAGCGGTCAGCTCCTTTTGAGAGCCAAGGGCCACAAAGTGACAAAGCAAAGAACAACTTCTTCAACACAATTGTTAAATTAAAAATATTCAAACATTTTACATTACATTATTTGTAAAAATAAACTACAAGTTACTCAAAAATCAGTGTGGTGCATGAGGTTGCATTTGAGATATTTGTTAAATGTTAGCCTTTATATTTGTAGTTGCAATTCGCGGAATGGCTCTCGATGCTAAGTATGCTAATGCTCAAATTTATTTAAGGACGCAGGGAGCTGGCGGACAGGGGGTTGGCAACCGTTGGTTTAGTCAGTGATAAGTTTCACTTACTTCGTGACATTCAGTGGTCGCGCCAGAACAGTAACAAGGCAGGCATCCGAGCGGGTTGCTCGCGTCCAAGCCGAAAGTGCCCGGCCTGCAGCGGTCGCACGAGTTGCCCTCCACGTTGCGCTTGCAGTGACAGTACCCAGACGGGTCGCATGGCGCCTCTTCACCGCGGGGATCGCAACTATTTAAAAAGAAACTCCACTGTTTACCTCATAAGCACACGATGTATTATTATACACAGGTAAAGCCCGCATAACTGACGCAGATATGTTTTGTGCTTTAAAAGTCTGTGTGTCTGTAGCATGAATGGGCCGGGCCGCCCGGGGAAGTACCACACTTCCGTAGAAAACCGGCGTCTGAGTGATAGCTTACCTACCGCACAACGTACGGTGAGCGGCCTGATGATGACATAAAGGAGATGCTTCTCTAAGCGCTTTTTTTGTTAACTTGAGTAAGATTTCTTGACTTTCATAAGAGCCTTGAATACCATATTAATGTTGAAAGTTATAACTTACTTGCAGTAACGTTGAGTGGTTGTCTCAGCAACACAGTTGCCAAATATATCTCTCTCGTAGCCATCTTTGCAAGCTTCGCAGTTTACCCCAGCAGTATTGTCTCTGCAGTCCTGAATATTTATTAAATTAAAAAAATTACTCGTTTTAAAAAATAAAAAAACCTTATTTTTTTAATACGTTTAAATATCATCGGGCTCAAAACGAAGACCGGATGGAGACTGGAGAAACATACAGAATGCCAAAATCGACGGCTTTTGACCGATACTAACATAATCGGAGAAATAAAGGCGCATAGACTCTGTTGGCTCGGTCTCTTGGATAGGTGGGAGAGGACCGTGCGGCCAAAAGTGCATACATGGCAATACCGTCCGGTCGAGCGCCGTATGTATCGATGGAGCGACGGAATGACCTGAGCGAGCTACGGGGAGTTGATTGACGAGAGGCAGCCCTACATTCCGACCAGCGGCGATTTCTCATATTGAAGGTGGATACACACTTTAGTTCGTTGTGTCGGTTTAAAAATGTTTAGGAGCGATTAAAGTTATTTTGGAACACTCTCACACTGGAATATTCTATTCTAACAAGTTCTTCGGTTATCGACACATTTCTCTTACATTCTTCGGTGGTCTCTAAGCTCCTCTTATATAGAAGTAAAAATAACTCACATAACATTCTCCTGTTTCTGGGTGGCACATGTTGGAGTGGCCGTTGCATTCGCAGACATCACAGTGCTTCAAGTACAGACCCTTCAGGCTCCTAAAATAAATTACATTGTAATAAATTACAAACAATCACAATTGATTTTTATTTTTCCTTTTATTTATCACGTTTTACCAAACTGACTTAAATATTGATTTATATTAGTTAGAACATCACAAATAACCTTTGTGTTTCTTCACAGGTTACTTGAGAAAAAATATATTTCTCATATAAGTTACTATGTAACCTAACAAGAAAAAATAATCCTTTAACCTAAGATAAATTACTTTGAAAATATTTATAAAATAAAAATTACGATGCGTAACACCACTGGCTATTTTTAAGATATAGACAAACAAGACTAGACATCACTTTAGTGTCAAGCAACTACAGTCGCCCAAGGTACAACCTACGGTACATTTATACTCCACACAAAAAGCTTTTACTACAAAATTTAAGAAAAAATTGTCCGTCGCGAATTCATATCATATATATTGTGAAATTATAATTACAATTATATTGTGAACAGTAAAAAAGTTATATTGTTTCAAGCAATTTTGACATCATGTTACCTTCAAATTTCAATAATTTGAGGCGAAAGCTAAGACAAGAAAATACAATCTAAGTAAGGGAAGATGTATCCATTATCACTTACCTTGTATATCCAGGGGCGCAGTTTTCGCAAGACGTGCCCACGTAACCAGTAGGACATACACACTGTTCGACATGCATCGCCAAAGGCCCATTGCCGTTAGCCTCTGCTGTTTCAATGCTTGCACTGTCGAGGGAGGCCAATCTATCGTTTGAAGTATATGAGGCCTTTATCAAGATGGTCTTCACATGGGCTAATGCAAGTAGGAAGTGTTCCCGAGAAACCTCCTTGCCATCAGGTCTGGAAGACGTCAAAGTTAATTAATTTTCAGTCATATTTCGTTTTGTTAGTTTCTAAATATTTCATAATCATTTATGCGTAATAAAATATACCAGATAATTTTAGAATATTCAAATTATTTTTTCGTTTTTCAGATAAATTAGATTTATTTTTCGTAGTCAATAAAAAAGATAAGGCAAAACATGGAGACTCAGTGGCGGGGCACCCCGCATATGTAGTCAATGGTCACGGGTTCGACCCCCGTATCGGAATAAATATATGTATGGCTTACAGACTCCGAGTCTGGTAAACCCGCCAATCCGCATTGGACAAGCGTGGTGGGTTAACGTCTGCTCCTTCAGAAATGGGGAGGCTTGTGCCCAACAGTGGGCCATATATGTACAGGGAATTTTTTTTTTAAATTATTATATTTGCCTTAATAATAAAATAAAAAAGCATGTTGTGTGTGTGATCCCAAATTCAAATAGTGAATTATTTGAGTTTTAGATCTGAAGATTGGGCATAACATACTGAATTAAAACTAGGCTATATAATATGTCTGTCCTTTATCAGATAAAGGATACTTTTTATACAGAAAGGTTTAAGGGAATGAAGAAAGGAAGGAGATAAGTAGACCCCTTCTTTAAATTGGGACATCGCAGGTCAATAAAATATATGAACTTATTTACCTCTGCCATCCTTTCTCTAGGAACTGAACGCTGGCATTTAAGAATCCATCACTGGATGATACGAAGTTACCAAAGTAGTGGAATGTGACATCCTGAAATGATTATAAACAACATTAAACAATCGCGTGTATAAAAAAGATCCATTTTATTCAAATAAAATAGATGACTAGTAACACTCATATAAATATATAAACAAGACTAGCGATAATGACTGGTTTAAGTTTTGCCCTAAATTACTCGTATTCTATTATACGTATAATATATATTCGTATAATATTTTGTTGATGGCTGAGCTTGAAATCGAAAGTACTGTAACCACATTATGTGGACTCAGATCATTATAACTTTGATAAACTTTATTATTGTATGTAGATATTACATTGAATTGTCGTATTATCACTTACACTAATTAGTTGAACGTCTGCAGCATTATTCCTGGAGCTGGGTGCACCGTATGGCACATTGTTAAGCGTGTAACTGAGGTAACCACCGTAAGCTGTCACTTTGTCACCGGCGAAACTGCGAAGCAATGCAAAGAAAAGTATGATTAATGGAGTCAGGCGTTACTTTGCGGAAATCCATTACTATGTGGACAGTTAGAACTTTTACTTAGCTAAGATCCGCGACAAGCAAAACAAAAACAGAAAAATTATAATCTGTGTGTTTTATTTTAACGGTTATTTCTTAACTTTTGTCTTCCGTAGAGTCTACTATACCTGATAATGCCTCGTGTTGGGGCGAAACACGTGTGCAGTGCAAGGTATAAAAGTGCTAGTGTGAGTTTGGTGTTGTAGATAGTGGTTGGGAGGTGGAGAGTTGCTGACGGCCGTTTTTCAGTAAGAATTATTTTAAGTTCACCGTAAATCCACTTCTTCCAGTATAAGGAGGAAGGAGAGATGATAAGGATATTAAGGATCAGCTTACCTGGCTGGTAGACTCCAATAGTAAATAGCCGGTCGTGATCTATCGACGGTGGTAACTCCAATTGATCCCGCGTAGAGTTGAGGTTGGAGGTCGGTTTCGACCGGTGCCTTGTATCTGATAGCACCGCCGTTGCTGGTAGGTGAGCTGGAGTACACCTTCACTTGACTCACTATGTTGGGTACGTTGAAGCGGGCGGTCATGGTCTTGCGGCGGAGGTTTGTGCTGCTCGTACACTGCTGCGAAACTCCAGAACAGAAGCATAGCGCACATCCGTGTCTAGAACGAAACAGCGTTAGAAATTGTTAATCTTCACGATAATACGCACGAGATCTTTTTTTATTTCAAATATTAACACACTACACTTGTCCAAGGCACATGTGTGTCACTCAGATTTTATATCCCGATACAAGTATGCACATTCCGATGCCAGCTCGCGACAGTTGACTCTAAAACTTTACCACTGAGTCTTACTTCGTTCAATTATTTAATCAAGTCAGTATAACATAATTCATGTGAAATATCTTTCAGCTAAAACGGAGATCGCATGAAAACTGGAGAGTCCCACATAATGCCGAAATCGTGGAGCCTGTGACCGATGCCAACACAATCGGAGAAACACAGGCATACACAGACATTCTCATTTCGAAGGCCAAGAAACACTTTGGCCAGGCAAGCGTAATGCCAGCAAAGTATTAGTAGTAGTATAATATATTATAGAATATTTGAATAGCACACAGGTGGTTAAAATGTTATCGTACCTGAAATCTTGGGAAAGGTAGAAGGATCCGTTCTTGCACTCATCACAGTATCGCCCTTGGACGTTATCTTTGCAGACGCATTCATCGGGGAGGCGAACATTGCTGGTACCTAATGGATTGCAGTTGTCGGTAGGTTTGAGCTTGCAGGAGTCTCCAGGGATGAGGGGATTACCAACGTAATCTTGAGCGCAGTATCGACAATCTGGGCCTTCGTAACTAGAGAGGATCAGAAACGAAATTAAAATTACTATCTCTTATATACTCGTGAGAATCACGTCCTGATTCTCACGAGGGCGAAAAGCGACCAATGACGAGCGGTTTCGCTGCGATGAATGGCAGCGGATGGAGCTCTGTGGTCTCTGCCAACCCCTGCGGGGGATAGGCGTGAATATATAAAAAAAAATAAGAAAAAAAAATATATATATTATAATATTTTAGTTTCATATGTGCGTACTATATGTATATTATTTATTTTCTTTTTCTAGTTGGTCTTCGTAAATCTTACCAAAATAATCTGAATAACGGATATCTGCTAAGTCAAGTCTGGCACCATTAATCATGACAATTAACTTTTCTTGAAAATTAAAACCTGGGATTCTTTTTTTTTTAATAAATCTGACATTTTAGATGACAATACTAAGATCATAATCTGAATACCAGACCACAGAAATGAATCTATTATTATTTTTTAAATTATTGTACCATCATCGATTTTATAAATAAGACGGTGGTTATATAAGAAGGTGGTGATTTTTGTGTGTGGTGTTGAAATTGGTTGAAGTAGTGATACTTCAGCGAATGGCACAGAATAATGTGGCTACATTCCAAGAATGTGCCCGAAGTGGCGGTCAGTATTTAGGCAAAATAGATAATTTTAAAAAAATAAAGTTTCTTCGTAAAAGTTATTCAATTTTATTTGTATCTTTTGTATTTTTAATATTATTTATGTTTGAAAATCTAATTCCACATCACATTCACACATACACACACACACACACACACACTTATGCTACTAGTGTTTGTTTTGGGAGAATATGTGTGTGAATCTTTATGCTAATAAAGATCAGAGAGAATGAATAGAATGGTCATTATTTTAATTAATAATATCCTTTTCTTTTTAACAGCTCATACCTATACTTCTCACTTCTGAGTACGGGCATCTCCATTTCTGGAGGAACGGACGTTAACCCACGGCACTTGTCCAACGTAGATTGGTTACCAGACTCGGAATAAATATTTGTAATTCATACATATATTTATTCCGATGTGGAGATCGAACCCGCGACCATTGACTCCGTAGGCGGAGGACCCCGCCACTGAGCCAATTGGTCGTCACACACATATATCCTAAGCTACTAATAATATATAATACAATGTCCTAGTTTATAATCTAGTTACGTTACATTTAGTTTGTATGTCATCAAATTTTGCATATTCTATGGTACACAAATAATATATAGGGAATTGCAGTGTTTTGCTGTAATACAGGCTAAGGCCTAAAGCCCACAGAGACAGCGGCTAATATAAATACCAAACATACTGTTTTGTAACATGAATAAATAAATAAAATTATATGAGTATGAGTAGTTATATATGGATATATGGATAGTATATATGGATGTATGTGTATGTACGAGTATCAGTATGAATGTCGTCACTGTGGTCCGCGATCTGACGACGTTGGTTCTTGCTGAAAACCAGCGCCGGGTGCTCCAAAAGTGCGCTCGGCATATACTGAGCAAGAACCATGTTATGACACTGGTTAGATTAAAATTGTTTTCTTTTTGTTTTGTGTATTTTTTTGCATATATAATAATATTATTAAGTATTTAATTTTAGTTACTGTAAAAAAAGGTGTCATAAATAAAGTTTTTCTATTCTAAAGTTTTTCTATTCTAAAGTTTTTCTATTCTAAAGTTTTTCTATTCTAAAGTTTTTCTAAATTACCCAGGGAAGCAGTCACAGATGACATCGCCATTCGAGCCGACGGAGCAGGTCTTGGCGAATTGGTTTCCGCGGTTGGTGAGGGGACACGGGCATGGCTTGCAGTCGTAGCCACTGTTGGGGTCACCGTACGTACCGGGAGGACATTCCCTCTTCTTCACACAATTTCCGAGCCATGGGCCGGTCTTGATTCTTATGTAATCGGCAGCGCATTTCTGTAAGAAATTAAAAAAAATATATGTATTTTTGCGTTTGTGCTTTGACACTTTTTGTGTATGCGCTTTGAAGTTCAACACTGAATTTCAAATTACAAAGAAAGAAAATTTTATTCCGTAATCCAGAAAACAGTAAACAAAGAATATTCATATGGAATGAAAAAATAAAAATTATGATATAGGTTGGTTCCTATGCTATGTATAAAAGTATACCAAAAAAAAGTAATAGAAAAAGAAAAAAAACAATAACAGAAATTATAATTATAGTATATTATGTTATTATACTGCAGTATGGATTATAAAAAAGTTCACACTCAGCAAAATGCCGCGGCAAGTCACAACGCTGATTTTCAGCGTGGGCTTAATTACGACACCGAACGACGCGAGCTTTGTTTAAATTGGTCTGAAGGCCTACTTAATATTATAAATGCGAAAGTTTATGAGTATGGATGTATGTTTGTTACTCTTTCATGAAAAAACTACTGGACAGATTTGGATGAAACTTTACAGTAATATAGGTTATACATCGGAATAGCATATAGACTAGAATTTGTAATGATTTTATGTAATATTGGTCGTAATATAACGATAATATAACGCAATTAAATCGGAAAAAAATCTGGCCTCTGAGAGCTATCTTGGTGTACGCTGCCTAAACCATTGGAGTTATACAAAGATGATGTACCGTAGGATTGTTTGTCTTGAATAGTTCTAAATAAAAGTCCGCGACAGCATATATCTACCTTTTATGTGGAAGCCACTATGACCAAAATTGTAAACCATAAATTAATTAAAAAATATATATATTTATTTAAAATGATCTATCACGAAACTTAATGTGGCAGACCAAATTCCACGCGAGTGAAGCCGCGGACAAAAGCTAGTTTATAATAACAACACCGACTGTTTTTGTTGCAAATGAACTAGTGAACACTATATGAAAATGTTTACAAATTGACAATATAATATTGTTAGAGACCATCTCAGTACTCCACAATGCATGATATGTCCACCTAATAACTCAAATTGTTTTCATATAGATTTGATTTATCAATTACTTTTGAATAGTTACATAATTTTTAACTACTTGAATACCTAATGCTTTTTAAATTTAAAACAAATTTCAATTTCTACCGAGAGTTTTGATGGATACTTTAACCACTAAGCCAAGTGGTTATCTATTTGTTCGTAAACATATAGTAATGATATGATATTTATAAAAAACAATTTAAGTTAAAATGATTATAATGTAAAGTATATTGATTGACATATCACTGTCCTACACATTTTTTGGATTTTTTCCAAATTTTTTATTTTTATGAAATATTTATTAAAAATGTCCTTAATATACACCAAAAATTATACAACAAAAAATCTTGCTAATTCAAATAGACATCTTTATCATTCCAATATGAACTGCACTCAAACCAACCTAAATTGGTCGCGTAATATTTACGTACGGAAGGGATAACTATGAATGAAAACAATTTGCGCAACCTGCCGACAAAAGACGTTTTTTCTCTTTCGCACGCGCTGTAGCCATACTTATGAATACATGCGTCTCATGCATAGTAGTAAACAAATACTACGAAGATGGCGTACAAGTATTTGATGCATTTACAGGATTTCTTTGACGTCCCATAAAACAATATTTTTGTATGAACGCTATAATATTTGAATGTTACTTACTGACATACATATTTTTTCAAACGCGAATTTTAGTTTTCTCGGGTAATTAAAAAGTCACGGTGTATGTATCGAAATACTATACTATAAATAATACTACATATATTATATTATTAATATTTATATATTCTAAATATATAACCGACCTCACAAGACAATCCTTCGTATCCAGGCGGACATGTGCATTCCTCGACCAGGCTTGCAGCGCCTAATCCGACGTTTATGTGTTGTGCGGATTCCATTGCGAAATCTGATATATTGACACCGGCGTTGTTCATATCGGCGCGCAGAAGGATAGTTTCAATGTTGTCCAAACTGGAATAAAAGAGAATACTCTAATCCTTTGGAAATTGGACTATAGAGAGCGAAATTACAATAAAAGGTTGCTAGGCAACGCTTTGTGTGAAGTCAGGCTATTAATAAATTATACACCAAAGGGGCCAAAGTGACGCTGTAATCGAGTAATCAAAAATTAATAAACCCATTTTAACGGGACACTTATTGAAAAGATCAGAGAAACAGCGTCTTTCGGGGCACTGTATTAATTCATTCAATAATTTATCTACAAGCTTGTTAAACTCCTGCTATACAGTTGGACCGATTTTGATGGAATATTTTGTGTATTTGAGTAAGTCTGTGACTCGATATTTGGGGCTGCGATTGATCTCTAGGTTTTTTTATTTTTAGGGCAGCAAAACATCTGCCGAGGACGCTAGTTATATATGTACATACATAGCATTTAAATCCTGTGATCGTCTAGTCATTGGCTACCATGTGTTACGATTGAAAATCAATTGTACTTACGCCATCATGATATCCTCTCGCGACGCTGGTTCCTCACCTCTTGGGCCAGACTTCTGCCAATTGCCCGGAGTCAGCCGAGCTTCTATGTATATGTCTCTGGTTGTATCACCGCGATATTTGTATGTGAGTGTTTGGTATTTGCCCTGTAAAAATAATAAAATGTTAAAAAGGTGACTAAACCGGATGAGTTTGATTATACGGCTGGTTATAAAGAATATTATTTCACTCAAAAATTCAACTAACACAATTATACATAGCTCATAAGTGTGCTAGTAGAGAGGCCTTACCTTGATGACAATATCAGGCAACTGAATATAGGAAGGTTCATATCTGAGGATGTGTGGGGCCACGTTGTATTTGATGCGACCACCATAAGACGTGAGCTGGTTGCCGTTATAAGTCTCCGGTAAAGTCAAGTATGGATGAGCATCGCTATTCGACGGCCAAGATGATCCACGGTCTAGTTTTGTTACCTAAAATAGAGAACCAGAGTAAGATATTATTATTCAGTAAAAATTGTGTAGGAGTTCATTCATCATCAAAACATAGACACGCTCGTTTTCTTTTCACTAATCTATGTAACAATTTAAATTTGTTAGTATTAAAAATGTTAAAAAATGACATCACACATTTACACACATACATATCTTCACCTCTGTTTCCCGTAGGGATAAGCAGAGACCACAGATCTCCATCCGCTACGATCCCGGCACACTTTCCTTACTTCCTCCACACTCATCCATTTTTTCATCCATCCTTCCTTTTACATCGATTGTAGAGAAACGGCTCTCCGTTAGTTGCTTCTCGCCCTCGTCACACATTTAACCTCTAACAATATTTTTATGGACGGCGTCAATTGCTCCCTATCAGTCGACACTGCACATTTGGCTCCATATCCCATAAAAAAAAAATTACCGTCGCTCCGTTACGCAGCCACTGGCTGTAATACAGATCGCTGATTGGCTGCTGTGAAGGCTGCATCTCGCCAGTGTAAGACTGCTGCATGCCGATCAGTCGGGTGCCACCTTGTCCCAGCGGCGTGGGCATGTTGTAAGTGAAGAGATCAGCACTGTGACACTGGTTGGATTCCCCGAAGCAGAAGCAACGGATGCACTCACTTTGGGAACGCGCCTCGCTGCAAATGGACAGAGCTCAAACAAACGAGAAACATTTTTGCCGTAGAAAATCGTCGTACTAATTATCATAATTCATAAGTCCATGTGTGTAAATTTCATCGGAACAACAAAAAGAAACTGATTTTCTTTCATAGTTTGAGACATTTTTATAAAGCCATTCTTGCTTAAGATACAAAAAGAGATATCACTTGAGGTAAATACAAATTATTTCATCGGATGCCATCTTAAAGATATTCATTAGATCTTTTTCATTAGTTTGTAATATAAATGCAAATAAATTTATATTCACAAAAAATATGAAATAAAATTAAAGTAATGACGTTAAAAATGGTAAAGATTGTTTTCTTTCAAGTGTCAAGTAAAATATAATAATCTTGGAATATACTAGTTTGCTTGTCACGTTAACTATTTTACACGGCTATTTTACCAAAACCTTCTATGGACGGTTTTTTTTTTCAGTCAACCTAAAAAGTCACGATACACGCATTTATTTTATATGACTTCACTTAATCGCCTTAATCGAACTATATTGCATAATACGCCACCACAATTAAACAATATAACTGCTAATTACATAAGATTATAGAAATTAAATAAAAACACAACGACACTCATGTAAGAAGAGTTCAATAATTGAAAACAAAAACAATATAACATTATATGTAAGCCATTTAATGATATACTTACCGACGATATTTCCTCCAGTTGTTAGAAAGGAAATAAATAAATTAATATTTATTTTCCCAATATTTTTAAGAGTAAAATGATATGATAAAAACAATGAGCTGGAATATTCATCGCTCTCGAGGAATGATGGCCGATATTTAAGTTAGAATTTAGCCGATTTGATTTCTTTCGATACATTTTTAATTTAATGTTTTAAAATATTATATAAATACACTTAAGAACTGACTGATCGGGAGATTCAATAACTTGTGTAACTCATCTTCATCAGGTTTAGAAGTTACGCTATGTGCATAAAATTTTATAAAAAAAATCTATAAATCAATAAAAATATCATATTATATTGATTTATAGCTAGTTTAGAGGTACACTTGGCTGATAAAGAACATGTTTTATGCATTGGGTGATTTTTATTTTCAATATAAAAATATGACAATGTATGATGTACTGGTCAATTTATTTATTATAATATCTACATATATGTAAAATCTTAACATAATTTTAAAAGATTAAATTACAACTACCTTTGCATTACATGGCTAAATTGAAGATCACTCATTTGTTATTTTAATTTAATTTGGAAACAGCGCTGGAGTTGTTTCCGATACGACATTAGTACCTCCAAAAAACAAGTCTAGATATTTCTCAAAGGCCGGCAACGCTTCCGCAATGCCTGTGGCACTGCGAATTTCCATGGGCGGCGTTGATTACTTTCCATCAGGTGACACAAATGTTTGATTTGCCTTCTTATCCCCATAAAAAAATATTAACCTACTACAGGACATAAGCCACCAGTTTTAGTCGCCACGGTGTTCAGGCAAACTGGGTCAAAAAACAGCCATCTTAACAATGTCCTCCACTCTCGTGCCATACCATTCTGTCAGGGTGCGTATCTTATCTAATCTAGTCGCGTAAATGTGTAAATATCCGATTGGTACCTGTTGAAATATCCGGTCGGACACACATCAGTCTTGTTCACGTACACGATGGAATCAGGCGCAGCAAATGTGGTTCCGCTGCGGTTTATGGCTTCACAAGAGTAGGCGCCGCTGTCTTCGGGCTGTACAATGTTATATATTACCACACAATTATAATGTCACACTTTGATTATTTATTTATTTATTTTTAGTCACACCAATACACCTATATCTATAACCTACCGCCCACTGTCTTCTATAGAAAATTTCGACCTTTTACCAGATTTTAATGATACTTCATAGGTACATTCTATTACTCATCCGTACGCCTAATAAATTATTATTTTTATTCTAGTTTGTATGGTTTATGAGTTATTAGTAAAATAATATTGTTCCTATACATAAAATGTTTACAACTTATTGCCATAGAAAGAACAAGAACTACAAGAACGCCTTAGAACTTTTTTCTATATAAGAAATTATAAATGAATCTTATATGTGCGTTATATAATATTGTTTAATTATACCTTTTATTTAATTTTGTTATATTTTTCATATTTTATTTCATACATGGGTTATATTGACTCCATATTTATTATGTTATTTGATATTGATACAATTTATAAACGTTATAAATTAACAGTGACGGGACGAGATCTTATTACTACCTGCATTTACAGAAATACAAATTAACCTTTAATTAAGCACTTGGACAAAATAAAGAATATAGCAAAAAACATTTAAAACAAACTATTTTTTTATACAATATAAATCACAAAATAGCAAATCTTTTTTATAAACTTAAATCACAAATCAGTGGTAAGCAAGTATTGTTTGAAAATCCGTTGTTCGTCACGAGAATAAGAAGTCAGCGCAGAGGTAACAGCGATTTTTGAAAATTTTGAAGTAACTCTTGTATGGTTGTTCACCATAAGAACTACATGTGTTAGGGTCGCCATTGCCATAATCTGGTGTCCATCAAATTTGCCATTGCAAACATCAAGAGACTCACCTGCATGTTGTTACATGTAAGCGTGCCCACTCCGTTGAGGCTTGTGGAAGTACACTTGGCAGGCACATGGCCCCAGTTTAGACGCCACGATATCAAAGGCATCGGCACGCCAACAGCTTCGCAGACAAGGACAAGCGTCTCCCCTGGATTCAGCCTCAGGTTGTTCGGCTGCGGTGGTTTGGTCACGTGGATGGGTGCTACGGACATTAACAAAATAGATCATATCCAACGCATGTTTTTCCATGTTTGACGTTAGCAATGCATCCAATACATGTTACTAACGTCAAATTAAAAAAATCAAATAGACTTTCACCGTGGGAAGTGCTCTAAGATTTAGCATCATTATCAGATTGGTCGACGCTGAATTCCACTGCCGTACAACTCGTAACAAAGAAAAGTTTCACCCTGCAAGAGTGATAATCCAGTGTGATGCATTTTGCCCGAACCTTTTTTTATAACAGAGTATGTGGACAGTTAGAACTTTTACTTCGCTAAGATCCGCGACAAACAAATAAAAATAAAAAATTAATAATGTGTATTTTTCTCGTCATGATTCGCCTCAACACGAGGCATCATCAGGTATAGTAGACTCTACGGAAGACAACCGTTTGCAAGGTGGAAAAGTGGTAGTGTGTGTTCGGTGTTGTGGATAGTGGTTATCCACCTAGAAAGTTGTTGACGGCCGTTTTTCGGTAATATTTAGTTTAAGTTCCCTGTACATCCACTTCATCCAGCGGAAAAACACACATTATTAATTTTCTATTTTTGTTTGTTTGACGCGGATCTTAGCTAAGTAAAATTTCTAACTGTCCACATAGTAATGGATTTCCGCGAAGTAACGCCTGACTCCATTAATCATGTAACACAGTAGGCAAACGAACATACGGATCACCAAATGCTAAGCTTTTACCGCTGCGTAAACATATCCGCAACGCCAAAGGCGTCTCAGATGCGTTGCCGGCCTTTTGCGAACGTATATGCTCCTTAAGAAATGGAGGGAAAAATGAAGGATAGGTCAGCTGTAAGTATATATTGAACCAGGCCAAGGCCTCCCGCGGCTATAGCGCTTTTGTTGATGAATGTTGTATTGACTCAGAAGCACCGCCCAAGTAAGCTAATTCCACGGGGTGGTGGTGCGTGGAAGGAAGGAAGTGTTGGAAGTGAAAGGAAGGAAGTGTTGGAAATAACTCACCGCAATGGATTTCCGTTCTTCAAGATGGTGGGGATAAAAATATAGGTTAAAAACAGATCAAAATCAATACATACCGCATCCAACTTCGTCCGAGTTATCGAAACAATCATAGTGACCGTCACAGTGGTAGCTCTTAAGGATACACTGGTGTTGCTGTGTGCACGCGAATTCCACGGCCGAGCACTCTCCGTTACTATCCGTGGCTATGCAGCCTTGTTCATCAGATCCGTCACCGCAATCGTCTTCAGAGTCACACACCCAAGATTTAAGTACACACTTCCTGTTCGCGCATTCGAACTGGTTAGGCTCGCAGAGTCCTTTATCAGGAAGAACTGTAAGACAGAAATTATGTATTATATACAATTCTTCTGTACGTATTCGTTCGTCTACACTAAACTTCTCCTAAATGGCTGTACTCATTTTGGTGAAAATTTTGGTGTTTGTGTACTGCCATTTGATTCTATGGATTTAAACTAACCGGAGTGGATAGTTTAGATTCACAGTTGGTGACGATCCAGTTGGGTTCAAGGTTTTCTTTTTCAGGGCAGGACAACATCAATCCGGCTTGCCAGTGTATTACAAATCACTTCACACTTATATCTCCACGTCATATATTCCCTGTACGTACGTATCGTTATGAATATTAATGACAAGCAAAAATATCTGATGCGGAAATCGAACCTTTGAGCCTAGGGGTGCTGGGCTCAAAGTAAAAATCTCGTCACTTGTCATTCAAATCCCCCATAATTACGATATTTATGGTGTTAAATATATTCTTCATTGTAGATGGGATAATAATATCACATCGAATTATAAATAAAATGGAAATGAGGATTTATCCCAAATAGGTATTTCTTTTAATATTTCATGTTAAACCAGACATATGTAGATAGACAGACTGCTTCAGAGTTCTTTTGCAGTGTAATGGAAAAAAATAGAAAAAAAGAGGATATCTTCGAATATTCTTTCGCCGTTTGTTCTCCGTTCAGAGGAACCTATTTGCGAAATAATGGATGAATGATGAATAATTTCCTATATCGAAAAATGAAGAATTAGAATTCAACTTTGAATTTGAATTCTAGCAAGGATGTTGATGATAGTATGATGCGTCGTGTACAGATGTCTAGTTGAAGTTTCAGTTAACGTTTGATCTCAAAACGAGCAAGCAAATTAATTTTAACTGTCCATCCTCAACGAGAATTTAAGCGCGCAGATAAATAGTAGAAGATTTTATACACACTGCATGAATCCTCGTCGGAGCCGTCACGGCAGTCTCTGCGGCCATCGCATACTGCAGTCTTGGGTATGCACTGTCCATTGCCGCAGGTCGCTTCGTAGGATTTGCACAAAAGGAATGATGGTCTTGCAGTAATCGCTGTAAAATATTACAAATCTCATAGTTAATACTGGCAATGGTCAACCGAGATGAAAGATGACAAATTAAGAGACTACACTAAAGCACAAAAGGACTTTTTCCGCCATCTTACATGACGTGACGTTGTGTTTTTATTTCATTTTCATAATCTTGTATTATTATCAGTTATATTGTTTAATTGTGGTGGTGTTTAATGGTGATGTATTATACAATATAGTTCGATTAAGGCGTATAAGTGAAGTGATATAAAATAATTGCATGTGTCGTAACTTTTTAAGTTGACTGAAAAGTCCATAGAAGGTTTTGGTAAAATAGTCACCATTTTATCAAAACGTAACGTGACAAAATGACTAGTTCATTTCAAGATACTTGATATTATTGTATTTTATTTGAAACTGGCATAATATTTATGATTAATTTCCAACGAAGAAAAGAGAAGAAAAGCACAAATGAAGAAAATTCGTCAATATCATAAAAATTATTCTATGACAATTCTATTATTATTACAATTGAAAAAATTTGCAAAGACTTCACATGTGCTCAGCCTGCATGAACGTTCTACTATGGGTTGTCTGGTACCGATTTTATTTTACGTCGAATAATCAGTGAACGTATTCTTACTGATTATTTTCGCAAATATCGAGGGAACATTCTGTTTTCACTTCACGTACAGCAATATTTACTTTCTCATAAATCTACTTGCATAATATTACAATCACTAAATTCGCCCGTGAATTGTTCAAATTTTAACCATTCCACGAACAGTGGAAACTGAAAGGCGTGTACTTACGTTCTTTTTCTACAACCAGTGTGGCTCTCACTTCAGCACCATCGCTGCCCAAGTACGCAGGTGCTTGACAGATGTAGACACCACTATCAGACATCTGCGCAAAAATAAAATTTAAACCTTTAACTCACTACTCACTGCGTAATCATTGGTGATTTCAACACTATTCTGTTAAAACTTCAATCAGATCTGCTAACATGTCCGTTCTTCTGCTAAGATCTGCTCGTGGTAATGTTGATAGAGACTGACTCTATGATTGACTTGAACATGATGCTTCTTCTAACAATTCACAGGGACATAGTCAGTTGCCCGTACCTGTTTTATCGCATCATAAACCTTTTTAAAATTAACCACCCATTTTGAATTTTAAAATTATAAGACTGACGAAACAAATAAACGTACACAAAAAACCGAAAATTAGCTTAGCGTGATTATTTGGTCATCAAGATAAACACTTAAATATTGTTTGTACGTATGTATCAGTAATACAAACTAAACTTACTGTCACATTGTACAATTCTAGACGACCTCTAACGTTACTCGATCCAGGCTTAATGGGTCTACCTCCTTCTCTGACCCATCTTACGGGAGCGCGAAGATTACCTTCATCACGGCACATGAATACGACGTCTCCACCTAGAACAATCGAAGTGTCAGAATTTTGCAAGACGAGTGAAGGAATCCCGATTCTCCGGATGCAACATTCCATAGCAAGCAAGTCTGAAATATAAATGTCGTGAAATGATCGAACTTGTTACCAGATTTAAACGCATCGGGGATGTAGGCTTCTTATCAAATTAGCAATAAGTTCCAATTATTTATTATGAATGTAATAACAATAAAAAAACTAATAAATTATTTAGTTGCGGCTTAGCTGGATGACTTAAAGGAAAAAGAGAAAAGGCAGTTCTGTTATCCACTACTCGAAACGTAAGCAATTTTCGCTCTCCGATTACCTAAGCATAAAAGACATCCGGATTTATAATATTATTTTTATACGAATAAAGTTAATTATAGTAATTAATATTTCTTATAATTTCTATTATAATCCAAAAGATTTATCCCAAATATGCTTCCGATAATCTGATAACAATTAGTCTATAGTATCTAGGATAAACTATAAAAGGCAATAATCCTAAAAGGTGTTACATTAAAACATGCATTATAAAGGCGGTGTGAGATTATCAACACTATATTATCTCCCTTGAGAAAAAAATTCCACATACACAATTGTATAAATATATGTTTTGATCTATACAAATTATATCTTAAATATATAATACTTAAAAAAAAACATGAAGATGGATTTTCGTATTCTAATTTATATATGTATATATAATTGATACAATTACATTATAATGGCATGTTTCGTTGCATTCTATAATAATAAAATGTTCCAATGGGATACAACAATAAATCAATGGCAACATACTATAACTAGAAAATTGCAATCGTTTCATGTATTAAAACGTTGGCAATAACTATGTTTTCTGTTCTATTAATGAATGGTTATGAATTATTTTATAACTACCAAATGGCATGCATAAAAACCAAATTATAATTAATAATATTATTTAAATGTATAAACACATTTTCAATTTATTATATAAAACCAAAAATCTGCAAACTTGTTCTTATTGTCCAAGCATTATATAAGAATATGCTTTACAATGTTTTTTTTATCAAAATAGCAGGCAAATCAGTAACCTGGTTGTATAAAAAGGTGCCACCGGTTGAGACATACGCATGGTATGTCTTTGAGAAAGATATGTAAAAATGCGAGGGAATGAAGGATAGAGTGTGGATAAAGTGACGGAGGGGAAAGTGAAAGAGGGAGTGAGTTGATAGTAGAGTACAGCCTTAAACTATAGTTTCACCGAACGAAGTGCAGTAGCCACTATTCGGATATAATTTATTTTTATTATACTTTTCATTGAGATAAAGTCAAAAACTCTACATAGTTCCACCACGTTATATATTTAGAGTCGCTGTGCAATTGATACTATTTCTCTATTTCTTCTACGTCACTTAATTAAGATGATAAGCTTTTTAGCCAAAGTTTCTGTAAAGACTACATTCTCTTAGGGAGCTTCAAGTAGACTTTTTTGCTAGGCTACCCTAATGTATCTTAACGCACTGCGTATTGTACGAGAGTACTTAAC